>JAESUZ010000945.1:0-611139 GCA_017311185.1 Proteles cristata cristata
AGAAATCAACTACAGGAAAAAGTCTGGAAAACCTCCAAAAACATGGAGGTTAAAGAACATCCTACTAAAGAATGAATGGACACATCAGGCAATTAGACAAGAAATTTAAAAATATATGGAAACAAATGAAAATACAACAATCCAATCTCTTTGGGATGCAGCAAAGGCAGTCCTAAGAGGAAAATACATTGCAATCCAGGCCTATTTCAAGAAACTAGAAAAAACACAAAACAAAATCTAATAGCACATCTAAAGGAGCTAGAAGCAGAGCAGCAAGAACACCCCAAACCCAGCAGAAGAAGAGAAATAATAAAGATCAGGGCAGAAATAAATATAGAATCAACAACAACAACACAACAACAACAACAAAACAGTTGAACAGATCAATGAAACCAAGAGTTGGTTTTTTGAAAAAATAAAACTGATAAACCTCTAGCCAGGCCTCTCAAAAAGAAAAGAGAGAGCACCCAAATAGACAAAATCACAAATGAAAATGGATTTATTAAAACTAATCCCTCAGAAATACAAGCACTTATCAGGGAATAATATGAAATATTATATGCCAACAAATTGAATATACTACAAGAAATGGACAAATTCCTAAATGCACACACACTTCCAAAATTCAAATGGAAGAGATTGAAAATTTAGACAGACCCATAACTAGTGCAGAAACTGAATCAGTTATCAAAAATCTCCCAACAAATAAAAGCCCTGGGCCAGATGGCTACCCTGGGGAATTCTCCCAGACATTTAAATCAGTGTTAATACCCATTCTTCTCAAGTTATTCCAAAACATAGAAGTGGAAATAAAACTTCCGGACTCATTTTACGAAGACAGCATCACTTTGATTCCCAAGCCAGACAAAAAGACCCAGCAAAAAAAGAGAACTACAGGCCAATATCCCTGATGAATATGAACGCAAAAATCCTCAGATACTTGCAAATCGAATTCAACAGCACATAAAAAGAATTATCCACCATGATCAAGTGAAATTCATTCCTGGGTTACAGGGCTGGTTCAATATTCGCAAGTCAATCAATGTGATACATCACACCAACAAAAGAAAAGATAAAAATCATCTGATGCTGTCGATAGATGCGGAAAAAGCATTTCACAAAATACAGCATCCCTTCTTAATAAAGACCCTTGAGAAAGTCGGGATAGAAGGAACTTACTTAAACATCATAGAAGCCACTTATGAGAAGCCCAAAGATAATATCATCCTCAATGGGGAAAATCTGAGAGCTTCCCCCTGAGATCAGGAACACGACAAGGATGTCCACTCTCACCACTGTTGTTTAACATAGTGCTGGAAGTCCTAGCATCAGCCATCAGACAACAAAAGGAAATCAAAGGCATCAGAATTGGCAAAGAAGAATCAAACTTTCACTTTTTGCAAAGGACATGATACTCTACGTAGGAAACCCGACAGACTCAACCAGAAGCATAATAGAACTGAATTCCTGAATTCAGCCAAGTCACAGGGTACAAAATCAACATATAGAAATCGGTTGCATTTTTATACACCAATAATGAAGCAACAGAAAGAGAGATCAAGAAACTGATCCCATTCACAACTGCACACACACACAAAAAAAAACATAAAATACCTGGGAATAAACCTAACCAAAGATGTAAAAGATCTGTATGATGAAAACTACAGAAAACTTATGAAGGAAATTGAAGAAGACACAAAGAAATGGAAAAACATTCCTTGCTCATGGATTGGAAGAATAAATATCATTAAAATGTCATTACTACCCAAGGCAATCTACACATTCAGTGCAATCCCAATCAAAATTGCACCAGCATTCTTCTCAGAGCTAGGACAAACAATCCTAAAATTTGTACAGAACCACAAAAGACCCTGAATAGCCAAAGTAATATTGAAGAAAACCAAAATGGGAGGCATCAACATCCCAGACTTTAGCCTCTACTACAAAGCTGTCATCATCAAGACAGTATGGTATTGGCACAAAAACAGACACATAGACCAATGGAATAGAATACAGGACCCAGAATTGGACCCACAAATGTATGGCCAACTAATCTTTGACAAAGCGGGAAAGAGTATCCAATGGAAAAAAGACAACCTCTTTAACAGATGGTGCTGGGAGAACTGGACAGCAATATGCAGAAGACTGAAACTAGACCACTTTCTCACACCATACACAAAAATAAACTCAAAATGGATGAAGGACCTGAATGTGAGACAGGAAACCATCAAAACCCTAGAGGAGAAAGCGGGAAACAACCTCCTTGACCTCAACCACAGCAACTTCTTACTCGACACACCCCCAAAGGCAAGGGAATCAAGAGCAAAAATGAACTACTGGGACCTCATCAAGATTAAAAGCTTCCGCATGGCAAAGGAAACAATCCATAAAACTAATAGGCAACTGATGGAATGGGAAAAGATAGTTACAAGTGACATATCAGATAAAGAGCTAGTATCCAAAATCTATAAGGAACTCACCAAACTCCACACCCAAAAAACAAATAATCCAGTAAAGAAATGGGCAGAAGACGTGAATAGACTTCTCCAAAGAGGACATCCAGATGGCCAACAGACACATGAAACGATGCTCAGCGTCCCTCCTCATCAGGGAAATACAAATCAAAACCACACTGATTTACAACCTCACACCAGTCAGAGTGGCTAAAATGAGCAAATCAGGAGACTACAGATGCTGGTGAGGATGTGGAGAAACGGGCACCCTCCTACACTGTTGGTGAGGATATAAACTGGTGCAGCTGCTCTTGAAAACAGTGAGGGGGGTTCTCAAAAACTTAACAATAGAACTCACCTATGACCCAGCAATAGTACTGCTAGGAATTTACCTAAGGGATACAGGAGTGCTGATGCATAGGGGTACATGTACCTCAATGTTCACAGCAGCACTTTCAACAATAGCCAAATCATGGAAAGAGCCTAAATGTCCATCAACTGACAAATAGATCAAGAATTGTAGTTACATGGCAATGAGAAAGAATGAAATCTGGCCACTTGTAGCAACATGGATGGAACTCGAGGGTGTTATGCTACGCGAAATACGTCAGGCAAAGGACGACAGATACCATATGTTTTCACTCATATGTGGAACAGGAAGAACTTAACAGAGGACCATGGGGGAAGGGAAGGGGACAAAATAAGGAGAGGGAGGGAGGCAGACCATAAGAGACTCTTAAATACTGAGAACAAACTGAGGGATGATAGGGGTGGAGGGAGAGGGGAAAATGGGTGATGGGCATGGAGGACGGCGCTTGTTGGGATGAGTACTGGGTGTCGTTTGTTATATGGATATCAACTTGATGACAAACTATAAAAAAAAAAAAGGAAAAATGAACAAAGAAAAAAGATAAGCCAAAAAAAAAGACTCTTAACTATAGAGAACAAACTGGTGGTTACCAGAGAGGTGGGAGGGAGGATGGGTGAAATAGGTAGTGGGATTAGAGAGTACCCTTGTGATGAGCACTGAGTAACATATAGAATTGTTGAATCACCATATTAGACACCTGAAACTAACACTGTATGTTAATTATACTGGAATTTTAAAAAATATTAAAAGTAAAATAAACAACCATGTAGAGGAAAACAAGAATAGGCTCTTAAAATGCTCTGACCTGGAGTCAAATCCCAGGCACATCGTTGCTAGCTGTGTGATTTTAAGCAATTGGCGTATCATTACTTAACCTGTTTCCTCATCTGAATACATAGATTAAACCTACCTTGCAAAGTCATTCTGAAGAATCAAGGAGATAGCATGGATAAAGTACCTTGCGTATAGATTTTTAATAAATAGTCGCTATTATTACTGACTTTGGTGCTGGTAGTCCATGAGGGAGGTGATCCAGATATTAGAATTCTGTCACTACGTTTGCACCAGACATCTCAGCACTGCCCACTGCTCCCTACACCTGCAGGAGTAGCCCTAGGAAGTCATAGGTTATACTCCAAGATCCTGTCCCCACTCAGCCACAGCTGACGGTCCGGAGTGACATTCTAAACCAGGGGCACTCAGTCAAGGGTTGCCAGTGACCAAATAGACTGACTCTATGAGCTGGGCCAATCACACGGTCCCCTGCCCTCCTCTCCCTCTCGTTTGTACTAAGGATTGAGGACTGAGTGGAAACTAGACTTAGATGCAGAATGAAGGGAGCCCCGAGAAAGGATCATGGCAAGTGATGTTCTACATAAAGAAGATGCTCTTAAACAGAAAATAGAAGAACCAAAAGGAAAAGAAAACAGACACTCAAGCAAGAACCAAAGAACAGCATTTCCTTCCTTGAAGCTTCCTTGAACCCTAAACAACTCACCAGTTGTTTTGCTGTTGAAATCCAGTTGATCAGTTTTATTGCTGTGACATGTATGTGTAATCTTAAAGTCAGAGAAGTAACTTAAATAAATTTCTTCCTTGCAACCTAAGACATTCTCATGAAATGAGGCTCTTGAGAGGGACT
The DNA here is from genome assembly GCA_017311185.1 of Proteles cristata cristata. Lineage (NCBI taxonomy): Eukaryota > Metazoa > Chordata > Mammalia > Carnivora > Hyaenidae > Proteles > Proteles cristata. Next base: position 4,466 of record JAESUZ010000945.1, read on the forward strand.
AACTTCCCCGAGTTTACAAAGCAGAAGGGACTTCCAAAGCTGATCCCATGCCCAGCTGAGCTTCAAGCCACAGGCCAGCCTCATCTGGTGGCTATGTGTGTGAAGAAATGTCTCGGACATCCAGCCGCTTTGAGGCTTCAGATACCTCTGAGCATCCACACAGCAAGGAGAGCCCCCAAGCAAGAATTGGCCAGCTATTCCACAAAACAGAAATAATAAACCGGTTTAAGTCACTAAGTGCAGAGTGGTTTGTGATGCAGCAACAGATAACCAGTGAAATGTAGTTAATACTAAATTTGTAGTTTGTAGTGAAAGACAAGTTTATATTGTTGCTTTGTGTGGACATCGTGCAGAGGAAATGTATTTTTGCTATACATGCATGAACATAATTTGGCACATCACTTTTTTGAGTTTCATAAAATGAAAGCATAAAATGAGAGACTACATCATCTTTGAGGTCCCTCTGGTTCTTAAAAATTGATTGTAGCAAATGACACAATCAAAACATGGCCCTGAAGGGATGGCTCCCTAGGCTTAGCATCTTAATTACCTTATATAACAAAAAGGCTGAATGCAAAATAAAACTGGTTTTAGAGGCACGGTTGGTGCTTAAAATTTGTTTGAACTGAAATACCACTTTCATGGGCACTTGGATTTAAATTTTTTTTTCTCGCTCACTTGATCTAAGGTTACCTCCTAAGCCCATGGAATATGAGTAAACACAGATCCAAAGTGAATTGTCAACACAAATTAAACACGATCTCTGTTCTCTTCTTTCACTCTCCTCTGGAGACTTGTACCAAACTTCTCAGTGTCCAGCCAAGGAATATGTCTACCCAACCTGCTGCCTCTTCAGTTCTTCCTCCCAGGGCAGCTGAGCAGGTGGAAACTACCAGAAAGTCACCCCTTACATACCACACCCAGCTTTCACATGAGCCTCCCTCTCGGCAGTAAGGACATGTCCTCACCCACCTCCATCCTATTTCTGGCACTTTTTTTTTTTTTCTCTTCTAAGGAGGAGGAAAAGATCCTATATTTGCTACACCGTCTGCCCTGCACATGACACAGTGAACAGGAAGCGTGTCAATTCTCCAGGCTTTCCAGAAGCTCTAGAGCTATGGAGAGGAGCATAGGACCAGGAGGAAACAGAGCCAGTGGAAGGGCTCTAATGTGATGTCACTAACCTGGCAACCATCCCTCCTCACTGTGAAGTAACAAAGAGGCACACTGTGAGGTAACCCAGGGAGACAGTGTTGGTGAAAGGAAACCCATTATAAGTCACCATTACCTATAGAAATCTCCTCTTCTTCCTGCCCTGTTCTCTCTTCCAAACTTCCTTCTCCTGAAACTGCCTTCCTTATCCTAAGGACAAGAAAACCTGGGCTATTTCCAAAGGGGACCTTAATGGGAAATGCTTTCTCTAGATAAATTTCTTTATTGGTTCTGATTTTAAAAACAGCTCAGGAATAATTTTAAAACCATATTTTCCGGCACATGCCCTTCACTTGCAACATAGAAATCACACTATCTACCTGTCTCTGTATTCCCAGCTTCCAAATATCCAGGGAGGAAATTCAGCCTCTGCCACATTCACCATGACACTAGCTCCCAATGGCCTGATGAGACAAGATGGCACCTTCTGCTTTGGTTACCTCTGATGAAGAAAACTACAGCAAAGACCGTGACCCCATAGATGGTCCATCCTTTGACACATCCACATGCACTCAGTGACTCATCTACCAGCATGATGCATAAGGACCCATCTTTGTAGTCTGGCAAGTTATGAGGGTATTTACTGAAACACTCAATTTGCCTATCTGGAACAGGGATAGTAACAGTAGTCTTGCTGTATGCCCACAGTCTAGCACATCCGCAGGGCTCAGTCAGTAAGAGTTATATGTGGGGTGCCTGAGTAGCTCAGTTGGTTGAGTGTCCAACTCTTGAATTAGGCTCAGGTCATAAACTCATAGTTCATGGGATCAAGCCCTGCATAGGCTCTGCACTGACACTGTGGAGCCTGCTTGGGATTTTCCTTCTCCCTCTCTCTCTGTTACTTCCCCTCTCTCCCCTACTCAGGCTATCTCTCAAAATAAATAGACATCTTTAAAAAAAAGATTCTCTCCCTCTGCCCCTCTTCCCAGTTCCTGCTCATTTGCCCTTTCACTCACTCTCTCTCAAATAAAAATTTAAAAACCAAGTAAAAACAAATAAAATAGTTACATGTGTGCATGTAAACAGCTTAGCATTGTGCCTGGGACACAATTAGTACTCAGTACATTTGTTGCCTCTGCGATTAGCAGGCGGAGTACTAGTGGTAGTAGTGATGGTATTGTTTCTCTCAATCCATTCTTGAACTGAAGTGTGGTGTGGAAAGGAGATACTCTTTCAGCTCTCCAGAGAGACAGGCTGTTAGCCAGAGATAGTACCCACACTACTGCTTCTTTTCAGATCCCCCATTGCCACCATTTTCCTTTCTACCTCTAAATTCCTGCCTCCCCGCCCCACAATCCACCCACTTCTATACACCGAACTCTTCTGGTTTATGTTCAGTCGCAAGAAGAATAAGTTTCCATAGTTAAGTGGGAGATGATGAGCTTTCCACTTAACACTAATTGCTGGAAATCCTTGGATCTACACGTTCTAAATGGTCTCTTGACAGAAACAGGACTGGAAATCACTGGTCACCTAGAAGGGTCATAGAGACAATGCACCTTGTGCTGTGTCACCATGTGTTTCTCTTAAAAGAGTAGGTCTTCTCTGTTAACACATTATATTGTGATCACTGGTGTTTAAGCTAGTGTTCATATTAGGGTATGATTTTAGATATAGGACCATGTTGTCTACATATTTAATATCCCAGCATCCAGGATTTTAAGCACATAGAAAAAACTCAGTATGTTTACCAAATAAAGAAGAGGAATGGTACAGTGATAGAGCTTAGGGGTATTTTCCATATATCCATCTTGCTCTCCATTAACACAAGTAACAGAAACTTAATTTTCTATTAAAATTACAGTCCATGTGGACAGAATAATAGAGAGATGAGAATACAGAACTGGAGAGAACAGTGGAGTGTGACCTGATTTTCATGAGCATGGAAATATTACATCATGATCTTTAAAAAGCTACCACTTTATCACAATATATTTTCAAGCTTTGGAGATTGAATGTCACAGATAAATATTAGATTATAACTATATGATTGTGTTTAATTTTGAACTTTTCTTCTATAAACTTCAAAAACAAAATTGAAAGGTCATGAACAAGATAAAATGTTGAGTTAGAAAAACAACTTAGCCACCCTCTAGACCAATGATTCTCAGAACATGATCATAGAACCTTTAGAGACCCCAAGAATGTTTCAAGGAGTCTTCAAAATCTAAGTCATTTTCCTAATGATACTGGGGCATTACTTGCCTTTTTTCACTCTCATTCTTGCACTGTGAACAATGGATCTTTCAAAAGTTTACAAGATGTATGATATCACAGCAGAAAATGCAGAAACAGATTTAATAGTTCAACTGTCTTCTATTAAGCCAGACCTCAAGAAAAATTGCAAAATGAATAAATAAAATCACTCTTCTAATTTTTTGTTTTGAAAAAGTTATTTTTTATTAAATTGTGCCATGTTCATATATAATGAGCTCACTGCTTTTTAAAAAGAATATTCTTAATTTCCCACTTTTAGTTTATGATATGATAAATATTAATAATTATAACCCAAATAAATAAAAACCCTTTGGTGTCTTCAATATTTTTTATGAGTCTAAATTGGGTCTGAAACCATGAAGTATGAGAACCACTGCTCCGTACCTATGGTTTTTAACCAGGGATTTGCATTCAAGTCAGCAAATCAGATCCTGACTTTTCTCTTTGGTAGCTGATAAAGAGGATGAAGAAGCTCCCTGGCCTCACCTATAAAATTAGAAGGTCACAGTTAAAAAGAGAGGGCTTGGATCAAAAAAATATTGTGAATTAGCAGTGGTCATTTCTAAGAATCCAGATGTAGGAAATGAAAAGGAAATGAGAGCCAGATTCAAAGGTTCTCAGGCTAGACAACTGGCAGAAGACTATTGCCTCTGGTAGTTGAAAATAGCCAGACTGGGATTAAGGAAGAAGGTATGAACCCTCAGATGGCAGATCCCAAAAGTGGAGATGCCCTGTCTCCTCCTCTACTTGGAGACAGAGAACTTCAGGGAGGTAGGCAGTCAGAACCAGTGATACGGATTTGAGGCTTAGCCCTCTCTAGTGACAGGTGACATGGAGAGGTGAATAAGCCCATGAAGGAAGTGAATGTAGAACATGGAGCTGTTCAAGGTTCAACTGGAGGTGAGGGGCTCCTTTTAGAATGAATTAAAGAAGAGCTCAGGAGATGCTGGGAAAGGCCGACTCAGAGACCAGAACAATGCAGGGCCCTGAAGAGTAACTTGGCATGACATAGCCAATGGATGGGTGGGAAGACAGAAGGAGAGATGAAAAAGAGAAAGAAAAGAACCAAAGGGGACAGCTTCAAGGAGGACTGAATGGCCAACAATATCAAAGAAAAGGAAAGACAAAAGATAAACTACAAGACACTAAATGGATTTGACAAGAAATAGGTCATTGCTTCAAACAAAAATTTTAGTAGAGGGGTCAAAACAATACATGAAAATTGTGTGAAAAAATGTAAATGCATAAGGAGGGAAATCACGAGGATGGAAGAAAGAAAAGGAAACAAATCTTGCAAAGACTTTTGGTATTTAAGCCAGGAACACTTGTGTGCAGCTGGGATGGAAATACCCACTGGCTTCAGTGCCACTGAAGGTGACAAAGGAAAGAGTGGTGGGTACCAGGATTCACAGGATTTCATCATCAAACCACCCTGTCATAGGAATATTTATTGGTCCACCAAAATACAGTCCTAAGAAATTCTGTAATTCAAAGGTCAAAAAATATTAAGGTAATGAGGTGAATGTTAAAAGACCTAGTCTAGTCAGATATTATCTAAAAAGAAATATCTAGAATTGAATATAACTTGAATAGAGATACAAATAATAAAAATCCAACTATCAGAGTTTCATATATAAAAAGGAATTGCTATGACAACCACAATTCAGCCTCCACAGAAAATATAAATAGGAACCAGAATGAGAAAATTATAGAGAAATATGACTTTTCTGATTTGGAAACCATTTCAACTACTATTCTTTGATGTTTTGCTCATTTGGCTCTGATAGGAGAACATGAAAATAGTCCTCCATTTCAATAGCTTCTTTGTATTACAAATTAAAATGAACCATCATTTAATCAAATGAAACTGGACACTAAGACCATTTTAATGATTTACTCCACTAAAATGCCCTGTCCCCTTCATTGTTGACTTCTAATATTTGAAGGGCCACACCAAAATTAAAGAGTAGACATACATTAAATGCATTATATTGCAGGCCAAATAGCAAAAGCAGATAACAGGGAATGTAGAATCAATATATCTTTAGCTGCCAGAGTGTAAAGCTTCAAACCAGTTGTAAAAGACCAAAGTTTCCTACCTCTTCTCCAGCATGTTCCTTTAACCATGACAGTTCCTGAGACCTGTGCAGTCTATTTATTTGATTGGTGACAGAAGGTAGAATAGTGCAGGGTCGGATATCCCCAGCTTCTCCTAGAATGACCTAGTCATTTTCACTCTCCTGAAGTTTGAGTAATCAGCTCTTACAAGCCCAGGGATCCTGAGGATTCAAGGTTAGGGATTCCAGTGATGTGATCTTTTGCACAGTGCATATGCCTTAAGACATTTTCACTATAAAGGAAGCAAGCTGGTTACAGGTGGCTCTCCAATGAGCTCAGCTGCCTGACCTTGCCCAGGCACCTGGAGTGTTCTGCCTTCTGCTTGCCCTTATATCCTCATTTCCTAGGTCTAATGCCCTCAGTTTCCTTGCCATAGCCTTGTGCCCAGTTTCTCTCTCTCTCTAATCTGGCTTCTTCAGCTAGTCTGGCACCTCACTTGAGGTTTGGCCCAGATGCTTGTCATTCAATCTCCTATGGCTCTGCTCTACAGCCCAAGGGCCAGGCCAGACTGCCCTTGATCTACACCCATCTCCGGCTCCAGGAATCTAATCTGTTACAACTTCAAGCCTGCCAAGTGGAGTGGTTTGGACATGAATCAGTTCTAATTGCAGGAGTTTTCCAGTAGCCCTGAGCTTCCTCCCATGTCACCCAATTTCAACACCTTTCAGAGGAGAAGGAAAGCAATTCACTATTCATTGTGCCTGACAAAATCAACCGCATGCATGAGAGTCCTTTTGAAGCTGCTGTTGAACCATAAGGCTTATCACCCCGTGCTAACCAAACAAATTGAAATCTGTCAGTAATAGGGGCGCCTGGGTGGCTTAGTCGGTTAAGCGTCCGACTTTCGCTTAGGTCATGATCTCGCGGTTCGTGGGTTCGAGCCCCGCGTTGGGCTCTGTGCTTTCAGCTGAGAGCCTGGAGCCTGTTTCAGTCTGTGACTCCCTCTCTCTCTGACCCTCCCCTGCTCACGCTGTCTCTCTCTCTCTCTTTCCTAGAAATAAAAATATTTTTAAAAATCTGTCAGTAATATCATACATTAATTATAAATTAGAACATCAATGTCATCATATTCAGAGTATATTTTGCTAGATCCTCCAGAAATAAACTTATATAATAATCTGTAATTGTTAGCAGGTCATACAAGTTGTATGATCTAAATCCTAGTTCTTTGCATCCAAGAATTTTAGTTTTTAAGAATATTAAAACTAAGATTTGAGTATATACTTACATATAAGTATATATACTTATATAAGATTTGAGTATAAACTTAAATTTTAGTTTATATACAAACCCATATAAACTCCAAGTCTTTACATAGGATCATCAAAGCTGGGAAGGGCATCCTGAAATCATGTTAGCTATCCCCAGCACCCAAAGACCTGAAGCTCTTTCAAAAGATGGATGGTTATTCGAGTGCCTGGGTGGCTCAGTCAATTAAGCATCCGACTTCAGTTCAGGTCATGATCTTGCAGTTAGTGAGTTCAAGCTCCACATTGGGCTCTGTGCTGGCAGCTCAGAGTCTGGAGCCTCCTTTGGATTCTGTGTCTCCCTCTCTCTCTGCCCCTCCTCCACTCATATTCTCTCTCTCAAGAATAAATAAACAGTAAAAAAATTTTTAAAGAAAAATGGATGATTATTAAGTGTGCCATGTATATACTGGCTGAATTTGTCAAAGCAGACTTGGTTCATGAATTCACACCTCTACTTTGGAAGGGTCTGTGCCAGGTACAAGACACTAGTGAGGGCTTGAGATCCTTACAGTCACACTAGACAAAGCAAGACAAATATATACAGACATAAATATAAACAGGCAAGACTGCCTGGTCAACATGTCACATGGAGTAAGACCACTCATAGAGTAAGGAGGGAAAACGAGGGAAGGAGATACCAAGGGGAACAAAACTTCCTGAAAACTCTCTCTCTTCAGGGTTTCTTCAGCTATGCCCTACAACATACAAATACCTAGTAGAGACTTTCTAGCCATCCCATAACTCTCAGAAATTGAACATGCTTTCATTTTTGTCACACAGAGTAATTTGAGCCAAATACTAGCTTTCAAGAACATCAAGATCCTCATTGTTGAGCACATGCAGGTTTCAGTGCCTTGCTGCTCTTTCCCCCTTCCACTTTTGATTTACCTACTGCTCCACAGGGTACAAGCCAATAAAATAGAAAAGGATGAGAGAAGATCAGACGTTGCCTTTCAGCTACTTCACTCCTCCTTGCTCCCACTGATGTCTCAGGTCCAAGTGGGAACAATGGTCCCTCTCCAGAAAAAGAGGTCTCTCTCTGGGCACAGGACCTGCATCAAGCAGATTTCAGCGGGCACAGGGCTTTTTTATAAAGAATCTACAAGAAGTTGGAAACTATGAGACACAGCTAGTGAGTTTCACAGCTAAGTCAAACCCAGGCCAATCCATACTAAAGCTCCTTACTCCTTCTCTCGTGCCTTCTAATTTACTGTCTTAGGTTTAAACTGATATGTAAATGTTGTTTTAAGTCTGCAGAAGAGTAAGAAACATCAGGAAGGATGGGGAGGCAGGAAGAGACATTCATAAGTGAATATTTGTTATAATCCTACAATAAGGTGTATCATAGTGATAACAATAGAAATCTTTTATTTTATTAGAAAATAATACAGCCTTGACCAGATACATGAAATTGCTGCCTGCTGCAATAGTATCACTAACATAACTGGTTTTGTTATTATGATCTTATATATATGTTATTTTAGAACTAAGAGCTAACGCAGGTTGTCTGGGTATTTTTCAAACCAGATGCCCAGCATTCCTAATGAGCACAAGATAGAAAATTTAAATTTCAAAGCAAATGTCAATGCCAAAATAATAGATGATTTTAAATATTCCTCCAACAGAACCCTGATTCTACATACCATGGCCAAGTGTACACATGTAATTATTAGCAGGTTCACTGGCACAAAATGGGCCAGATGTGAATATGACTCCAAATTGCTCATTTATAACCAAGCCTCCCAGACACTCAGTCCTGACAGCTTTGAATCAAATGAATTGATCAAAACATCTAGAAGAGACTAGACCTACTAACTCATTCACAGCATTAGTCTCTTTATAAGGTCCCTACCATAGAGCCATCTGGCTACATGCCAGTCATGCCCTGTCACCTGGCTACACTGACCAAGAGCCCACTCTACTCCAGGAGAGGCCATCATTCCATTTTGGACATCTCTGTTTGATGATCCGTTTTGTCAGAGTAAACAAATCAGTGACTGGTCTGAGGACATGGATACATGTTTATTTTCCTCTGTAACACAAATCAACAAGAAAGTCTGTAATTGAGCAAATCAAAAGAGGTTACAAAAATTATGACACATATGTTTAGACTAGTTGAAGCAGATCAAGTCACTGAGCCAACGAAGAAATGGTACCTAAACCATATGAGTAAGCTCATATTACACATGTACATTATGCAGTGGGTTTGACTCTGAAATAAATTCACCACCAAAAAAAAAAAAAAAATCACACTGTTGGTTGAGTACTCATAGATAAATACAGCACTTTAGCCAAAGGTGGCAGGTTTTGTTGTTTATATTACAATCACTGGACACACAGGTCTTTCTCTGACCCAGAGAGGGTATACATAGCATGGAGCTGAAATAATTTCAGAATTGCTGAAATATTCAGATGGTTTGTACAATTCTCTGAAATAGTGCAATTTAGGAGAATTAGACTTCTAGACAGATAACCTAGGCATTAAAAACTCAGGATGCAGAGTGGTAAAAAGTGATATCTCACCCTTATTACAGACTGCTCACGTAATGAACTGATACTCACTCTGGTCAAAACAAAGCATTGTGGGGGCATCTGGGTGGCTGAGCTGATTAAGCATCTAACTTCAGCTCAGGTCATGATCTCACAGTTTGTGGGTTCAAGCCCCATATCAGGCTCTGTGCTGACAGCTCCGAGCCTGGAGCCTGCTTCGGATTCTGTGTCTCCTTCTCTCTCAGTCCCTCCCCTGCTCGCACTCTGTCTCTCTCTCTTTAAAATAAAACAATAAAAATTAAATTAAATTAAAAAAAACAAAGCATTGTGGAGATGTACTTTTTCAGTCCTGAAATAATTTCCTAATCTTTAACATTTTTTGTTTGTTTTTCAGTGTCTTTCACTTGAACAGGAGGTTTTTTCCTCAAATAGTGAAATAATTTAAGGGTTTGTAATCTAACTAAATAGCCTGAATAGATCTTCTCTCCATGTACATTCTTAAGATTACAATTTGGATTCTTTGAATTTAATGAGGACTAGAGTCAGACTGTTTCCCATTAAAAAGAGAAAGGAGTTAAGGAAGAAATTCAATAAGTGTTCGAGTAAAATATAGCCATCCTAACATCTGTGTTATATTAGAGGAGACACAAGACAAAACATTGACTTGAGGTTAAATCTAAATTTCCTGCTGCAGTTCTCAAAGAGTTTGAGAGTTTAGATCAAAAAGGCAACAGGGAAAATGGAACCAAAAAAAAAAAAAAAGTCTTAAAGTGAGTTTCAAAAACTATTAAATGCCAACACTTAGTTATTTCTTTGAGGCACCAATTTAGTCAGCAATTACCCTATAGTCACAAACAAAAATTAATGAAAATTCTGCATGATGCGGAATTGTTTTCCAGAGTTAGGGCTGACACACCTGTGATCTGTAAATCATAGGAGGTGTCAAACCACCACCTCTGAGTCTTCATCTCTCTTGTGGGATGTTGTTGAATTTCCAGATCTTTCGCTCTAGTATATTTTTACATCAAACTTGAGTTTCCAAAGATATCCTTTCAGTCTCCTATGGAATCTACTGGGCTTTAATTTCAGAATCTATACTGGAAAAAGAAAACCCAAGCTCCCAAGTTAAGGTCAACAAGCAAGACCAAGATCTTAGCAAAAACTAAAGAGCATGAGGCCAGAACTAGGACTCAATAAACTTCATCCTCAAGTCTGGCTTTCAAGTAGGAAGCCTCTCCTTTATCAAGTGTACGATTAAAACTAAGTTTTAGTAAAGTAATGCTGACCTACTGGCTTTGGTGGCTCTGTGGAAGCTTCTCTAAAATTCCACTGATCAGAAGTGTATGTTTGGTCTTCAAGACCTCTTACCAATGTATCCTTTTTGTCCTGTCTCAACAGAAGGTTAACCTTCTGCTCTAGGCAAGCAAATCCTATTACTGTTCCTTCTATCTCACTGATTCCTCCCTCCCAGTCTCTTTTTCTGGTTTCTCCTCTTAATGTTGAAAGGTCCCAGGGCTTAGTCTTTGGCTCTCTTTTCTATCAATACTTTCACCCCTGGAGAGCTCATTCAGTCTCTATATGCCAGTGACTCAAATTTGTATTTTCAGCTCAAACTCTCTGCTGAGTTCCAGACTTTTACATATGACTGCCTATATAATATCTCCATCTGGCTGTCTAACAGACATCTTAAACTTAAATATCCCAAATTTAACACTAAGTTGCTCTCTACATCACCCCACAAACCTACAGACCCTACAAGCTTCCTGTTTTCAGCTGGTAACAACTCCATCTTTCCAGTTGCTCAAGACAGGTCTCAGTGTCACACTTAACTCTCACTCTCCACATTAAAACCATCAGAAAATCCTACTGGATACAAGAAAAGCCATCAAGAAAACAGTATATCCAGTCCATTACATCATTACTTCCAAAGCTACTACCCTGATCCAGGCTACATTGTTTCTTACCTGGATTACCCCCACAGGCCTCCTAAATGTTCTTCCTGCTTCTATCCTTTCCTCCTAGTGAGGCAAGAATATTCTTTTTAAACATTAGTCAATTAAATCAGAGTTAATACCCATACCTCTCAAGTTATTCCAAAAATACAACAGAAGGGAAACTTCCGGACTCATTTTACGAAGACAGCATCACTTTGATTCCCAAGCCAGACAAAAAGACCCAGCAAAAAAAGAGAACTACAGGCCAATATCCCTGATGAATATGAACGCAAAAATCCTCAGATACTTGCAAATCGAATTCAACAGCACATAAAAAGAATTATCCACCATGATCAAGTGAAATTCATTCCTGGGTTACAGGGCTGGTTCAATATTCGCAAGTCAATCAATGTGATACATCACATCAACAAAAGAAAAGATAAAAATCATCTGATGCTGTCGATAGATGCGGAAAAAGCATTTCACAAAATACAGCATCCCTTCTTAATAAAGACCCTTGAGAAAGTCGGGATAGAAGGAACTTACTTAAACATCATAGAAGCCACTTATGAGAAGCCCAAAGATAATATCATCCTCAATGGGGAAAATCTGAGAGCTTCCCCCTGAGATCAGGAACACGACAGGGATGTCCACTCTCACCACTATTGTTTAACATAGTGCTGGAAGTCCTAGCATCAGCCATCAGACAACAAAAGGAAATCAAAGGCATCAGAATTGGCAAAGAAAAACTTTCACTTTTTGCAAAGAACATGATACTCTACGTAGGAAACCCGACAGACTCAACCAGAAGCATAATAGAACTGAATTCATGAATTCAGCCAAGTCACAGGGTAAAAATCAACATATAGAAATCGGTTGCATTTTTATACACCAATAATGAAGCAACAGAAAGAGAGATCAAGAAACTGATCCCATTCACAATTGCACACACACACAAAAGAACATAAAATACCTGGGAATAAACCTAACCAAAGATGTAAAAGATCTGTATGATGAAAACTACAGAAAACTTACGAAGGAAATTGAAGAAGACACAAAGAAATGGAAAAACGTTCCTTGCTCATGGATTGGAAGAATAAATATTATTAAAATGTCATTACTACCCAAGGCAATCTACACATTCAGTGCAATCCCAATCAAAATTGCACCAGCATTCTTCTCAAAGCTAGGACAAACAATCCTAAAATTTGTACAGAACCACAAAAGACCCTGAATAGCCAAAGTAATATTGAAGAAAACCAAAATGGGAGGCATCAACATCCCAGACTTTAGCCTCTACTACAAAGCTGTCATCATCAAGACAGTATGGTATTGGCACAAAAACAGACACATAGACCAATGGAATAGAATACAGGACCCAGAATTGGACCCACAAATGTATGGCCAACTAATCTTTTACAAAGCGGGAAAGAGTATCCAATGGAAAAAAGACAACCTCTTTAACAGATGGTGCTGGGAGAACTGGACAGCAATATGCAGAAGACCGAAACTAGACCACTTTCTCACACCATACACAAAAATAAACTCAAAATGGATGAAGGACCTGAATGTGAGACAGGAAACCATCAAAACCCTAGAGGAGAAAGCGGGAAACAACCTCCTTGACCTCAACCACAGCAACTTCTTACTCGACACACCCCCAAAGGCAAGGGAATCAAGAGCAAAAATGAACTACTGGGACCTCATCAAGATTAAAAGCTTCCGCATGGCAAAGGAAACAATCCATAAAACTAATAGGCAACTGATGGAATGGGAAAAGATAGTTGCAAGTGACATATCAGATAAAGAGCTAGTATCCAAAATCTATAAGGAACTCACCAAACTCCACACCCAAAAAACAAATAATCCAGTAAAGAAATGGGCAGAAGACATGAATAGATTTCTCCAAAGAGGACATCCAGATGGCCAACAGACACATGAAACGATGCTCAGCGTCCCCCCTCATCAGGGAAATACAAATCAAAACCACACTGAGATACCACCTCACACCAGTCAGAGTGGCTAAAATGAGCAAATCAGGAGACTACAGACGCTGGTGAGGATGTGGAGAAACGGGCACCCTCCTACACTGTTGGTGAGGATATAAACTGGTGCAGCTGCTCTTGAAAACAGTGAGGGGGGTTCTCAAAAACTTAACAATAGAACTCACCTATGACCCAGCAATAGTACTGCTAGGAATTTACCTAAGGGATACAGGAGTGCTGATGCATAGGGGTACATGTACCCCAAAGTTCATAGCAGCACTTTCAACAATAGCTTATCATGGAAAAAGCCTAAATGTCCATCAACTGACGAATGGATCAAGAAGATGTGGTTTATCTATACAACGGAATAGTATATGGCAATGAGAAAGAATGAAATCTGGCCATTTGTAGCAACGTGGATAGAACTTGAGGGTGTTATGTGAGTGAAATAGGTCAGGCAGAGAAAGAAGATACCATATGTTTTCACTTATAAGTGGAACAGAAGAAACTTAACAGAGGACCATGGGGAAGGAGAAGGGGAAAAATAGTTGGGGAGGGCGAGGGAGGCAAACCATGAGAGACTCTTGAATGCTGAGAACAAACTGAGGACTGTTGGGTGTGGGAGAGGAGGGAGGCGATGGGCACGGAGGAGGGCACTTGTTGGGATGAGCACTGGGTGTTATATGGAAACCGACTTGACAATAAATTATCTAAGAAAAAAATTAAAAATAATGTTATGTGTCAGACACAAAAATGAAATAAACATTAGTCATATCATTACATTCCTCTGGTTCAGCTTTGCGATCACTACCCATTTTACTCAGATAGAAACAAAGTCCTCACAATAGACTCCTTTGCCACTTCTCCCCTTTGCTGAACCTGTTCTATTCATAGTGGTCACCTAGCTTTTCCTCAAACATATCAGACACATTCCTCCCGTAGATTCTTCACCCTGGTGCTTCTCGCTTTGTAGAATACTCTTCCCTCAGATAGCCATATAGTTCCCTCACCTCCTGCAAGTGTTCCCTTCTTAGTGACCCGTGCCTGGAACACCTGTTTAAAACTGCAACCACCCTCTCTCTGGTACTCCAATCCTCTTTCCCTTTCCACATACATTTTCCTTTCTCTAAAATAATTACCACCTTCTAATATACACCTATTCATTTATTTTCTATTCCCTCCCTCCACACACACCCCAAGAAAGTAAGCTCCATGAGGGCACCGACTTTTATGTTTTGTTCACTGAGAAGTTCTAAATGTCTAGAATGTAAGCACACAGTCAGTACACTGCAAATATCTATTGAATAAAGCCCACCACACCACCAATTTGATGTTTTATTTGTGTCATGTTGCCCTCTTTAAACTAACATTCCTCAAACTCTTTAGCAGCAGAAATACTTCCTTCCCCCCTTTCAAGCTCCAATTTAAAGGCTCTGAAATCTTTTCTACATTAGCTCTGCTCTACTGACCATGGATTTTTATGTGCTTAGTCAACAACAACAACAACAACAAATTTTCATTAGCATTTTTGTTTGCCAGCTCTGAAAATCTTAAATCATACATACTTAGAACTAAACTCTCAGTTATTTGTCTTACAATAAACTTTGGTTTTTAACTAGTGATTTGATACATTTAAACACATTACATTATCATTTAAATAATGGATACAGGAGAAAATGTTCAGTTACTTCTCTCTACAGATTATAAAAAACAAAATAGTACAAATATCAAGGACCTTCTCAGACCTAAAAGAACTATAGCCACTGGAATTTGCAAATGTTTTGTGCCTTTAAGACCGGCATCTCCAAAGATGTTTCTCTATTCCCTAATCAATCAGTATGATACATCACATCAACAAGAGAAAAGATAAAAATTATATGATCATTTCAATAGATGCAAAAATAGTATTTGACAAAGTACTACATCCTTTCATGTTAAAATCCCTCAACAAAACAGGTATAGAGCGAACATGCATCAACATAATAAAGGCCATAAAAGAAATACCCACAGCTAATATCATACTCAATTGTGAAAAAACTGAAAGCTTTTCCCCTAAGATCAGGAATAAAACAGGGATGTCCACCCTCACTACTTTTATCCAACACAGTCCTGCAACTCCCGCCACAGCATTTAGACAACAAAAATAAATAATATGCACCTAAATTGGTAAGGAAGAAGTAAAACTTATACTATTTGCAGGTAACACAATACTTTATGTAAAAATCCCTAAAGACTCCATGAAGAAAACAGTAGATCTGATAAATGAACTCAGTAAAGTCATAGGATACAAAACCAATATACAGAAATCCATTTCACGATGCCTGGGTGACTTAATCTCTTGACTATGATCTTACTGTTTGTGAGATCAAACCCCCCTCTTAAAACTTTTTTTTAAAGCTTACTTATTTTGAGACAGAGAGTGGCAGGCAGAGAGAAAGTGAGAGAGAGAATCCCAGCAGGCTCTGCACTATCAGTGCAGTCAGAGCCAGACGCAGGCCTCGAACCCATGAAACCGTGAGATCATGACCTGAGCTGAAACCAAGAGTCAGATGCTTAACCAACTGAGCAACCCAAGCACCCCAAACAAATAAACATAAAAAAAGAAATCCATTTCATTTTTACATACTAATAATAAAGCAACAGAAAGAGAAATTTAAAAAACAGTCCCATTTATAATTGTAGCAAAAATAACAATAATAACTAGGAATAAATGTAACCAAAGAGGTAAAAGATCTGTGATCTGAAAACTATATAACAGTGATGAAAGAAAATAAAGATGATACAAATGGAAAGACATTCCATGCTCATGGATTAAAAATATTGTTAAAACGTCCATTCTACCCAAAGCAATCTACAGATTTAATGAATTCCTATCAACATATCAACAGCATTTTTCACGTAACTAGAACAAATAATCCTAAAGTTTCTATGGAACCACAAAAGACCCCAAATAGCCAAAACAGTGTTGAGAGAGAAGAACAAAACTGGAGGTATCACGATTCCAGATTTCAAGATGCACTGCAAAACTACAGTAATCAAATTATATAGTACTGCCACAAAAATAGACAGAGAGATCAACAGAACAGATTAGAGAGCCCCTAAATAAACTGGTGATTATGTGGTCAATTAGTCTATGACAAAGAAGGCAAGAAGATGCAATGGGAAAAAAATCTCTTCAACAAATAATGTTGGGAAAACTGGACAGCTAAAGAATGGACACAAAGAATGAAACTGGACCCCTTTCTTATGCCATACACAAAAATAAAATGGATCAAAGGCTTCAATATGAGGCCTGAAACCATAAAAATCCTAGAAAAGAATACAGTCTCTGATATTGGCCATAGCAACATTTTTCTAGCTAGAGTGTCCTGAGGCAAGGAAAACAAAAGCAAAAATAAACTATTGGGACCACATCAAAATAAAAACCTTCTGCACAGAAAAGGAAACAACCAACAAAACAAAAGACAATCACTGAATAGAAGATACAGCAAATGACATATCCAATAAAGGGTTAGGATCAAAATATACAGAGAACTTACACAACTCAACACCAAAACAATATATATTCCAATTAAAAATAGGAAGAGACGTGCCTGGGTGGCTCAGTCATTTAAGTGTCTGACTCTTGGTTTCAGCTCAAGTCATGTTCTCATGGTTTGTGAGTTTGGGGCCCCGCATCAGACTCTGCAGTTACAGTGCAGAGGCTGCTTGGGATTCTCTCTCCCTCTCTCTCTCCCTCTCTCTGTCTCAAAATAAACAAACTTAAAAAAAATTTTTTAAATAGAAAGAAGACATGAACAGACATTTCTCCAAAGAAGACATATGTATAAGCAACAGGCACATGAAAAGATGCTGACCATCACTCATCATCAGAAATGCAAATCAAAACCACAATGAGATATCACTCACACCTGTCAAAATGGCTACAGTAAAATAAAACAACAACAACAAAACAAGAAACAAGTGTTGGAAAGGATGTGGAGAAAAAGGAACACTCTTGCACTGTTGGTGGGAATGCAAACTACTACAACCATGGTGGAAAACAGTATGGAGGTTCCTCAAAAATTTTTAAATATAATTACCATATGATCCAGTAATTCCACTACTGGGTATTTATCCAAAGAATACAAAAACGCTAATTTGAAAAGATACATGCACCCCTGTATTTATTGAGGCATTATTTACAATAGCCTAATTATGGAAGCAGCCCAAGTGTCCATCTGTAGATGAATGGAAAATGGAGTTATACACACACACACACACACACACACACACACACACACACACACCATGGAATATTAGCCATTAAAATAAAATCTTGCCATTTGCAACAACATGGATACATCTAGAAGGCATTATGCTAAATGAAATAAGTCAGTCAGAGGAAAACAAATACCATATGATTTCATTCATATATGGAATAAGAAAACAAATGAACAAAGAAAAGAAGAGACAAACCAAAAAACAGACTCTTACCTATAGAAGACAAACAGACGGTGACCAGAGGGGAGGTTGGCCAGGGGAGGGGTGAAATAGGTGAAAGGGATTAAGAGCACACATCGCACGATGAGCACTGAGTAGTATATAGAAGTGTGGAATCACTTCATTGTACACTTATAGCTAACATAACACTGTATGTTAACTATAGTGGAATTAAAATTTTTTTAAAGGCTTGCTGTGAATATTTTTAAAAAAGAAAGAAAAAAAAAAGACATGCATCTCCAAGAGTGTGATGAGGGGAAAGACTATCAGAGAGTTCCTTTGGCATAGGGTACAGTTGATTCTTCAACAACATAGGTTTGAATTATATGGGTCAACTTATATGTGGATTTTTTTCAATAAATACAGTATTGTAAATGTAGTTTCTCTTCCTTATGATTTTAACATTTTCTCTAGCTTACTTTATCGTAAGAATAAAGTGATACAGGGACTTTGACTATGTGGGGTTGGTGCACCTAACCCCGGATTGTCCAAGGGCAAGCAATACTGAAAGGTTCGTAAGTCTTCTTTAGTAAGAAACCTAAACCCATTTTTATGGGTTGAATTGTGTCCTCCAAAAAAGATACATTAAAGTCTTAAAGTCCAATACCTCAGAACATAACCTTTTTTGGAAACAGGGTCTTTGCAGAGGTAATCAAGTTAAAATGAATCATTAGAGTGAGCCCTATTCTAATGTGACTGGTATCTTTATTTAAAAAGTGGGGTGGGGGGCATTCTGACACAAACAGTCACATACAGAGGAAAGGTGATATGAAGACACAGAGAAAATACCACCTGAAGAGAGAGGACTGGAGTGATGGATCTTTGAGCCTGAGCCCACCAGGAGAGACACAGGGAACAGATCCTTCCCCAACACCTTCAGAAAATACATGGGCCTGCTGCTGACACTTTGACAGACCAGATTTCTGGCCTCCAGAACTGGGAAATAATAAATTTCTGTTTTTTTAAAGTACCTGGTTTGTGGCACATTGTTATGGCAGTCCTAAGAAACGAATACATCCATTATTTGGATCAACAGATTGAAAATATATTCTCTAGCCAGGTCTCAGCTAGAGAATTCAGGTAACACATGCCCTGAACCTGAAGTTTCTCAACTGAGTGTCTTGATTACAGAGTAACTTTGTAATTGTTACTTTATAATCATTTCACTGATTAAAATACTTAACTAGGGATAAGGGAATTATCTTTCTGCTCTAGTATTCAGCACCTAGCACTCTGTGAGTGCAGGCAAGGGTCAGTCAGTGCCCTTACCTCTATAGGCAAGCTGGCCTGCAAAGCTGAACATCAGAAAACACTCTGCACTACTGTTCAACAATTATGTTTTATTGGCTCTACATGGAGGAGAAACAATTTGGAAAATTGTTCAAATTGTAGGACTAAATTCAATCTCAAGGGTTCAGATTTTAACAAAATGTCTGGTTTGAGTTACCTAGACCAACTGTCTACAGTGCCTTGTTTTCTGGCTCAGTATACAAATAACCTCTGAGCTTTGGCCAGCAGGGTTTTGTTTTGTTTTTTTAGTTTATTTATTTTTATTTTTTTAATGTTTTATTTATTTCTGAGAGAGGGAGAGAGACAGCGTGAGCAGGGGAGGGTCAGAGAGAGAGGGAACTACAGAATCCGAAACAGGCTAGCTGTCAGCACAGAGCCTGACACGGGGCTTGAACCCACAAACTGTGAGATCATGACCTGAGCCAAAGTCAGACGTTTAACCGACTGAGCCACCCAGGCGCCCCTAGGTTATTTATTTTTGAAATAGAGAGAGAGGGAGAGAGCACAAGTCAGGAAGGGGTAGACAGAAAGATAGGAAGCAGAGAATCTCTGCACAGAGAGCAGGGAGCCTGCTGCGGGGCTCAAACTCACAAACCATGAGATCAAAATGTGAGCCAAAATCAAGACTTGGACACTTAACCAACTGAGCCTCCCAAATGCCCTTGGCCAGCAGGTTCTAAACTATATGGAACCTAAAAGGGAAAAAATGGGACACTTAGGTCACTCAGTCAGTTAAGCATCCAACTATTCATTTTGGCTCAGGTAATGATCTTGTAGTTCATGGGGGATCAAGCTCCACATCAGGCTCTGTGTTAACAATGTGGAGCCTGCTTGGGATTCTCTCTCTTCCTCTCTCTCTGGCCCTCCCCCACTTGCATGCATGCACGCACATTCTTTCTCTCTTAAAAAAAAATAAATAAATAAATAAAAAGGAAAACATAAGAGCCACTGTCTTAAAGTTCACATTTCAGATAAAAACTCAGTTCCCTTGCAGGCTGAGAGAGTTATTAGACCTTTCCTAAATGGGAGGAGGAGAACCATGTCCACTGTCACCTCTGAGTATGAAGGCCTTTGAAATGTTTCCCCTCCTGTGCCTTCAGATAAGATGACTACTGCCCAGCTTCATTTCTTACTTGAGCTAAATGTCAAATACTAGGAAGAAAACAAAGTCTAAATATTCCTATTAGCTATTGGATATTTTCCAGTAAATGAAGACTTGCAATTAGCAAATGAAACACTCAAATGACTTACTAACACCAAAGATTACAATAATAACCCTAGCATCTACTGAGCAGTTTTACTGAAGTGCCAAGGATAAATTGTCACAAAAACAGTGCTAGGAAGAAGTTATCCTCCATTTTACTAAAGGGAAAATGAAGTTCAAACAGGCTAAGTGGTCGAATTAGGGCTTAAACTCAGATCCACATGGCTGCAAACTCAGCCACTGAACAAGCAGCATTACAAAGAGCCAGTTCACACTACCTTCCAGAACTTTACTTGTATTAGTGTTAATTTTCAGAATAATCCTCATAGATCAGTGATGCTATGATCCCTGTGTCACATCTGAGAAGTCTGGAGATTAAGTAACTGAAGGTTAAGTGATTTGTCCTTTGGCCACAGTTAAAGGCTATGGAACTGGATTCAAATTCCAAAGCCTTTCCTGCTAATAATTAAAAATAACTTCCCTGTACTGAGCCCCGTCCTACATTATGTATAGCCATTCAAAACCGTCCTAAAAGGTAGAAAGGTATTATCCTCATTTTCCATATGAGGAAGGTGAGGCTCGGAGAAGGGACTTGACTTTTCATGTCACCAAGCTATCAGGTGGCAGAGCTGGGACCCAAAGGCACGTCTGAGGTCTCCAAGCCCATGCTCCTGCCACTGTGCCAGGCTGCCTTTCCCCAGGTCCATCTTGCAATTAAGCCAGTTTCAGTGAATTCCTAGGCTAATTTTCAAGGGGCTGTGAGAGCAAAGGAGAGCATTTGACATAGCATGAAGGACTGAGGTAAAACACCTTGACAACACAGTATCAGGAAGAAAATTAGAATCTGAGGTTCCAACAGCCCAGTTCTCACCATCAATGCACAGAGCAGCAAGAACTCATTCTCAATTTTTCAAGTAATTACACTCTTAATTTTACTTACATAAATGAAAATAAATCAGTTCACATAAATGGAAACCCCAGCAAGAAGAGGGAAGCATACATTGCCAAGAATGAGCTAGGTATGAAATGAGAATGGCCAAAACAGAGAATTGCTGTATGTTTTATTCATTTTACCTCGTTTTTCAAGGTCATCTCTATGTATGCTCTCCCTGTTGCTTCGGTGATGGTATTCCCCTGTCTCTAACTGAAATGTTGGTTTGGCAGGAAGTGAGAAGTTTCCTTTTGAATTCAGACTATTACGCTGTGATTAACTCTTCTCCCCTGGAGCAGAACCAGGGGTCCCTTTGCCAAAATAGCAAAGAAAAGAATAAGTTTACAAGACAATGATCAATGTAACATCTATGACATATGACAGACAGTGTTACAAAACACCTTCACATATATTGTCACTGGATCTTCACATCAGATCTGGGAGGTAGGCAAAGTCCACATCATAATCTTCATTTTACTGAAACTAAAACCATAATCCAATTAAGTGACTTGTTCAAGATCATACAACCAGTACAAAGCCAGGCTGGAGGCCAAGTATTCTGTTACTAAATCGCAGGCTCTTTGCACAATCCCATCATGTTCTAAAATACTTTCAAACTATTTATTTTACTGTGCAATGCTGAATAGCTCTGTGGCTGCTATTATAGCTACCATACCATAAGTTCTTATTTTTTTTAATTTTTTTTTAATGCTTTATTTATGTTTAGGAGAGAGAGAGAGAGACAGCGTGAGCAGGGGAGGGTCAGAGAGAGAGGGAGTCACAGACTGAAACAGGCTCCAGGCTCTGAGCTGGCAGTCAGCACAGAGCCCGACGCGGGGCTCAAACTCACCAACCGCGAGGTCATGACCTAAGCGAAAGTCGGACGCTTAACCGACTAAGCCACCCAGGTGCCCCAGTTCTTACTATTTTTTGATACACTTTATTTTTTAGATCAGTTTTAGCCTCACAGCAAAATTGAGCAGAAAGTATAGAGATTTCCACGTACCCTCTATCCACACACATGCATAGCATTTCTCCACCCCACAAGCAACACCCTGCACAAGAGTAATACATTTGTTACAACTCATCATTTTTTAACTATTAAGATCTTCAAGTGATAATTCTATTAGCAAGTTCTCATTAGATAAAAGCTAACATGACACACAGTTAATGTAGCTACCTTTTATGGGATTTATACTATGCACTGAAGAATGCACTAGGTGTCTGCATATTTTTTGATATTTAACTCTCACGATTCTAAGAAAAATATTGGTAGCTTTATGAGAAAAATTAAATCATAAGATAGAAAATCTCATGAAAGTGAGGCTCATAGAGGCTAAATAACTTGCCTACACCTACACGTGAGGATCCAGGATTCAAAGTCCTCCAAAGTCTATGCTACGTCAGGGGAAAGACAAGACTCTGTACAGCGTCTCACTCTCCAGTTAAGACAGGATCACTGCTAGAACAATCCCAAGTCTCCTGGCTTCTGGAGGAAACTACCCCAACCTTTAACAACCCCTAGTCAACCAGCTGTTCACTACCTACGTTTGTAGGCATGGTGAGCACAGCAGGAGGTGCCGCTGAACAAGGATGACGGAGGCCATGTAAGCGCTGACATGAGGAAGCAGTGTGAGCCTCACCTTCCACAGTGCAGGTGGTAATGTGCTGTTAACATCTCACAGAATCAAAAACTCTTTGTTGGCTTCCCCCACCCACAAGTGAACCTCAACTTCTAGTCCAAGGTTGAAGTGATTTCCTTTTACTCATGAGATGGCATCCATAAGATCCAGTACTAAAATAGGAGGAGGGGGAGAAGGAGAAAGGAAAGGGAGGGAGAAGAGAGGTAGAAGAGGTGGAAGAGGAGGTGGAAAAAGGCAGTTCCCAGTATTTTGAGAGCCAGTGTGACCTAGGACTCCATTCACCACCACTGGATACACTTACCACCAGTCTTTCCATTTCATCCCTCAGCGAACACATGAAAGACCTCAAAGGGTGAGCCTCCCAGTCCTCTTTTCCTAGCTAATCCATCTCTGAAACATCCCCCATAGTTTAAATCCAGCCTGAATGATCAGGGAAACTGAGGAACATTCCTAACAGGCCTTTAACTTTTATGGTGTCACAATCACTATGACTGTACTACTAACAACTAAGGCAATGAGTAACAAAGACAACAATAAAAACGTTTTGCATACTTAATCCTCTCCAAAGCCTTATGATAAAAGGTCCCCAGTTGTTATCCACAATTCCAAAACACAAAAAGTTTTGAAAATCCAAATGTTTGTTCCTAAGTATACAGCAAAGTCTTTGCTGGCAAAACCTAATCTGAACCAATGCTGGGTTTTTTATAGTCTTTCTGTATCCACTTAGTATGAGCATTCATATATTTTACTGCAAAATGGGTTGATGTGTTGGATTCAGGAGCACTATGATGCTTTTTTCATAGCTTGTGTTCAATTTTTTTTAAATTTGGAGTAGTATAGCCATTATAGCCACATATAACCTAATAGTCATATTTAAGTGGATCATTTCAATATCTAGCCCTATCCAAAGTGTGCTAAGTGCTCCTGGCTTATGGCTCATCTGAGAGAGCTAAGGTTGCACTTGTTCTCTTGTTACCCTGTCCAGTCTCTTGTGAGGAAAATTCAGTAGCATCTCTAAGAACAATGATATACAGGGCACCTGGGTGGCTCAATTAAGCATCCAACTCTTAATTTCAGCTCAGGTCATGATCTCAAGGTCATGAGATGGAGCCCCGTATTGGGCTTCACACTATGGTGGAGTCTGCAAGTCTGCAAAGATTCTCTCTCTCCCGGGGCACCTGGGTGGCTCAGTCAGTTAAGTGTCTGACTTCGGCTCACATTATGATCTCACTGTTCGTGGGTTCGAGCCCCGTGTCGGGCTCTGTGGAGACAGCTAACTCAGAGCCTGGAGACTGTTTCAGATTCTGTGTCTCCCTCTCTCTCTGACCCTCCCCTGCTCACACTGTCTCTCTCTCTCTCAGAAAATAAATACATAAATAAAATTTTTAAAAAAAGATTCTATCTCCCTCTTTCTTTGCTCCTCTGCCTCTCTCTAAAAACAAAAAATAAAACCCTTTCTAAGAACAACAAATAAAACTCTCTCTAAAAAAAATAAATAAAAATAAAAATAAATTAAAAATTAAAGAATAATGAGGTGCCAGGGTGGCTCAGTCAGTTAAGCATCTGACTCTTGACTTCAGCTCAGCTCATGATCTTGTGGTTTGTGATATCGAGTCCTACAGTTGGGCTCCGCACTGTCAGTGCCTGGGATTCTCTCTCTGCCTCTCTCTCTCTCTGCCCCTCCCTCACTCTCTCTTTCACAAAACTAAATAAATAAACTTAAAAAAAAAAAGAACAATGATTTACTATGTACAAAGCACTAAGTGTTTAATGTTATAAACATCTCATTGCCAGCCCCACACTGAGCTGGTCACTACTGTTCCCACTTCGCAGCTAATGAATGTAAGGCAGAGAGGGGTACTGTCTAGACTGAAGTTGCAGATCCAGGATGTGAATCTCTGCAGAAACCCAACAAACAAAAAATGGTTTTCTTCTCTGCACTTGTGGGGAGGAGGGAGAACAGAAGGCAAATTAAAAAAAAAAAAGTAACTACAATATAGCGTATCAGAAGGTTGAAGAGAAAAAAAAATCTGAGCTCTTAACTACTACAATATACTGTGTCTCAAGGAAAGGAAAACCAGGTCTGGTGTCTGAAGGATGAAATAAGAGAAATTTTACTCCACAATCAAAATGATGCCTGTAAATTAAGATGTATCTTTAAGAGTACATAAGAGCTTCCACTTCCAAGCATCATGGATTAACAAGGACTGGATTCACCCTTCTACCTGAAAAGGCCAAAAACAAAACCAAAAATATATATATATATATATGAAAGAATGGTTTTCAAGATAATGGATATCAGACAATGGAAGAGAAACAGGAAACAAACTACCATTTGCTTAGTTTAATGACTTAAGAGCAATTCCAGGTCATGGTGCAGGAAAGGGTAACCAAAGTAGAACTCTGTCATGGAATGTCCCTCAATCAGTACTTACAGGATGTATAGCTCTAACTGCCTGCAATAGAAAACGAATACATTATCACTTCAATCACCTCAGCTTCCACCTTAATAAATTAAAACAGAAAGAGCAAATTAACCCAAAAGTGAGCTGAATATAGGAAATAATAAATATCAAATCTGAAATTAGCAAAATACATAATGGAACAATAATAAAGAAAAAAAATCAATGAAACCAAAACTCAGTTCTTTGAGTAGATCAACAAAATTGATAAATCTCTACCAGACAGATCGGGGATGGGGTGGGGGGTGAGGGTGAGGAAGGGAAAAGAAAATTATCAACATCAGGAATAAGAGAGAAGACATCACTAGAGTCTATTGTATATTTCTAGAATAATAAGGGAATATTATGAAAACCTTTGTGCCAATAAATTCAACAACTTAGATGAAATAGACACATTGCTTGAAAAATACAAACTACCGACATTCAATCAAAATACATAGATAAAGCTACAGACATAGATACATAACCTGAATAGCCTTATAACTACTAAAGAAATTCAATTTGTACTTTAAAACCAATGGGGGAAAAAAACCATCCAAGCCTAGATGGCTTCACTGATGGTTTCTATCAGATATTTAAGGGAAAAATAATATGCAATTCTATGTGAACCCTTTCAGAAAACCGAAGAGAAAGAAATACTTTCTGGCTCATTATATGAGGCCACCATTATCCTGATATAAAAACCAGATGGAGACAACAGAAGAAAAGAAAAATACAGAATGGATATTCCTCATAAGCAGAGATGCAAATACTTTTTTAAAAAAATAGCAAATCAAATCCAACAATATATTAAAAGGATAATGTATCATAACCAAGTGGGGATGTCCCATAATGCTAGGTTACTTTAATATTTTAAATATCAATGTAAATCATATTAGTAAACTAAAAAATAAAAACCACATGATCATCTCAAATTAGACACAGAAAAAGCATTTGAAGAAATCTAACATTCCTTCCTGATTGAAAAAAAAAAAAAAAAACTCTCAGCAAACTAAGAATATAAGGGAACTTTCTCACCCCAGTACAGGGCATTGACAAAAAATCTACAGCTAACCTTATACATAATGGTAAAAGACTGAATGCCTTCCCCCTAACACTGAGGGCAAGATAAAGATTTCCACTCTCACCTTTTCTATTCAGCATCATACAGGAGATTCTGACCAGTTCAATAAGACAAGAAACAGAATAAAAGGCTTAGAAAGTAAGAGAGTAGAGACGCCTGGGTGGCTCAGTCAGTTGAGCATCTGACCACAGCTCAGGTCATGATCTCACAGTTCATGAGTCCAAGTTCTGCATCAGGCTTTGTGCTAACAGCACAGAGCCTGCTTTGGATTCTCTGTTTCCCTTTCTCACTGCCCCACCCCATCACTTGTTCTCTCTCTCTCTCTCTCTCAAAGATAAACTTTTTTTTTTAATAGCATGAAAGGAAAAAGAAAGCAGAAAGTAAAACAGTGTCATTTGCATATGACATGATTATGTAGAAAATGCTAAGGAATATTTTTAAAAGCTACTAGAACTAATAAGTAAATTTAACAAGGTTGTAAGATATAAACAATATATAAAATCAATGACATTTCTATATACCTACATACTAGTGATGAATAACTGGAAATTGAAATAAAATATTCTTTACAAAAATCTCAAAAATATGATAAATCTGACAAAATGATTACAACATTTGTACACTGCTGAAAAATATTAAAGAACACTTAAATAGGGATCTACTCATTATTTGTGGGTCAAAAGACTCAAAACTCTTAAGATGGCAGTTCTCCTGAAATTCATCTATAGATTCAGCATAATTCCTATCAAAATCTCAGCTGGCTTTTGTAGAAAAGGACAAGCTGCTGATCAGGGGGCAAGATGGCGGAGAAGTAAGGAGCTCCGTACTTGCGCTCGCGCCCATACATCACACA
This sequence comes from Proteles cristata cristata, assembly GCA_017311185.1. NCBI lineage: Eukaryota > Metazoa > Chordata > Mammalia > Carnivora > Hyaenidae > Proteles > Proteles cristata. Next base: position 31,600 of record JAESUZ010000945.1, read on the forward strand.
GAAAAGATCTGAAGCCATTGGAAACCTTACAAAACCTGAGAGACTGGGAGAAAAAGGACGCAGAATCCACTGAGAAAGCCTTCTAACCAGGCTCAGGCTACGCGGACCCGGCAGGCAAGCCCCCGCGCATGCGCGCCAGCCCGACCCAGGGAAGGAAGCAGCGATTCTGACTCCGCCCCCAGAGCTCAGCAGGGAGCCTGGAATAGCCCGAGGGGGTTGTCTGGGAAGCTGTGTCTAAGGTAACTTCAGCGGGGTGCGTGGACTGGGATTTGGAGATTGGAACTGGCCTGGGTTGAAGAGTGCAACCAACTTCGGCTGCGTCCCGGGAACGGGGAGTTGACACGCCAAAAAAAAAAAGCGAGCTGCAGCGCGGGGTTCAAGAAGGGACTGGAGCACCGTCACTCTCCTCCCCACCATCGCCAAGGCAGAACCCCCGCCTGAGGCATCGGATCACGCCACGCCCATCCCTGCCTGAGAGGTGCCCTCCTCCCTTTTTTTTTCTCTTTCTTTTTTCCTTTTTTTCCCCTTTTTTTTCCTTTTTTTCTTTCTTTTCTTTTTCCTTTTCTTTTCTCTTCTTCTTTCTCTTTTCTCACTTTTTTCCCCAAAACACTGACCTGATTAACTCTGGTCGCCAGCTTGCTTAAACAATCACAACAAGTCCATTCTGTAAATGTAAATTCTACACCTACCAACTTTTTCAGCTATTTCTCTCAGGAGTAATTAGACTATATAGTTTCTCTGGATAATTCCAGCATCCTTCTCTCACCTATCCAACCATATTCTACCCTTTACCTCTTTGAAAAAAGCTTCTTATCCCTTCTGCCTGTTTATTCTATTTCCAAATCTGCCTCGTCTCGCCCTGCCTTCTCTCTCTTTCTCTATGCTCTTCAACTAGCACTGCATACACACGGCTATTTAACTGTAGCTGGGAAATCCAGGTATATGCTTTAAACCGTTCTTTGTCTATCGGTTTTCTTTTTTCCTTTTCTTTTCCCCTTTTTGACCCTTTTATGTATTTTATGCTCCCTATTATTCGCCCTCCCTCCTCCGTCTTTTCTATTAACTTTTTCGTTTTCCCTCTCGCTTTGCATGTTAGTTGAATCAGCCTGTGCCTATGTGTGCTCCTGCTCCCTGTGTGTTTGTCTGTCTGTTTTCTTTTCCAGGGCTACCTCAAGAAACAAGCTAGAGTACACAAGGTGAAGAGTCCCAAATATCACTACGAATAGGAAAATAAAATAACTAAGGTCCCAACAAGAGTGACCGAGGGATGCCATTCAAAAAACAATCTCTGGAAGGATAGGCCCTGGAAAGTCAAAGAGTCTTCTTGGATATAGCAGTGCTCATAGAAACAGAGAGCATAACAGGACTTTAAAACCAACAAGAGCCGGAAAGCTAACTAAAATGATGAAACGAAAGAGCTCTCCTCCAAAGAAACTCCAAGAAGAAATGACAGCCAATGAACTGCTCAAAACAGATATCAGCAGCATAAGTGAACAAGATTTTAGAATAATAATGGTGAAATTAATAGCAGGCTTGAAAAAAACATAGGGGACATCAAAGAAACTATGGCTACAGACAGAATGGAAAATAAAATTAGGCATGAAGAATTAAAAAATGTGATAAATGAGATACATAATAAATTAGAGGCCTCCAATGCATGGATTGAAGAGGCAGAAAGCAGAATAAGTGATTTAGAAGACACCATTATAGAAAAACAAGAAGCTGACAAAAAAGAGACAAACTGATCCAGGAACAGGAAAGAAGAATTCGAGAGCTCAGCGACACAGTCAAACGCAACAATATCCGTATCATAGGAATCCCAGAAGAGGAAGAGAGGGAAAGGTGCTGAAGGAGTCCTGGAACAAATTATAGCAGAGAACTTCCCCGACCTGGGGAAGGAAGTCAATGTGGAAATACAAGAGGCTCAGAGGACTCCCTCAGACGTAACTTGAATCGATCTTCTGCACGACATATCATCGTAAAAATGGCAAAATACAAGGACAAAGAGAGAATTTTGAAAGCAGCTAGGGAGAAAAGGACCCTCACATACAAAGGGAAACCCATCAGAGTGATGACAGACCTATCTACTGAAACGTGGCAGGCCAGAAAGGAATGGCAAGAGATCTTCAATGTGATGAACAGTAAAAATATGCAGCCAAAAATCCTCTATCCAGCAAGCCTGTCATTCAAAATAGAAGGAAAGATAAAAACCTTTCCAAACAAACAGAAATTGAAAGAATTTGTCACCACGAAGCCAGCCCTACAAGAAATCCTGAGGGGGATGCTCTGAAGGAAAGGTTGCAAGGAACAAAGATTCCAGAGACACCACCACAAACATGAACCCTACAAAAGATACAAAGACTCTAAACCCACATATTTCAATAACACTGAATGTAAATGGGCTGAATGCTCCAATCAAAAGACACAGGGTAGCAGAATGGATTAAAAAACAAAATCCATCTATATGCTGTCTACAAGAAACTCATTTTAGACGGGAAGATACCTTCAGATTAAAAGTAAGGGGATGGAGAAATATATATCATGCTACAGGAAATCAAAAGAAAGCCGGAGTAGCGATACTTATATCAGACAAACTGGACTTTAAAATAAAGACAATGACAAGAGATGAAGAAGGGCACTACATAATAATAACAGGGTCCATCCATCAGGAAGAACTAACAATCATAAACGTCTATGCACCGAATATGGGAGCACCTAAATATCTAAAACAATTAATCACAAACAGAAACAAGCTTATAGATAAGAATGTGCTAATAGCAGGGGACTTTAATACTCCGCTTACAGCAATGGATAGGTCAACCAGACAGAAAATCACTAAAGAAATCATGGACTTGAAAGATACATTGGACCAGATGGACATGACAGATATATTTAGAACTTTACATCCTGAGGCCAGGGAATTTACTTTCTTCTCAAGTGCACATGGCACATTCTCCAAGATAGATCACATACTGGGACATAAAGCAGCCTCAATAAATATAAAAGAATAGAGATCATACCATGCACACTGTCAGATCACAATGCTTTGAAACTTGAAATCAATTACAGGAAGAAGTCTGGAAAACTTCCAAAAACATGGAGGTTAAAGAACACCCTTCTAAAGAATGAATGGGCCAATCAGACAATTAGAGAGGAAATTAAAAATACATGGAAACAAATGAAAATGAAAACACAACAATCCAAAATCTATGGGATGCGGCAAAGGCAGTCCTAAGAGGAAAGTACATTGCTCTCCAGGCCTATTTCAAGAGATTAGAAAAAGCGCAAGTCCAAAATCTAACAACTCACCTAAAGGAACTAGAGGCAGAGCAACAAGAACGCCCTAAACCCAGTAGAAGAAGAGAAATAGTAAAAATTAGAGCAGAAATAAACAACACAGAGACTAAAGAAACAATTGAACAGATCAATGAAACCAAGAGTTGTTTTTTGAAAAAATAAACAAAATTGACAAGCCTCTAGCCAGACTTATCAAAAAGAAAGGAGAGAGCACCCAAATAGACAAAATCATGAATGAAAATGGACTTATTACAACCAACCCCTCAGAAATACAAGCAATTATCAGGGAATACTATGAAAAATTATATGCCAACAAATTGGACAACCTAGAAGAAATGGACACATTCCTAAACACACACTCACTACCAAAATTCACACGGGAAGAAATAGAAAAACTGAACAGACCCCTAATGAGTGAAGAAATTGAATCAGTGATCAAAAGTCTCCCAACAAATAAGAGCCCTGGACCTGATGGCTTCCCTGGGGAATTCTACCAGACATTTAAAACAGAATTAATCCCAATTCTTCTCAAGCTATTCCAAAAAATAGAAATCGAGGGAAAACTCCTGTATTCATTTTATGAAGCCAGTATCACTCTGATTCCCAAGCCAGACAGAAATCCAGCAAAAAAAGAGAACTACAGGCCAATATCCTTGATGAATACGGATGCAAAAATTCTCAACAAGATCCTTGCAAATCGAATCCAGCAGCATATCAAAAGAATCATCCACCAAGATCAGGTGGGATTCATTCCTGGGTTACAGGGCTGGTTAAATATTCGCAAATCAGTCAATGTGATCCATCATATCAATAAAAGAAAAGATAAAAACCATATGATCCTGTCAATAGATGCAAAAAAAGCATTTGAAAAAATACAGCATTCCTTCTTAATAAAGACTCTCGAGAAAGTTGGGATAGAAGGAACCTACTTAAACATCATCAAAGCCATCTATGAGAAGCCTTCAGCGAACATCATCCTCAACGGGGAAAAACTCAGAGCTTTCCCCCTGAGATCAGGAACACGACAGGGATGCCCACTCTCACCCCTGCTGTTTAACATAGTGCTGGAAGTCCTAGCATCAGATACCAAAAGGAAATCGAAGGCATCGAAATTGGCAAAGAGGAAGTCAAACTTTCACTCTTCGCAGATGACATGATACTCTACATAGAAAACCCGACAGACTCCACCAGAAGCCTACTAGAACTGATCCAAGAATTCAGCCAAGTTGCAGGGTACAAAATCAATGTACAGAAATCGGTTGCATTTTTATACACCAACAATGAAGCAACAGAAAGAGAAATCAAGAAACTGATCCCATTCACAACTGCACAAAAAAACCATAAAATACCTTGGAATAAACCTAACCAAGGATACAAGAGATCTGTATGAGGAAAACTATAGAAAACTTATGAAGGAAATTGAAGAAGACACAAAGAAATGGAAAAACATTCCATGCTCATGGATAGGAAGAATAAATATAGTTAAGATGTCATTACTACCTAAGGCACTCTACACATTCAATGCAATTCCAATCAAAATTGCACCAGCATACTTCTCAAAACTAGAACAAACTATCCAAAAATTTGTATGGAACCACAAAAGACCCCGAATAGCCAAAGTAATCTGAAAAATAAAACCAAAACGGGAGGGATCACCATCCCAGACTTTAGCCTCTACTACAAAGCTGTCATCATCAAGACAGTATGGTATTGGCACAAAAACAGACACATAGACCAATGGAACAGAATGGAGAACTCAGAAGTGGACCCAAAAGTATACAGCCAACTAATCTTTGACAAAGCAGGAAAGAATATCCAATGGAAAAAAGACAGCCTTTTTAACAGATGGTGTTGGGAGAACTGGACAACAACATGCAGAAGAATGAAACTAGATCATTTTCTCACACCATGCACAAAAATAAACTCAAAATGGATCAAGGACCTGAACGTGAGACAGGAAACTATCAACACCCTAGAGGAGAAAGCAGGAAACAACCTCCTTGACCTCCACCGCAGCAACTTCTTACTTGACACATCCCCAAAAGCAAGGGAATTAAGAGCAAAAATAAACTGTTGGGACCTCCTCAAGATTAAAACCTTCTGCACAGCCAAGGAAACAACCCAGAAAATTAATAGGCAACCAACGGAATGGGAAAAGATAGTTGCAAATGACATATCAGATAAAGGGTTGATATCCAGAATCTACAAGGAACTCACCAAACTACACGCCCAAAAAACAAACAACCCAGTGAAGAAGTGGGCAGAAGATATGAACAGACACTTCTCCAAAGAGGACATCCAGATGGCCAACAGGCACATGAAATGATGCTCAGCATCCCTCCTCATCAGGGAAATACAAATCAAAACCACACTGAGATACCACCTCATGCCAGTCAGAGTGGCTAAAATGAGCCAATCAGAGAACTCTAGATGCTGGCGAGGATGTGGAGAAACGGGCACCCTCCTACACTGTTGGTGGGAATGTAAACTGGTACAGCCCCTCTGGAAAACAGTGTGGAGGTTCCTAAGGAAACTAACAATAGAACTCCCCTGTGACCCAGCAATAGCACTGCTAGGAATTTACCCAAGGGATACAGAAATGCTGATGCATAGGAGCACATGTACCCCAATGTTCATAGCAGCACTCTCCACAATAGCTAAAACATGGAAAGAGCTAAGTGTCCATCAACAGATGAATGGATCAAGAAGATGTGGTTTATCTATACCATGGAATACTACATGGCAATGAGAAACAATGAAATCCGGCCATGTGTAGCAACATGGATGGACCTTGAGGGTGTTATGCTGAGCGAAATAAGTCAGGCAGAGAAGGACAAATATCATATGTGTGCACGTATAGGAGGATTAGGAGGAACTTAATGGAGGACCAAGGGGGAGAAGAAGGGAGGAAATGGTGGGGAAAGGGAGAGAGGCAAACCATGAGAGACTCTTGAATGCTGTCAAAAACTGAGGACTGGTGGATGTGGGGGAGGAGGGGTGGGCATGGAGGAGGGCACTTGTGGAGATGAGCACTGGGTGTTATGTGGAAACTAATTTGACAATAAACTATTTGTAAAAAAAAAAAAAAAAAAAAGGACAAGCTGATTCTATAATTCAGATGGAATGGCAAAGGACCTAGAATAACAGAAGAGAAAGAAAAGGTTTTAGAAGAAGAAGAACATTAAAGGATTTATAAATAGTTTATAAATAGACCCACACATATCCAAACAACTGATTTTCAAAAAAAAAAACAAAAAACAAAAAACAAAAAACAGAACTGCAGACACTTCAGTGGAGGAAGGATAATCTTTCAACAAACAGTGCTAGAACATGCACAAAAAGTAAACTTAGAGCAATACCTCATACCATGTAAAAAGATTAATTTAAAATGTATCAGAGACCTAAACTTAAGACCTCAAAATATAAAACTGCTATAACAAAACATAGAGGAGAACCTTTATAACCTTGAGTTAGACAAAGGTTTCTTAGTTTACAACACAGAGAGCATGATCCACAAAATAACTGATTCATAAATTGGACTCCATGAAAACTAAAAGGCCCTTTAGAGATTAAAAGGCAAGGCACAGACTGGGAGAAAATATCTGAGATCAAATATCTTACAGAAGATTTGTATCCAGAAAATATAAAGAATTCTCAAATTCTAAAATGAGAACAAAAATCCAACAAATATATAGGCAAAAGTATGGATAGATACCACTAAAGAAGGCAAATTCGTGGCAAATAAGCATACAAAAGAATGCTCAGCATCATTAGTAACTGGGGAAATACAAAGTAAACTAACAATGAAATACCACTACCACTTCTTAGAATGGCTAAAATTACAAAGATTCACACTGTAGCAAGTGTTGGTGATTGTATGAAGCAAGTTTAAACTCTTATAGGCTGTTGGAGAGAATGGAAAATGGCATGCCCACTTTTGAAAACAGTTTGTTGGTTTCTAAAAAGCAAAATATACACCTACCACATGATCCAACCATTCTACACAAAGACTTGTACACAAATGTTCACAGTAGTTTTATTTGTAATAATAAAAAACTAGAAACAACCCAGATGCCCATTAATGAGTGAATAGTTAAACAAACTGTGATCTATCCATATTATGGAATATTCCTAAACAATAAAAATGAAAGAAGTAATGATACCCATAACAGCAAGGATGAATCTTAAAACAATTATGCTAAATGAAAAAGAAAGACAAAAAAACACTTACTGTATGATTCCATTTATATAAAAGTTAAGAAAACACAGGGGTACCTGGGTGGCTTAGTCAGTTGAGTGTCTGACTTTGGCTCAGGTCATGATCTCACCACTCATGGGTTTGAGCCCCGTGTCAATGTGGTTGCCTCAGGAGGTATGGGAGGAGGTGGGGGAGTTGAGAGGAAGATATTACAAAGCTGCATAAGAAAACTTTTGGGGGGTGATGGATATATGTTCATTACCTTGTTTGCAGTGGCAATTTCATCAGTGTGAACGTATCTCAAAATGTTTCCATTCTATCTGCACATACTAAACATGAGCTGTTACTGTATATCAATTATACTTCAATAAAGCCATTTTTTAAAAATTAATGCGTAAGAAACTAGAGACTGACCTCCTGTTCAGATTTGCTGATATTATATCACTTTTATAGATAGACATAATTAACTGCAGATGAACAAGTCAGTCTTGTACAAAAAGCTGAGGATTTAGTTTCTCAAAAGAATGTTGTTAATGGGTCTGATTTAGAGACCATCAACCAATTCTAGGCCAAGAAGAAACCAATTTGCTGTCTTTTCTTGCCTTCCTTACACAAAATCAAAGTTTCAAATATCTTACAAATAGCTTTTAGCATAATCAGTAATTGTTTCATATGTGTTCTGATGACCTATTACTACATCAAAAATCACCCCAAAAGTTTATGTCTTAAATGCAGTTTGGAGGAACAGTTCGTCTCTGCTTCACTCAGAGCCATCTTGGATGGCACAAAGGCTGAAACCTGTCAAAAGCAATCTGAAGGCTCGCTGACTCACAAGTCTGGTGGTTGCGGTTGGCTGGTGGTTGGGACCTTAGGTGGGGCGAGAGTCACAACACAAAGCCCCTCCTTGTGGCTCCGGCTTCCTCACAACACGGTGGCTGGGTTCCACGTGCTAACATCACAAAAGAGAGCCAGCCAGCATCTGTGTCACCTCTTCCCCTTAGCCTTTTAAGTCACGCAGTGTCATTCTACCACACTCTATTCTCTAAAATCAAATAATAAGGGTAGTCCATATTGAAAGAGAGGGGATTAGATTCCACCTTTTGATGGGAGGAATGTCAAAGAATTTGCAGATGGGTTTTAAAACCACCATACTGTGCTCACTGAATATGCAGATTCCTTTCAAATACGTGGCCAGGAGCTTTAGTGGAAGGAATGCTACATTGGGACTTGGGGAAACTAGATTCAAATTCTTATATAGATTTGAGATTTTTTTTTTAAATGTTTTATTTATTTCTAGGAGAGAGAGAGAGAGAGAGAGAGACAGCGTGAGCAGGGGAGGGTCAGAGAGAGAGGGAGTCACAGACTCTGAAACAGGCTCCAGGCTCTGAGCTGGCAGTCAGCACAGAGCCCGACACGGGGCTCGAACCCACGATCCGCGAGATCATGACCCAAGCGAAAGTCGGACGCTTAACCGACTAAGCCACCCAGGCGCCCCATAGATTTGAGATTTTTATACAGATGCTAATTTTCCATGTTAAAAACAGGGACTAGGAACTAGTGGACAGAAGAGGTCAAAGTGAGACAGGAGAGGACAGAAATGGGAAAGAGGCTATACAGTTGAAGCATTTAGCAGAGAAAGGCAGCGAAATCACCCTTGCTAGACTCCAAAAAGAATGCTTAGAGCCACTGATGGGTCAGTCCTGTAGAAGCAGCATAGAGAACAGTGGTGGGCAGGCCAGCAACCACCCAACAGGGAAGTCTTATAACAGACATGTAGCTTTAAGGCCAGAGGTGGGGACCCCTGCTCCAAGGCAGAACTCTTCCTTTGGACAATAAACATTCTGCTATTATTGCACCAAGTCATACAGAATCATCATTATATGCGTATATGACCAGCTCAATTCTTCCTGCATGGCACTCCTGGTGTCGGGACCAAATGCTCATGAATAAATGGGACTGAACTCTGGAGCAGGAAACCAATCTTAAAGGTGTAAGAGTCAAGAACAGGATATCAGGACAGGATTTAGAACCCAGGAAAATAAAGACCCAGTTATTAAATTTTGTGGTGGTCTAGGCCCTAGACAGATGACGGAGACTGAGCTTCTGAGTATGACTGGCCATAAGGTTGACCTGCCTGAGCTTTTAAACAAAAGTTCCTTCCTTAGTTTCCCCCAAAGATTAATCTTAAAGCCTAGGGTATAATAGGCCCTTAGGAAGGAAACAAGTGGCAGGGACAGAAAGATCCATGGCTGCCCCCATGTAAAAGAGAGTACCAGGTGGACTGCCTTCTGCCTCTAAATCAGTTCTGCTCACAGAAGGGAACTGCACCAGACTCCCACAGGCATCAAACAGAGCTCATCACCACCCCCAAAACACCGTGTTTCTACAGAAGCACCACCACCCAGGTGGCCATACAGGATCCAGGCCTTGTCCTAGATGCCTCTCCTTAGTCACCTCCAACTTGCAGTCATGTCCTGTCCATTACAACTCTATTATCACTCAATACTGTTTCCTCTTCCAGGAAACCCTTTGCTGATCCTAGATTTAAAATGGGCCTCTCCTATCTTCCCATGGTACACCGCAATCAGACCCTGCCAGACATAGGCTGTCCCCACCAGATAATTTTGCAGTAGCGAGTAAATGTTACAATGTACTATTTGGAAGATGAGTTGGTAAAACAAAAAATCATCCAACTCTAGAACGCGGAGATTATTATAAACAGTAAGTTGGTGACGTACACTTATGAATTATGAAACATGTTGTGACAATGTATTTAAATGCATTTTTATATTACTTACGTATATTACTCTCACATTGATTTGTTGTGCAATAGTTCAGTTTCTAAGAAATTTTCCTATATCTATACATCATTTAGTTTATTTTTATTTATTTTCACAAGTATTTGCCAGTGTGGTAGAATAAAAAATGATTGTAAGCTTAAATTTAAAATGTAAAAATTGCTTATATATTATTCTGAAAGTCATTAGCTTGAAAAAGTAAAATCATTATGGTTGCTGTTGTCTCTTGTTCACTGTTTTTTATTATAATATTGTGTTCATTTTTGAACCTATTCAATAAAGATGAAGCAAAAAGAAAAAAAAAAAAAGTAAACCCACAGCCATTGTAAACGATGTCCCGCACGCAGCACTTCCTAATCTTCCCCCCACCTTCTTCTCCACTCTACAGTGCTATTCCCACTAACATTATGTAAGTTTACTTTTTTAAAAAATTTACCTTTGTCCTCAACATCCTTCCCAAATGTAAGCTCCATGACAAAAGGAGTTTCTGACTGCTGGTTTATTCCTATATCCCAAGTGCCTAGAATAGTCCCAAGCATTCAATAGGCACTTGATAAACACAAAGGAATGACAAACCTCCTGCTTAGCTGGCTTCAGATGGCCATGGCATTTCCTAGCAGTGACGGCCTATGTTAACTGGCAACCACAGCTCCCTGATATGCCACCCTCTCCCCAGCTAGGACATACCTGGTGCATCTGCCTGGACAACAGCTTGTTTCGGAGCAGCTGCTGCTTCAGCAGAACCAGCTATCAGAACCCTTCCCATCCCACCATCTGGAAAACCCACTTACAAAGTGTTTCAACCCTCATGTGCCAGGAAAAGTAACTTTTCATACTTTTTACAAAGTAGTCGAGTGACTATGAAATATTTCCAAAATGCGTTTAATGAGGAACTGGTTGGTTGGTGCTTAAAAATTCAAATGTTTGAGGGGCTCCTGGGTGGCTCAGTCAGTTAAGTGTCCAACTTCCACTCAGGTCATGATCTCACAGTTAGTGGGTCTGAATCCCATGTCCAGCTCTGTGCTGACAGCTCAGAGCCTGAAACCTGTTTCAGATTCTGTGTCTCCGTCTCTCTCTGCACCTCCCTCTGTCCATGCTCTGTCTCTCTCTCAGAAATAAGAAAACATTTTTTTAATTTAAAAAAATTCAAATGCTTATGACATTTTAACTTTTTTTAAACTTCATTTCAGAAAATATTAAATTTGGGATCATTTTTCTAAGCAGTGATAGAGAAAATCATCTTTATTTTGATAATAATAAACTCGAGGCTAGGGGCTACCTACAGTCAGCAAAATTATGTTATTGTCTTTTCTTATAATTCTATGGGGTTGTTTTAACAGTCCACTAAAGTGATTTATTCATTATTGTTTACAAAGAATGCTAATGTTTTTAAGCATTTACCATATGGCAGACCCTTTAGATACATCATGCTGCTTAATTCTCATGACTCCAGGATATAGATATGATTAGACCCATTTCAACGTAGAAGACACTCCAGATCAGAGCAATTAAGTAATTGCTATAATGTTTTATTTCTTAACAAAAATAAAGAGATCTGAATTAACATGGCAAAATAAGATTTGACAAAGTTAAATGTTGGGTAAACAGATGTTATTGTATATTCTTCTTTGTGAGTTTGAGAGATTTCATAATAAAAAATAAATCACTAAATGATGGCAATGATTTACCCATATCACAGTGCTAATTAAGGGCAGAACTCAGATTCAAATTCACATCTGTTGGTCTCAAAAGTTCAGGTTTTTTTCCCACAGTATTGTGCTGTCTCTCCAAAATGGAGACTATTTGCTTGAATTAGTATTTAACCCAAGCTAGAAGACCTGTAAGGTAGGCCTAACTTGTCATTAAGTAGAGTTATTTATTATTAGCAGGAATAATAATACAATTGTGACATATATTTTGGATTTGCATACTCCTTTTTTTTCAAATGTCTTTAAGTTGGTTCAGTAACCCTAGACCAGGCCATTGAAAATAATGATCCCTTATTGCCAAATATTCAATCTCAGGATGTAGCCCACAAGCTTGGAACCACTCTTTTTCTTATACTTCAATACATAATTAAAAATAAGGAGCATTAGGGGCACCTGGTGGCTCAGTTAGTTAGGCATCCAATTTCAGCTCAGGTCATGATCCTATGGTTCCCAGGTTTGAGCCCGCATCAAGCTCTGTGCTGACAGCTCGGAGCCTGGAGTTTACTTCAGATTCTTTGTCTCCCTCACTCTCTGCCTCTCCCCAACTTAGACACTGTCTGTCTCTGTCTCAAAAATAAACATTAAAAAAAAATTTTAATAAGGAGCATTAAACTCAGGGAATACTAGGGACAAATAAAAGTGAGGAAACCAAAGAGTAGGTAGGTGAGCAGTAACACAGCAAGCTCTGGAAAAGGAAGGGGAAAGAATCCTAAGACTAAAGCGAAGAGGAGAGAGCCAGAGAGAAAGGAGTCTATAAAGAAAGGAGGCGTAAGAAGAGGCAAGTATGGAGGTGAAACCTGGAGACAGAGAAAGACAATAGTTAGAGAAAGTGCAAGGAGTGCAGAGCAAAATTAAAAATTAGAGAGGAAAGGGGAACAAAGAAATCATGGGGTCAAATGAATGGCATACAGGAGAAGGCAGATAGAGCCTTGCAGTCATTTCATAAATTAGTTCCATGTCCTTCCATGCAGGGTTTTCCCTCCCTTTCCTGACGTTAACAGGATCAGCAACTTTGAGTGATACATTTTGCAATAACAGGGTAATAAATTGAAAGCATCAGTGAGCAAGCAGACCCCTCACAATGAAAATCAAGCACCAAGGAATGCAAATTAAATTCTGACATGACATAGTACGTAGAAATGTGGCACGTGGCACTGAAATACCATGTTGTTCTGGAACCATTTTCAGTTTTGCAGCAGCCTCCGGACCGCAGGCTGCTGTTAGGGATTTAATTTCGCCCCCCCTTAGTCCACCAAGTTGTAGACTGGAATCCGACTCCATCTTTACTACTGAACAAGCAGGAGGAATCTTCACAAACGTGCCTCTAAACCCACACCCTCACCTGCCCATACCTTTAACCAGCACGAGGGGCTGAGCGTCCAGCAGAATGGACACATGCCAGGAAAAAAAGGTGCATTTTTCTGAATGCTTTTTTCTCTGTCCCTTCCAGGGGATTTCAAAAATCACATTTACTGTGTTGTGTGCAGAAAACTGTCAGAGCCTTTTTAAACCTGAAGCTATAACCTATTTTCCTTCCAGATTTAGGGGGTTCCATTTTTACAGGTAAACATCTCTTTCTAAAAAGGCAAGGTTAAAATCCATAAAGCTGCACAGGGAGATTTAATAAAAGCATTAGCTTGTATGGTCCATTAAGCACTTGTTTTTCTTCAAATGGATATTCATTTTTTAAAGGTATTTGGTAGCCATTTCATCTGTTTATGGTGAAGTCTTAGGTTAATTCCAGTTAGGTTAATTAAATAAGGACTTACGATAAATCCGTAATGACTGCCTATTTATATCAAGACACTAACGCCCAAACAACACAATATAATTAAAACATCAACCATATGCCAGGTGATCTATTAAAGTAAAGGTCACCTTTATATGGAGGCAGTTCCTAAAGAAAAGGGACCTAGAGAAAACATATCAACAGCAAACACAGCTCACCCACCCATTATTCCAGCCTTCTACCACTGAGAACCACCCATTGCCCACCACCCACCATGACACCAGGAACTACCCGAAGCTGTACGATCACCAAGGCCTTGATCTCTGCTCCCCATTCCCTTTCTCCGTTTCTGCTTCCCCATCATCTCTGCAGTGCCCCCATCTCCAGGACTGACCTGGCCTCCCACATGCATATCATCTGCCCGCTGGGCCCTCCATGGGACACCCTGGGATGCAAGCTTTGAGGTCTTCATTCCTGCTTCAAGGTCAGGGGAGGAGCCAACACTGACTTCAGACTCAGAAGACTGGGTTTGAGTCCCAAGTCTTCCACTTACTAACTGTGTGGCTATGGACAATTTATTTGACCTCCTGCAGCTTCCATGTCTTTACTGTTAAAATGGGGACAGGATCTACCATCTTCATAGAACTGTTGTGAAGATTTTGTAAGCCTAATATATGGGAGAGTATTTTCTAAGTGTCACAGTGATATACAGTTATTCAGAAGTAACTTCTTAGAAATTTAAGCTGGCAAGCAGTGGTGTATTTTATAAATTACAGTACCATAGAAAGATTGTGGCCTAAAAGTCGGGAGATACGGATCCCGTCCTGGCTCTACTACATCACAAGTCACTTAACTTCTCTGATCCTTTGTTTTTACTGAACTTGAAGAATTTCTGAAGATCTTTCAGGTATTAACAATCTGCAATCTAGAACAGCACTGTTCAACTGCACATGTGTTCAATTAGCTTTTAGAAGCCAGCCTGGGAACAGAACATTATAACATTGCTTATATGGAAAAATGAATTCTGAGCAATGACAACTGGCTGACAAGCAGACTTTTGGAACAAAATTAATTCACAATTTGGAGACTGTTTAAATCACTATCATAGATTTCCATCAGAAAAAAATCTTTGGTGAAGTTAGGAAATATCTCCCATGGTCTTCTGGAGTTGATTTTCCACATTTGTGCTTCAACACTGGATAAGATCTGGGGTGTACTTGGGTTTTTAGTTAACTAAACCATCACCATTTCTATGAAAAATGATTGCTTGCCCCTCTGGCACATGATATGTGTGAGTATGCATGTGAGAGAGAGAGACAGAGAGAGAGATGGAGAAGGAAAGGGGACTGATGGGTTTTATTTAACATGTGATATCATGTGAGATTATTGTGCATCATGAAAAGTGTTCTGAATTCCTAGAAAAAAAATGTGCAGTATTGACACAGACTTTAATTTTTAACCTTTACTTTCTTCATACATCATTCTGACCTTAATTGTTTCAAGTGAAAAAGGAAAGTGGACAGTGTATCCCTTAAGTAGTTCTAATAAAGGCAGTGGGATATCTAATACTCTCCAAAATTAAAAACTGAAATGAAATGAAAAGACCTGCACCCCTTCAACCACCCTTCCCAAAGCAGGGAAGTCATGGACACATATTAACCCTAGGATCCCTGAGTGCAGCCTGTTACAGTAACCTGTTGACAGTATAAGGGAATACATAAGGGAATATGGAGAGACCATGGGATTTTGTTTCCATAGAAGCCCAGGGTTATATAACAAGAACTTTACTTGCCAACCTCTGAATGGAGAACAGCGCAGACAGAGGCCGAGCCAACAGACCCAGAGACCCAACCTTAAAACACCACATAGTGTGTGCACTGGCTCAGCTCACATGTTCCCAGATTGAGGTTTGGTATATGGTTGTTATGAAAAACAATCAATCCAAGAAATCATAATTATGACAATAGGTTACTCTAAGAAATTCTGTCACACTTCTTCATTTTATGATGAATTAAGCTGTATATACCGTCAGGAGGGTAATGTTTTCCCATTCAATGAAATTTCATTTTCCACTCATTTTGTGTTTTGTCATGAACAGCACATATGTTTTTCCAAAGACATTTTTAAAATACCACACTTCTAAACAAAAATAAAATGAATTGTCCACAGTTAGGCGCCAGAAAAAGTTCACACACGATTTTTCAGAAACTATTCCAAGGATTCTGCAGTTAACATATCAAAGTAATTGCCCTTTTCCCAACGATAGTGGCATTTTGTGTCTCATGAACTTTTCAGGGTTATTACCAGACAGCAGACATGAACATTACTATGCTGTGACAGTGTAATATATTCATGTAAAATTTAAAATTAAAAACCAAAATGAAAGATATGCATACTGTGATAGTATCACTGTAACGGGGAGACTCCTGATAGGAATCAGATTGGGGGTTCCAAGATCTAGCACACTGGGACAATGCCGAGCCAAGTGACATCACAAGAGACTGCTTCCCCTCTGCAGAGGATTCAAACAGACCCTGGGATCCTTGTCTTAGTCAAGAGATCCTTACAAGATCAAGAGCAGAGCAGGCATGCATTAAAAACATTCTTTAGAGGAGAAGGAAGAGGAACAAATAAAAAGGCAGGGGAGTACATGGTAATAATGAAATAGCTAGCATTTATTGTTCTCTCCTATAGGAAGAGCATTATACCCAGGATTTAACTATAAATTACTCATTTCATTCTTGCAACAACTCCCTGGGATGGTATCATCAACCCCGTTTCATATATAGGGAAATAAGTTTATGATAACTGAATAATTTGCCCAAAGTTATATGCAGTGTGACTCAAATTCAGATGGATCCGAAGGCAGGACCTCTTCATTTACAAAGTCTGCTTTCCATCCTAATCTCTGCACCAATTTTATAAATTGTGCCCAACTTTATAAGCAGGTGGTTGACCTCTATGAATTGCATTAATAGGATTCCTTGCCTTCTGGACTGTAGTTGTTTCAGTTGATGGGAGTGAAGGCAAGAGGTCAGGAGGAGGAAGGAGACTAAACCTGGGGTGCCTATCTGCTGGAATCCTTTCCCATAGCATCACCTTGGAGCTTCTGAGTCCCTTAAGATCATCACTGTTCTCAAGATGCTGCTCTCTATACAAGTCTGTCTCTCACAGTTCCAGAAACCAGGCTCTACCGTCCCTTCATCCCATCAAGCCATGTTATAAGTTTCAAGGCATGCACTCTGACGAGAGTTCTCTCAGTCCTTGTAAATCATCCCTGGAATTAAATCCCCTCCCTAATAAACTTCATCTGAACATATTAGAATTATCATGTTATTTCTACTGACCTCATTATAGTCCAACTCCAAAAATCATCCTCTCAACCACCATGTTAAACAATCTCCTAAATTATTTGACAGGTTCAGGTTTTGATCCACTAGGATAAATGTAACTGGACTCCAGTATTACTTTAGAATACTTCTCGGACACCTGGGTGGCTCAGTTAGTTAAGCATCTGACTTCGGCTCAGGTCATGATCTCACGGTTTGTGGGTTCAAGTCCAGCATCGGGCTCTGTGCTGACAGCTAGCTCAGAGCCTGGAGCCTGTTTCAGATTAGGTGTCTCCCTCTCTCTCTGACCCTCCCCTGTTCATGCTGTCTGTCTGTCTGTCTCTCTCTCTCAGAAATAAAACATTAAAAAATTTTTTCATAAAAAAACTTCTGAACTCTGTGAGGCCTATTAAAATCAAAGTCTCCATTAAACAATTTTATTACACCTTCCCTTTATTACTTTATTTCCTTCTATATCATATTATAGGTTATAAGTAATTATCATTTTAAATATTAACACACACAAAATCATTTCCAATGAAATTTTGATCTAAAAAACTGCATGCTCTTTCTTCCTCAGTCTCAACTATCTAGGGTTTAGTCTTTCTTTCATGAGAATCTAAGCAGTAAAATAAAGACTGTTATAAAGATTGCTGTTCAAGCTCTTTAGAATGTTCAAAGGTAAAAGTGCTGGGGGGGAAAAGCCACCTTTGTTTCCAAAGCCACTGTACCATTTCCTAGACAATACTGTGGAATGCTCTGAGGTACCACATATCTGTGTGTGTGCATGTGTGCCATGTGCATACATGTACACCTGTGTGTGTACTTACATACACATGCAGTCCCTGTGTCTCTCCGGGAAGTGCTGCCCCTACACTCAAGGGACTGTAATGTTATTCCAACATTGCAGCCTGGAATGCAATTCCCCCTGAAAATAATCTTACAGAATCACAACATCACAGCTAGAAGACACCTTAGAGATGGAACAGAGATGCCCAACCCCTTCATTTTCTAGATGAGTCAAAGTGTCAGGGCAAGAGAGTCCAATATCCTTAATCAGAGTCTGGTGGGAAGGGAGGCTTCCTTCTGCTCCCCCAGGTACTGCCTCCTGTTGTTCCATTGCGTTCTTGAAACTACCCAGAGATTGAGTCCTTGCAACTACCCAGAGATTGACAGATGACACAATGGCTGAAAGCAGTTACTCATTAGACCTAATCTATTATAACCAGTTCTGCATATTATTAAATATTTTACACGGTTTTTAATGACTGCATAGCCTGTTGGCTTTGGGATGTACTGCAGTTTAATTCATTTGACTGTATTTTATATACCACCCACCCCTTCACCCCATTGGTAGGAGAGGGATTTCCAGCTTCGGGTTATGGGGATAGGCAAACATGTGACGCTGGACAGATGAGATGAAGAGCAGTTTATGAGTCATATACACTCACAGTCCAAGGGAGGACAGTGAATGCCACACAGGGCACATGAGGGTCACGCCTGGGAACAGAGTGAACAAGCAGGGTTGGTGGGAGGCAGGCTTTGTAATAACAAGAAGGTGAGGTGACCCCTGCTTCCTCAAGGAGGATGCAATTTCAATTTGATTTGTTTGAATAATTTCGCAGACTAGTAGGAAAGTGAAAGCTGTTACTCAGGGATAAGCAGCACCGTGCTTGGTCCCCATGATGAAGAGGGTTTTCTGCCAGGTTATCTTACCTATGGGAACAGAAAGGGGAGGGGAGCTTGCACTTGGGCTATTCAAGCCCCTGCCTCACATACCCAATTTTAGTGTCAAGGCAGCACATAATATTGAACCTTACTTTTAGGTCTTACACTACTCCTGGTAAGTTTCCTGGTTGTTGAAATTCCCAGTACTTCATTCTCAAACATAGTCATGACAGGCACCTTGGAGCAACTACCATTTTCCCTATCTCTGATCATTTCATAGGATAAATTCCTGAATGCTGAACTTAGGATGGGAAAAAACAACAAAACAAACACTGTTCTATAAGCAGATACAGTGGTGGGAGTGGTGTTCCATCCCATACCTGTCAAAAGTTTATACTGTATGCAGAATGCTCCTTTAACTAAATGTATTATTATAATACCTATACATTTTTTAAAAAAGTTTTAATGTTAATTTTTGAGACAGAGAGAAAGAGCATGAGCATGGGAGGGGCAGAGAGAGATGGGGACACAAAATCTGAGGCAGGCTCCAGGCTCTCATTTGTCAGCACAGAGCCCGATATGGGGCTCAAACTCATTGAGATCATGACCTGAGCTGAAGCTGGACACCCAACTGAGCCATCCAGGTTCCCCCATTCTTTTTTTTTTTTTTTTTTAAGTAGGCTTCATGCCCAGTGTGGAACCCAACATAGGGCTTGAACTCACAACCCTGAGATGAAGACCTGAGCTGAGATCAAGAGTTGGACACTTAACCTACTGAGCCCCCAGGTATCCCTCCCTATACATTCTTCTAAAAACATTCAAATAAGACAAAATGGTATGTAATGAGAAATGAGAATTTTCCTCACTTACTCTCAAGCTCTACTGCCAAACCTCTCTCCAAAATCAGCCACAACATGTTTTTAAAAATATACAAGTGGGGCACCTGGTTGGCTCAGTTGGTTAAGCATCCAACTTCGGCTCAGGTCAAGACTCACAGTTCGTGGGTCAAACCCCGCATCAGGCTCTGTGCTGACAGCTAGCTCAGAGCCTGGAGACTGTCTTCAGATTCTGTAACTCCTTCTCTCTCTGACCCTCCCCTGTTCATGCTGTCTCTATCACTCTCTCAAAAATAAACAAAACATTAAAAAAAATTTTAAATACACTAGCATGGCATAATATCTCTTTAAAAAAGTGTTTTTAATATAGTATACCTGATGTTGAAACTGCATAGTACTTCATTGGATGGATGTATTAGTTTGCTAGGGCGGCCATACAAAATACCACAGACTGGGAGGTGTCAATGACAAATTTCTTTTCTGACAGTTCCAGAGGCTAGAAGTCCAAGACTAAAATGTCAGCAAATTTGGTTTCTCCTGAGGCCTCTCCCCTTGGCTGGCAGATGGCAGTCTACTTGCTGTGTCCTCATATGGCCTTTCCTCTGTGTGTGCGTGCCCACTGGTGCTTTCTCTTCTTATAAGGACACATATCAGTCATATTGAATTAGGGCACCATCCTTAGGATTTTAAAGTTACTCTCCTCTTAAAATGTCCTGTTTCCAAGTATAGTCATATTCTAAGATACTGGAGAATGTGGCTAGGGGACCTCAGTATATGAACTTGGGGGTGGGGGAACACAATTCAGTTTATAACAGAAGCATTATAGATTTTATGGTCTCCAGCTTCTTACTTTTATAACAATGGTATAATGAACATCACTGTATAGAAATCTTTGTACATGTGTGAGTATATCCATAGAATAAACTCCTAGGAGAGTTGTTGAATCAAAGGAATTTTCATATATATTGCCAAACTGCAAACTTCCAAAAAGTTTTGTCAAATTTAAACTTCCACCAATAAGGTAAGAGAGTAGTCATTTCTCTTCACACCCAAGAAATTGGCATATTATGAAACGGTTTCATCTCTGCCAGCCTTTAAGTAAAAAATGATATCATATCTTGGTCTGCTTCTTTTAATTGTCATTGAGGTTATATATAATATGCATTTTTATGATAAGATGACTACTACTGTTCTTTCTACATACTATTATTTTATAGTGATTAAATGTTTACATTATTTTTTTATTTTTTAAAATGTTTTATTTCTGAGTGAGAGAGACAGCGTGAGCAGGGGAGGGTCAGAGAGAGAGAGAGATACAGAATCCGAAACAGGCTCCAGGCTCTGAGCTGGCTGTCAGCACAGAGCTGACATGGGACTCAAACCCACGAACCATGAGATCATGACCTGAGCCAAAGTCGGACACTTAACCGACTGAGCCAACCAGGCACCCCTAAATGCTTATATTATTTTAGTGAACCAAAATTGCTAAAATGTCTTTATTGGAATCTGTAGTCAGGTAATTGAAACATTGGTTCCAATATATCTAATGCAATTTAAAGAAGTATGGCTACACATGGCCATACAGAACATAGTCTGTCCAGAAGACCTTGCTGAATGAAACTGATCACTGATGCTAGTGGCTATTCATCAACAATGGTAATAAGACCAGCCCCTAACTAACAGTGCATTGCAGAGTGGTCATATATCTCTCCATAATTCTGAGTTAATTTGAAGACATTTTCCTTTACCATTTCTTTTCCAGTTGACATGCAGGCATGACTTAGTCTAGTCTTGTCAAATTAGGTCGAAAGAAAGTAGGTTGTTTTCCATTTTAAAGTTACCTGGAAGTTTGATAAATAAATCCAATCTAACTTGTAACCTAGGACTAATGCAGACTTCACTTTTCTTGCACAGTGCTGTGCTTCAGGAGCCTCAGGAAGATGGGACTCCAGGGCAACCTCAAGATAGGCATTCATACCAAAATGAGTAGGCAGTCTGAATGACGACAGGTTTAGATGAACAAGATGCTGGGAAAAGAGGAGCATGTTTGCAATGGAACAGAAAATTTTAAAGAGAAAAACTGCCTGCAAGACTTTGGTAGAAGTGTACCCTTTGGGATTGGGCCCTCACAGCAAAAGAGGAAATCATTTTCATATTTAATAGATCTAGGTTTCCCACATACCTCCTAATAGCACCAAGAAGATTTATGAAGGAGATACACTAGTCAATTCTGTTTGCCACATGTAAATCTAAAAGTACACATTAAGTTTGCCATGTTTCAGGATTTCATCATGTTTTTGGCAAGAGTGTGTACACATAAGGAGACCTTTTGTTAAACCACATAACTCTGATCTTGTTTATGAGCTCTAAAATTAAATTATCTCGCATAGATACTCAGAAGGTAATTTTCATATTAGTTTCAATGGTCCACAGTACCACCACAAAAGATCCAGTCACAATTCATTCTGTGACAGGGGCAGCCTCTCAGCTTGGAACAATGTGCTACTTCGTGGGAGTTTCATGACCTACAGACTCTCACGCATTTAAAGAAGGAAAGAGTAGCTGGAAGCACTTTTGCTGGCTCTATGACAAAAGCATTTACTACTGATTCAAGGAAATATACCAATGCAAAAGACTGAAGAATATAGACCAGAGATTGTAAACTCTTTCTGTGAAGGGCCTAATGGTAAAGATTTTAGGTTTTGTAGGCCATTGGGTCTCTGTCACAACTACTAAACTTTGCTGATTTATCATAAGAATAGCCATAGATAATACATAAATGAATATATGTAGCTGTGTCCCAATAAAACTTTATTTATAAAAAACGGGTGGTAGGCCAGATCTGGCCTATGGGCCATAATTTACCAAACCCTAATCTAGCCTACATTGATCTTCTTCTCTGGTATTTTCTTTTTTAAACATATACAGCTACTATATTCAGCTTTTAAAAATTAACTTATGTAAGCGGAGCTTGTGTGGCTCAGTCGGTTAAGCATCCAACTTCAGTTCGGGTCATGATCTCACGATTTATGGGTTTCAGCCCCATGCCAAGCTCTGTGCTGACAGCTCAGAGCCTGGAGCCTGCTTCAGATTCTGTCTCCCTCTCTCTCGGCTCCTCTCCTACTTACATTGTCTTTCTCTTGCTCTCAAAAATAAACATTAAAAAAATTAACTTATTTAATCTTCAAAACAACTCTACTATTATCTTCTTCCCATCTTATAGATGAGAAAACTAAGGCACAGAGAGGTTAAGTAACTCTCCCAAAGTTGCATAACCAGAAAGTGGCAGAGCTAGAACATGAACTCGGGCAATCTGACCAGATAGACCACAGCTTGCCACCTATTACTGTGAGGTTTTTAAATGTGCTAGGAGCTCTCAAAATTCCATCTACCTTCCAGATACTCCTGAAATTCTGTAAGTCTGGTTTATGCCCAGAACAGAGGATTTCTGTTATTCACCCAAGTAGATTCCAAGGTTAATTCCAATTTCATATTAGACTTCTAGCAAGAAAAACACAAGGAGATCCTGAGAGTCCCAAATCCACCCTGTCATTTAGAGATTCTCAAATGCCTTGTTAAGGCTTCTTGCACTTCTTCTACCATCTTTTCCCAATTTGCTATAAGCCTAGAATTTACAGTGTCCCCTAAGGAATAATTTGGGATGATTCTGTGCAACCAAAATATGCTTAAAAAAAAAAAAAAACTAGACACCAATAAATTGCCATGCTGCATGTAAAAGTATGACTCTATTATAGAAATAGGGGCACCTGGGTGGCTTAGTTGGTTAAGCGTCTGACTTCCGCTTAGGTCATGATCTCGCAGTTTGTGGGTTCGAGCCCCACATCGGGCTCTGTGCTGACTGCCAGCTCAGAGCCTGGAGCCTGCTTCTGTCTGTGACTCCCTCTCTCTCTGACCCTCCCCTGCTCATGCTCTCTCTCTCTCTCTCTCTCTTCTAGAAATAAATTTTAAAAAAACATTAAAAAAAAAAGAAATAAAAATTTAGCCCAAAGTTCTCCTATAACACAAAATTAGAAGTCATCTGGTTGAAAAGAGATGTTTGTCACTCCAAGTAATAGGATACTACTGGGAGGCTTGGAATCTATTTTGTCTGTCTGAATAAACAAATCCTCACTATTGGGTAGTCTCCTAGAACTAAGGCCAGGAGTTCAATTTTAAGTTACTACTTGCCTAACATTCTTCATGATTTATTCTTCTCTCACCATCCTACCATACTACCTAGGTTTTTTCTTTCAACCAAAATTTGCCTCACTTGATAGGGTTAAAACCATCATCTCATCTAATTAAAGAAAGTAAACTGAACATTCTCTTTTAGAACATGGAAATTTCCTGTGGTTGCCAAAAAGAACTTGAAATGCTTTAAGATTATACATTCAGTCAAATCAGCAATTATAAATTAGTAGCTTTGTGCAAGGATTTAGAATGTAAGTAGAATGAGAAAAGAGGTTTTCTCTGAAACAGCCTCTGGGAAAAGTGAAGTGGGTGTTTTCGTGTTCCATTCATAAAACCCAAGGACAAATCCATAAACTTTTCTATGGCCTTTATTGCAGAGCAAAGAAAATCCACTGTTTCTATTTGTTAAAAGGGTTCAGCTTTCATATCCTGGGAGAACAGAGAATGTTTGACTGAAGGGGCAGGATATTCTTGTAAGTTAAAAAAAAAAAGAAAGAAAAGAAAAAGAAAGAAAGATATTTTATCATGTAAATGTGTCTCATCATTCATTAGAAAACACCACTATAGTACTGGGGCAGAGGAGTCCCTAATGAGCTTGCAATTTTCATTGGCCAATGAAAGGGCAGGAGAAGGAAAAATATGTAAAGTTTACTCTGTGCCAGGCTCTACATGCTAGGAAACTTAATATAGTTACATTAAGGAAATAGCTCATTTTAAATGCTAGTTTCTGTCTTCAAGTTTAAATATTGCTGATCGTCATTTAAAATATTTTCTCTTATCTGTAACTGTGTGTGGTGATGGATGTTAACTAAATTTACTGTGATCATCTCACAATAAACGTAAAAATCGAATCATTATGTTGTATACCTGAAACTAATACAATGCTATAGGTCAATTAAATCTCAGTACAAAAAATAAAATTTTCTCTTGTTTTGATTGCTGTTTGGAAATTTTAAGTTTTACTGTGAAAAGCACAGCTTTCTTTTACATGAACACCTTTACTTGAAGCAGCCCTGGAAGATTTAACGTGTGAAGAGTCTCCCTATTGCTGGAGGTGAAGCTCTATACCTGCCTATTTTATAACTGTCAAATTTGGAAACATGGAAACACAGTAACTCGAGAAGTTTTAGTTATCAAGCCCTTCCCTTCCACTCCCTGTTATAAACAAATGGATTTCTCATGAGGGCTTTTGTGTGTTCACAACTACGATAAATGAGGTATGAATGCGAGCAGCTAAAACTATCCCAGAAGTCACTTAAATAATTAACCACTGGAATACCTGAACACGGTACAGTGGGACCCACTCTCACATCCCATGTAACTCCAAAGTGACAGCGCACACTTCCTGTAACTGTTCCATCAGATCCCTCCTAAATCTTCATTCCCACACCATACCTCCTCATGGAAACTTGGAACGCTGTTTCTAACACAGTGAACTGTGCCCTCTCTCACACTTCCTGCCTCAGTTTTGCTGAAAACTCCCTTTCCTTGACTTCAACGAACACGAACATAGTCATTTTGTTATGTTGTGTGTGTGTCAGAGATATTGGCTGCATTAGCTTGGCTGTTTTAAGTTTTAAAATAAAGGCTATGACTACAATCATTTACTGGGTACATATGAGCCCAATTGTCATACTGTTTCCTGTTTAATTTATATTTTCTTTGTACAGATAATTCAAATTTCCTCATATATAGTTTCCATAAAAATACAGTGAGGAATATATTACTATTGCCATTTTATAGAAGAGGGAGTTGAGCCTCAGAAGTTAAATTAGAAATGGGCAGGACAGAGGCGGTTCTGTGGCTCAGCTGGTTAAATGTCCAACTCTTGATTTTGGCTCAAGTTATGATCTCATGGTCGTGAGACTGAGTCCCATGTGGTTCTCTCTCTCTCTCTCTCTCTCTCCTTCTGTCACTCTCTCACTTGCAAGCACATGTGTCCCCCCACACACACACACACACGTACTCTCAAAAAACAAAAATAAATAAATTAATAAATATATAAAAGAAATGGGCAGGACAGTGATAATGATTCCAAATCAATTAGTGACTTTTGAAACCTACTGCTCTTAGGCAATACTGCCCAGAGTTCTCTTCATGGGAGTAAATAACATAAAACCACACATAAATGGTGTGCCTGGGTGGCTCAGTCATCTGAGCTTCCGACTCTTGATTTCGGCTCAGGTTATAATCTCACCGTACATGAGGTACAGGAGATTGAGACCCTCACTGGGCTCTGAGCTGACAATGTGGAGCCTGCTTGGGATTCTCTCCATGCCCAGCTTAGCTTGGCTATTTTAAGTTTTAAAATAAAGGCTATGACTGCAATCATTTACTGAGTACATTATAAGCCCAATTATCATAGTTTCCTGTTTAATTTATATTTTCTCTCTGCCCCTCCATCCCCGAAGCATGGACGTGCTCTCTCAAAAATACACACACACACACACACACACACACACACACACACACACAAATTATATCCTCAGAAATTATCTTCAATTATATCTTTAAATTTTACCTTTTTAAAATCATTTTTGTAAGGCTAAACTTAGCCTTAAGCTGGTTTGTAACATTATTTTGGCTGCAGGTCTGTAGAAAATTTGACAATGCTATGTACACTTCATGCAGACAAAAAAAAACACATACCACACATCCAACAGTATAGATGGCTGCCAACTTTAAGGATGTGTCCACTGACAGATTAGAATCCTTCACAGTCATGAGCTACTGTTGTCAGGTCATCTCTCTGCAGATATCACCAGTAAGCTTTCCCATTCTTCGCTTTTATCCTCCACAGAAATGAAATGTAGCATTCTATTACTGCATTCCATCTATGATGTTGGGAAACGACTCACAATAGACTTTTCACACTGCTAAACCCCCACTGTTGGTATGAACTTTTAACACCATTAAAATCAGGTAGGTAGTGCTGTTTTGCTACTGCCAGTACATTTTCCCTCCTTTTGAAAATGTATTGACTTATATATCACAGCATATGTAATAAGGCATATTTTCCCAGCATAGACCCACTCAAAGATAAAGAGCTTGATCACAGGGCATATGAAAAATATTTAAGAGAAGGTATATACAAAAGGCCATCTAGAATTACATGGTAGTTAAGAACCCAACCTTTAGAATAAGATGGCTGAATAAGATGGTTATAGATTCGAGCATGGGTTCTGCCATGAACCTATTATGTGACCTTGAGCACTTTACTTAACCTCTTGGAGTTTCTTAATCTATGAGTAGGGATAATAACATAATCCTGCCTGGTTCAAGTTAGTGTTAAATGAAACTAGATGACAAATACACTAACTTAGCACATAGTAAGCACTGGCTAATGGGTGCTATTATAATGTTATTCTTAATTTTCAATGGACTGGTTATACGGCATGGTTATAAAAAATGATATTTTGGTCAATAGGCAGTTTCCATATGCATCAGGGTTAAAAGTAGTATGTGAGATAAAATTATAGATTTTTTGCCTGTACCCCAAAGGAAACCCAATCAATTGAATCACCAACTTCTAAGGAATTAGAACACAATAAAAATGCTTAAAGAGGAAAGTATGGGACTTACTCCATCTTTAATCATTTGGATGGATTCTCTGAGCTCAGGGTTACCATAATAAATATTAATCGCCATTATTATGTAACAGATATGCAGAAATAAATAGTAAGAGAGGTTTCTAGACAATAGAATACCAATTACTATTTTGCTATAGTACAATATCCAGTCTGTATCCTTTTATTAACAAGTCATATGGAAGATGTATCTTTTTATAGTTTATTGTCAAATTGGTTTCCATATAACACCCAGTGCTCATCCCAACATGTGCCCTCCTCCATGCTCAGCAGCTCCCTTCCCTCTCCCACACATCCATCAGCCTTTACTTTATTCTCGGTATTCAAGAGTCTCTCATGGAAGATGTATTTTTAAAAGATATTAAGAATGCAGTGAGTACTCTGTGAAAGCTTATTGAATTGAAGGCCAAAGTGAAAATTAGACTACTATGTATTCTCTTATTAGGTCTCACAACTTCTGAGCAAGACAAAGGTTTATGTTTGAAGCCTTTATGTTCAAAGTGTTTATGTTCGAAGTGTGTGTTAGAAAGCTCCATTTGCCAATGTACACACCTAGCTGTGTAAAGTAATTAACAATTAGTACATCAGCATTCCAGCCTTGGCCTAACTTAAAAATCTATGTTGCTTTCACCATACTCTGCAGCCTGCCAAACTTTACAATGAAATAGATACACTTTTTCAACCAGTCAG
The DNA here is from genome assembly GCA_017311185.1 of Proteles cristata cristata. Classification (NCBI taxonomy): domain Eukaryota; kingdom Metazoa; phylum Chordata; class Mammalia; order Carnivora; family Hyaenidae; genus Proteles; species Proteles cristata. The sequence goes on from JAESUZ010000945.1 coordinate 59,632, forward strand.
GAGCTCTGCTTATAAAATATCTTACTCTCTCCATTATCAATCTGATAATCTGGAGGGATGGGGGAAGGCAAAGTTTAAGGAATATACAGAACACAGTGTCTCTTGAGTATAAACAGATTTCAAATTCAAAAAATAGAAGATAAATAAACAGAACTCCGGTCTGCGACAACAAATAAAAAAAATAACACCATTTTTCTGGCTTATTATGTGGGTTCATACGAATGAGCTGCCATCCCAAACTAATTAAAACATCAGTTGCGAGCACAACTTGGCAATTTGATTACTTACTAATTTGAATGAAACCGTATATAAGAGACATGAAAACTATACATAAATCAAGAGAATTTCTCCAATTTTAATGAATCATATCTTTTAGAAGATAAGCCATAGTTAAAAGATACTTTATGTGCCAATTACGGAAGCTATAATCATCAACAATTTGCCTGTATCTAGAATAAAATTTAATCAATCTAGGATCATTTCCTTTTCATCTGTGCAAAAAAAAAGTAGTAACTTTTTAATGTAATTATTACCAAGACTTTGGAAAAAATTTCAAAGTATTGGAATTCAAGAACTAGAGTAGAAATACAGCATCAACTGGCAATTTAAAATGGACTAATAATCCAGGCACTTCCATAGGTACTACTAATAAGAAATAGTTAACAGATTAGCCCTTGAATGGTCATCAATACAGCAAAACAGGTCAATGAAACAGAAAGATTTATATGTTTGTTAAATCTCATGGAACACAGAAAGTGAAAAAAAAGTTCAGTGCATTTAAATAATCTTATTATTTCAACACCCCATGCTTCTCAAAATAGTACCAGATCACTTTGCTATAGAAGTTACCTGCCTTAATTTTTCTATTAGGACCAAATTGTTATTAAGAGTCCCAAGTGTAGGTACAAATGGAAGTACAATGTCTAAAGGGAAAATAATGCCAGTTAAGCCCCAGTTATAAAAGCCAGGAAAAGCATCCAGATGGCTTACTTTATTTATGGCACCATAGAAGATATCATTAACAGAAATAAACCAGTTAGGAAATCTTAACCAAAGCCAAAGATTCCTCTCGACTTGTCTTTCCTCCTGCATGTAGCTATATCATGAAACTTTCACTTTATAATGCATAGACACACTAGATGCTAAAATGACAGTGTTAACAGAAGCCAAGTCCTAGCACTCTGCCTCTGAATATAACAAGGGTGATGAAGACTTGTGAAATGGACAAGTGTGCTTAAATTTAAGGAGCACCAGAATTCAATAGCATAGGGAGAGGTCATTAGAGCTAAAGAAACTTCTTATGGCTGCTTAGGCATTTACTTTTCCTTTATCTTCCTTTTTAAGTTACAAACGCACTAAACAATGTTTAGAAAATTAAAAAAGCCATTACTGACATCTCTGCCACTTTAAAACTATTGCCATTTGTAATGTTCCTGCCCAGTCTTGCCTTTTCTTGTACACAAAATCCTTTATTTTGTACCAAAATACTTACTGGAGCTACTTTCATATTGGTATTTAGAGTGTGACATGAAGATGACAGGGTAGGAGGATCCTAAATGCATCTCCTCCCACAGATACAACTAGAATACACCTACATCAGCATCAATAAACCAAGGACTCTCAGAACAGATCTCCACAGCTAAATGTAGAGAAGAAGCCACACTGAAGAGGGTTAGGAAGAGCAGAGATGTGATAGGGAGCCAAGCTGATCTGCAGGACTATCACAGGAGGAAGGGAGACCAGAGACATAGAGAAAGAAGAGGAACAAACCCCAAACCAGGGACCCCAGACACAGGTGACACACATTGGGAAGACAAATCTCCATCACATTTGGCTTTGAAAACCAGAGGAGCTTAGCTTCTTGAGTTCTTACAATCATAGTTTTTAAAGTTCCAGGCTTCAAGCCTACAACTTTCAAAATCAGCACTCAATTCTGAGAGAGCCAGAAGGGCAAGAGGAAACTGAGTCCCCACGCTTAAAGAGACAGCACAACAGTCTCATCAAGATACAGCATAGAAGCAGCAATGTGAAAAATGCCCAAAGTATACTGGATGGAAAATTTTTTCCAAGTTTATTTTTTTTTTTTTTAGTAATTTCTACACCCAACATTGGGCTCAAACCCACAATCCCCAAAATCCAAAGTCCTGTGCTCCTCCAACTGAGCCAGCCAGGTGCCCCAAGAGAGAAATTTCTTTAATAATATCAGAGGAGTAGGTATCATTTGGAGACTACTCCAAAAACAAAAGAGCCAGTGCACACCATTTCCCTCTAAAGAAAGACACCTGTGGTAACCAGTGCAGCACAAACACTCTCCACCTATCTTGTTAAAAGCATGATGGGTCCCTTCATTCTTCTGAGGACATGCCCCCTCTAACCCAGCAAGGACAAGAATACATACAAAGCAGCAGAACAAGTATGGCATTGTGCAAGCAATGCCAACAGAAGCCAATACCATTCCAAGATGACTCTTGCCCCTGGGAGAAGGGAAAACAGTCACACACCACCAGTTGAACTGCAGCCCCATACGTGGGCTGGGAGCAGATATCTGACCTGAATGCAGGCTCTGCCCACCAGTGAAAACCTCCCAAAGGACAACACAGGGAAGGCATCCTGCAATTTGGAGTGACCACAGTTCTGGCAAACACCTAGTCTGACCCAACCTAAGTCCAAGGTGACACTGACTCGCACACTCATACCACAGGACCCAAACACTGCCCATAGCAGGTAAAGAGAGCCATTGCATATGACTGGACCGAAGGCAAATGCAGCTCATCCACAATGGTAGGGTGCATACAACACACATCGGAGATGCTCCTGAAGCACCAGGTCCTGGAGAACAGAGGACACAGTACTACAGGGCACTACAGGACCTCTTCCTCATGATGCTACTACTTGCAAGAACAGGATATGTAGTTGACTTTCCTAAGATATAGAAACAGACACAGAGAGTTAGACAAAATGAGGAGACAGAGGAATATGCCCCAGTTAAAGAACAGGACAGATCCACAGTGAAAGAGCTAAACAAAATGGATATAAGTAATAAGCCTGATGGAGAATTTAAAGTAATGGTCATAAAGATGCTCACTGGACTTGAGAAAAGAGTAGAGGACCTCAGTGAGACCCTAATAAGAGACAGAAGCCTTAAAGAGCAAATCAAATGAAGACCTCAATGCCTGAAATTAAAAACACACTAGATGGAATAAATAGCAGACTAGAGGAAGCAGAAGAAAATCTGTGACCTAGAGGACAAAGTAATGGAAAGCAATCAAGTTGAACAGGAGAAAGAAAAATTAATAAAGAATGAAAATAGATTAAGAGAACTTAGCAACACCATGAAGTACAACAATGTTCCCATTATAGGGATCCTGGAAGGAGAACAGAGAGAAAAGGGAACAATTTATTTGAAGAAATAGCTGACAACTTCCTGAATCTGGGGAAAGAAACAAAAATCCAGATCCAGGAAGCAGAGAGAGCCAACCCAAGGTTGGAGAACCCAAATGCATAAAACAGTAATAACAAACAAAAAGGAAGTAATTGATAGCAATACAATAATAGCAGAGGACTTTAACACCCCATTTATATCAATGGACAGATCATCCAAACAGAAAAATCAACAAGGTAACAGTGGCTTTGAATGACATACTGGACCAGATACATCTAAAAGAAATATTCACAACATTTCATCCCAGTACAGCAGAATACACATTATTTTCAAGTGCACATGGAACATTCTCCAGAATAGATTGCATATTAGGCCACAAAACAAATCTCAACAAATTCAAAAAGATCGAAGTCATATCGTGCATCTTTTCTGATCACAATGCAATGAAACTAGAAGTCAACCAAAAGAAAAAATGTGGAAAGAGCACACATGCACAAAAGTTAAATAACATGCTACTAAATAATGAAGAGGTCAGTGAAGAAATCAAAGAGGAAATCAGAAAATACATGGAGACCAATGAATATGAAAACACAATGGTCCAAAATTTTTAGGATGCAGCAAAAACTCTTCTAAGAGGGAAGATTTTTTTTAATATAGTTTACTGTCTAGTTGGTTTCCATATAACACCCCGTGCTCATCCCAACAAGTGCCCTCTTCCATGCCCATCACCTATTTTCCCCTCTCCGCCACCCCCTATCAATCCTCAGTTTGCTCTCAGTATTTAAGAGTTCTAAGAGGGAAGTTTATAGCAATACAGGTCAACCTCAAGAAGGAATATCTCAAACAAACAACCTAACCTTACACTTAAAAGAGCTAGAAAAAGAACAAAACCCAAAAACAGTAGAAGGAAGGAAATCAGAAGGATTAGAGCAGAAATAAACAAAAAATAAATAAATTTAAAAAAATAGAACAGGTCAATGAAACCAGGATCTAGTTCTTTTAAAAGATCAACAAAATTGATAAACTGTTAGCCACACACACACACATACTCATATAAACAAAATCAGAAATGAAAGAGTAAAAAAAAACAAAGAAGAACAACGAATGAAAGAAAATAAGATAATCAGTACCTCAGAAGTTCAAAGAATTGTAAGAGAGAATAAGAGAATATTATGAGAAATTATACACCAACAAATTGGACAACCTAGAAGAAATGAATAAATTCCTAGAAACATATAACCTCTGAATCACAATCAGGAGGAAACAGAAAACAACAACAAACCAATTACCAGCAATAAAATTGAATCAGTAATCAAAAGCTCCCAACAAATAAGAGTCCTGGACCCGATGGCTTCCCTGGGGAATTCTACCAGACATTTAAATCAGAGTTGATACCTATCCTTCTCAAGCTGTTCCAAAAAAGTAGAAATGGAAGGAAAACTTCCATACTCATTCTATGAAGCCAGCATTACCTTGATTCCAGACAGAAAGCCAACAAAAAAAGAACGACAGGCCAATATCCCTGATGAACATGGATGCAAAAATTCTCAACAAGATACTAGCAAATCAGATTCAACAGCATATAAAAAGAATTATTCACCAGGATCAAGTGGAATTCATTCCTAGGTTACAGGGCTGGTTCAGTATTCAGAAATCGATCAATGTGATACATCACATTAATGAAAGAAAGGATAAGAACCATTTGATTCTGTCAATAGATGCAAAAAAAAAACCTTTGACAAAACCCTCAAGAAAGTCGGGATAGAAAGAACATACTTAAACATCATAGGGGCGCCTGGGTGGCTTAGTCGGTTAAGCATCCGACTTTCGCTTAGGTCATGATCTCGCGGTTCGTGGGTTCGAGCCCCACATCGGGCTCTGTGCTGACTGCCAGGTCAGAGCCTGGAGCCTGTTCCCGTCTGTGACTCCCTCTCTCTCTGACCCTCCCCTGCTCACGTTGTCTCTCTCTCTCTCTCCCCTAGAGATAAATAAAACATTAAAAAATTAAAAAAAAAAAAACACATCATAAAAGCCATAAAAAGCCCACAGCTAATATCATCCTCAATGTGGAAAACCTGACAGCTTTCCGCCTGAGATCAGGAAGATGACAGGGATGTCCATTCTCACCACTGTTGTTTAACATAGTGTTGGAAGTCCTAGCATTAGTAGTCAGACAACAAAAGCAAATAAAAGGCATCAAAATTGGCAAACATGAAGTCAAACTTTGACATTTCACAGATGACATGATACTCTACATAGAAACTTGAAATACTCTACTGAAAGACTCCTAGAACTGATACATGAATTCAACAAAGTCACAGGGTACAAAATCAATGTACAGTAATTGGTTGCATTTTTATACATCAATAGTGAAGCAAGAGAAAGAGAAATAAAGAAACTGATCCTATTTATAATTGCACCAAGAACCATAAAATACTTAGGAATAAACCTAACCAAAGATGTAAAAGATCTGTATGCTGAAACCTACAGAAAGCTTATGAAGGGAAATTGAAGACACAAATGTAAAAACATTCCTTGCTCATGGATTAGAAGAATAAATATTGTTAAAATGTCAATACTACCCAAAGCAATCTACACATTCAATGCAAACCCAATCAAAATTGCACCAGCATTCTTCTCAAAGCTAGAACAAACAATCCTAAAATTTGTATGGAACCTCAAAAGGCCCCAAATAACCAAAGTAACATTGAAGAACAAAACCAAAGTGGGAGGCATCACAATCCCAGACTTTAGCCTCTACTACAAAGCTGTAATCATCAAGACAGTATGGTATTGGCACAAAAACAGACACATAGACCAATGGACTAGAGAATCCACAATTGGACACAGAAATGTATAGCCAACTAATCTTTGACAAAGCAGGAAAGAGTATCCAATGGAAAAAAGACAGCCTCTTTAACAAATGGTGCTGGGAGAATTGGACAACATGCAGTTGAATGAAATTAGACCACTTTCTTAGACCATACACAAAATGAACTCAAAATGGATGAAAGACCTAAATGTGAGACAGGAAACCATCAAAACTCTAGAGGAGAAAGCAGACAACAACAACCTTTTGGACCTCAGCCACAGCAATTTCTTATTCAAAACATTTCCAAAGACAAGGGAATTAAAAACAAAAATGAACTATTGGGACCTCATCAAGATAAAAAGCTTCTGCACTGCAAAGGAAACAATCAATAAAACTAAAAGTTAACCAATGGAATGGGACAAGGTATCTGCAAATGACATACTGGATACAGGACTAGTATCCAAAGTCTATCACGAACTTACCACACTCAATACATGAAAAACAAATAATCTGTGAAAAAACGGGCAGAAGGCATGAATAGACACTTTTCCAACAAAGACATCCAGATGGCCAACAGACACATGAAAAGATGCTCAACGTCACTAATCATCAGGGAAATACAAATCAAAGCTACACTGAGATACCACCTGACACCCATCAGAGTGGCTAAAATGAACAAATCAGGAAACTATAGATGCTGGTGAGGATGTGGGGAAACAGCAACCCTCTTGCACTGCTGGTGGGAATGCAAACTGGTGCAGCCGCTCTGAAAAACAGTATGGAGGTTCCCCCCAAAATAGAACTAACCTATGACCTAGCAATAGCACTACTAGGAATTACCCAAGGGATACAGGAGTGCTGATGCATAGGGGCAATGTTTATAGCAGCACTTTCAACAATAGCCAAGTTATGGAAAGAGCCTAAATGTCCATCAACTGATGAATGAATAAGGAAGATGTGGTTTATACACACAATGGAATACTACTTGGCAATGAGAAAGAATGAACTCATGCCATTTGCAGCAACATGGATGGAACTGGAAGGTATTATACTAAGTGAAATAAGTCAGTCAGAGAAGGACAGATATCATATGTTTTCACTACTATGTGGATCTTGAAAAACTTAACAGAAGTCCATGGGGAAAAGGAAGGGGAAAAAACAGCTATAAACAGAGAGGGAGGGAGGCAAACCACAGAAGACTCTTAAATACAGAGAACAAACTCAGGGTGGACGGGAGGTGGAGAAGAGGGAAAAATGGGTGATGGTCATTGAAGAGGGCATTTGTTGGGATGAGCACTGGGTGTTGTATGCAAACCAGCTTGACAATAAATTATATTTTTTAAATTCCCAACAAACAAAAGTCCAGGACCAGACAGCTTCACAGCTGAATTCTACCAAACATTAAAAGAGGTAATATCTATTCTTCTCAAACTATTCCAAAAAGTAGAGGAGGAAGCAAAACTTTCAAATTCACTGTACAGAGCAAGCATTACCCTGATACCAAAACTAGATAAAGACACTACAAACAAAAGAGAACTACAGGCCAATATCTCTGGTGAACATAGATGAGAAGTCTTCAACAAAATATTAGCAAACCAAAATGAACAACACATTTTTTAAAAAAGCATTCACCATGAACATATGGGATTTATTCCCAGAATACAAAGGTGGTTCAATATTTGTAAATCAATCAACATGATACATAACATCAACAAGAGAAAGGTTAAAAACCATGTGATCATTTCAATAGATGCAGAAAAAACATTTGACAAGGTACAACATCCACTCATGATAAAAACCCTCAACTAAGAATGTTTAGAGGAATATACCTCAACATAATAAAGGCCATATATGGCCCACAGCTAACATCATACTCAACAGTGAAAAAACTGAAAGCTTTACCCCTAAGATCAGGAACAAGACAAGGATGTGTTTTCTCACCACTTTTATTCAACATAGTGCTGAAAGTCCTGCCCACAATAATCAGACAAGAAAAATGAGTAAAAGGCATCCAAATTAGTAAGGAAGAAGTAAAACTTTCACTCTCTGCAGATGACATGATACAATATATAGAAGATCCTAAAGACTCCCCACAAGAAACTACTAGAACTGATAAATCAGTAATGTCACAGGATACAAAAACAATATACAGAAATCCATTGCATTTCTACACGCTAGTAATGAAGCAGAAAGAGACATAAAGAAAACATCCCCATTTACAATTGCATCAAAAATAGTAATACCTAGAAATAAACTTAACTAAGGAGGGGAAAGACCTGTCCTCTGAAAACTATAAAACAATGATGAAAGAAATTGGAAGATGACACAAAGAAATAGGAAGACATTCCAGGTTCATGGATTTAAAGAATATTGTCAAAATATCCACATTACCCAAAACAATCTATAGAGTCAATGCAATTCCTATCAAAATACCAACAGCATTTGTCACAGAACTAGAACAAACAATCCTAAAACTTGTATGCAACCACAACAAAACCCTGAATAGCTGAACCACTCTTGAAAAAGAAGAACAAAACTGGAAGTATCACAATCCTAGATTTAAAGATATACTATAAAGTTGTAGTAATCAAAACAGTATGGTACTGGCAAAAAACAAACATACCGGTCAAACAAACAAAATAGAGAGACCAGAAATAAACCCAGGATTATATGGTCAAATACTCTTCAACAAAGGAGCCAAGAATATGCAAAAAAAAAAAAAAAAAAAGTCTCTTCAACAAACATTGTTAGGAAAACTGGACACCTACATGCAAAATAATGAAATTGGACCACTTTCTTATGCCATGCACAAAAATAAATTCAAAACGTGGGACCTAAAACGATAAAAATCCTAGAAGAGTGCAGAGACAGTAATTTCCCTGACAACAGCCCTATAGCAACATTTTTCTAGCCAGGTCTCCTGAGGCAAGGGGAAAAAAAGCAAAAATAAACTACTGGCACCACATCAAACTAAAAAGCTTCTGCACAGCAACCAACCAACAAAACTAAGAGATAACCTACTGAATGGAAGGAGATGTTTGCAAATGACATATCCAATAAAAGGTTAGTACTCAAAATAAAGAACTTATACAACTCAAAACCAAAAAAAAAAAAAAAAAAAAAAAAACCCAAATAATTCAATTTAAATGGGCAGAAGACATGAACAGACATTTCTCCAAAGAAGACATATGGATAGCCAACAGACATGATAAGATGCTCAACATCACTAATCATCAGGGAAATGCAAACCAAAACCACAATGAAGTATCACTCACACCTGTCAGAATGGCTAAACTAAAAAAAAAAAAAAAAAAAAAAAAACCCAGAAGAAACAACAGGAGTTAGTGAGGATGTGGAGAAAAAGGAATCCTCTTGCACTGTTGGTGGGAATGTAAACTGGTGCAGCCACTATGAAAAACAGTATGAAGTTTCCTCAAAAGTTAAAAACAGGGATGCCTGGCTGGCTTGGTCAGAAGAACATCCAACTCTTGATCTCAGAGTCAGGAGTTTAAGCCCCACATTGGGTATAGAGATTACTTAAGTACTTTTTTAAAATTAAAAATGCAATTACCAGGAGCTCCTGGGTGGCTCAGTTGGTCAAGCATCCGAGTCTTGTTTTTAGCTCAGGTCATGATCTCACAATTTGTGGACTGGAGCCCGGCATCAGTCTCTGCACTGACAGCACACAGCCTGTCTGGTATTCTCTCTCTCCCTCTCCCTCTGCCCTCTCCCCTCTACCCTTCTCCTCTACTCATGCTCTTTCTCTCAAAAATAAACATTTAAAAAAAAAATACAATTACCATATATATGATCCAGTAATTCCACTACTGGGTACTTGTCCAAAGAATATGAAAACACAGATTCACAGATAGATGGATAAGGAAGTGGCATACACACATACACACACACATACACACACACACACACAATGAAATACTAGTCAGGCATAAAAAAAGAATGATATCCTGCCATTTGCAACAACATGGAGGGATCTAGAGAATATAATGCTAAGCAATAGAAGTCAGAGAAAGACAAATACTGTATGATTTCACTTAAATGTGGAATTTAACAAATGAACAAAGGAATAAAGAGAAACAGTTTTTTTTTTAATTTTTATTTATATTTAAGAAAGAGAGAAAGAGAAGTGAGAAAGGGGCAGAGAGACAGATACAAAATCTGAAGCAGACTCTGGGTCCAAGCTATCAGCACAGAGCCCTATGTGGAGCTTGAGCTCAGGAGCTGTGAGATCATGACCTGAGCCTAAGTCAGACGCTTAAGCAACTGAACTACCCAGATGCCCCACAGATTCTTAACTACAGAGGACAGATTACTAGAGGAGGGGTGGGATAGGGGAGAGGTGGAATAGGTGATGGGAATTACAGAGTACCCTTGTGATGAACACAGAGTAACGAGTAGAATTATTGAATCACTATATTGTACACCTGAAACTAATATAACACCATACATTAATTATGCTGGATTTTAAAAACAAATTTCTAACAGTGTGACAGTATGAGAAAAACAGAAGATTAGGGGATCTATTCTTTTATTAAAAAATATATATGTATGTATGTATTTAGAGCTGTCTATTTTTAACAGCTGCATATTATTTCAATGTTTGAATGTAGCATAGTTTAACTAGTCCCAGTAGAATACTAAATCACTGATTTGTAATTTTTTATTATTACAAACAAGGCCACAACCATCATTTCTGGTACTCTAATCTTAATGCAGATATGCAAGTATATTGGTGGGATAAATTCCTAGACACAGACCTCCTTTAGTTGAGGTTTTATGTAGTTAAATTCATAGCGTCCATTCAATTTTGCAGCCTGGATATTTCACAATAGATATTACAGTAAATAGCTTCCATGTTGCTATAGAGTCCCCAAAATTAAGGGTTTTGTTGCTTATAGTTTAGTGGCTTATGAAAGGGATATACTCAACTTTTCCTCTACTGTTAGGCAGTTCAATATTTCTAATTACTTGCTTCAATAAATGATGCAATGTCCATCCCCATGCACTATATCTTGTCCTGGGCCTCTGCTCTCATCTTCCTCTCACTCCACTCCTCCCCACATAAAGGGATCCCCCTTCCAGAACATGCCCTGAGTCCCCATAACCCTGGAATTCCTTTCCTAAATGGCATGATATATGCAACAACATGGATGGACCTTGAAAACATTATGCTTAGTGAAATAAACATTCAATTGTTTGGGAATTATAAACAATTCCCAAACCGGATATCATCTTCAGAATGTTTGAATGTTTAATTCAAATCTGACTCCAAGCTTCTGGGTTTTCCATCTTGCTTAAGAAGTTTCCCTCCTTCATTTCCACATTCCACCCCATCACATTATGGAAATATTCTCTATAGTTTTATTTGCTACATTTAGATATCAGCCCATCCCACGCAAACATGTATTTTACAGACATAGCAAAAGAATGCAGACCAAACGGTTACCCTGGTTATCTAAACTTTACAACTGAATCTTTTACAGTATGTATCTTAAGAAACAAAGAATACTATCTAGCTCTAAGAAACCCTAAATGTAAACGTTACTATCTACACTGCCAAGCTGAGAAAAAGAATAAAATATAACAATTCATATGGGAGTATTCAAATGTACTCCACAAAAGCCAAATATCAACTCAAATTCTGAATAACCAGTCCTTGTAAACTTTAGAATAACAACATTTTTCCCCTTCAAATGGCTTAACCAAATGGAAGAGGCTCGCCTAAAGCTCAAGTTTAGGCTAATTAGTAAAAGGGGCCAGACCAGACAATAAAGATCAGCCCAAAATTCTAAAAAGCAGCACATGATTAAGCAAGCAGATGGCCACTTGCAATTTAATGAACAGGTACTTTTTTGATTCAGATTGATGGCCCAGCTAGGGAAGGTCTTTAGCTTCAGCTCTTCTCTTGAGAACCCTGGACGGCTGGACTCCAGTGATTTGTTCAGGTTTGAGCCCTTCTCCTCCCAGAAGTGGCTTCCATAATTCACAAAAACCCAAGTGTTTACATCACACAAGCAAAAGCCAGGTCTTTGACAGCCATGGGAAAGTAGAATCAGGCCTCAGAACAGGGCTCATGGATGGAAATGGGTGAACTCAGGTAAGAAAAACCAGTACTGCTTCAAGCAAGCCTCCACAGATTTCTCAATTTTGCTCAGAATAAGGACATCTGTACCATTCATGATCAGCTCTATAAAGCCTTCCCTAGTGTGAACTGTCCAACACAACTTGAAAAAGTATCTGTTTATTAAACTGCAAGTGGCTATCAGTCATCATATATAACAAAGAGATCCCAAACAAAACCATAGATATTTCTGACAAGATGCAAGTAGAATATATAGATCTTCAACTATTTTCTTTCTCACATAAACAGCTATAAAAACAAGGTGAAGAAACAGATGTGGACAGAAGGGATTATGGCTCAGCCCAGCTTTGAATTTTTCCAAAGAGTTGCAGCTCAAAAAAAAAAAAACCTAAATAAATAAAAATTGGTAGTTTTTAATGTCAGTCAGTCTGAGGTTACTGCCATTATCTCTTGGGTTTTGTTTCAGGTTTTCCTTTTCTACCAGATGTACATATATACACACACATACAGACATACACATAACTCTGGTTTATAAGGGGATTAATAGAGATATGTTAATGTCTGTCGATATATACTTGTCTGTATTAATCCCCTTACACAGTTTTCCAATTACTCTTTCTCCCAGATTCACTATCTGTTTTATTAGCATAAAGTTAGCTTGCATTAAATTGAGGATTGACAAATTAAAACTCAAATCTTTTTTTGCTGTTTCCCAAATAATGGTACAAACATGTTAAACAGGAAAAGGAAGTAAGAGCTAGAGACTGGGAGGCTCTAAGAATTTTTTGTTTCTAAAGGATTGGATGTGGCTGCCAGCAATTCCGTGGTTTGAGCTGCTTTCAAAAGGAGGAATGTGATAATAGCTCCTGGGTGGAAGAATTTTGGCTGGCCTTGATTAAAATCTAAGCTTAAAACTTAGAAAACAGCTTGGACTGTCCCCCACCTTTTTTTTTTTTTTTTTTTTTTAAGAAACGACTATGCACTTCATCTTCCTGTGGCCTTGCCAGATTCAGGGTCTCTGGGGAGTCTGGCACTAGATTAGACACTAACAAAGGGAACTAGAATACCTGGATAACAGGAGTTACATAACTCCAATCAACACAAATGAATGTCTCACTGAAGGTCTGCACGTGTAATTTGGAAGAGTCCTCAATGATTCTTAGGTCCTTTCCTTTCACAAAGGGCTATTTCCTTGAGCTCCCAGAAGTAATCAGTCCAAAATACAATGAGTGACAAACACTGGATACATTCAGCTGCCATGTTCTACTTGTATCTTTTTTCTTTTGATAAGTCATTTTACACTCCCTAGAAATCTATCTAGATTTTGCATCCAATGTCTTTTTTTTTTTTTTTTAAGGTTTTATATTTAAGTAATCCCTACGCCCAATGTGCGGCTCAAATTTACAACCCAGAGATCGAGTTGCATGCTCTACCAACTGAGCCAGCCAGGTGCTCCTACATCAAGTATCTTAAGCCTTATTCTTGACACCACTTTCTGGTGACTTTAGTACATAGGATTTTAATGTCACTGGCGATAATTCTAGAATATTTGAAAAAAGTCAACTATATGTTGGAGAATGCAGAGAGTACCCATTTTCCAAATTTGAATACAAATAATAAAAAATTAAAAGCTGTTCCATGGGGCGCCTGGGTGGGTTAGTCAGTTAAGCGTCCGACTTTCGCTTAGGTCATGATCTCACAGTTCGTGAGTTCGAGCCCCGCATAGGGCTCTGTGCTGACTGCCAGCTCAGAGCCTGGAGCCTACTTCAGAGTCTGTGTCTCCCTCTCTCTCTGACCCTCCCCTGCTCACGCTGTCTCTCTCTCTCTCTCTCCTAGAAATAAATAAAAATATTTTTAAAAACAAATAAATAAATAAAAGCTGTTCCATGCATTTCTGGTTCCAGGACAAGATGGTATAAATGTTCTTCTCCCTATTCCTCTTAAGTACAGAGAAAATCCCTGGGTATTATATATAAAACACACATAAGAAAACTGAATGTTTTTCAATTACCAAAAGAAAAGAAATCTATATCCTTCAAGAAAGAAAGAGAAATCAGACATTCTCAGAGGAAAGAAAAATAAGAGTATTTGTTGCCAGTAGACCTACACCCAAAGAATGGCTAAAAGAAGTTCCTGAATCAGAAACAAAATGACAGGAGGTAACTTGGAACATCAGGAAAAATGAACAAGAGTAAAAAATTTAGATACATACAATAGACATTCCTTGGGCTCCTGGGCGGCTCAGTTGGTTAAGTCTCTGAATTTGGCTCAGGTCATAATCTCACAGATCATGAGTCTGAACCCCACATTGGGCTCTGTGCTGAGAGCTCAGAGCCTGAAGCCTGCTTCGGATTCATTCTCTCTCCCCCTCCCCCTCTCTGCCACCTCCCCCTTCCCCCCTCTCAGCTCATACTCTCTCAAAAATAAATAAACATTAAAAAATTTACAATAGACATTCCTTTACCTCTTTTGTAAATTGTGTTTTATGTTTGAGGCAAAAAAACTTCTATTATTTGATGTGATTCTCAATGTATATAGAGGGATGTACAGAAAGTGTTTAAGACAATTACATTATAACTGAGGGAGATAGAGGTTTCTATGCTTTATTCAAACTGGTAAGTATCAATACCAGTAGACTGTGATAAGTTATATATATGTAATATAATGCCAAGAGCAATCACTAAGAAAACTATATGAAGACATACACTCAAAACACCATAGATAAATCAAAATGAAATTCTAAAAAAAATGTTTTAGTAACCTACAAAAGGGAAAATGGAGAAAGACAAAATGAAAACTATTTAAGCCCTAACACCAATAATTACATTAAATCATTACATTAAAATAATTACATTAAAAGCAGTCTAAATTCACCAAACAGATTGGCAGAGGAGATAAAAATCCCAACCCAGCTATATGCTATCTACAACAATCTATGCACAACACTCTGGATGGCACTCAAAGACATTATGCTGGCTTAAAAAAACACATCTCAGCAGGTCACATATTATGTTATTCCACTATGTAACATTCACCAAATGACAAAATTATAAATGTGGAGAAGAGGAGGATTAGTCGTGAAGGGAGGAAGGGTGATAAGTATAAATGAATAACATGAGTGTGATCTCTGTGGTAAAGGAATAGTTCTGTATCTTAATTGCTATAGAGGTCATACAAATGTGCACATGTTATAGAATGACATATATACACCCACCCACATTGTACTGATGCCCATGCTCTAGTTTTAATATTGTACTGTGGTTACATAAGATATAACCCCTTGCCTAGTTTTATTTATTGGTTTTATTACATGTTATGTAACTACTGGGAAAAACTGGGTAAAGGGCACACAGGACCTCCCTGTACTATGTTTGCAGCTTCCTGTGAATCTGTAGTGATCTCAAAAACAAAAAAAACAAAGACCTACCTAAGTTCAAATCCAGGTTCCACCACTCCCTGAGTGAACTTGGGCTCATTTAACCAATCTGCTCTTGGTTCTGTCATCCATGAAATGAAGTAACATTATCTACTAAGTTATGTAAGAACTAAGAATATATTCTAAAGAAAAAAACCTGTGACTTTCTGATTTTTCTGTGTTGTAGAGCTGGGCAAAACCAAGCCCATTTTAAATTTTTGATTATTTACACCATCTGTTCATGTCCAGACTGTAGAGATAATATCTAGGGACCTACATGGCTAATAAAACGTTTCAAGCATCTAACATGAAGAAAACACTAGCCTGGAGAATGAACACCCAAGGATTAGACACTAACCATACCAAGCTGCAGGAACAGGCGGCTCTATCTTCTGACTTTACTCATACCTTAACTTGAGAATCAAAACATGCCTCTCAAAGCACAGAATGCTTACAACCCCACGTTACTCCCTGAACAAAAGCAAACAAAAAATATTAATGTTTAACAAATCAAAAGTTAACTAGGAAAACTGACATATATATCTAGCCAGATAAACCCAGGAGAAGAGGGGTACCTGGGTGACTCAGTTGGTTGAGTGTCTGACTCTTGGTTTGGGCTCAGGTCATGATCTCACAGCCATGTGATCAAGCCCTGTGTCAGGCTCTGCACTGAGCATGGCACCTGCTTGGGATTCTCTTCCTTTCTCTATGCTCTTCCCCCACTCATTCTCCCTCAAAATAAACTAAAAAAAAAAAAAAAAAAAAAAAAAAAGAACAATAGAACACCAAGAAATAAATCAAACATATATAGGGATTAAGTATATGAAAAAGGTATCATCTTAAATTAGTTGGAGAAAGGGGGATTATTTGATAAATTGTGTTATAACAATTAGATAGCCAGCTAGAAAAAAAGATGTTAGACCCACACTCTACATCAGAACGAATTCTAAATGGTCGGCAGCTTAGATGTGAAAATAAAGCAATAAAAGTATTCAAAGAAAAAGATTTCATGTATAACCTTGAAGTAAGGGCAGTTTTTCTAAACATGATACAAAATAAGGAAGCCACAGAAGAAACCATCAACAAAACGGACTATATAAAAAAATCAAAAAAGTTCTGCATGGAAAATAGCCTCAAACACAAACACACACACATACACACACACACACACACACACACACACACACGGAAAAACATTCACAAAAAAGTCAATATCCTATGTTTAAATGTATATAGTTATTTTTGGTAGCAGTGTTTATAGTCACAAGAGACTGAAAACAACTTAAATATCCATCAGTAGGAGGCTGATTGAATATAATGGCTTAATACATTTTACAGGATAAAATACTATGTAGTTATAAAAAAAAACGAGAGCTCTTTAAATGCAGAAAGATCTCTATGTATGTTCTTAGTTTTTTTTTTTTTTTAAAGCAAAGTGAAAACAGTATATGGTAGCTACCTTTTGGGTAAAAGAGGTAAAACATATCTTATTTGCTTATTATGCACAAAGAAATTCTAAAATGATATATAAAACATTTATAGTGGCTCTCCAGAAGGTAGACAGATAGGGGGAACCAAGTGGGTAACAAATATTTTTCATTTTATAGCTATTTTAAAAATTTTGTTTATTTATTTTTGAGACAGAGAAAGACAGAATGGAGGAGGGGCAGAGAGAGAGTGAGACACAGAATCGGAAACAGGCTCCAGGCTCTGAGCTGTCAGCACAGAACCCAACGCAGGGCTCGAACCCACAAACTGTGTGATCATTACCTGAGCCGAAGTTGGACACTTAACCAACTGAGCCATCCAGGTGCTCCTATAACTATTATTAGAATCTTTAAAAAATATATGTTAAACTTGGAATGAAAACAACTTTTAAGTAGATTTTCATTTTCTTTAAAATTATTTCTTTGAGGGGGGGCACAAGTGAGTGAGGGGCAGAGACAGAGAGGGAGAGAAAGAGAATCCCATGCAGACTCTGTCATGTCAGCATGGAGCCCAAAGTGGGGCTCAAGCTCAGGAACTGGGAAATTATGACCTGAGCCAAAGTCAGATGCTTAACCAACTGAGCCATCCAGGCACCCCTTAGGTAGATTTTCAAAGGTTATTGTATTCATTTTAACATCTATTAAAAGGTATCCCATGCAATTTTTTTAAGACAATACTCCCAGGGCACCTGGGTGGTTCAGTCAGTTAAACATCTGACTTCGGCTCAGGTCATGATCTCGTGGTTCGTGGGTTCAAGCCCTGAGTCAGGCTCTGTGCTGACAGCTATTTCAGAGCCTGGAGCCTGACCCTCCCCTGCTCATGCTGTCTCTCAGAAATAAATAAAACATTAAAAAAAGTTTTAAAAAAGACTTAGAATATTTTGATAAACACCTTATCAGAGATAAGAAGTTTTAAGATGCTATGAAG
This sequence comes from Proteles cristata cristata, assembly GCA_017311185.1. Lineage (NCBI taxonomy): Eukaryota > Metazoa > Chordata > Mammalia > Carnivora > Hyaenidae > Proteles > Proteles cristata. Next base: position 77,756 of record JAESUZ010000945.1, read on the forward strand.
AGCCAGTGGGTCAAAATGCTGTAAGATGACTTCCCATTCAATAGTTTAAAAAATTAGTTACAATGTACTTCAAGATAGGAACAATCATCTAACATTTTAGCTAATTTTAAAGACATTAACAACAAATTCTTATGAAATTCTGAGATCTAGAAAGGCCATACTATGTTAAAGGAGCATAAAGTAGAAGAAAAAGACAAAAATGGAAGTGGACCATTGGCAGTGGAGAGAAAGTGGCTTCTGCAGTAGGAAGGAGAAATACCAAAGAAAATACTAGAAATACTAGAAAATACCAAAGAGGGGCGTCTGGGTGGCTCAGTAGGTTAGGCACCTGACTCTTGACCTCCACTCAGGTCCTGAACTCAGGGTCTTGAGTTCAGGCCCTGTGTTGGGCTCCATGCTGGTCACAAAGCCTACCTAAAAACAAACAACAAAGAGCTACAGTTCACTACAGCAGGAACCTAACACTTGAGAGAAATATTCCAACAGCTCATGATCTGTGTGTATTTGTGTACTGTGTGTGCACGGTGTGCATGCTTATTTGCTCATTGTTTCATTTGTTTATTTTATCCATTCATTCATTTCAGGCTGGTAACCCGCCCTTTCATTTTAAACAAATTTCATTTCAAATAAATTTAGAAGTAGACAATTATATTCTTGAAACTTACATATCTTAAGAAATGAAAACCAACTTAAGGGAATAGTCCTTTACAGAACATTAACCTAAATTACAAGACAGGAAATAACATGTTCACCGTACTGGTAAGTGATCGTGAACGTGATCACTAAGCAAACGTGATCACTAAGACACTGAATATTAAACCCAGAGAAATTATAAATATGCACACTTGCATTCCCTCTATGCACTTCTAAGCTTTAGTTATTAAATTGCTTACATCTTAATTTTGGAAGTAGTGCACCATTTTTCTAAATTTATGTATTTTTCCTCGGGAGAAGAAAAAAAGAGGAAAATTCACAATGAATAATACAGTTTGGATAAAATCTCACAATGTGGGTCACCTGGGTGGCTCAGTCAGTTAAGCATCAACTCTTGATTTTGGCTCAGGTCATCATCTCATAGTACATGAGTTCGAGCCCCGTGTCAGGCTCTATGCTGGTAGGGTGATGAGAGCATGGAGGCTTCTTCAGATTCTGTGTCTCCCTCTCTCTCTGCCCTCCCCTCCTCGTGCTCCGTCTCTCTCAGTCTCTCAAAAATAAATACACATTTAAAAAAATAGTTTCACTATAAAACTTTCCAAGGCTAATTTTTTTGTGTTTATACAACTCAAAAGTAGGTGTGTTAAGAGTTTACTCCTCTATAGTATCTTTGTATTCATGAAACTCTGCGCCAATTGCCCCAGATTATTTGGTTACTTAGGCTGTAATATTTTTTCTTTTTAATTCCAATATTTGATGAATCCCTTAGATATTGAAAATACTATTTTCTATGTTCTGAAAGCATTAAATGTTAGTGGGAATGAGAAATGACACCGCAGTCTCCCTTGGATCCCACTGCAGGGCTGCCCTGTGTTTTCTGGCCAACAGGTGGCAGCATGCTCCAGGGAAAAGTCTCAAGAATCCCCCGACTGTTTTTCCTGAGTATTCAGAACTGCCAAAGTACTCAACTGTGAATAAACAAAAATCTATTTACTCTACTGGCTCCAGCCAAACTGTATTTCCAAAGCTAAAGGTAATTTAAGGTTGCATCCATTTTACAACTAGATCCAGTGTCACCACTATTGCTAATTATCGCTCGTTAACATACAAAAGGTGTAACACAACATAAAACTAGCAAGATTCTTGCAAAGCCAGAGAGACAAAAGAACAAGGAGAGCTTGGGAAATAAGAAATTGACAACTATTTGAATATTCCAGAATACTTCTAATATGCACATTCAATGACCTTTCTAAATAAACATAATTAATAGGTGATAAACTTTAGTGTTTATACTATTAGCTCTTTTTATATAACTACATTATTCTCAGATACTAACAATAATAATACTATCAACTACAAAAACTAGTGAGGATTTTAAGGTCGATTAATTTACTCATTTTTTGTACAAGTAAACACTTCAGTAAAAATAGAGGCATCTATCCCATGGCATAGGAACTTCTATTTAGATGAACATTCAACAACTTCATATATTTTATGATACCTATAGGACTTGACTAGCATGTAATCCCTTTACAGAATAATAAAATTATAGTAAAATGTTGGGCAAGTTACATTTTAAAAACTAACAATTACTTATTTGAATTTATTTTTGGTTGGTTTGGTTAGATTCAGTCACTAGCAGAATGCATTCACTTGGGTTTTCTTTTTTTTTTTTTTTTAATATTTTATTTATTTCTGAGAGAAAGAGAGGGAGGGAGAGAGAACAAGAGCAGGGGAGGGTCAGATAGAGAGGGAGAGACACAGAATCTGAAACAGGCTCCAGGCTCTGAGCTGGCTGTCAGCCCAGAGCCCAAAGCGGGGCTCGAACCCATGAACCGTGAGATCATGCCCTGAGCCCATGTTGGACACTTAACCAACTGAGACACCCAGGAGCCCCACTTGTGTGTTTTCATAACATCATTTCCTTCTACCATGCTGTCATGCTTACTTACACAAGCTGGTAAACTATCCTGGATTTTAAAGCTTTAAGAGATCCTGACACATTCTCTATTTAAAGGGTTATTACTTGAGTCCCTGATTTCCATGCAATTTCCTAGGAGACCGAAAAATCAGTTGCTACTTAAATACAAAACAATTTAGATTAGACTTGCTTAGCTGCACATAATTTGCTCAAGACTTGTTTAAAATTATGTAAAGGAGTAGCCACTAAGCTTAGAAATGTGTTGAGTATGAATTGGTTTACAACCTTGAGTTTCAAAGGAAACAGACTCATATAGCAGATCATCTTCATATTGTGATGGCAGCACAGCACTGGGAGAAGCACAATCACTTACCATCATTCCAGTTCTACTATAGAGTTCACTGGGTTGATAAGTGCAGGACCAATGGTTAGATCTTTTTGTACCCCAGTCTACCCCAATCGTATGCAAGCAGTCCAGACATTTGTTCAATGTGTGTCAAAGTGAGGAGGACAATGATGATGGTAATAGTTTGGTTTGCTAAGAAATGGAACAAAGGAAATTTACCAAAGAACTGAATAGTAATAAAACTGTTTAAGGATAATTAAAAAAAAATAAGTACTTTCAATTTAATAATATGTTCAAGTGCTTTGCAGGTGTAAGGAATACTATTTTAAGTCCAGAGGAACAAATGTAACAGAGCCCTTCCTAAGGGCTAAGCAAGGCGTCACAGGGTAATAACCTATACATTGTCCTTGAAGGATGCTGAAGATTTCAACCAAAAACTCTATGTTATTAAAGTCAGGACAAGGGCAAAGGAGTTTAACAATAGCAGGAGAGAAATGGAACATCAGTTTGGTGCCCAAGTACACAGGTGAGTAATACTGGCCAGATGGAGAAAGATGTCAAATGAAATGGTAACGATATGCACCTTATATTCTGCAGATATGGCAAGGCAGCAAAGATTTACAAATAGGATAATTACAGAATCAGATTCATGTCAAAATTCTGGCAGCAATCTGAAAGATGCATTGGAATAAGAGGACAGACAGGAATCAAGGAGATTAAGAATCTATTTACAAGAAAGACAATAAAGGCCTGAATTGAAATTGTGGAAAGGTAAAGACAACAGATTTGAGCTATTTCAGATGATAATTCAATAGGACCACAGTTTACCAATTTTCTCCTACACTGGCCCTAAATTTCTGGTTAGTTGTGACATTATAAAGTGCAAAAGGGGGGGGGGGAGTTAAAGTAAATTAAGGCAATTGCTCTATTATAATTCCACAATAACAACTCATTATCGAGAATAGGATTAAAAATTAAGGAAGGTAGTTTTATTGGACTTGGCTGTGTGAATGTTGAAACACTGTTAGACTGTTCACTAATACTGGGATTGATATTCATACAAATCAGGAATTAAGATTGGGGGGGGCTTTAGATGTAACATTGTGATGTAACAAGCAATAAATATCTGGTCTTCATCCTTGGTTCATTGGTTTTAGGAGCACAGAGCCTAAAACCCTTGGGATTTTCTGAGTGGTAGGGGTGAGAGAAGAGACTTATTATTCACAGTAAGCCCCTTTCAAGTATCCTTGAGCATATATGCTAATGAGATGGAACACAGGGGCCTGGTTGCCAGAGGAACCAACCACCTGATTAGAAAATTGGAATTTTCAATCTTGCACCCTACTTCTAAACTCCAGAAAGGGCAGGGGATACTAGAGATTGAGTTAATCATCAGCGGTCAATGATTTAATCAACCATAGCTATGAAATGGAACCTAAACAAAGGCATTAAGAGAGCTTCCAGGTTGATGGCACAACCCAAACTCTGTGGGAACAGAAGCTCCCACACCCAGGACTCTTCCTACCTTCACCCTAATAGCTCTTTATCTGGCTGTTCATTTGTATCCTTTACAATAAACCAAGAACATTAAGTGTTCCCCTCAATTTCTGTGAGCTATCATAACAAGTTATCAAACCTTTCGAGGGCTGTGGGAACCTCCAACATATACCCAGGTTGGACCGAAGTGTGGGTAAACCGGGAAGCCACTACTTGTGATTGGGTTCTGAAGTGAAGCAACAGTCTTGTGGGGCTGAGCCCTTCACCTGCAGGGTCCATGCCATCTTGGAGCAGCTAGCTTCAGAATGGACTGAATTGTGGGACATCAGTTGTGGAACTGGAATACCGCTGGATGTGGAAAACCCACACATTTGGTATCAGAAGTCTTATGAGTAAAGAAAAAATTTTCCTTTAGTAGATACGTCACGAATGGGAAAACAAATGTAGGGATCATTTACATACAAATAAAGTGAAATCATTTCCTGGAGATGGAATATATATGAAGAGAGGAACATCGATCGTGAGCGTGGCAGAAGCCTGTATAAAAGAAGTAGGTAGAAAAGAGGAGCTAGCTTGGCAAAGTGTGGATGGAGTGGTAGAGGGGGGAAATAAAGATAGGCTATAAGCAGTGACAAATGCTATTCAGAATGGATAAGGATTCAAAAGCCCATTGCAAGGTTCTGGTAGTTACAAGGTCACACTGTATTCAAAAGTTTAATGTTAGAGGAATAGTATCAGGGAACTGGATTGTGTCAGCTTGAGTCATGACTAAGCATGTAGCCTTATCTCTATTATTTCCAATTTCAAAAACTCATACTTCAGCATAAATTACACTAATTTACTAATTGTGCAGAACATTTAGAAGGTGCAAAAATGTGATAGCTTTGGCTTTTAAAAAGGCAAGCATTATCAGTCTCAAATGTCACTGAAAAGAACACCTCTATTTCCCCCAATAGCAATGTCCAAACCATATTTTTTGTCTTTAATGATTTTTATCATGTACTTACAGCAGAAGCACCAAAAGTAGGGAGAAGTAATAAACTACCAAGCCCAGTATCAAATAAGTCCAGAACCTGTAAATCTAAGGATAAAAATATTGTTTTCTTTGGAGTATCTGTTTAAACTTTAATCTGTTTTTTACAGAATTAAATAGCATTCTTACATCAATCTTAGTGTTCCTTAATTCATTTACTAAAAAAACTCAAACTAAAGGACACGTGGCCGGCTTGGTTGGTAGAGCATGCAACTCTTGATCTTGCCATTTTAAGTTCGAGCCCCTCACTGGATATAAAGATTACTTAAAAATAAAATCTTTTTTTTAAATATATATATATTTTTTATTATTTCTAGGAGAGAGAGAGAGACAGACAGACAGACAGACAGTGTGAGCAGGGGAGGGTCAGAGAGAGAGGGAGTCACAGACTGAAACAGGCTCCAGGCTCTGAGCTGGCAGTCAGCACAGAGCCCGGTGCGGGGCTCGAACCCACGAACCACGATCTCATGGCCTAAGTGAAAGTCGGACACTTAACCGACTAAGCCACCCAGGCGCCCCAAAAATAAAATCTTTTTTAAAAATTGTAAAAATAAAAACAAAGTAAATGAAATAAAGTTGCTGCTCCTACTTTGACCCTAAAAGTAGGCAGGACACTGGTTATATTAAATTGAACTCCAATTCGAACCTTTGTCATATACTTCATGTCATGCTGCTACCCTGACAAGGGAGCAACAGAACCATTTTCAAAAGTAAATATATAAAGAAGCCACCAATGAAAACATATTTTCTCCTGTTTGCTCAGATCTTCCTGGAAGAAGAGAAAACTAAAATTCAGCTGCCCTAATTTTCCTCTCAAAGGACAATTTTGAAGGGATTTGTCAAAACAACCTATTAGGTTTGCTACCCAGGCCACTGGACAGTAAATACAAAAACCCAAGCAAACAAAATCTGGTCAGAGTGGCCTTTCTGTGGTCAAGTGGCTCAATTTCCCATTTAAAGGTAAAACCACTTGGATATCTTCATCACCACCAAACCACCAGCCCCACCACTTTCCTCCTCAAATGCTTTCACATAATGTAAACATCAGGCCTCTGGGCAGCTAAGGATTTCCCTCTCCAACAGGATCATGCTCCCTGGGCTACGGTGTTTCTGATTTATTTTTTCCTTTAATGAACTCATAATGCTTGTGTGACAAGGGAAAAAAAAGCTTTTATTGTTTAAATAGTTCACTCAAGTCACACAAACAAATCCCGATTGGCATCTTAGAACAGGAATCCCAATAGACTATAAAGGCTAGAAGGACAAAAGTAGGAGATTTTGGTAGGTTTTAATCTCTGCTGTATGCCCAGCACCTAAAGCAATCCCTGGTACATGTGGACATCTGGACATAATTGTATCAAGAATGGATCAGAATCCACATCTGTTTCACTCTGAAGTCTACACTCTACCATACCAGTTTCCCAAATTAATTCGATAGTAAGAATTATCTGAGGTGTTTGTCAAAAACAAATTCCTAGAACCCTCCCTCGTGTTCTAATTGACCTAGAAACGTGTATTTTCTTTTAATTTTCTTTGGTTTATTTATTTTTGAGACCAAGCACGAGTGGGGGGAGGGGCAGACACAGAATCTGAAGCAGCAGGCTCCAGGCTCTGAGCTGTCAGCACAGAACCCAATGCGGGGCTCGAACCCACGAACCATGGGATTAGGACCTGAGCCGAAGTCAGACACTTAACCAACTGAGCCACCCAGGCACCCCTAGAAATGTGTATTTTTAACAGAGACCCAATTCTTACCATCAGACAAATCCAGACCTACAGCACTGTTCGTTCTTCTGGCCTCCACCCTCTCCGCACCAATGCAATCCCTCCTCCTCGAATACCAACAATACACATTCATCGAGCACTGTTCTGAGTGTATTTATTCACTTGATGCTCACAACTTTATGGGGTAAGTAGGTACTATCACTTTCCTTGTTTTTTTACAACATAAGAATGAGGATTAGAACATTTAAGAAGCTTGCACAAGGTCACAGAGCTAAAAACTGAGAGAACAGGGATTTGAACGTAGTGTTGCTCCAGAAGCCAAACTCCTAACCAGTATGTTATTCTACCCATTCCCACTGGTCCCATCCTCCCCAAAGTACTGGCCCCAAATGTCTCTTTGGGCACCCATTTCTACTCCTGGTGCTGGAAGTCAAATTGTGTGGTCTCCGTATCTGTGATCACAAATTTCACACTGGTAGACTACATAAAAGAAGTTCTACAAAAAGATATTCAACTGAATCTTTTTAACATCACCCAAAGCTGCCACTTATAAGGGACATGTTATTACCTGCAGCAATAAAATTCTAACCATAAAAGCCTAATATAAAATAATGAATTTTTAAAAGCAAAACAAATCCAGAAAAGGTAAGCAAATTAGGTTGTACCTTCTGACAAGTATTTTAAAACAATGTATTTGGCCTTCAAGAGGCCTGAATACTGGGTTGTATATAAACTGGTCAGTCATTTACCACCATGCTCCTGAACGAGATTAAAAATTAATTTTTCATTAATTTTTCATTAATTTCTGACAGGCACTGTCAGAGAAAAAGCCAATGGGTACTCTCAGGGTTGTGAGTTTGAGCCCCATGTTGAGGGTACAGTTGACTTAATAAAATCATTTTTAAAAAAGTAAAATAAATGATTGTTACAACAAAAGAATTATAAGCGCAAATATTATAAGTGCAGCCAAATTAGATTCTTAACATGTCCCTTTTCCCACAAATAACAGTTAAAATGAAATGAAGTGAATGTCTTTTAGTACCCAAGTCCCATAGCTTTTTAAAAAAAGTTTTCTCTTAAAAATTTTTTTGAAGGGGGGGAGGTGGGGCAGTGCCTGGGTAGCTCAGTCGGTTAAGCTTCCAACTTCGGCTCAGGTCATGATCTCATGGTTCCTGACTTTGAGCCCCACATCGGGCTCTGTGAGGACAGCTCAGAGCCTGACGCCTGCTTCAAATTCTGTGTCTCCCTCTCTTTCTCTAGCCCTCCCTTGATCCTGCTCTGTCTCTCTCTCTCAAAAATAAACAAACGTTAAAAAATTATTTAAAAAAAAAAGCTTTCTCTCCAGACCCTCACGTTTCCTGCCCACAAAACCATTAGAAAATGTTTCAGTTTGCTTCTTTAGCTAAGTCGTTCCTTTTATTACTCATACTCCACATACTTTGAAAGGCATCACCTCTTCCCCCACTAATCTTAGAGTAAATTGCTATGGGATCACCCCTAAGGCAGAACAGAATTCTAACAGAAGACCTTTCTGAAGTGGCTGACAGGATTAAGAGGCAGGATGAGATCTGTCAGTTGTGGTTAACCCGAAAAGGAAGGGAAGAAGTAAAACAGGAAGAGTCCACCTGTAGCTTTAACTCTGTTCTAGGCACAACAAGCTCATGGAGGTACTTCATGAGCAACCCCAAGGGCTTTGACATTGATGCAAAGAGAAACAACTTAGTAAATAAGACCTCTGTTTACTGTCTTGGGTACTACAAATAAACACTGTCTTATTCTGTTAATACATCTATTATCTGTCTCTAAAAACACAAAGCTCAACTGGTGACATCATGGCACCAGTAATGGAATATACAGTGTAATAAGCATTTTTGATATTTCTGTTACTGATGATTTGTCATCTTGGAGTCACAGGGTCATGCTAACAGTCCAAAGATTTTGTTGTTGTTGTTTTTACAAACAGCTCCATTGTCAGGCACTCAGAAAAATCTATTACAAACCCTCCAACCACAGGTGTCAACCAGATGTTTGCTCTCTGCTCAGTAGGGAGCATTCCGCACCACCACCCCCTCCCCCTCAGCTACTTCCTAACAGATTAAAAAAAAGTTTGGTTCTAGTTTGCTCCCCCCAACCCTGCTCTCCAGTTCTCCCTGTGAGTCACCCCACATGGCCCTGTGTGGCATGCAAGGCCTCATATCCTCTAAAGACTTGTAAAAAAAAAAAAAACAACAAAACACTTTTTTCAAAGGCAGTTGTCACCGTGTCTGTCCTTTTACTGTAACTGATTAAAATAAATCCTGGGTTCAGGGGCGCCTGGGTGGCTTAGTCGGTTAAGCGTCCCACTTTCGACTTTCGCTTAGGTCATGATCTCGCGGTTCGTGGGTTCGAGCCCCACATCGGGCTCTGTGCTGACTGCCAGCTCAGAGCCTGGAGCCTATTTCAGTCTGTGACCCCCTCTCTCTCTGACCCTCCCCTGCTCACGCGGTCTCTCTCTCTCCTAGAAATAAATAAAACATTAAAAAAAATAAAATAAATCCTGGGTTCAAATAGTCTAAGCATATTTTCAAATTTTTCCTTTCTGAATACTTGCCATCTTTGAATGCTTCAAATACTTATTACTTGTTTTAGCACTGCTAAAAGGTAAACTGAGGTAGATGAAAATTTTGAAGAGTTTTTTGGAGCAAACATCAATGCTAACCAGGCAGCGCCAAGCCATCAATGGCTGGAGTCACTCCACCAGCAGGAGCGAAGGAAGTGGCTTCTAGCACAGATGGAGGAGCAAATCAAGGAAATTCTGATTGGCTACAGCTGAGCTTGTTGCCATTGGAGAGGCCTATTAGCTATTTGTGATTAGCTGTTGGTAAGTTTCAAGTTCTTAATTTTGGGGCTTTTAAAGTCACTTACTCTAACTTAGGTTTCGGTTTGCTTGCTTAGGCTGCTAAGGCATTAGAGTCACCTTAGGGCTCCTTGTTTTAATTACCGTGATAGTAATTACTATAGGCTCGTGTATGTTTGTAGGCTACGCGTTATTGGACAGACACCATGGAAACAACAAAATCCCTTATGGAGTTTATATTCCAGGAGTTATAGTGGTAAACAAAGTAAGAAAAATTATCTTTTCTTTCATTTCAATCCCTCACTCTTCTTACCAGAGTTTCACATAAACTAACATTCAATAATATGTGGAGAATAAAGGAATGATCCATTTCCCTTTAGCATCAGAGGCCATTTTCTTTATCCTTTATCATCAAATAGTGGTTTACAGTTAAGAGACTTTATATTTTTTAATGTTTATGTTTTAGAGAGAGAGTACGTACTCGCAAGTGGGGGAGAGGCAGTGAAAGGGAGAGAAAGAGAATCTCAAGCAGACTTAGTCTGTACTGTCGGCTTGACTGGGGGCTCAAACACACAAACCATGAGATCATGACCCGAGTTGAAATCAAGAGTTGGACACAACCCACTGAGCCATCCAGGTACCCAAAGAGACTTTCTTTTAAAGGTTATTTTGAGAGAGAGCAAGCAGAGGAGGGGGAGAAAGAGAGACAGAGGGAGAGGGGGAGAGAAGGGAAAGAGGGAGGAAGAGAGGGAGAGGGAGAGAGGGAGAGGGAGGGGGAGAGGGAGGGAGAGGGAGGGGAGAGGGAGGGGGAGAGGGAGGGGGAGAGGAGGGGGGAGGGAGGGGGAGAGAGGGAGGGGGAGAGGGAGAATCCCAAACAGGCTCCCTACTCAGCATGGAGCCTGAGGACTGTGAGTGAGATCATGACCTAAGCCGGTATCAAGAGTTGGACATTTAACCAACTGAGCCACCCAGGCACCCAACCTTCAAGGAGTTTATCTCACTTGATGAAATTGAAAGCACTGTTGAATGTGATACAGTAATTCAAGCAGTTAAAATTTACTGAATAAATGGCCTTACTCACCAATTACGGGTTTATGAACCAGGAAGTGGGGCCTCACCAGATGCTGAATCTGCAACACTTTGATCTTAGACTTTCCAACCTGCAGAACTGTGAGAAATAAATTTCTGTTGCTTGTAAGCCACTCAGTCTATGTGGTAATTTTGTTACAGCAGCCCAAACAGACTAAGATCTCATGTAAGTGGAAAACGTTGGCTAAAATAATGAGTTGCTATCCCACTGGGAATTTTAACCAAGTCCTACACATTAGCTATAGATCTCCAGTACACCTCTTGCAGCTAAGTATTTGGTTTATCTTTTAAATATATGCACCATCTTAGAAGGAATAACAAGAATATTAATTTCTTTTCTTAGTATCTCACTTTCTTATCTATATAGGTGAATCAGGTTACCTACTAAAGTAGACGCTACTATTACACACTCAACATTCATCTATTTATCCCCTTATTCTGTTAGAAGGCAGACGAGAGTCAGTAAAGTATCCTCCAAACTGAGAAGGCACTTTGAGACCAGAAAAAAGATACAAGCCACCCCATGACCTTTACAGACTCTTACTCAGGGTAATTTAGAGGGAGAATCCTGCAGACAGAGGATCCAAAGTACTATGCAGCTACTCCTGCTAAGTCCAGACCTTAATTCCCAGCTTCTATAGAGCCAGAGGCATGGTGGTGAGGTCACAGGTCACAGGGTAATTATCTCAAGTGGTGTCACCTGTGTGCCAGTGCTATCTCTACTAGTTTTCTAAAGTGGAAACTTCTGTGCATCACTTTAGAGACAATCAGAACAAGCCTTCCGTCATTCACGTCAGGGCATGCATTAACCTCCATGGGGCCTGAACCATGTAGTCCCAAGGGAGGTCACTACGAGGGCAGGAACTAGATGGAGGACAAAGATGGAATCAGTGTTGTCAGCCCTCCTACACTGCCCTTAACATTTCTGCCTTTTTAACATAATCCTAATTCTGTTTACCTTCCCCACATTGTGTTTCAGAAGAAGCTGCCCCCACCTCACATGTGGGATATGAATCTCAATTGGCCTGAGCCCATCCCATGATGGCTCACCACCCTTTTTCGTGATAGGTACAGACAGTTGAAGCAACTTTAAGTAAAAAGATATGAGAGGAAATCTGCTGAAGGGAAAGGTTTTCATTAGTCTTTTTCTTTTTTCTACAAATAGTTTATTGTCAAATTGGTTTCCATATAACACCCAGTGCTCATCCCCACAAATGCCCTCCTCCATGCCCATCTCCCCCCTCCCCCCCTACATCCATGAGTCCTCAGTTTGTTTCTCAGCATTCACGAGTCTCTCATGGTTTGCCTCTCTCCCTTGCCCCCACCATTTCCCCCCTTCTTCTCCCCCATGTTCCTCAGTTAAACTCCTCCTAATCCTCCTATACGTGCGAACATATGGTATTTGTCCTTCTCTGCCTGACTTATTTCGCTCAGCATAACACCCTCAAGGTCTTAAAGAAGGGCGTAACAGGGGCTCCTGGGTAGCTCAGTCGGTTAAGCATTTGATTCTGGGTTTCAGCTCAGGTCATGATCTCACAGTTCATGGGATCGAGTCCCATGTCAAGCTCTGTGCTGACAGTGCAGAGCCTACTAGTGATTCTCTCTCTCTCCCTCCCTCTCCTGCTCTAAATAAATAAATAAATAAATAAAGGCAGAATATAAGTTCTCTTTTTCTGCTTCTGATTATCATCTGTAATCTGAAACTAAGATAGTCATTTTAAGACCATAAGGGAAGCCAGACTGGAAAACAAGCCAACACACTTAAAAAATGGCAGAGCAGGGGCACCTGGTTCAACTCCATTTTGGTTCAGGTCATGATCCCAGGGTGGGTGAGACTGAGACCGATGTCAGGCTCCATGCTGATTGCAGAGCCTGCTTGAGAGTCTCCCTCTCTGCCTCTCCTCTGCTAGTGCTAACATTAAAAACATTTGTTTTTAAGTTAAGAAAAAACAGCAGAGCAAAAAGAGGGAAAGGACCTGGCCCCTTGAAAACATTGTCAAGCCATAATTGCCATATTTAGTTAGTTGACACCCAATCCCAGGGGTGGCCTTACACGTGTTAGCTATCTGGGATAGTAAAAAGTCTTAAACAATAAGGAAGTTAGTACGGTTTTCTATCACTACAGATGAAAGCATTCCTCTCTCAACAGTTCCACTCCTAAGCAGTAGACTTCTCCATATAAGTGACTGTGGTAGACTGGATGCAAGGGTAATGTCCTTCTATGTTCAAGCTGCTCTTCCTGTTAAAAGGTGGAGTCTGTCTCCCCTTCCCATGTGTCTAATCCTTCTGCCAACAGAACACCACAGAAGTAATGTAATGCCAATTTCAAACCTAGGTCTTAAGAGAACTAGCCTGTTCCCTTTCTTCACACTTTTGAAAGCCCTGCACCATATAAAGTGCTCAACTCCTTAGGCTAAGCTCCTGAATGATAGAGACTACATTGAGAGAGGTTTTATGGAGAATCCAGTAACTCAAGCACCAAGACCACAGCAATGTGAGTGAAGCCTTCTTGGACCTTCCAGTCTGGGTTAAGCCTTGGGGGCTGACACCTCATAAAGCATGAGCTAGCTAGCCATCTCTGCTAAGCCCTCCCTGAATTCCTGACCACAGAACTGTGACCAATAAAACACCTGCTGTTTTACTTATGCAGCAACAGATAACTGAAACATATGTTAATATTATTTGTTCTCTTGATTTATAAAATTACTATAGTTGGTTCACAATGATTAAGAACTAAAAGCTGGGGCGCCTGGGTGGCGTAGTCGGTTAAGCGTCCGACTTTCGCTTGGGTCATGATCTCGCGGTTCGTGGGTTCGAGCCCCGCGTCGGGCTCTGTGCTGACTGCCAGCTCAGAGCCTGGAGCCTGTTTCAGTCTGTCACTCCCTCTCTGACCCTCCCCTGCTCACGCTGTCTCTCTCTCTCTCTCTCCTAGAAATAAATAAAAAATATTAAAAAAAAATACATTAAAAAAAATAAAAAAAAAAGAACTAAAAGCTAATTATTTTCCCCAAATATGTGTGTCCTAATTGTCTTAGCTCACAAAAGATATTTATAAGTATGCATCACCTTGTACCAAAATTTTAAAAATACAAAGAAAATACTTGTAAAAACTGAGAGTTGGTATCATTAGCAAGTAAAAAAGTCTTGCAAATTTAAAGAAAAATAGCAACACTTCAATTTTTAAAATGATAAAAGCCATTTCCTTGAAGAACCATATATAGTCAATAAACATGACAAGAAAATACCTTAATCTCAAACTCATTAATCTAAACGAAATTGAAGTTAAAACAACATGAAGCATCATTTTTCATCTACTAAATGGCCAAGAAAAATTTATATTCTAAGTCTAAATGACTGGATTCCATTGAAAAAATGGGAAAACCCTCCGTTACAGTCGTAGTCTGGGACGCCAGTCTTCTTGAACGACGGGGACTCGGGTGTCGGTGTTCACGCGATGCTTGACTTTGGGCACCGTCTATGGCTGTACGGTGAGCATAATAAAGCCACCGCACAGAGCTGCTGTAAGGCTAAAATGATATGCATGCGGAGGAGCAAAAGAAATGGTTGTTACTTTCTGTTCAGTTTGTTCATCCACGTGTTTACTCTTGTCGGAAATACTAGAAACGCACTAGAATCACAGGAAAATCTTAAAACTTTTCTAGAAAACTGCTGGGGAGATGATTCGGGGCGGTGCCGGTGGTACGTCAGGGCACGAGGCAGCCAAGGTTGGGAGCAGTGCCTTCTGAAGTGGGGCGACCTCTCAGAAGGACGCACGCCATCCGACTCACTCACACCCAAGGCCTCGACGCTCCGCGGGGCTCCCGGCCAGAGACAGAAGGCGGTGGGAACGAAGGATCCACGGCGCTGATTGGCTGCCTGTGAGCACGGGGCGGGGAACACGGAGGCTCCCGAGGATGCGCGAGCGGAAGGCCGCTGGCGCGCACTTCCGGTCTTTGTGGCTGGCCGCTCGGAGTCGGCTGCTTGCTCTCTGGCCGCTGCTGGGCTTCCCGGTGAGGGACGCGGGCCCCGAGCGGAGGGAGGGCTGGGAGGGCCCGCGGCTCGGGCGGCTGGCGCAAGGTGAACGAGCCCTGCTCTTCGGCCTGTCCTCCCTGGGTCGTGACTCCCCTGTCCGGGCGGCTTTTCTGAGCGTCCTGGGGACCAGAGGAGGCCAGCTCAAGCCCTTGCTTTCCAGCCAAGAGGGCAGTTACTCCCCCACCCCGTGACTTCGCCCGTTCTGTGGTTTAGCCGAGATACAAAGATATACAGGCTAATGCGGCCGGGCAGGCTTAATAAATCTAAATGGTAAATACTTCTGATCTCTAAAGTTATTGGTACTGTTAGGATCAAATTGTAATTGTCCTGTTGTTTCAAGGACATACCCTCCTATCGATATTCATTCACCCATCCTAGCTAGAATCAGGTCCTCTATCGCAAAATTTAATACATAATTATCTGTTCCCGTATTTTACTCTAAAAAAATGTTTTCTTCCGTATATTTTAAGCTTTAGAACGGTGATTGACCTTTTTGCTCCTTTTGTGCCTTTGTGATAATTGATACCTCTTTGAACACACGGTAAATGTTTAACAAACACTTCTTGGTTAATTCCTCTGTAAATTCATTTACTCACAAGCGTAAATCTTTGTATTCTTATGCCTGGCTCACGACTGAGCCCGTGTAAGTGCCTCCATGTTTGTTGAAGAAATGCATTGAAAACCACATTTGATCAAATGGCAATTATCAAAATGTTTTTATTTAAATCAACACCTGTTCAATATGAATTTTTTTAAATGTTACTACTACTATAAATGAAAATCATTCTTATTTGCCATAGATAGAAGGTAAATAAAAATAAATTCTAGATAGGTTACTCTTGGAAGTCTGAGGGTTATACTTCATTAAAAAGGGAGTTCTCCAAGTTTTACAGACAAGTTAAAGACGGATTTTTCTCCTTGATACCAACAGGATTGAAAGAATTGGAAAGGAGATTTCTCGGTATGTGATTCATGTTAATACTGCATTCTTTTGCTTCTAAAATAATTTCTTAGAGCGTTAATGGTAGAAATTCCACTATGGAAGACAAATGGGATGAGTGACTTAGTTTGTTGCTTGATTATTTAGTTACAGTCTCAAACTTGTTCCCTTTCAATGCATTACTGAAATGACTGATCTTTATTATAAATTCTTAGGGGTTTGGTTTAGTTTTCACTACTAAGTTAACAGTGCTTTTGTATCTTTCAGGCAAGAAGAAGTTACTCAAAGAAACTCTGAAGTACAGTACCCAGTTGTAGTAAGTGCTTTGCTAAGCTGTTCAACCCAGAATGGCTGTGGAATCTAGAGCAGTTTCAACCCTGGTACCTCAGAATCCTCAGGAACAAGAACTAATACTAGTGAAAGTAGAAGAAAGCCTTTCCTGGAGTCAGAAGTTTAAGCAGAGTGGGAGTACCCGATCCTGCCAAGAACTGTTTCGCCAGCAATTCAGGAAGTTTTGCTACCAGGAAACACCTGGACCCCGGGAAGCTCTGGGCCGACTCCAGGAGCTTTGCTATCAGTGGCTCATGCCGGAGTTGCACACGAAGGAGCAGATCCTGGAGCTGCTGGTGCTGGAGCAATTCCTGAGCATTCTGCCTGAGGAGCTGCAGATCTGGGTTCAGCAACATAGTCCGACAAGCGGCGAGGAAGCTGTGACCCTGTTGGAAGATTTGGAGAGGGAATTTGATGATCCAGGGCAGCAGGTAGGAACAGGGAGATGTGCTCTGTTGTAAGGAAGAGTCATTTACAGAGTGGAGCATGTAGTGTCCTCATAAGGAGGAAGCAAATTTGTCTGTACTGAACCATACCTTGAAGTGACCACTGGGCCCATACATGTCTCCGGCCTTAAATAGTTCTTTTTTTGCCTGTTGCTCATCCCTGGGGATGTCATTGACCTCTTTCAGATTTTCACTGAGCATTTTCCCTGGAGAGTTTCTCACAAAGCTAACCATGTTTTGTTTTGTTTTGTTTTGTTTTTTAAATGTTTTATTTATTTCTAGGAGAGAGAGAGAGAGATAGCGTGAGCAGGGGAGGGTCAGAGAGAGAGGGTGTCACAGACTGAAACAGGCGCCAGGCTCTGAGCTGGCAGTCAGCACAGAGCCCGATGCGGGGCTCGAACCCACGAAGCGCGAGATCATGACCTAAGCGAAAGTCGGATGCTTAGCCGACTAAGCCACCCAGGCGCCCCAAAGCTAACCATGTTTTAACTGATTTCAGGGACCAGCAGTGCCATGGAAGGATCTGACATGTCTTGGAACATCCCAGGAGTTAACAAACATCCCACTCCAGCCTTTAAAGGCACAGCTGAAACCCTGGGAACCTCGCCTTTCCCCCAAAAGTGGTAAGAAAATAGAAACTCACCTGGGAACTGTTATCAGGCCTCTAGTTTTGAGGATACAGAAGCAGTTCCATTGTACAAACATGCCACATATGAGCCTCCCCTTTATTACTCTAGCCCAGGGGTGTTCACGTCAGCAGCTGTGTGTTCAGCCCTCAGGAAATGCAGCCAGTCCTCCTTGTGTCAGTGTCCCTGTCATTTTTTCATTTATTCCTTGATTATGTAACTTAATAGGGTACTAATACATGTCTTCTGTTATGGTAGGCACTGGGTCTCTGCTTCAAGGAACTTTTATGTCTAGATGAGGTAGACAAGCAGAAAGGCAATTGCAAAATAGTATAGTAAATTCTAGAATAAAAGTGGGCTCTAGATGCTATGGGGGCACATATGAACACACCTAACCCAACTTTAGAGGCTCAAGAAGTACTTCTTGGAGGAGGAGAGATCTAAGCTAAGATTTGAACAATGAGTAAGGAGAAAACTAGGTAAATAGGATGGGAAAAGGTTTTTTCTACTCAAAACACTTCTGACAGTGGACATGTGGGGGTTTTCCTTCACATTAAACAACACTAATTCTGACACACCAGAATTAGCGCAGCCCCAACAGGTACAGTTTCAGTCCCACAAGACTGCCCCGCTCCCTACCCCCTGCTTCAGATCCTAATCGCATGTAACGAATCCCCAGGTTACCCACACTACTTTACAGTTTGGCTGCCATTCAGACATTCCATGACCACCACCTCAGGTTTCATAATTTGCCAGAATAGCTCACAGCACTAGGGAAACACCTTGCTTACTGTTACCAGTTTATTATAAAGGACACAGGTGAACCGGTACTTAGGTCAAGATCCAGAAAGGTCCTGAGCACAAGAGCTTCTCTCCCACGTGGAGTTAGCAGTTCACCACTGTCATGGCACTTGGATGCACTCATCATCCTGGAAGCTCTCTGAGCCACTTTAAGGTTCTTATAGAAGTTTCATTACATAGGCATGGTTGATTCGATCATTCACCGTTGGTGGTTAACAATCTCCAACCCCTCTCCCTGGAGGTCAGAAGGCGCGGCTGAAAGTTCCAGCCTTCTAATCAATATGTTTGTTTCCTTTGGCAGCCAGCCCCTACCCCTCCATGAGTTACCTCATTAGCATAAACTGAGGTACTGGTTGATGGGGGCTTATTATGGATAACAAAAGACACTCCTCTCACCTCTACCACTTAGGAAAGAAATTGCAAGGGTTTTTAAAGCTTTGTGCCAGGAACTGAGGATGAAGACCAAATATATATGTCCTATATTATAATACCGCACAAGCAAAGGTCACAAAGTTCTGAAGGTGGGAAAATACAACCCATTCTGGGAATTGCAGGTGATTCAATTAAAAAAAATTTTTTTTTATTATTATTTCTAGGAGAGAGAGATACGGCGTGAGCAGGTGAGGGTCAGAGAGAGAGGGAGTCACAGACTGAAACAGACTCCAGGCTCTGAGCTGGTAGTCAGCACAGAGCCCGACACAGGGCTCGAACCCATGAACCGCGAGATCATGACCTAAGTGAAAGTCGGATGCTTAACCAACTAAGCCACCCAGGCGCCCCTCAGGTGATTCAATTTAACCTGAAGAGAGAATTCATAGGGGAGAGATGCTGAGACATAACCAGAGAGGAAAAGGGGACCCAGGTTGTGAAAACTTGTAGGACATCTTAAGTAGTTTGAACCATTGCAGTGGAGCACAGTTGAAAGGTTTTGGACAAAGGGGTAGTTGATTAGATTTGTCTTTTAGAACTTAGCTGCAGAGTGGAGAATGGATTAGAGGAACGTGCGAGTGGAGTCCAGTAAGAGACTGTTGTAATCTAAATGGCCACAGTGAATAAATTAATACGTATTAAGGTGAGAGATGGGGATGATCAAAGCTGCCTCCTGTTGACCACCATTTAAGTTGCATTGCAGTAACTGGTCATGGTTAAAAGTGGAGCGTGTAGGAAAAAAGTTGAGAATGATAGCAGGTTTTAGTCTTGAACAGCTTGGTTAATGATGGTGCTATTCTTGTAAATGGGAAAATAAAGGAGAAAAAGATATGCCTGATAATGTGCTTAGTCTGGGCCATTTGGGGGCTTGTGAAGTATTCATAAGCAATGTCCCAGGCAACACTGGATAGTCTAGAGCTTATTAGAACTGGGATAGAACTGGGGACCTGGGGAGACATTCGCTTATAACCTAAGTAGTGATTGAAACCTAGGTGGTAGAGAGTTTGTAGAGTGAGGATACATGAGAACCCAGAACAGAATCTGAAGGACCTTGTGTTTGAATGGTTGACCTTAAGTCTAAGGAACACCCCCAGAAATCAGGCTAATTCAGCTGGAAGAGAAATGTCTCTAGAAAAAAGAGGTGTGGTCCCCAGTGTCAGTGCTACAGAGAAGCCAACTAAGTAAGATCCAGAAAATATTTACTGGATTAAGCAACTATGAAGTTGGTGACCTTGATGAAAGTAGCATGGTGGAGAGGGGGTGTACTGGTAAGGCAGAAACCAGATTGTAGAACAGAGATAATTAAAGATAACTCTTTCAAAAAGCTTCACTCTGTGGGCACCTGGGTGGCTCAGTTGGCTGGGCATCTGATCTTGATTTTGGTTCGGGTGGTGATCTTGTGGTTCATGAGATTGAGCCCTGCATTGGGCTTTGCGCTGAGCATGAAGGCTGCCTGGGATTCTCTCTCTTCCTCTCCCTCTGCCCCTCCCCTGCTCATGTTCATGTGTGTGCGAGTGCTCCCTCTCCCTGTCTCTCTCTCTCTCTCTCTAAATAAACTTAAAAAGAAGAAGAAGCATCAGCTTTACTCTGAATGGAAGTGAGGTTGCACAAGGGAGACATGTAGGCAAGGAGCTTGATTTGAAAAAAAAATATGAGAAATTTGAGCATATTTAAATGGTGATGAATAGGAGTCAGCAGAGAAACCGGTTGAAAATAATAGGAAACGAATAGTGGGTAATTGATCAATTGAAGTGTCAGAGGAAGTAGGAAAGAATAAACTTCAAAGCATAGACATAGGCCTTCGTATTCGAGAGGAAGAGGGCCCTAGTATGGCACGTTAAAGAAAGATGTATGTGGACAGTGACCTCTTTTGTAAGTAGAAGCCTGTAGTTCCTCTCACATGGAAAGTAGCTGTTAAGACTGGAGAAATAAAACAGTCTTTTTTTTTGCTGTTGTCATTTCAGATTGTGAGAACAGTGAATCAGCAACAAAGAAGGACATTTCAGGAGAAAAGTCGCAAGGACTTCCCCAGGAACCTTCATCTGGAGGAGTTAGTGAACATGAGAGCAACTTAGAGTGGCAGCAAGGAAGCGCTGCAGGGGAGAAGTTACGAAGATCCCCTTCCCAAGGGGACAGCAGTAGTCACGTAATCTTCACACACAAATCCCTAGGAAAGAGAGACCATCATGAGCCTCAGAGTAGCTTGATTCTAAGTACAAACTCTGTAACTTATCAGAAAGTTCCTACAGAAGAGAGACCTTATAGATGTGATGTATGCGGGCACAGCTTCAAGCAGCATTCCTCTCTAACACAACATCAGAGAATCCATACTGGAGAAAAGCCCTATAAATGTAACCAGTGTGGGAAGGCTTTTAGTTTGAGGTCATACCTTATTATTCACCAGAGAATTCACAGCGGTGAGAAGGCATATGAATGTAGTGAATGTGGGAAAGCCTTCAATCAGAGCTCAGCCCTCATTAGACATCGCAAAATTCATACTGGTGAAAAAGCTTGTAAATGTAACGAATGTGGCAAAGCATTCAGTCAAAGTTCATATCTCATTATACATCAAAGAATTCACACTGGTGAGAAACCCTATGAGTGTAATGAGTGTGGGAAAACGTTTAGCCAAAGCTCAAAGCTTATTAGACACCAGCGAATTCATACAGGAGAGAGACCTTATGAATGTAATGAATGTGGAAAAGCTTTCAGGCAGAGTTCAGAACTGATAACCCATCAGAGAATACATAGTGGGGAGAAACCCTATGAATGTAATGAGTGTGGAAAAGCTTTCAGTCTGAGCTCAAACCTCATCAGACATCAGAGAATTCATAGTGGAGAGGAACCTTATCAATGTAATGAATGTGGCAAAACTTTCAAAAGGAGCTCAGCCCTTGTTCAGCATCAGAGAATCCATTCTGGGGATGAAGCTTATATATGTAATGAATGCGGAAAGGCTTTCAGGCACAGATCAGTCCTTATGCGCCATCAGAGAGTCCATACTGTAAAGTAACTTGTGAATATAGTGAATGTTGTAAATATTTTGGTCAGATTTATATCTTTGTTAGTTGAAAGGGTTTACTTTGGAACAAGACTCCAGGCTGGGAAACTACCAGGTCTTGAGTCATTCTGAGTTAGTGCAGCACTTCTCAATGTTACTGCAAATTGTCCCTTGAAAGCATGTCCTGTGACTAATCAGAACAGCAGATGGGAAGAATCACTGCTTCTAGCTTTTCTCTTACCGTTAGGAATACTCAGGAGATAAGAAAAATGGGAATATAACATTGAAACCTCGTTTTCCATGAGAATGTCACAAAGAGGGTACAGCAACCCAGGCTGTGTCACTGCATCTGATTGTCCACATACCAGCTTTGGGATATGGTGTGGACAGTATAAGGGACATTTTGTCTCAGGAATCCAAAAAATTTACTGACCGATTAAGGCCAGTTACAGGGCAGCAAGACAGATGGAGAAACAGTTCATCAGTGATTTACTGAGCCTATGACAGCCCAGAAATGAGGTAGTGGGGAAAAAAAAAATAGCTTATCCAACAGCTATTTTTTGAGGGCCTGCTTTGTGCCAGGCACTAGGAATATAGTGGCAAAGATAGTCTCTACAGTTGAATGGACAAGGCAGACAGGCAGGGACACTGGTATGATCACTGCCATGTGACATTAGGAGTACCTGACCCAACCTTGGATCAGGGATAGTTTCGAAAAAAATGATTGAAGGATGAGTAGGAGTTAGTCAGGGAAGTAAAGAGGCAGGCTGGGGAACAACATTCCCAGTAGAGGGAACAATAGATGAAGGTCAGGAAGAATGAAGAATGTCTGGCACGTCTGATAAATTAAAAGGCTGTTTTGTGTGGAGCATTCCTGTTGAGTTCCTTTTGAGGTGGAGCCCTGTCTGTCAAGAGAAGCATGGATGTAGCCAGAACCTGTGAAGCAGTGCTGGTAGTAAAACAGGAGGCAGTGGAGAAGCTTCTATTACTGGACAAAACCTGGAGTTCTTGGACCACAGCGTAGAGAGGAGCTGTCTGTCTTTTGTGAGCTGGGGGAAGGGTTAATAACTAGTCCCCTTGCCTGTAGGCTAAGCTAGACATTGGGGGTGGAGGGGGTCAGAAAGAGCCCAGCCTAGTGGTTAAGCATCTATTGGAGTCCTGAATCTTCCCTCTTCCTAAACAGAAGATTCCTCTGGTTTTTAAGACTGTCAGAGCTGCTGTCTTTGTCCTGTTAACTGCCAAGGCTCTGGGTCAGAAGCTGCCATGGCTACCACGTTTGTTTCTGGGGCTACACCCCCACACTTCTGGTGTACTCCCTTGGCTCAGGTGGTAAAAAATGTCAGAGCGACAGGCACCTCACACATGTTCAGTGTGTCTTCTATCAGAAGTATTTCAGTATTTTGTGAATTTTGTTAAGGACAATGGCAACATACCAATTATGGTCCATCCAGAGACCGCTCTCCTCTGAGGGATCCATCAGGAAATGTATCCCTTGACTGGTGCTTCTCAGTGCAACGCTTTAAAGGTGAATAGGTTAGTCAGCAACAGAAAAACATGTTAAGAATACCAAACAGGTCAGAGTTCTAACACACCTTACCAAAAACAGAAATCTATGGGAATCTAGAATTTTCATGAGGATAAGTAGACAGCACTCTTGTTGGGGCATCTGTAGATGAGCAGGTACTAACCAATAAGAATGGCAGGTGGACTAAATGCCCACGCTTGGAGAGAGAAAACAAAGAGATAGGATAACAAAGTAATGTGGTAAGAGCTATTCATATTCAACTCTTAGTTTTCCTCTCAAGATGAAGACTCAAACTGAAAAGTGTAGGGCATTTGTTAAGTAGGAATTGATAAAACATATTACAAAAGGGAGAGATTCTTTATAAAGAGTTCTTAACATTTAACAGTAAGAAACATAGTACGTACTTTGTTGAGGGCTTTGTATATATGTATCTGTTGTTTCTCCAACAGCTCATATTTTGCAGATGAGGAAATGAAGGTTTAGGATCATGGCTTAGTCAATATCCTCTATCTCTAAAAAGTGGTGAGGTTAGACTTTGAACCCTGGCAATAGGAATCCAGCACCCTTCTGTGGAGCCACTTATTTTTAGTCTCTCCCCATGAAAAATCCCCAGGAGAAAAGATTGTCCTTAAGTAAGTAAATTACAAAAGAGCAAATGCCAATGGATGACAAATCGTCAGCCTTGCAAAATGTGTATTAAAGCAGGAGTTGAGATGGCACTTTTTTCCCCTCATCAGACGAAGATTCAGGGAACCTGGGAGTTCAGTGCTGCTGGTGAAATGTGAATAGATACTGTCTCTGGCAATCAGTACCAGAAGCCTTAAGCATTGCCTTGTGACTTTAAAATTCTACCTGGAAATGTATGCTTCAGAAAACATCATGAATGTATACAGAGTCTTAAAAGCTGTTAAAGTGATGTTGATTGATGTCAAAAGAAATGACAGCATATCTTGGGTAAAAATATAACATGTACAGTATGACTCCATGTAAAAGTATATTTATACATTAAAAATGTTGGAAATATGTAATCACAGACTGCTATACCAGCTATCTGGTGATAAATTTATAGGTGATTTAACTTTTTCTTGTGATTTTCGGTGTCTTCCAAACTCTCCTACAATACATACTTCTAGACCTAGAGAAAAGGTTAAAGGAATGAAAGCCCAGGATAGTCAAGAAATTCTAAGTACATGGTTTCTGTAGCATCTCTGTCCCTCCTAAGTCCTGGGAGGTTAACTTGTTAACTCCCACATGATTTCATCATTGTTAAGTAACAGTGGCAGACACACCCATCTCACTAGTGTACAAAAAAAGCCCTCTATAAATTAAAAATATCCGTTCAAATACAAGTTATTTGCATGAAGGTTATCTGTTGTTGAGAAAAGCAGGCTTGAAGTAGAGCTTTCTTGTTCATGTTAGTGCTTTTCCGTGAATTCTGCAGCCATGGGCAAGTCACCTCACAATTTAAAGGAGCTGGAGTAGATTATAGTTAAAGCTTCAACATTCTATGTGTTTATGAAAGAGGAGCACCAATATAGATTTTCTTCTCTAGTCTTGCCAGAGAAAGTAAATAAATTGTGCTCAGGGCCCTCATATATTTTGGTATAGAGGCCGTTCAGGGGAAGTAATGTTTATCTTAAATGGGTCTTGCACAGATTTATGAATTTTAAAAGATGTGCAGTTTAGGCAAGCTGCTTAATATCAGTTCCCTGCCTCTCGCCTTCTCCCTCCTTATTTCCATCGAGTGCAATTAACTGTTCGGCTGAGGATTGGAAACTTGAGCAAATCTGACCTTGGTCTTTTCAAGCTCCCTCATGAACACCTTTGTTTCCTTTGCCCCATTAAATGAATCCTCAAAGTGAGGGAGATTGCCAATTAAAACATTTCCCATGCAGAAGAAACCAACCTGGAGAGCATTTCTGCCAAGAGGAAGGGTGATCCCAATGGGTAGATCTCACTGATGACCACCCACCCCTTGCTTTTCGATGGGTCAGAGATTGCTACTCAGCAGCCTTAGCAGCAGCAGCTACCTTGTTAGCTGGTGCAAAGGATCACAAATCTAAAGAGTCATGGGGTTTTTCTGCACAGGTTTCTATTAAGGACCTGCTGAGAGGAGGGGAAGCTGGGGCAGTCTCCCAGACTCCTGCTCCTAAAGTGAATCTGGTGGATGCAACGTCTGTGTGTGTTTAAAGAGGCTACTTGCTCTGGTTCCCATGGTTTTTCAACCAGCTGTCCCCTAAATTTTGTGGCTTCACCTGGTGGACAGCAGCCCAAGGGACTAGCTATCAGTTTCCAGAGACCTTTTGGCCAAGGAAAAGAAAAGTTAGGAACGCCAATTCCTTGACCTCTTGCCACAACCCCCTCCCCCAGCACACCTCCACTCGTGTTACCATGCTCCCTTTTCTAGAAAAAAATCGTTTCAAAGCAAAACTTAAAATTCAAATTTTATTATATCTTGTAGTATATTCTAACACTAAACAGTGTAAGTATATCTCAAAGTATAAATGTTAAAATCAGTTACTAAAAATGATTTACCAAACAAGATTTATACCAATACTAGGGTTGGGGGAAGAAAACTAGAAAGTACTCCAAAATGTTAATATTTCTGTGGGTGTTAGGACTGAAGGTGATTTCTACTTTCTCATTTTCTGTATTACCAATGTTTACAATTAATTCACAATGGGAGGGGGTCTATTAAATAAAATTAACATGAAATCATCTGATTGTCACCTACAGGAAAAGGCAATTCCAACCATTTGAAGGGTCTCTCTAGACTTCTGATTGACCTCACTCAATGACAATCCCCCAACCCGTGGACATAAAGACAGTCCCCTCCCCCAATTTCACCTCCCCTGTTACCCATAACAGATTTGATCACCAAGTCTTCAGAAGTGACAGTATCTGGAAGGGAAATCAGGACACCTTAGAAGAGAAATCAAACCTTCTCTTACATACGAATTGCCTTCAGCAATTAATGGTGAGTTAATTAAAACTGCCAAAATAAAAATTAGAGAAGTAGAGTTTTGAGGAATCTAAGGGGGTAATTCATTAAGTATTCATTGCCTTTAAGTAGCTTAGTATCTTCTATCTGGTGCTAAGGGGAGGGGACAGGAAATGAGGAACAGTAGACCCTAGGAAGGCAGACCTCTCACTCCTATGCTCCTGTCAGCTTCCCATTTCCTGAGCCCTAGGATCATGGGACACCAACAATATGTATTTTTCCTTGGTGTACATACATGCCCTTTTCCACATGATGCACCAAAGTCTACCATCACACTGTTGTGAGTACCTCAAGGTCTCTTAGGTCACTCTGGGTCTGGGATAGGCTACCCAAATCTGTGATTATAAACAGAAAGAGAGGAATCAACACATGTCCTGTGAACCAGGGTCTACGAGAACAAATTCCTGCAGGAGAGGAGTCCTGATAGAGACATCTCTAGATCCTCTCTCCATGCCTTCGTATGTGCTCTAGCCTCTGCCTAATGTTCTCTTCCCTCTTGCTTTGATCTGCCTAATTTGTACACACCATTATTCCTCAACAGAGATTTCATCACATCCAGGAAGCCTTTAGTGACTCCTAGGCCAGGTTAGGTACCCCCTCCCCGCCTTGTATTTTGACAGGATCCTAGATTTATCCTGCCAACACACTTATCACACTTTACTGTAATTACCTGTTTAATAAATATATATGTATCCCATTAGCCCTTAACTCTGGGAGGGCAATGGCCATGACTGCCCCTGATGGCTGGCACACAACAAGTGCTCAATAAATAAACCTCAGCTGAAGTCAGGAAGTTCAGGGCTGGGGAGACAACTGGCAAGGGGGCAAAATGAGCTATAAACTGATCCAGGACATAATTGAACATTTCATAACCTCGCAGTTCAACACTTCAGAGAACCGAATGACTCTCAGCACAAGCTTCCAACTGCCAAACGCACAATGTTCTTGCTGGGCAGAGATCCTTGCCATTGGAGCCACCACCTCTTAGCCCATCTTTTAAAAAGCTCTCTCAGGATCTCTGCCCCAAATCTGACCTTACTGTGTAAGTGCTCATTCAACATGTCAACAACCATCTGTGTGGATCTGCTTGTACAGTAAGTACCGACTCAGACAAAAAGGACAGAAACCCTGCTCTTGGGAAACTTCTTACTTTGGTGCAGTCTCACCCCTAAAGTGAATCCCTAGTATTACAAAAGTGTACAACTCTTACCCAAGACTTAAACTCTGGTGTGAGTTCTCTGGTGCTGCATAAGGCCTGACCTATGCCTAAATGTTTTCCTACATTCATTACATTCGTAAGGCTTCTCCCCAGTGTGGATTCTCTGGTGCTGCGTTAGGGCTGAGCTCTGATTGAAGGATTTTCCACATTCATTACATTCGTAAGGTTTTTCTCCAGTGTGAATTCTTTGATGTTCAATAAGGATAGAGCTTCTACCAAAAGTCTTACCACATTCAGTACATTCATAGCCTTTGTCTCCAGTGTGAATTTTCTTATGCCGCATGAGGGCTGAGCTCCGGCTGAAGGCTTTCCCACATTCACCACATTTATAAGGCTTCTCTCCGGTGTGAATTCTCCGATGCCTAATGAGCTCTGAGCTGCCCCTGAAAGCTTTTCCACACTCACAGCATTCATAGGGCTTCTCACCACTATGAATTCTCTGATGTCTAACAAGGTCTGAGCTCAAGCTAAAAGCTTTGCCACACTCTTTACATGCATAAGGCCTCTCTCCAGTATGAATTCTCTGATGTCTAATCAGCTTTGAGCTCTGGCAAAAGGCTTTCCCACAGTCCAAGCACTCGTAGACCTTTCCCCCAGCATGAACTCTCTGACGTGTTGCAACATTTGAGTTCACACTGAGAGTCCTTTCATTTTCATTACATCCAAAGACACTCTCTTCTGTAGATATTTTCTTATTGAAGACTGTCAGATTAAGATGTCTTTCCTGAGAAGGGAGCTGACTCATTTTGTTCCTTGGAACTGTTCCTTTTGGCTTCTCAAAGATGTCCAGGCCTCCCAAAGCTTCTTCAACTATCTGTCCTGAAGGAGTTTCCCCAGGGAGTCTTCCTGGTGATATCATGGCTGCTGATGCTACACATTCAAAAATTTCTTGCTCTGTTGTTGTTAATACTTCATCACCCACCAGCTTGCCATCTAAAAATGTGAATAGAAAATACTAATGTCATTTGATCCCCATGTTGGAAGAAAGGAAGCTCTTATAACCAGAATAGAAAATAACCAAATAAAATAGGTATTTACCAATTAGGAAGAAATCTCTTAAGAACTAGCTTCCCCATCCAGAATTTTGAGAAGGGGCCTGGGGTAGTGTGAAAGGTGGCAGCCTCAGAGAGTAAGGGGGACAAAAAAGAGTCAGCACTGGAAAGGAGGGATGGTAAGCAGGGAAACACATCATTTGGAGGAGACAGTGATAAATAGGAGTAGCAGTAAGAGACCAGGAAGCTAGGAGACAGTCCTGGGTTAGAGGAGAAGATGCGTTTTTTTTTGGTAATGAGGGAAAGGAAAAGATGTGACAGGGAGTGCTCAGGAGGAAGAGAGAGGTCTAAGGCTCTTGAATAAGTGGTGCTCCTAAAAAAACATGAGAGCAGGATATACGATT
Organism: Proteles cristata cristata; assembly: GCA_017311185.1. Taxonomy (NCBI): domain Eukaryota; kingdom Metazoa; phylum Chordata; class Mammalia; order Carnivora; family Hyaenidae; genus Proteles; species Proteles cristata. Next base: position 106,603 of record JAESUZ010000945.1, read on the forward strand.
AGGAAATGCTTTTAGGGTTAGAACTGGGCAGAGGTAGATAAACAGGAGCTAGAATGCATTAAGGCATTTGCAGGTTCTGGTAGGTTCTAAGTAGATCAAACGATTATAAGTAGATTATATCTACTCTTCTGTAGATATTTTCTTAGAATAAGAAATAGAATAAGACACACAGCATAAAAAAAGGAATATTCTGGGGTCAGATAAGAGTCTTGTATGTTCACACTTCTTTATGCATACATGGTCAAAGGTAGATGGAAACAAGAGACAGCTGTGACTGCCTGGAGCCAAACTTCCAGCTCTCACACAATAAGCCCTTTTCATTTCGAGATTTTTAGTAGCTCAGAAGGAGACTATTAGATGAAGGCTGAGGCAACCTGAATTATTTTGAGGGTGAAAATCTAAAAAACTCTTCAGTTACTTTCATCCTCCTAAAAGTCCTCTAACCTCTGGGGTGCCTGGGTGGCTCAGTTGGTTAAGCATCCAACTTCGGCTCAGGTAATGATCCTATGGATTGTGAGTTCGAGCCCTGCCTCAGGCTCAAACCTGACCCTGCTTCAGATTTTCTGTCTCCCTCTCTCTCCGCCCCTCCCCTGCTCTCTCTCAAAAATAAATAAACATTTTTTAAAAAAGTAGACAAAGGACACAGAATTTCAAGGAAAAAATACAAATGGCCAATCAGCAAATTAAATGATAATTCACTAGTAAATAACTATAAACCAAAAGTCCTCTAACCTTAAATGCAGTTTACAGACCAGAAAACTAAGGCTCAGAGAGGCAACATAACCTATGGAAGGCCATAGAATTCATAATTCAAGAGCCAGGATTCAAAGATGGTCAACACCAAGGCTTGCAGTTTTCCCCTAAGTCCCTTCTGCTCTTTTCCTTACCTGTTCATGCGGCCTGTGTGATCTCAAAGCCTTTTAACTAGGAGTGTGGTCTTTAACTGCACATTTACAAACATGCTTTTAGCTTTAATATTATATAGATGATCCTTCACTGCCCACCCAGACCCGCTTTTCTTCAGGGTGCCTCCTTGCCCAGCTGCTATGAGTGTTGGCTCCTAACCACCCAGTTGCCCTCTTCTCTGGAGAGGTACCCTGGCTGATGAGAACTACTTGTCCCAGGATTTTATTTCCACCCTCGCTGCCTGACCTCCACCACCCTAAGAAGGGACAACTCAGCAGTGCAGTTAGGCTTGGGGGGTGGGGTACCCCAAACCCCCAGAGATTAATCCAAGGCTAGTTTTTACCCAAGACCACATCATAACCCTGCTTCTCTCACTCCATTACAGACTTCTCCGGAAGAGCACACCCTACTTTAAATCACATGCACCTAAATCTCCACGTCTAAGGCTCTTCTTCTGGCAAGACATACTGTTAAGTTTATGAAGAATCTATGGAAAAATTATAACCAAGGGTGTAAGGTTGCAAAAATGACATGGTGACTTGTACAGTCCTATCAAGGTGGATCCCTCCAGTGTTTTATTTTTTTTTTTTTAACTTTTTTTTTTTAATGTTTTATTTATTTCTAGGAGAGAGAGAGAGACAGCGTGAGCAGGGGAGGGTCAGAGAGAGAGGGAGTCACAGACTGAAACAGGCTCCAGGCTCTGAGCTGGCAGTCAGCACAGAGCCCGACGCGGGGCTCGAACCCACGAACCGCGAGATCATGACCCAAGCAAAAGTCAGACTCTTAACCGACTAAGCCACCCAGGCGCCCCATCCCTCCAGTGTTTTAAACCACAACCTAGGTGAACGATGTGAAATGCTCCACATTAATTCTTCCGAGGCAGGGCTCACCAACACCCTTAAGACTTGAAAAGAGAACAGCACAACGAGATTTATCAGTCAACATCATAATGTGCCACTCTGAAGGAACAAACAAAAACACAGTGCAATAGATGAGAGCTGGGAAATGAAATCTGTTGTATATTTTAAATTAATCAGATTCTCATTAATTTTTTTTTGTCTCCGTATTTCAAATGAATGTGGAGAAACTGAATGAAGCATGTCCAGAGAACTGTGCTAAGACGACTAGAGAAATGGAACACAGATGGAATCAGAGGCAGTGGATGCTCAGTTAAAACAGGGTCAAAGGGCAGCATACTCATTACCTTCAAATACAGGTTGTGCTTTGTGAGGACTCTGCTAAAGAAACCAAAGGAAGTGAGATGAAATTAAAACTAGGAATATTTCAAATGGGCTCAGTCAAGAACTTTAGTTCTGTATTAGTTTGCTAGGGTGGACATAAAAAAATTCCACAGACTGGGAGGCTTAAAGAACAGTCAATTTTCTCACAATTCCAAAGGCTGGAAGCCTAAGATCAAGGTGTCAGCAGCTTTTGTTTCTTCTAAGGCTCATGACTCACTGTGTCCTTACACGGTTGTCCCTCAGTCTGTATTGTTTGTGTCCCAGTCTCCTCTTCTTATAAGGATACCAGTCACACTGGATTAGCGTTCACCCTAACAATCCCATTTAAACTTAGTTACCTCCTTAAAGCCCCCATTTCCAAATACAGTCACAAATACAGATACTGGGGGTTAGGGCTTTGACATGTGAATTGACCAGGGAGCACAATTCAGCTTATCAAAAATATGAAAAGGCTCATGAAAGCCTTAAGAAATTATATCAGAGTCTGTTTCTCAAGACCTTAAAAAGAAGGAAGTCAAAATAATCTACCCTAAATGATTTAGATATTTACTGCTTTAATGCATGGGACTCAGAGAAGATTTTTTTAAATCCATTTTAATGTAGACCCTGGTTGATACAGGAGATATTTAAGCAGGCTCACTTGGCTAGTGGCCCATTGGAGAAAGCTGGGAGGGAATTTCCCAGAGGCTTCGGTGTATAGAAGTATGGATTCCCCTGGTGAATTTTCAAGGTCCAGGGTCTGACTCTTGACCTTGTGACCTCATATACCTAATTTTATCATCATACAATGAAACAAATTACCTCTTGGGGTAGACTCTAATTAACTAAGATCATGAAACTGAACAATAAAATCAGAGTGAGAATTCATGAGTAATATAACTGTCACACAAACCAGGCTGAACAAATACATTTTCTTACTATAGCCAAGATTCATGGGAAGTTGGCAAAGATGAAATCAGAAGTTTTGTTAGATGTAACAAAAGTTTAATGAAAACAAGCTAATAACCTTGATGTATCTGCTGTCCATAGGGATGATTTTGCCAAAAACATAATCAAAGACCTTTGGGTTCTAATCCATGAGGTTTATACCAGCTATTATTGTTTTGCTTCTCAGCTTCAAATCCACCCTTCAATGCCCTGCCATTTCTCCCTGGCCAGCTGGTATGATGTGAGCTTCAACAACAGAGTGTGAGTTGGAGGGACACTGGAGAAGGAAGAGGCTTTTCTTCCTGATGCTGGTGTGCTCTCTTTGTTCCTGCAGCACCTGCTCATCTCCAATTAGTCCCAGAGGCACCATCCCCATGGATGCCTTCCCAGCAAGTTTAGTGTCATGGCACCTCTCCACAGGGGTTCTTGGCACCCCAGAGGGCGTCTTCTCACTGTGTTCAGCACCACAGCACACACACCCTCCCCCTGCACCTCATGAATGGCTTCCTTGGCACCCTTAAGTGCAGCTTCCCAGAAAGTTCTGGCAGCACAGCACTTGACTGAATATCTCCATCCAGCCATCCAATGGACCACAGCTGTGCCCTCTCCAAGTTCTGGATCTCTGCTCTGACAGGGGAGGGGCAGATGTGGTACTCTGTCACAGATGTGCTCCTTCCTTGGGTACTGTGCCTCAGCCCTAAAGATTCCCTATATATGCTATCCCTGTGTTCTTTAGGGTTGTTTTCTTTAACCACTTGACTATAATGAGTAACTAACCTCATTATAGTCAATAATTCATTTAAAATTTTTTTTCTAAGTTTATTTAGTTTGAGAGAGAGAAAGAGAAAGAGAACAAAGGAGGGGTGGAGAGAGATGGAGAATCCCAAGCAGGCTCCACACTGTCAGCACAGAGCCCAATGTGGGGCATGATCTTACAGTTCATGACCTGAGCCAAAGAGTCGGATGCTTAACCAACTGAGCCACTCAGGCACTCCTATAGTCAGTAATTCTTTATATTCAACTTTCCCTGTTCAAGTTACTAGGTAGTTTCTATTACTGATATATTCTTCATCTCCATCTTAGAGGCTGCCTTGCCAGTGGACCATAATATAAAAAAAAAAAACAAAAAAAACACAGTATATTGGTCTTTGAATATTTTGGGTATTAGAGAATTTTATTAGAGACCTTAATTCTTAACCCAAAGTTAGAAATTATCTTGGAATTTCAGATTCTAGGCAAAGCCAATGTAAGAATATTTCAAGGCATGAAGGGGGCCTTTCCTCCAGACTTAATGAAGCCACAAATGAAGGTCATTAGGAAAATGCACTATGCCACAGATGACAGCCCCACCATCATCCTCACCCTAAATAGACTATGACTCCTCACCTCCCTCATGGGATCCCTGGGACTCTTGAGTCTCACTCTTGCACTGGTTCTCCAAGGGCTGGAGCTGTATACTTAGAGCTTTCAGTGCTCCTATGGATGTCATTTCCTTCCAGATCATTCCTTGGCCATGAGCTGTGTCCTAGGAGTAATCAAGTACCAGCACTATGATTCTGAGGATACAGAAGAAACAAAACAAAACAAAACAAAAAAACCCTAGAACAGTGGGACAAGGCAGCTGGAGCCAGAAATTCATTCAGATGACTAGAAAGAAAACAACAGGACTGAAAGTCCTGGTGCCTTGGCCCCAGACAAAGGATAGCCCCAAAGACAAAAAGTTTGTAACTTTCTGATAGCTACATTAAGACCATTATTCATAATGGCTTCCCTATTAACTTAAATAGGTAAAACAAAAACACCTACTTCTTACCTGTTGCCTTGGTTCGTCAAGCTCCTTCTCCAGCTCCTCCAGCATAGTCACAGCTTGCTCTCCGTTCTCGGGCCGTTGCTCTCGCAGCCAGGCCTGCAGCTCCTCAGGCAGGATGGCCAGGAACTGCTCCAGCACCAGCAGCTCCAGGATCTGCTCCTTGGAGTTGACCTCGGGCCTCAGCCACTGATGGCAAAGCTCCTGGAGCCGGTTCAGAGCCTCGCGGGGCCCAGCAGAGTCAGAGTAATCAAAGTGCCTGAACCGCTGGCGGAAGGTCTCCAGGCCACAGGTGTCTCCCTGAAGGCCAAAGTCCTGCCCCCAAACATAATTCTCTTCTTCAACCTTCACAACTATAAGTCCTTCTTGTTCTTTTGGAGCATGGTAGGCCAAGGCTGCAGCTTCTCCTGACATTCTGGGCAGAAACAGCCTGGAAATGCTGCCCAGTTGGGGCAGGGAGGGAATGGAAGTCTGTGCCTAAGAATTCCAATTCTTCAGGAAGCTCCTGAGGTGGACAATGTGGAAAAAGTGTGTTTAGAATACAAATACAGGATTTTGAAGACCAGTTGCCAGACAATGACTAAAGAAAAGTGACTAAAAGGGAGCTTCTATATAAACAATACAGGAATGCCTGGCTGGCTTAGTCAGTAGAGTGTGCAACTCTTGATCTCAGGGTCATGAGTGTGAGTACCATGTTGGGATAGAGCTTACTTAAAACATAAAAATAAAATAAAAAATAAAAATAAATAAATAATACATTAATAGTGATTCAGGATTTTTTCTAAATATGAAATAGAAAATTTAAGAATCACCAAAACCAACCTTTGGAAATAATACCAGCGTTAACATAGCAGATAACAAATAGTGCTTTTAGATCTTGGAAAGCAGGAAAAACACTGTAGTATATTATTACTTCTCAGAATAAAAATCACCATTTATTTGAGGACTTACTAGATGCCAAACACTAGCTGGATTAATTTAACATAAATTTATTTAATTTCCCTAATAATTCTATAAGGACAATCATATATTATGCTCATTTCTAAATGAGGCTATTGAGAAGCAGAAGCTGACCAAAAAGATACATAGCCTGTAAGCAGCAGAACCAGATTCTGCAACAAGAGTATTGAGCTCTATTACTCATGGGGTCTCCCCCAAAGAAGGGAATTTGCACTTAATAAACACCTATTGGGGCACCTGGGTGGCTCAGTCGATTAAGCGTCTGACTTGGGCTCAGATCATGATATCACAGTTTGTGGGCTCGAGCCCTGAGTCAGGCTCTGTGCTGACAGCTCAGAGCCTGGAGCCTGCTTCAGATTCTTTATCTCTCTTTTTGCCCTTTTCCTGCTCACACTCTGTCTCTCTCTCTCTCTCTCTCAAAAATAAATAAACATTAAAAATAATTTTAAGATGGGGCGCCTGGGTGGCTTAGTCGGTTAAGCGTCCGACTTTCGCTTAGGTCATGATCTCGCGGTTCGTGGGTTCGAGCCCCGCGTCGGGCTCTGCGCTGACTGCCAGCCCAGAGCCTGGAGCCTGTTTCAGAGTCTGTGACTCCCTCTCTCTCTGACCCTCCCTGCTCACGCTCTCTCTCTCTCTCTCTCTCCCTCCTAGAAATAAATAAAACATTAAAAAAAATAATAATAATTTTAAGATATATAGTGGCACCTGGGGGGCTCAATTGGTTAAGCTTACAACTCTTGACTTTGGCTCAGGTCAAGATCTCATAGTTCGTAAGTTCCAGTCCCACATCAGGCTCTGCCTGCTTGGAATCTCTCTCTCCCTCTCTCTCCACCCACCCCTCTCCCCTGGCTTGCTCTCTCCCTCTCTCAAAAAGAAAATAAATAAACATTTTAAAAAATTTACCTGTTATGGGAGGGACACTTTACAAACACTATTTTACTGGGGTTTGACAATAATACTATGTGGTAAATATTATCATCCCCATTTTGCTGATGAAGAAACTTAGATTTTTTAAAGTTATGTAATTTAGGGGTGACTCGGTTGGTTGAGTGTTCAACTCTTGATTTCGGCTTGGGTCATGATCCCAGGGTCTTGGGATCAAGCCCTGCATCAGGCTCCACACTGAGCATAGGGCCTGCTTAAGATTATCTCTCTCTCTTCTTCCCTGCTTGCGCTCTCTCGCTCTCTCTCTCTCTAATAAAATAAAATTAATAAAAAAGTTAAGTACTTTACTCAAGGCCCCAACCTAGCAAATAGCAAAGCCAAGATGTGAACTTAGGATTGCCTGACTCTAAAGCACTTGTTTTTTATTCCAGATAGGGGTTAACCCAGGACAATCTTGGTCGATACTATTTATTTTAAGTGATTTTCTGTCCTCAAAGACTCCATAATGTGGGAGAGCAAAAGGGAAACTGGCAAATACAGTGTGGTAAATCCAAGGATAGAGGGAAGCAGACAAGGTAACACAGAGAAAGACAACTAAGACCAGGGAGACTTGCCTGCCTGCGGAAGACACATCAGCAGAGTCTGATAACAGTAAGCCTAAGCCAGGTGAAGATGAAAAGTACGGTCACTCAGGCAAAGACAACAGTGGGTAGAAGATATGGCCCACTGATGAAACTGCAGGTGTTTTAGGATGGCCAAACTAGAGGTTGTCTCCTCTGACTCAGAATCAGGCATGGAGCACGGGCCCCAAGACAGACTTCCTGAAGTCACAATCTCTGTGGGTAACGTTTCAATAAATGCCCCCAAATGCTTCTGATGTAAAGCCATGGTTTAAAAAAAAAAAACAAAAAACAGGCTGGAGAGCCTGAGCCTGAGCATAGTTAATAGTGAGAAAAGAGACACCTACAGAGGGTCTGACAGGCTGTATTGCAGAGTTTGCATTTGATCCACACAGGGATGGCCACGGGGATGGCTGAAATGTCTGTCAGAGCACTCCGGAAGGAGTATGGAGAAGAGACAGAAAGGGGTCTGTTGCTACCACTTGGGCAAGGAAGGCCTGAGCTATGGGAGCCAAAGATAAAGATAGGAGATTTGAAAGGAGAGTTAGGTACAAACTGGATAAGGGTTTGGAAAAGAGAGGAGTCAAGGACTTGGGTTTCTGGCTGGTGCTAGACACTGAAATGATGGTGGTATCATCATTTCTTAAGCTATTTATGACAAAATTAGGTCTGAGATACCTACAAAGCAGCGTTTCCTAATCAGAGAAATTCAGGAATATTTTCCCTCTTAATTTTTTTAGTATTTGAAAAATACTAAACACATTTCTTTAGTTATTATGTGATAATTGGCATTTAAGAAATCCCCTAACAATGCATTATCTGATCTGTGCATCATTGTGTTCATAGCATTTATCAAGAGTTGCATCCTTTACTTAGTGACCACTCGTCTATGTCATGGATCTTGCCCTTTAATTTCAGTATGCTGGTGATACTATTAAGTTCTTATTATAAATACTATGCTTCACCAACTTGTGCTCCATGGGTATGTGACTGAAGGGAAGTTTTCCATCATAAAGCATTGTCTCTCTTCCTTCTCCATCTCCTTCACAGGACCACCCTCCTCTACACAGAGTTCCATAGGCTAGCCATTAAGTCTACCACTGTTTTCACTGTCTCCCAGGCATCTGTACTCTGGATCTCTCATCTGAGCACCAGCCCTATTTATTCACTGTTTCTCACTCCCATAATGCCTCTTGATTTTCTCAAAAGGACCTCAAACAGTACATTCATGAGCAACTGATGATTCCTCCCACTCCAAATCTGCTCTTCTCCCAGGAGCCCCTCTCAGGAAGTAGGAACATCCATCTGGCTGCACTTCTAGAAACCTGAAAGCATCCCTAACACCTCCTTCCTGTATTTAATGCAGATTAAGCCCTATTGATTTTATTGCCTATCTCCAGAATCTGCCCTTCCCCATCTCTGCCACCCCCATTTTCATCCCAACAACCATCCTCTCACACTATACAGTAACACACAGTCTGCTCATACTGTAACCAACCTTTTCAAATTGCAAATCTTATCCTGTTCCTCTGACCAGTTTTTTAAAAAGCAAAAGCAGAAGCAAAAACAAACCCTTAGCCAATCTCTCTTTGATTGTACTCATCTCATTTTACAGATGCCTGACCTGTACCCCCAGCCTGAGTCAGAACCTCCTATGTGGGGTTTTATATTTATAAAACATTCTGCAAGTAATTCTGATGTGCAGGCAGGGTTGGGTCAGTCAAGGAGTCATAACAGACACAGTCAAAGAGAATTTTGATCCTTTCCCTCAGAGCGCTTCTCTCATTTTGCCAGTTTTTATGCTTTAGTGGGACTATTGGGTTAATATCTACCTTCTCCACAATAAAAACTGTAAGTTAAATCAACATTTTTGCTTACTATTTTATCACTATCACTCAAGCCAATGCACAGCACAGAACACACACACACACACACACACACACACAAAACACACACAAATGATAACCACTATAGTAAAAAAAAAAAATAGTTCAAAGAGGCAGTGGTCAGCACTGTCAAATGCCTAATGAGGACTAAAAAATGTGTCCATGGCACTTCTCATAGTCCAGGAAGATGACTTAGCTCACAGGAAGAACACCAGCTTTGAAGTCAAGTGATACAACAGTTTGGAATCATGGCACAGCCTCTTACTAGCTGTGTGACAGCAGTCACCATCCAAACCTTTCTAAGATTCCATTTCCTCTCCTAAAAATGGAGTTAATAATACTTTCATTGCAGTGTTATTATAGGAATTGGAAGAAACATAAGACATCTAGAGTAGTGCGGGTTGTATTAAGCATATCTTTTTATTCTGGTGTTTTCACATCTGAGCCTTGCTTTCACTGCAGGACTGTGAAAAAAACTAGATTCCTAGAGATTGCCAGGGATAATAAACTCACCTACATGTGTGCTTTTCATATGCAAACAACCCAGAGCCCACACCACCATCTCCTCTGTACTGGGCTGTCACATCCAGGGCCACCACGCTCCAGCCCTAATCACTGAGGGTCAGAGGCCATAAAATTAGGGACAAGCCCTATGCTTCAGAGCACACAAACTATTCAAACTAGCTAATCTCAAATCTGTTTACCCTGCCTCGCCCATTCCTTCCCACAGAAACTACAATATAGGCTTCTGCCCCCTTTCCCCTCACCTGGCACCCTGACTGATCCTGTGATTTCACTATGTGACCATGTGGGGCATGGCATGACCCCTCCTCTTGGAAACTATGAGCAACAAATTATCTTTTCAGTAGCAATCATCTCCTGATCTGTTGGCCTCAACATAGCTAAATAATAATAAAACCCATTTTAAAGCACTTGGCCCATAGCAGGTTCTCAATGCACAGTAGTTAAGGGACAAGGGAAAGGCAAATCCACATCACAAGGCATGGGTTATAGAATAGGCGTGATTGGGGAAACTTACCAGCTAGGGGTCAGTGAAATGAGCACAGGTCCTGTGATGCTTCCATCATCCCACAAAAGGGAAGTCTGGAGAGAGGTGCTGCTCTTTCAGGGAAGAGCTCCTTTCACCTTCTCAGTGTCAATGTTATGAAAGCAGCCTTGTCAGTGTGGACTATAGGTCGACTGCTTCGTCATCATATGTTATTAAGTGCCAGTGTTTAGAGTTGTCTAGGGAACTCCTGTGGAGAGGGCTGGAAGCTTAGATATGGCCCTTCCCTCTGAGAGGTGAGATCCTGGTCCCAGCTAGCTTTTAGGCCAAGTAACGCAAGAACCTCCAGGGCACTTTTGGACAAAATTGCTGCAGCATGGCTGTTATTATAATGTATGCATTGTTTGCTTACTATGTTGTAACAAAAAACACTGATTCTTGTAGAATCAAGCACTGTCTACCTGTTCATTTCATCTTTACAGCACTTGATGGTCTAGGTTCTACTATTTTACTGAACAGAAACTGAGAAGTTACTTAATTTGTCTCAGGTCACATGGCTTAGAAGTGGTGAAGTCTGGACTGCTCTGAAACAAAACGGTCTGATTCCAGAGTCCATACTCTTAGATATGTGCTCTGCTACACTGCCTTTTCACATCTGCCTTCCCCACCAAATCAACAGCCCTTTCCAGGAGGTGTTTTTCCACACATTTCTCCAACAATAGTTACAAAATGCTTACTTTGTGCAGGCACTGCTCTAGGCACTGAGCAAAGAATTATAAACAAGACCGTGTCCTTGTCATTACAGAACTTAAAAATTTAGTAGGGAGACAGACGTTAAACAGGACGCATAATTACCTAACTTACGCGTGATAAGAACTACAAAGGGGAAAGTAGAAAGGGCTCTGAGGGTTACTGATAAAGAACCTATCTAACCTAGACTGGGTAAGTCAGAACGGTCAATTGAGACCTGACTCAAGAGCGAGCTCTAGCCGCTTGAGAAGTGGGAGGAAAGATTCCATCAATTCATCTCCTACTCCTCAGCCTGCGGCCTGTCACACGGCGGCGCACGGTAAGAGCTTGTGAAGTCAAAGGACACTAGGGCGGGTGGATGGGCAGGCAAACATACAAATGCATGAAGAAATGGCCCGACTGACAGATGCGCGGATGCACAGAAGCTTCGAGGAGGGGCGGCCACCTGGTACAACCGCAGGCTCTGCCTGTGTCAGGGCCAGGCTGAGGCAAAGCGGCGGGGAGGGCAGAGGCCGGACAGGGGCGGTTTGGGAAGCACCCGGGGCCGCGCTGCCGAACAGCCTCACTCACCCTTCGCTCAGCGGGCTGCGGGACAGACCCCAAGAAGGGTGCAGAACGGCTCGGGCCGCGCGCGCCGGAAGTGGGGGCGGTTGCGCCCCTCTAGGAAGCCGGAGGACTGCAGATTTGCAGCTCTGTGGCGGGCGTGCAGCACGGAAGCTTGGGAGAAGGGGTGCGAAGCCGGGAGGGGGTACGTCTCTGCGAGGGTCCGGGTGGGGACAGCTCCGCTTCAAAATGGTTGACAGGCGACGGAGAGAAGAAAAAAGAAATACAGGAAGAAAGAGCTTTATCTCCAAGGAGATAAAAATAGAACCCTCCATCTGTACGTTTGGGGAAGAGGCGGACACGACCACATTCATACACCACAAAACCCTGTCTTCAGTGACAGTTCTCGAAGCTTGGGGTGGAGTGCGTGGGGACGGAAGGGCCCACCCCAGGCTTGGCGAGGGTGCGAAGCGGAGAATCCACGCTGCCGTCGTGGGCAAGGGCGTGCAGGGCCAGGACGCAGCAGGAGAGTGAGAATAATCTTCCCATAGAAAGGCGCTACTCAAGCCGACTCTTGTCTAACGACTAAAATGTTGACTCACGGGAGTGGCCGGAGGAAGAGCACCGCAGTGGGAAGTTCAGGGCATGCTGGGGAATTAGCCCAGCATCTTAGCTGGCTGGAACCTAGGCCGAAGGATACAGTGGTGTCGGGTTTGGAGAGTTTCAAATGCCAGGCTCGGGAAAGAGGAACGCCATTTAGTAATCGGTGTAGGCCGTTTACACGTGACACGGACTTAATAATAACTTTGGGGAGGTATCTGACATACTGAGTAGCGTGGATTAAAGGGGGAAATAGTTAAGAAAAAGAAGACAGGCATTTATAAATATGAACTTAGCGTAGGATTTGCTAGTATCTGAAAATATGATTGAAGAGAGAGAAGGGGATGACATCGCCAAGGGAGATCTTCTGGAAAATAAACAGGGAGGGGCGCCTCGGTGGCTTAGTCGGTTAAGCGTCCGACTTTCGCTTAGGTCATGATCTCGCGGTTCGTGGGTTCGAGCCCCGCGTCGGGCTCTGTGCTGACTGCCAGCTCAGAGCCTGGAGCCTGTTTCAGTCTGTGACTCCCTCTCTCTCTGACCCTCCCCTGCTCACGCTGTCTCTCTCTCTCCTAGAAATAATAAATAAAAAAAATTAAAAAAAAAAAAGAAAATAAACAGGGAATTATAAAATACCAATGTGGGGGGATGGGAAGGGCAAGCACAGAGAGAGAGGAGGAGCTTCTCAGAAGAGGAGGGTCCAGATGGTTCAAAAATCATAAAAGTCAAACGAGCGTTTCAGGAGAGAGAACTGGTGACTAGCGGATGGGGCAAAGACCTGGAGGAGGTGAGAACTCAGGTGATGCTGTTATTTAGGGGAGGGGCGGAAGAAGGGCTGGAGAAAGATGTTACATGTGGAATGTACTTGCCAGGGGTTAAGAAGTGTATGATAAGACACTGAAAATACGTAATAGTTTCTTTTGAGAAATGTGATCGTGCACGAAGGGAAAAAAAAAAAAGGACACTTGGTGGGACTAGGCAACAAGATTGAACGGTGTTTGTTTTTTAAAGATACTAGAGATCTAATTACATTTGTCAAAAAAAAAGGTAAAATGTGAGTAGGAAGAAAAATTGAAGATAGAAGAAAAGCTGATGGGGATAGAATGATGCTAGATAGGTAGGTGGAGTTGTCTCAGAAAATAAGATGAAGCATTATAATAAAAAATGCTACATTTTGGTCTGTGTTTTGATGCTCTGAATGCAGAACAGCCAAACAGTATTGGTCAGTAATGCTGATTTTACAAGTAAATAAATGCACATACAGTTTGTTGAATTTTCACAAACGGAACATCCTTCTGTCCCAGTACTCCAGCGAAGAAACATCAGTCTTCAGAAGTCCCCCCTTCTGCTCTCAAGTCCCCACCCTCCTCCAGCCCTGAAACACAGCCCCTACACTGAACTCTGATCACGATAGGTTGGTTTGCCTCTTTTTCTACTGTATGTAAGTGCAATTCAATATGCACTTTAAGTCAGTCATTCAACACTGTAAAATCCATTCATATTGTTTTGCACATATGTACACAGAACACTGTACATTTTTATTTCTAATAATACATTGTATGATTATGCCAATATCCATTCATTCTATTATTGATAAACGTTATTGAAAGTGAAGTATTTAAATCTCTGTATACATTAATTTTTGGATGTTAAACCAACCTTGTATTACTAGGATAAATTCCACTGAATCACAGTGTATAATTCTTTTTACATATTAATGAAGTTGATTGCTAATATTTTATTGAGGACTTCTGTGTTTATAGGTAGAGATATTGGTTGGTTTTCTTTTCCAGATATTGTTTTCTGTTCCTGTGATGTCTTTGTCTGCTTTGCTATCAAAGTAATTACTGGCCCTCTCTATTTTCTGGGAGAGATTGTGAAAGACTGGTATAAACGTTTGATCAAATTTAGTGGTCCTGTGTTTTTCTTTGTTAGAAAGTTTTTCATTATTAACTCAATTTCTTTACTGTTCATACATTTATTCACATCTTCTATTTCTTTTTCAGTCACTTTTAATAATTTGTATATTTCAAGTAATTTGTCCATGACACTTATGTTGTGTAATATGTTGGCATGAAGTTATTCATAGTATTCCCTTATATTCTTTTAAATCATTACAGAGTTGGTAGTGATGTCCCCTCTTCTCTGTTTTTGTTGATCTTGCTCTTTTTTTCTAGATCAGTCTATTTAATAAAGGCTTGTCAATTTTTGCTTATATTTTCAAAGAGTAAAATTTTGGTTTCATTGATATTTCTTTATTGTTTTTCTCTTTTCTGTTTCAGTAATTACTACTCTAATCATTATTAATTCCTTCCTTCTGCTTTTTTGTTAAGTTTGCTGACATTTTTCAAGTTTCTTAAGGTGGAAACTTAGATTACTGATATGAGATTTCCTTTTCTAATATAGGGATTTTATTTAAATTTTTAAATTTTTTTTTTTTTTTTGACAGAGAGAGAGAGACAGAGGGAGAGCATGAGTGGGGAGGGGCAGACAGAGAGAGACACAGAATTCAAAACAGGCTCCAGACTCTGAGCTGTCAGCACAGAGCTGGATGAGGGGCTTGAACTCATGAGCCACAAAATCATGACCTGGGCAGAAGCTGGACGCTTAACCGACTAAGTCACTCAGGTGTGCCAATATAGGTATTTTAAAGTTATAACTTTTTCTCTACATGCTGCTATGGTTGCATCTCATAAAATGTTATATGTTGCATTTCATTTTCATTCAGTTATATATATATATATATATATATTTTTTTTTTTTTTTTTAAGAGAATGACAGACCACATGCACACATGTGAGATAGGGGCTGAGGGAGAGAGAGAGAGAGAGAGAGAGAGAGAGAGAGAATCCCAAGCAGGTTCCACACTCAGCATGAAGCCTGGCTTTGAGACTCAATCCCACTACCCTGAGATCAAGACCTGAGCCAAAATCAAGAGTTGGATGTTCAACCAACTGAGCTACCCAGGCACCCAAAGTTTAAAATCTTTTCTAATCTCCTATGTGATTTCTTCTTTGAAGCACAGGTTATTTAGATATAGGCTGTTTAATTTCCAAATATCTGTAGAATTCACAAATTATTCTGTTGCTCATATGCCTCCTGCAACAACAGAAGCTCCATCAGTGCCTCTCATCTGAGGTGGTTCTGGTCTCTCAGCCCTCAGAAGTGGACCCCCTCACTGGGCACCCCATTTCCTGCATGTAGAATCCTAGAAGTCTTCCTTCATTTTGTCCTGTCTCTGTCTGATTCAGTCCAAGCTGGTGGTATATCTGGTGATATAACATTCTCAAAAACCATGCTGGTCTTCTACGGATATTTGGGGTCCCCACAGTTATACGCAGGGTTCTCCACAGATCCTTCCTGGGTACCCCCATTTCTGTTTCTGGTTTCTCTTGAGATAAGTTGATTGGATCCATGAGTCATAT
Organism: Proteles cristata cristata; assembly: GCA_017311185.1. NCBI lineage: Eukaryota > Metazoa > Chordata > Mammalia > Carnivora > Hyaenidae > Proteles > Proteles cristata. Next base: position 122,156 of record JAESUZ010000945.1, read on the forward strand.
ACCCAATCTCTTCACCAAAACTTTGTCTAGCTATATTCATGGCCTTGTCTCCAGAGCAAGGATAGGCTGGGAAATTTCCTAACTCATGAAGTACTGATTCCCTTTTTGCTTAACAGTTCCTTTCTCAATTTATCTCTTTCCTCTCACATTTTACTATAATCAACAAGGAAAAACTAGAACACATCTTTCATACTTGGAAAGCTTGGAAAGCTCCTCAGCTAAATATCCAAGTTCATCACTCACAAGTTCTATTTTCCACTCAACAGTAGACCATGATTCAGCTAAGTTTCTGCTAATTGTGAAACAAGTATCACCTTTTCTCCAGATTCCTATAATGTGTTCTCCATTTCTGTCTGATACCTCACCAGGAGTGTATTGAATGTTCAATATTTCTAGCAAAATTCTGTTCATGACAATATATGTATTCTCTAAGATGACATAAAACTGCTCTACTGTCCTTTTCCCTTCCTTCCAAGCCCTTGCCAGAATCACCTTTAACACCCATATTTATACCAACAATCTCTTCAAGACAAACTAGGTCTTTTCTTTCATGAGCCTCAAAACTCTCCCAGTTTCTTGTCATTACCCAATTCCAAAGCCACCTCATCATTTTTAGGCATTTGTTAAAGCAGCACCTCACTTCTGGTGGCACAGAGTGGCTTAATAGAACAGAAATTTATTTTCTCACAGTCTAGAGGTTATAAATCCAAAATCAAGGTGCTGGCAGGACCATGCTCCTTCTGAAAATGCTAAGGCTCATGCCTATTTCCTAACTTCTGGCAGTTTCTGGCAATCCTTACTGTTCTCTGCCTTGTAGATGCATCACTTTAATGACTGCCTCCACATTCGCTTGGTGTCCTCTCTCCTCTGTGAGTCTCCTTTGAGTATGAACCTACCTTTTCTTATAAAGACCCCAGCTGGTGGGTTAGGGCCCACCTTATTCCAGTATGATCTCATCTTAACTTGATTACATCTGCAAAGACCCAGCTTACAAAAAAAGTCACATTAACAGGTACACAATTGTGATGGGAGACACAATTCAACCCACAATAATATGTTAAATACAAACCAAGAGTCGTTCAAACTGCTGTGACTTGGTTTTGAAGTTGAAGACTTCAGACTGATGCCAGTGACCTCACTGATTGAAAAGAAATGATCTGGTTTGAATTTGACTCTAGGTCTTGGGGAGTTCTGCTGTTTCTGCTGTTTCTGATATAAGCCCACTCATCTCTGTCAAAGTGGACCTTGGAAACTGCTTATACTGGCCATTAGTTCACTTTCTGAATCTCAGTTTTCAGTACTTGTTCTGTTTTTAAAAAGTCACAGTCAATTGGACATGCATATTAACATTTCAAAGACGTTGGATTGTCCATAATTTAGATCTATCATTCAAAAAACAAATAACAGCAGCCCACTGCTGTTAATATCTTATTAACCTTTGTTAATATTTATTTGACAAAAAGGAAAGTTAATTTTTTCTTTTAGCTTCACAATTTGGATTTATTTCCCTTGTTTACCTGTACCTAGAGATTAATTTTTAGATTAAAATTAATTCTTTGTGAAGACTGCTTATAGAGCCTAAAGGAAATTAATTTCTCATACAATATAATACATGATAAGCAAAAGTTCACATTTAGGTCTTTATGTTCAACTTTCTGAAGAAGAGGTCTGTAGTTTCTATCATAGTCTCACAGTAGTTATATTATCCAAAAGGATTAAGAACCACTGCTCCAGAACCTTATGCCTAAATCAGACATTTGTCAGTTTGGCCTAGTTTCCCCCAAGAGGAAATGCAATAGGAAACAGAAATGAGGTAGAATACTGGTGGGTGAGCTATCAGTTTCATTCTTGAGAATCTAATATCATTTCCCATGCCTGTATTATCACTCCTGATCTCTTTGGAAACCTTTGAATTCTTTTTGCCTCACTGAGAGGAACCTCTTCAGAGTCAGCTGGTGTGGACCACAACTGGGTCTAGGGTTGTTTTGGCTGACTGATCAAACTTAGATTCCAAGCTAGCTTCTCAGCCTCAGAATGCAACATCTTTGGTAAGACTCCACAAAGCAACAAATCTAGCACAATCTGAAAAAGTTTGATTTTCTCCGTTAAAGACACAAAGCATATGTTCACGTCATTATTTCCATGTAAAAAGTTAATAAAACCCTTACCTTTGCACATAAGAATTAACCTTTGGTTAACTTTCTGATTCTCTTTTACTAAAAACTTGTCAAAAGTAGTATGTCAACTATGGTATTCTCTCATATACTGCTGGTGGGAATGAAAAATGACTCAGCCACTCTGACAAACAGTGTAATACTTTCTTAAAATGTTAAACATACAACTACCATGAAAGTGAAAAAAGTATATGTCCATATAAAGTCTTGGACACCAATGTTCATAGCAGCTTTATTTGTAATAGTAAAAAAACTGGAAATAACCCAAACTCCCATCAACTCATGAATGGATAAATAAATTGTGATATATATATATCATATATATATAATGGAATTCCATTAGAAATATATATATTCATGCAGCAACAAAATGGAACAGACTACTTATACACACAGTATTCCATTAGGAAGATAGATAGATACATAGATACATAGATAGATATAGATAAATTCCATTAGGAATATATATTCAGCAACAAAAAGGAGCGGACTACTAATACACACAGTAATATAAATAAATCTCATAATAATGCTCAGTGAAAGAAGTCTGACAAAAAAAAGAGTGCATTCTGTGTAATTCCATTTAAATAAATCTGCAAAACATGCAAGCTAATCTATAGTAACACAAAGCAGAACAGTGGTTAGGAGCTGCAGGAAGAAACGGAGGAGATAATTCAAGATAGAAGGAAACATCTTGGGTTGCTGGAGGTGTTCACTATTTTTACTGTGGTGATGGTTTCACAACTGCATGCATATGACAAAACCTACCAAACTGTCTACCCTAAATATTTGCTATTACTTGTCTGCTATATCACAGTAAAACTGGTTTTTAAAAAAAAGTATCTGCACTCCATTCTTGGGAGGACTGGACCCCAAACAAGTTATTTACAGGGATATTAGGGTCTCATTTGTACATCCCTAAGATTTCACAGATCAGAAGACAGTCTTGGGATGGAACAGAAAGCCCTCGACTTCTACCTCAACCATCATTTCAGCCAGCCGCCACTTTCTCAAACCTGTACCTCTCCTTCCCAACATCTCAACCTAAATCATATGTCTCAGTCCTTCTCCTAATTCCCCCTTACTTCCCAAGATATTTCCAAGGACACAACAATACCCTTTCCTATCGTGATATGCACCCCCCCCCCAATTTCAGGTCCTTCTTCTCACCCTGATCCTTTAGCCACAATGAAGATTATACTGGCAAGAAAACTCTTTCGTTTCTATTTCGTTTATTTCTGCTGTAGTCTTTATTATATCCTTCCTTCTACTGGTTTTGATTCTCGTTTGTTCTTTTTCTAGTTCCTATAGGTGTAAGATTAGGTTATTTATTTGAGACTTTTCTTGTTTCTTGAAGTAGATTTGTATTGCTATAAACTTCCCTCTTAGAGCAGCTTTTGCTGCCTCCCAAAGATTTCTGCACTATTATGTTTTCATTTTCATTTGTCTCCACATATTTTTTAATTTCCTCTTAAGTAAGCTATTTAGAAATGGACCCTGTGGCCTTCATTGATGGCAAAGTACATGAAACTCCAGCTTCCCCGCAATTCAGGAATTGCTGATTATTACTTATTTTTAGGGCAATGGTTCTCAAAGTGTGGTCCCAGAGCCAACAGCACAAGCACCTGAACCTGGGCTCCCAAGACCTACTAAGTGGTAAACTCCGGGGACGAGGTCCAGTAAAAAGTATTTTAACACAGCTTCCAGATGGTTTGGAGGCATGCCACTGTTCTGAGGGAAAAACCAAAGAGGTCAGGAAAAACCAGAGAGGGCAGGAAGAAAGAATGGAAGCACACGAGCGAATATGAAGGGAAGGTGGAATGGGGATTCAAAATGAATAAGATAGTAAGGAAGAACTCATTACGTAGTCAGAAAACGTACCCTGCCGCCAGAGATCCTTCGTGAAAGATGTTTCGACATTCGCGCCAAGAACCGGCAGATAGGGCAGCGAGGTACCTGTCGCTGGCTCACCAGGTCGCTAGCTACGGCTGGGCTGAGGTCAGCTTCGCGGAGGTTCACGGGTTAACTCTCGGCACACAGCCGCCGCGACCCGCAGCGCGCCGCGGCTGCCGCCCCCTTGCGTGTGCGCACTTGCGAGGTCCCGCGCCATAGAGCTGAGCAATCCTCCCAGATTCCTAGAGCGGACGCGGCGATGGCGGGTTCGCAGCATGTGAGGCTTGACAGCGACCTGGAGAACAAGTCGGGGTATGGGTGGTGTCAGGTTGCGGGAGGCCGAGGGACTCGGGTGATGTCCCCTGTGCCTTGCAGCGCCGCCAGGGAGCCCTGTGTATTTTGTTGTGTTCATGGAGAGTCTAGGCCTCCGGGGTCGCCCCCAGGCGCCGCTCCTGGGCTCGGTGGCTCCTGGGCCTAGTGTGCTTTGGGTCCCCGGTCAGCGCCCGCTCGTCCTTGGGTTCACCTGAATGAACAGCAGAAACTTTGGGGGCAAGTGGAATCAGGAAGGGGATGCGTTCACGCAGATGAGCCGAGCGTGCCTCGGGAAAGAGTAACCTGCACGTGTGAGTGCTGGGAAGAAGGGAAAGAGGGAAAGAAAAACAGATAATGATGAGGGATCCGTAATGTCAGTTCGGTATGGTAAAGGCAACCAATACAGTGTTAACCGCTGGAACAAAAATTTTCATTTCCCTCCCCTGCAGTATCTTTCCAGTATGCCTTTATTTCAGTTAGCATTAACCTCCAGTTATGTTTGAAGGTCTCTAGACTTGGGATGGAGAGTACATGTCCAAAGAACGCCTGACTCCTGGATGATGAGGGAGGAAGCTTAGTAAATTCTGAGAGAAAAGCACTTGGAGATTAAATGAGATTTTGTTTTCTCCTTCACTTCTTTTCAATCTAGGGGATGTTTCTGGTGGTCTAGTCTCAGAAACTTTATCTCCAGTCTCCACCATGATTCTCTTCCAAGCCCAGTGGTGCCCAGTTGCCTCCAGGCTTCAGACTCCTATATGGACAAGAACAGCTTGCTAAGGAAATGGTAATTCTCCAGTTGCTCCCTGAGGTGTTAAGTGTCCAGTTGCAGCCCATGGAGATCCACTTCGATTCTGAATCTCAGGAACACCACCTTCTGTCAGGTGAGAAGCAGTGTGTTTTATCCTTCTTAATGGTTTCAGAGGGTGGGGAGGGTTGTTACTGGTGCTGTATTAGCGTTTTCTTTTTTTCTTTTTAATTTTTTTTAATGTTTTTTATTTATTTCTAGGAGAGAGAGAGAGAGACAGCGTGAGCAGGGGAGGGTCAGAGAGAGAGGGAGTCACAGACTGAAACAGGCTCCAGGCTCTGAGCTGGCAGTCAGCACAGAGCCCGACGCGGGGCTCGAACCCACGAACCGCGAGATCATGACCCAAGCGAAAGTCGGACGCTTAGCCGACTAAGCCACCCAGGCGCCCCTGTATTAACGTTTTCAAGAGCTGTTGGTATTCTTCATTGCCTACCCTCACTATATTAGGCAGTACTGCAGTGCTGCAAGCACATCACATGGCTTTATTGTGAATTTTAGCAATCAGATTCTTATGGAGTTCCCTCCTCTCCTTAAGTCCCCAGAGTTACCCATTTTTTTCCTGTTATAACCACTTTATCACCAATCTGTCAGTGTTTGATATTCTCCCTTTAAAATCTTCTCAGGTCATCTTTTATGGGGCACCTGGGTGGCTCAGTTAGTTAAGCGTCCAACTTCAGCTCAGGTTATGATCTCCTAGCTTGTGAGTTCAAGCCCCGAGAGAGCTCAGTGCTGCCAGCTCAGAGCCTGGAGCCTGCTTCCCATTCTGTGTCTCCCTTTCCCTCTGCCCTTCTCCTGCTCGTGCTATGTCTCTCTTTCTCAAAACTAAATGAACACTAAAAAAATCTTTTCAGGTCATCATTTTTATGTATTGTAGGGGCATAGTTTAAAGTTTTGAAGTCTGACAGACTGGATTCAAATACTAGCTTTGTCATGATTCTGTTTCCCCATTTTATAAGTATGTTATAACTCATACCTTCAAGGTTATTTTGAGGATTGTGTCTATTACTACATAATAAAGAACCCCAAAACTTAGTGACCTAAAACATCAGACCTTTTTTTAAAATGTTTACTTATTTTTGAGAGAGAGCAAGCACATCTGTGCATGCGTGCACATGCACACACGCGCACACACACACACACACACACACACACACACACATGAGAGTGGAGGAGAGCCAGAGAAGCAGAGAGAGAAGGGGACAGAGAATCAGACGTGGTCTCCATGCTGATGGCACACAGCCTGATGCAGGGTTTGAACTCACCAACTGGGAGATCATGACTTAAGCTGAAGTCAGACTGACCCACCCAGGCGCTCCAAAACATCGACATATTTAAACCATATTATTTTCTATGATGACCTATGGTTCTGTAGGTCATCAACTTAGGCTGGGTTCAGCTGGGCAGTTTTTCTCCTGGTTGCCTGGGATCACTCATGCAGTCATCTAGTGGCTCAGCTAGGGCCATGGTCTGAGTTGGTAGCAGTCATACATGTCTGGCTGTTAGTGCCAGGTATGGTGTGAGTCATGTATCTGCAGCAGGCTAGCCCAGTCTGTTTCACAGGGCAGCCAGTTTCCCATACAGAGAGTGGGAAAGCTCTGCAATGCACAGGCACTTTTCTAACCTGCTTGTGTTGTACTGACCAAAGGAAATCACGCGACCAGTTCCAGAGTCATTGTGGAAGAGAGCTACACAAGGGCATAGTTATTTGGAGATAGGATTACTACTATAACAAACACCACAAGCCCTAATGATATTCCCGTATATAAAGCTCTGAGCACAGGCTGGACTGGTGCACTGCTATTTTTAGTAAGATAATGTTAATCCTGACTTTATTCAGATGTTCTGCAGGGTCTCATTCCCACATCATATTTTGCTGCTTTCTGATTTTGGTCTTCCCATTGCTGCCGTCTTGCCTGTGAAATTCATCCTCTATTGTCATTTTCTTTTACTCTAGATCTTCTGCTTCTTTATAGTTTTGAAGTATCTCTATTTTATTTTGTTTCTGTCTTCTGTATTTGGTACTTGTCTTACCTAAAGAATCTATTCTAGGACGCCTGGGTGGCTCAGTTGGTTAAGCATCCAACTTCAGCTCAGGTCATGATCTCATGGTGTGTGGGTTAGAGCCCCACATCGGGCTCTGTGCTGACAGCTTAGAGCCTGGAACCTGCTTAACATTCTGTGTCTCCCTCTCTCTCTGACCTTCCCCTGTTCACGCTGCCTCTTTCTCTCTCTCAGAAATAAATAAAACATTTTTTAAAAATTAAAAGAAAAGAATCTATTCTAAGGAATCTAGCTCTCATTTTTCCTGAGAATCACTGAGGAATTGGGTCTCCTTTCAGTTTTACATGCATTAATATACATATTGTATGTGTTTGTGTCTTTTAGAGTATGTGTAAAATAACTTTTTTTTACTATAGAGTAATATAATTACATAAAGTACATTTATAAAATACAGAAAAGTACAAAACAAAAATTAATCTACAGCTCCACCATCTAGAGACAGTCACTGCTCACATTAATGTATCCTTCAAATAATTTAATTAACTATTCAACAAATACCTATTGTTGATAAAGTGTATTAGTTGATCAGATTATAGCTTATTAATTATTACTAATCATATACTATGATTAGTTACTGAGTGTTAACTCTCTGTGGGCACTATTATAAGTCCTGGGCATATAGCAGTGAACTGAAAAGGTAAAGCCTTTGCCCTCAAGGAGATTACATTCTGGTGGGAGAAACAATAAATAAATAAATAAATATATGAGAGTATAGATAGTGATAATAGTTATGAAGAAAATAAACCGGGATGTATAAGTCAGGATTCTAGCAGGAAACAGATGGTTTGAATGCAAATTAGGTAATTCAGTGTTTCATGAAAAGGATGGGCAGTATTATAGAAATTAACTAAGGATAGAGAACAACCTTGGGACCAAAACCAAAAACAACAACAACAAAAAAATGAGGAGCAGTTGCTACCTTTAGTCCTAAAGTTACAAAGGAAGAGACTAATTACCAGATCCTGGAGAGTATAGTTGTAGGGTAGAACTGCCAATAGGAGCCATGGCCTTTGCTCAAAGAAACACTGCCAGCTCCTGGCTCTGCAAGAAGAGAGCCAGAATGTAGAGTGAAGAGCTAGATCCCAGTTTCCCTGGGATTTAGCAATAAAAGTCCCATATCCAAAGAACCACCTCTGTTTTTGGACAACCCAGGATAGCTGGTCATTCTACAATTCTCCTCCTACTTTGGGCCAAATCTAACTGCAAGCCAGAGGACACAGAACTCCAAGAGCTACATTCCATATACTGGTATCAGCCTTCTGAAGCACAGAGCAAAGTAAGCAGTAGATCTAGAGGACGGAAAGGAAAATATCCCATTACAGTCCACCCCTTTTAATCTATAATATTTGCTTTTGTTCTTTGTTTGGATTATGTTCCCAATTTAGCAGAAAAGCAGTCTCTGAAGCTACCATTTCTTCACAGGTTGACTTGTAATCAAATTATATTCCGATCTGAAACATAAGCATCACTGCCACTGGTGCTTTTCATATAAGTATTGAGGAAGAGTGGGGAAAGGAATAATTACCTTAAAGTAACTGCTATAGTTTTTACTATTCACGAAGCCAAAACTGATCATCATAACTATCTTCTTCCATCACCCATTCCATATTGTCTGTACCCTCTGCCAGAATCTTAGTGGCAAAGTTCTTTACCTAGTTTAGTAACAGGAACCTTTTTTCCTGGATGATCAGAGTCCTTGATCCTGTCTCTTCCATATTGCTTCAGTTTATCATTGACTGGGCAATTTAGATATGAGAAAACTGGGAAGCACCTCCATTGAATCCTCTGAGGCCTACACATATTGTTCTTTCCTCTTAGTATATAGCAGCAGCCAGTTCCCCAGTAGCAATTGGTATCAGTCATGCTGGCCAGTAGAATGATACTTCCTTTGCCTGTTGGTTCAGCTGCATGAGGAGTACAAAATGGCCAGAAAGCAGTCTCAGATTCAAATTTAACAAAATCATGACTTTATTCCATGGTAGAAGTATTTCTCCTCTGAGAACCAGAACCCTAAAACCACCAAACCCAAGATTATGGGATAGAAAGTAAAAATAATGTAAGTGGATTATTAGTTATATAGTAAGAAGAGATATTTATTACTACTTTACCCTTGGCTCCTATTCCCATATATTCTGCCCATGGAGAAGGCAACACTGTTTATTGTCCTCTGGTTTAAGGCATATATTGCATCCTGTATGACAGCACCCCAAATTTATTTATTTTTTTTTATTTTTTATTTTTTACAAATAGTTTATTGTCAAATTAGTTTCCACATAACACTCAGTGCTCATCCCCACAAGTGTCCTCCTCCATGCCCATCCATGTCCTCCTCCCCCCCACATCCATCAGTCCTCAGTTTTTGTCAGCATTCAAGAGTCTCTCATGGTTTGCCTCTCTCCCTTTCCCCCACCATTTCCCCCTTCTTCTCCCCCTTGTTCCTCCATCAAGTTCCTCCTAATCCTCCTATACGTGCAAACATATGATATTTGTCCTTCTCTGCCTGACTTATTTCGCTCAGCATAACACCCTCAAGGTCCATCCATGTTGCTACACATGGCCAGATTTCATTGTTTCTCATTGCCATGTAGTATTCCATGGTATAGATAAACCACATCTTCTTGATCCATTCATCTGTTGATGACAGCACCCCAAATTTATCAGGGAGTTGTTGCCTGGCTGGTACTGTAACTGAGCCTTCAGTATATCATTCCACTATTATTGAAACTTACTTCTGGGTGATGGGAAATGTGGTAAGACCCATGAATTACATGTATATGCGCTTGTTGCTGTACTTCCTTCCCTATAAAATAACTCCTTTGGAGACAGTATTGTACAGAATTACCATGATAATAATACACATTCTCTTAAGTCAATGCTAATTTCTTTCTGGGCTATCTATTTAGTCCTTTGAAAACAAATTGTTGCCCTCTCAATGATAGAAGAGGTCAAGTGTAATGAATCTGTCCCCTAGTTGCTGGCTAGTTCCCCTCCAGGAACCTTATTAGGGGCTCAGTATTGGACCCAGCAGTTGACTGCATAGGCATATAGCTGTGATGATAGGCATATCAGCCTTGATAAGCAGATGTCCATATTGTTGAACCCATTCATAGCCTCCATTCCTGCTGCCATGACCATTCTGTACATAAATCCATTGGGCAAGCATTTGTGAAAAAGGCTAATTGACATTCATAACATGAATCACTGAGTCCATCTGATTGAGAGGCTTTTTACAGAGAATGCCCTGTGGTGAGTATTTACCCAGGGCACAAATATGTATTCATTTTTTTCCTCATTCTAGGAGACCTAGCCTCAAAATGTTCTTCCAGAATCCTTATTTCTAGTCTAACAGTCTTGTTCTTTGAGGTACCTAACTAATTATATAACCCATTAGTCACTATCCATGAATCAATATAGACATGTATCTTAGGCTGTATTGCCTTCCATGAAAATGGACAACCAGATGTATACATGAAATTCTGCCTACTGGCAGGATTTGCCTTTACCAGTGTGTTTGAGGTCACTCCAGAGTCAGGGAATAAGTAAAAGATCATTTTCAGCTAGTGTCCACACACTGGTCAGGTCCCTCTATAAACCAATTTTGTACTTTTTCTCCTCTGTTAACTGGTAAGAGAGAATTTCCATCAGGCCATGAATATAGGCTAATGGAGAGGGGTAGTGGAGCAATTGGAAAAGGTACTATAGCAACCCAAGTCACTAGCACATAAAATTTGTCTTCCAGACTTGCTTTTATATTGGAATGCTGGTTTGTATATCCAGTTTCATGATTTGATGGATCAAATAGCTAGTTCACAATGGTCAGTTTGTAATAGTCATTTGGTTCTCTGTGGTCAAGCATGAAGTCTCTGTTAGTGCCCAAGTGCAAGCCAGGGTCTGCCTTTCACCTAAAAAATGGTTGTTGGCTGAAGGGAGTGTGGCCTTACTCCACTGTAGTTCTCTTTTACAAGCTTGCAAGAGGCTTAATACAGCATCCCTGACTGCTGCAGACATTTCCAATACCATTGGTTATCCTGATTAATAAAGTCCTGTGACAGGACAACTTGCATTCCAACCAGGACCTCTTCAGAGCCTTCTTTTACTCTTGAGTCTCACTCAAAAATAACCTTACAAGTTACTCATATTGGTTATTTCAGCACATTCAACTGTGGTATCTATCTCCTCAAAAATGCAGGTCTCACCAGGTATTGTCCCTTTCTGAGGTGACAGCAGTTGGTTAGAGACAGAAGTGAAGGAAAGAACAAGCCCCATGACTTTCTGAGAGAAGACTGTTTCAGGCAGAGGGAATAGCAAATGCCAGGGACCTTTTGATGTGGTAGGAACAGGGTCAGTTTTGAGTAGACAGAAAATAGGGGTGGTTGTGGAATGAAATGAGAACAGAGAGAAAAAGGATGAGTTGGGACCTTCAAGCCATAGTAAGGACATGGAATTTATTCCCAGTGTGAAAGGAAACCGTTGGAGCATTTTATACATGATAATAACATATAAAGATCACTCTATTGTATGGACAGTAGAAGAAAGGTATGTTAGCAAGAATAAAACAAATGTTTTAAGAAGAGAGTAATCAACTATATCAAATAATAATAAGATTGAGAATTGGATTTGTCAAGATAGAGCTTATTAGGAATCCTAGTAAGTGCGATTTTGATGGAGTTAAGGAAATAAAAAACCTGATTGCAATGGGTTAAAAAAAGAACAGACTCAATATTGGTTAGAATATAGAGCAATATGAACTTGTACACTCAACAGTGAGACCCCAAAATTCTGATTCTAAGCTTATGTAACCTGGAGAAATACTTGATGTGTGCATCGAAATAAATGTACCAGCAGATTCATATCAGCATTGCTTAAAGCAACAAAATGTTATTGTCCATTGAAGGAGAATGAATAAATAAATTGTGGTATATGTCACACTATAGTGGTGAACGTAAACAGACTAGAGCCACACACATGAATATGGATGAGTCTTCCAAACATAATATTGAACAAAAAAAGCAAGTTACAGAATATATGTGATATAATTCTATAAAGGTATAGAGTTCAAAAACATGCTGTATTTGTCTGCTAGGGCTTCAAATAGGCTTCACTTAACAAAGTATCACAGACTGGGTGGCTTAAACAGCACAGATTTATTTACTCATAGGTCTGTGCATTAACTTTGGTCATCTCTGCCTTGTTTTCTTCTAGAAGTTTTATAGTTTTAGTTTTTCTGTTTAGATTTATATTACATTTCTAGTTAATATTTATGTATAGCATAAGGAAAGAGGGCTAATTTATCTTATTGTTCAGTGCTAACACTCTTTGTTGAACAGACTGTCCTTTCACCATTGAATTGTCTTGGCAACTTTCTTGGCAATCAGTTTTACATATATGTTTGGATCTATTTATGGACTCAGTCTTTTTTTTATGTTTAATTATTTATTTTTGAGGAGTGGAGGGCAAAGGGAGAGAGGGACAGGGGATCCGAAGTGGGCTACATGCTGACAGCAGAGAGCCTGATGCCATTCAAACTCACAAACCATGAGATCATGACCTGAGCTGAAGTCAGACACTTAACCAGCTGAACCACCCAGGCACCTATATTTATGGACTCAGTCTTATTCCATTTATAGATATATCTGACATTATGCACTGCTTTGATTACTGTAGACTTATAATAAAACTTGAAATTAGGTAACATAACTTGTCCAATTTTGTTTTTCTTTTCCAAGAAACTTCTGTGCATAAAGTTTATAATCAGTTTGTCAATTTCTAGAAAAAAGACTGCTGAGGTTTTGATTGGGGTTGCGTTGAATCTATAGGACATATTGGGAATGATTCCATCATCTTAATATTAAATCTGTCTTTCCATAAATGATGGCATATATTTCTGTTTATTAGGTCTTTTTTAACTTCTCTCAGCAATGTTTTGTAATTTTCATTATAAAGATATCACACATTTTGTTGAATTCCTTTTTAAATATTTCATTTTTGGTGCAATTAAAAAATGATTTTAGGGGCACCTGGGTGGCTCAGTTGATTGAGTGTCTGGCTCTTAATCTCAGCTCAGGTCTTGATCTCAGGGTCGTGAGTTCAAGCATGTTGGACTCCATGTTGGGTGCAAAGTCTACTTAAAAAATTTTTTTTGTTTTGTTTAAAGAGAATAAAAGCATTGAAACCACTTGTGTTTAATTTTTTTAATGTTTATTTATTTTTGAGAGAGAGAGCATGAGTGGGGGAGGGGCAGAGAGAGAGGGAGACACAAAATCTGAGCAGGCAGCTCCAGACTCTGAGCTGTCAGCACAGAGCCCAATGTGGGGCTTGAATTCCTGAACCATGAGATCATGACCTGAGCTGAAGTTGGATACTCAACCAGCTGAGCCACCCAGGTTCCCCCCCACCAAAAAGTTTTTAATTTTAGGCTTTAATTGTTCATGGCTAGTATACAATTGGGTTTTGTATATTGCTCTAATAAACTCATGTACAAGGTCTAATAACTTTTTTGACACACTTTAGAATTTACTGTATACATGATTATGTAGTCTATAAATAAAGACAACTTGACTTTTTTCTTATTTGTATCTCAGTTATTTTTCTTGTCTTATTGCATTGGCTAGTAATATTGAATAGAGATTATACAGTGTTGAATAGAAGTGGTAAGAGAAAGTATCCTTATTTTGCTTCCTTGTTCCTAGGAGAAAAGCATTCAATGTTTAACCATTAAGTATGTTGTTAGCTGTTGCTTTTTCTTTGCTTTGTATTGGAGTAGTTAATTTACATATAACATAATTGATGTTTGAATTTAAATATACCATATTCTTGATGCACCTGGGTATCTCAGTCAGTTAAACATTCAGCTTTTGGTTTCAGCTCAGGTCACGATCTCACAGTTTGTGAATTTGAGCCCTGCATTTGGCTCTGCACTGGTGATACGGAGCCTGCTTGGGATTCTCTGTCTCCCTCTCTCTGTCCTTCCCCTGCTTGCTCTATGTCTCTCTCTGTCAAAAATAAATAAACATTTTTTTAAAAAGAAGAAAAAAGTAAATATATTATCTTCTTATTTGTTTTTATTTATCCCATCTCTTATTTCTTTTTTTTTTCCTCCTTTTTTGCCCAATTTTACATCAGGTTCTTTTGTTTTTCCATTTTTTTCTCTATTAGCTTATTGTTTCTACATCCTTTTATTGTACTTAATTGTTACATCATAGCAGCCTTTTTCTAATACTATTCTGTAAGAATTAAGCACCAATGCTTATCTATTATGGTACTAGCTGTGTACCATCTTTGGTAGAATTAAGAAAATGGGCAAATCATTTCTGCTTTATTCTCTTATGGAACCCTGGTTGAAATAGGCTGCCTTAAACCTATTACAACATATACTTTTGATTTATTACAGTTTTACCTTAGTTTACTATTTCTAGGACAATCCAAAGATCTTAAAATATTTTTGTTTTATTAGTTTACTATTTCTAGGACAATCCAAAGATCTTAAAATATTTTTGTTTTATGTACCTCCCTCCTCTTGTGCTATTTTTGCCATGTATTTTAATTCTCTGTATATTGTAAACTCCATAAGACCTCATTCATGTAACTTAAGTCAGTCAGTACACATTTAGATTTACCCATAAACTACTTTTTCCAATGCCCTTGCCTCTGGTAAAGCAAGAAGCCTTTACTTAGAGACATGAGGTATTTTACTTTTGCCTTTGAAATTAACCTGTGCCATGTTTTCAACTCTCTAGACCATTTGCAGTCTGACAATAGTATGCCTTTTATAGTAAACACCATTTAACAGGGGGCTGAAAGTCAAAAATTCCCCTGGAATTCCTACCATCACAGACATCTGGTATTGTTAAGCGTAGGAATGGCCTCCTCAAAAATCAACTCAGAAGAGATTTTTGATCTTTTCCTGGCTTACACTCTATATTTAGGAAGTCTGGTTACTGAATATGGCTCTTCCCAAGATAGGATCATATTTTCATAGCCACTTCCTTGTAATAATCAGGACAAAAGAGATGGGAGATTATATAGACCTATTTTTAAAAATTCAAGATTCTGTCCTGACCATTCCTGGACATTAATACTTTCTTCTTTCCCCTAATAGCAGCCTCTGATGAGCCTGGTTAGTGGTCCTCTCAGTGACAGCCAGGCTGCCACTGCCTCCTCCTCCACTTCCTCCCTCCCACTGCAAATACTCTTTCACATTGTTTACCTTACTTATGTTAATTAATTGCTTGTGTATTAACTTTTAGTCAAACTTTCATAATTACTACAACTAGGTTTCAGTATTCCCAGATCTCCTGTGACAAATATATACAGAACATATCTGGTAAACCACTTCAATAAATGGTTATTATGATCCAATACTTATTGATTCTCCCTAATTTCTCTTTTGGAGGATAATTTTCAGTGTTTTGGAGCACTCTCCTATTGTGATGGCATTTTATACGTAAATATAAATCTGTTTCACCTCAAACTTTCTTACATTATGGAGAATACATTCCATTTGGATTTTTTATTCTTCTAGATGGTGAGACTAAGACCAAGATTGGAGAGGTGGCTTCAGAGGAGGAAATTACAACAAAAATCAAATCATTGCCTGAAGAGTCTGGCAACCCCAGAGATGATGTTCTCCAGGATTCGGAAAGCAGAGGATTCTGTGAATTTGGAGATAAATTAAGTGAAAAGGATCAAAACCTCTTTAAAAAAAGACAACATAACTGTGATGAATGTGGGCAAAGCTTTGCTTGGAGTACAGGCCTTATTAGGCATCGAAGAACCCATTGGGAGAAACCCTATGAATGTGATAAGTGTGGAAAGGCCTTTAGTGTGAGCTCAGCTCTGGTTCTGCATCAGAGAATTCATACTGGGGAGAAACCCTATCCTTGTACTTGGTGTATTAAAAGTTTCAGTCGGAGCTCAGATCTTATTAAACATCAAAGGGTACACACTGGTGAAAAACCTTATAAATGTGATGAATGTGGGAAAGCCTTCAGTCAGAGTTCTGATCTTATTATCCATCAGAGAATCCATACAGGAGAAAAACCCTATCAGTGCAGTCATTGTAGTAAAAGTTTTAGTCAGCGCTCAGACCTGGTTAAGCATCAGAGAATCCATACTGGAGAGAAGCCTTACACATGTAACCAGTGTAACAAACATTTTAGTCAGAGTTCTGATGTTATTAAACATCAAAGAATCCACACTGGAGAGAAACCATATAAATGTGATGTGTGTGGGAAAGCCTTCAGTCAGAGCTCAGATCTTATTCTGCATCAGAGAATCCACACTGGGGAGAAACCTTATCCATGTAATCAGTGTAGCAAAAGTTTCAGCCAGAACTCAGACCTTATTAAACATCGTAGGATTCACACTGGAGAGAAACCCTATAAATGTAATGAATGCGGTAAAGCTTTTAATCAGAGCTCAGTCCTTATTCTGCATCAGAGAATTCACACTGGAGAGAAACCCTATCCGTGTAATCAGTGTAGCAAAACCTTCAGTAGGCTTTCAGATCTTATGAATCACCAGCGAATTCACACAGGAGAGAAACCTTACCCGTGTAGCCAGTGCAGTAAAATGTTTAGTCGAAGATCGGACCTTGTAAAACATCATAGAATTCATACAGGTGAGAAGCCCTATGAATGTGATGAATGTGGGAAAACCTTTAGTCAGAGCTCAAATCTTATTCTACATCAGAGAATCCACACTGGCGAGAAACCCTATCCATGTAGTGATTGTACTAAAAGTTTTAGTCGTCGTTCTGACCTTGTTAAACATCAAAGAATACATACCGGAGAGAAGCCATATGGGTGTAACCAGTGCAGTAAAAGTTTTAGTCAAAGCTCAGACCTCACTAAACATCAGAGAGTGCACTCTGGGGAAAAGCCCTATCATTGTGATCATTGTGAGAAAGCCTTCAGTCAGAGTTCTGACCTTATTCTTCATCAGAGAATCCACACTGGAGAAAAACCATACCCATGCACACAGTGCAACAAAAGTTTCAGCCAGAACTCAGACCTTATCAAACACCAGAGAATCCACACTGGGGAGAAACCATATAAATGTCAGGAGTGTGGAAAGGCTTTCAGTCAGTGCTCAGCTCTTATCCTACATCAGAGGATCCACACTGGAGAAAAACCATATTCATGTGATCAGTGTGGCAAAAGCTTTAGTCGGTGCTCCGATCTCATTAACCATCAAAGAGTCCACACTAGTGAAAAGCCCTATAAATGTGATGCATGTGGGAAAGCCTTCAGCACATGCACTGAACTTATTGAACACCAGGGAATCCACACCAGGGAGACACCCCACAGGTGTGTTCATTGCAACAGAAGTTTTAGCCAGCTCTCTGATCTTATTGATCATGAGATAATCCATTCTGGGGAAGACAGTCTAAATGTGATGAATGTGGGAGAACCTTTAGAGTATACACCAACTTTATTCAGTACTGGAGACACTAGACCAGAAAAAAGTCTTAGAAATGCTATTGAGGATTATGAAAAAGGTTTTAATCAATGCTCAACTCTTGTGCTACATTAAGAAAAAAACACCACTGGACAGGAAATTTTTACAGTGAAGGTTTAACTGAGAGCTCAGACATTACTAAACTTAAAAATTCTGAGGAGAAATCCTGTAATTGGGAAAAACTCCAAAGTGAATAAAAATATTACTGAATGTCAGCAACAATGGAAAAGATTTTCTGTCTATGATGTAAAAAAAAAAGAAAAAAAAACCTCTTTAGTCTTTTATTCAAATACAATCCACAAGGGAAGAGTTTTATCATTATAAGAAATGTGTAACAATATTAATGCAGAACCTATTCAGATATTGTAAAAGTCAATGTGATGGGTCTGCAATCAGAACTCAGAAAGAAATGTACTAATATAATCTCAAACCTTTAGAAAGCCCTAATTACCCATTGCATATCAGAGAAGTCACTTTAGCAAGTGTAGGGAAAGCTTAATTCCCTTCCATATGTTAACTGGCATTCACTCTGATAATCAGCATGCCACTTATCTCCTGACAGTGGAAGAGCCCTACCTTTTGCTAATGTTAATTGTCTATCATTAAATTCCCTCTTTTGAACATGCTATGCTATTCTGGTATTAAGCTTACTAACTACATAACTCTAGTGCCCCATTTTCTCAGAAAATTTTCTTTGACCTATTTTTGGTTTTCCTAACGAATATGACTTTTCAAGTTTCTGCAGTATTCACAGCAAATATGGACTTATTTTGCTCTCACTAATGTAGCCCATAAACTTGATTGGTTTGAAATCCCTCACTACCATTTAATCACAGCTCCTAAATTTTTTTTTAAAAAGAATTCCATATATCGGAGTGTGAAGATTTCTTTTCCATTATGTTTATTTTATCATCTATAGATTGAACAAAAATGAGAGCTAAAGTAATATCTATGTGACTGATTTGTATAGCATATTCTGTCTAAAAATAAAAAGACTGATTTTTTTCAAGTGGCAACATTTATCAGACTATGTTTTGTTTTTTTATTTTTTTTAATGTTTATTTATTTTAAGAGAGTGAGACTGTGCATGTGAGCAGGGTGGGGGGTGGGAGCAAAGAGAGAGAATCCCAAGCAGTTCCATACTCGACACAGAGCCTGATGTGGAGCTTGGTCCCATGAACCATAAGATCAGGACCTAAGCCAAAATCAAGAGTGGGATTCTTAGCCAACTGAGCCACCCAGGTGCCCCTGTTTGTTGATTTCTGACATATTGTTGATAATATGCTATATATATGCAAAGTTTTCAACCAAGAAATAGAAATGTTTTTAAAAATTTCAAATTGCTTTTCTAGTATTAGCTACAAATCTAGTGTTAAAATTCTACTAGTATACTTTGAATATTCTCTGTAATCATCCAGTTAATATATCACTGTAGCACATTGTTATTTACTATGTGCAAGGTATTTTTTGTAGGTTTTGTACTATACACAAAGAATATACTGTCCCAACAAAGCATAAGTGATAAAGCCTGATGTATACAGAAAACACATGGCTCAATATAATCATAAGGGTAGACAAGATACTTTTAAGAGCTCAGAGGAGGTAGTGTTCGATTGTGATTGGAAAGAAAAAGGAAAGTTTGTGGAGCTCTTGAAATTTGAGTTTTGAAGGATGAAAGTTAGAGGCATAAAGGCGAAAGGAGTAGTCAACAAAGATAGAGAAGCAAGCAAGTAGAAAAATGTGAAGTATGTATGTAGTCATTCATTCAATAAACATTCAGTGTCAGACTCTACTGAGTGCTGCTGAAGGGGAGAGAGAATTCCTGCCCTTATGCTCAACAGTTCATGAAAATAATAACTAAGACGTGTACTTAAAAGAGTCAGAATAAGATGGAAATAAAAAATGAAGTAGGGGAAAAGACTGTTTAGGAATGTGATGCCGAACAAGCCGGCAATTCATCTTTTTGGTGTTTATGGCTGCATTAAGTTTCATATTTCTGCACTTTGTTCTCAAGGTAATGGAAAGCCATTGAGGTCTTTGAACAAAGGAATGACATGATCATCTTACTGCCTTCAGAAGAGTAAATTAAAAGGGGAAAGAACAGGGACACCTGGGTGGCTCAGTCAGTTAAGTGTCCCACTCTTGATTTTGACTCAGGTCATGATCTCGTGGTCATGAGATCAAGTCCTACTTTGGGCCCTGCACCGAGCATAGAGCCTGCTTAAGATTCTCTCCCTGTCCCTCTGCCCCTCCTCTGCTCACTCATGCTCACACACTCTCTCTCAAAAATATAAATAAATAAATAAATAAATAAATAAATAAATAAATAAGAGGGGAAGAGCAGAAAGGAAAACTCTTGGAAGTCTGGAAATAAAAGCATGAGGGCCACAAGTAGAGGAATTAAACAGCATTGACATGATGATAAGTCGAGAAATGAGTTGAAAACAAAAGTGTACAATGAATTATCATCTGTTCCTTTGGGAATTTAAAAAGTGAAGAAGAAAAGTAGGATGATGAAGCTTATGTCTGAAGTTTACCCCTTTGCCCTGATAATAAATTTTAAGAGCCATCTGCTTACTACACATTTCTACCTAGTGTCGTGAACTTAACAGACACACCCATGATATCTTCCTTCTGAATTCCTTATCCTAGTGAATTGTACTGCTAAACCCCTTGTTATACAGATGAAATAAATGATAGCCATCCTACGCTGCTCACTCTCCCAGTTTTCTAAATCCACTTCCTCACTAGGTCTTAGAAATGAGTTATAAAAGTCACACTACTTATATAAATATAATTAAAAAATCTGACAGTAACAAGTGTGGACAAGGATATGGAAAAAACTGGAGCCTTCATATTGCTGTTGGGAATATAAAATGGTGCAACCACTTGGAAGTTTGGCTGTTTGATTGCTGATGGGTATAGGATATCTTTTTGGAGTACTGGAAATGTTTTGGAATTAGTGGCAATTGCTGCATGTTTTATAATTTACTAAAAACCACTAGATTCAACCCTTTAAAATAGTAAATTATATGGCAGGCAAATTATATGTCAATAAAAAATTAATATGCAAAAAGGCACCACGACCAGGAGAAAGAACATATGTTTAGAAATAAAATCACAAGTGATACAGGTATTGGAGTTATCATACATGGACTTTAAGTAATATACATGACTATAAGTAATATACTTAACAAAATGCTAATAAATAAATGTTTCCAGAATTTACTAGAATCTATGAAAACTATTTATGGAAATTCTACACCTGAAAAATATAACAACTGCAATTAAGAGCTCGACTGATAGGATTACCAGCAGATTGGACCCTTTGCAATGGGGATTAGTGAACTGAAAGACATAAATAAACACCAAGGCTGAAGCAAGGAGGGGTAAAAAAACAAAATGCAGAGGAAAGTATAGCCATCATACCTAATATTGTAAAATGATCTAACATACAAATAATTTGAGCCTCAAAATGGGATAAGAGATGATGACAAGAGGCTCTGTTTAAAGAAAGAGTGGTCAAGAATTTTCCAATACTCATGAATATCAAGTCATAGATTAAAGGAGCACTACAATCACCACGCAGAATAAATACAAAGAAAAATACACTTGAGGACATTATAGTATCTAACAAAACCGGAAAAAAAGGGAAAAAAATCTAAAAAAGAAAAAACCCACATTTATTCAAATAAACAATAAATAAGGATGAGGATTAACTTCTCAACATAATACCAGAAGATCATGTAATATCTTGAAAGCATAACTTTTAAAAGTAAAGGCAATCTGTATGGTGACATATAGTAGCTACACTTGTGGTGAGCATAGTATAACACGTAGAGATGTTGAGTCACTATGTTATACATCTGAAACTAGTGTGACATTGTATGTCAGCTATACGCAAAAAAACAAATTAATTAATTAATTGAATTTAAAAAATTTAAAGGCAATGTAAAGACATCTCCAGATAAACAAAAGAGAGTTCACTGCCCATAGATTCAAATGAATACTAAAGGGAGTTCTTTAGAAATAAGGGAAATGATTCCAGACTGAAAACAAGTTTAGGAAGAAATGAAGAGCCATGTGGAAAGTGTAAATCTGAGGGCAAATCTAAATGAAGACGGATTATAAGAAAATATAATAATGCCTCCAGTCAGGACCTAAGTACATAATGGATTCTAATAAACCAAGAATGCATGTTGTAATCTCTAGAATAATAGAGAAGTGTGAGGATGCCTGGGTGACTCAATCAGTTAAGCCACTGACCCTTGATACTGGCTCAGGTAATAATCTCATGGTTATGAGATCAGGCTCTCTGCTGAGTTTGGAGCCTGCTTGGGATTCTCTCTCTCCCTTTCTCTCTCTCAAAATAAATAAATAAACTTAAAAAAAAGAATATAGTATATGTGGATAATATAATTAACAAAATGACCTAATTGACATATAGATAACAATGCAACCAACAATGACAGAAAACCTCTTGAAGGTGTGCAGAGCATTTACCAAAACTTACCATGTGCTTGTTTGTAAAGCAAGCCTCAACAAATTTCATCAGATTTAAATAATTCATCAGATTTAGAGCAGTGATGTCCAATAGAACTTTTTATGTTCTTGTCAGTATTGTTCACATTTTAAAATGTAGCTAATGTGCCTGGTGAATTACATTTTATTTAATTCTAATTAATTTAAATAGCCACATCTGGTTACTGGCTACCACAGTGGACAGCAAGACTTAGCATATGTTTTCAGACAACAATGAAGTTAGCTAGAAATCAGTAACACACACATATACATTTTAAAAAATTCCCAAATGTTTGGAAATTAAGACGGTTTAAGTCACATACAAGTGGGGCACCTGGGTGGCTCAGTTGGTTAAGTGTTCAGTGATCTCACGGTTTGTGAGTTTGAGCCCCACAACAGGAGCTCCACATCAGGCTGACAGTGTGAAGCCTGATTGAGATTGCCTCTCTCTGCCTCTCCCCCACTTGTACACACACACACACACACACACTCTCTCTCTCTCTCAAAATAAATAAACTTTAAAAAAATAAATAAATAACCGATGAATAAAAGAAGCAAGCATAATGGAAATTTCAAAGGTATTTTTGTCAAGATAAAAATAGAAATTATAGAATACAACTAAAGCCCTGATTAAAGAGAAATTTATTTTAAAAATAAATACAAATTAAATTTAAAAAGAAATGTATAGCATTCAGTGCATGTGTTAGGAAAGAAAGGGGTGCAATTCAATAATATAAATATCCATTGGAAGAAGTTATAAAAGAATAGCAAGTAATCTAAAGAAAGAATGTAGAGAGAATTTCATGCACTGCTGTTCTGTGTTCCAGTTGTAACTTACAAGGAAATTTGCACAATGTCCAGAATGTTTGCTGTCCTGCAAATGAAGGAACAGGGTCTTCTCAAATTCCTTATAGCAGGAACCCACTTAGGTGGCACCAACTTGACTCCTAAATGGACAGCACATCCACAAAAGGAAAAGTGATGGCATCGTTATCATAAATCTGAAGAGAACCTCAGAGAATCTTCTGCTGGCAGCTCATGTCATTGTTGCCATTGAAACACAACTGCTGTCAATATCATGGCCCCCAGGAATACTGGCCAGCAAGTTAGGCTGAAGTTTGCTGCTGTCCCTGGAACCACCCCTGTAGCCGCGCACTGAAGAAAATGTTCTCAGACATCTAGACTGAGCGGATGTGCAGGGCTGCCTCTGCCAGCAAAACAGCAGCAGCAACCAACTGTACATGGTCTTTACTTTATGTTCGCCAGGTATAAACATCAAAGAATGGGGGAGCCTGGGTGGCTCAGTCGGTTAAGCGTCCAACTTCAGCTCAGGTCATGATCTCACGGTTTGTGGATTCGAGCCCACATCAGGCTGTGTGCTGACAGCTACCTCAGAGCCTGGAGCCTGCTTCAGATTCCGTATCTCCCTCTCTCTCTGACCCGCCCCTGCTCACGTTCTCTCTCTCTCAGAAATAAATTAAAAAATCATATATATATATAAATCAAAGAATGTTAAAGCATGGGAGGAAAACACAAAGAGCCTCCAGATATAGACCAAACACATCTGGTGTTTAAGTGAAAGCATGTAGGGGAGATATACAGTTTCAAAGACTGCTAGGCAATTACAATGGGTCTGTCTCCTAACTGGCTCCTGGGTGTGCTCGCTTCAGCAACACGTGTACCTGGCTCCTGGGAGATCGTGGGGCTCTGTTCTCATAGTGCTATCACATCCAACAGTCTTGAACATCACTGATATTTCAGCACTTACCCCATTCACTTTCTCAGGGCTTACAACACACTCTCTAGAAATCACCCCACACACCCCTATTGCTGCCCACTGTTCTCCTGAAATCTTCACTACCCAGATCCAGACAGCCTTACAGTCACCAAGACTTCTGATGGTTACCCATCCCAGGGCTGACTACTAGCCTCTCACAGCGGTGTCTTGTGTTGGCCTGCCTACTGTTGCCATGTTTAACACAAACTCATCTGCTCTTTGTGGACTTTGCCATCCTGTGCAGCAATGAAGCTGACTCACTGAGTCTGATGAGGTGGATAACGGCCCACAGAGTTATGCACATGTGTGGCACCATATTTCCATGAACACCTCCAGGATGTCATGCCTGACCTCTGCTTCTACAGAGATTCTGAAGAGGTTGTACAAAAAGAGCAGGCCATGAAAAGGCTTGCTGAAAAGGCTATGACCACAAAGGACTTTCAGGGTGAATGGACTTCTCCAGCTCCTGAATTTACTGCTTCTCAACCTGAGCTCCCTGACTGCTCTGAAAGCGCAATGTCCTCTGGAGCGCTCAGCCTGCCACTGAGGACAGGTCTGCAGCTCACACTGCTCAGGCCACTGTGTGGATAGGAATGACCACTCATGGGCTTAAACTGTTCTTCCACAGACTCTTAAACACAAAATGGAAATACAGTTGACAGAAAATAAAAAGTTTCTTTAAAAAAAAAAAAGAGTGATGGAGGGAAACAAGATGGTAGAGAAGCAGGGAGCTCCATACATTTTGCTCACCCCATCTCTCAAACAGAGAAGGCCTGAAGCTATAGGACACTGAACTGCAAGAGTCTGGGAGGAAAAGAGACAGAGTCCACTAAGAAGACAACCTCATAGGTGCATGAGTTACCATGCCAGGACCAGGAGACCCAGAGGGAGGGGAGGGAATCCCCTTCACCAGGAGCCACAAAGAGTCGAGGGAAGACAAAGAGCAGCTGAAACTGCTCATAGATTGTCCCTGGAGAAGAGAAAAACCTCGGCTCAGGACAGAGAGTGATCCTATTTCTAGCTGTGGCCCTGACTTTGGGTGGGTGCCTCGGTCCCAGGCAGCGCCAGGAGAAACTGCTCTGCTGTTCTCCCAGCTCGATCCCTGGCTGGGAGCGGCCTGGCCTGCGGGATTATATTTCGGACGGTATCAATAAAGGACGCAGACTAAGACCTGGAAACATGGTGGGGCTTGGGGCATAGATCACAGCCCACCTTGGCTACGCCTGCAGCACAGGGAGCTCGGATCCAAAAAAGTGATTTGCAATGCTTGGTTCGAGAAGGGACTGGGGAGCCACCATTTTTCTCCCCACATCCACTAAGGTGGGACCTCAGGGAGTGACCTCTGGGACCACAGTGGAAGTTAAGACCCTCCTACATCAAACCACGCCCATCCCCGCTAGAGAGCTGTTCTTTTTTTTTTTTTTTTTTTACTGGATCCTGGAGCAAGACCAACATGGATGCGCTGACATGATTAATTCTAGATCAGCTCTTTATATTCAGATATATTTTCCCTTGTCTCATTCATATCCCTCTCCTCTGCTCTGGTCATTGGTTTGCTTAAACAGTCACATTTAATCCATTCTCTAGATGTATATTCTACACCTCCCCCACTACTTTTCTATCTCTCTCTCTCTCTCTCTCTCTCTGGGGTAATCAGACTATATAGTTTCTCTGAGTAACATTATCTTCGTTTCTTTCCCCTCACCTCCTACCATATTCTCCTCTTTCTCTCTCTGAATTAAGCCTCTTTGTCTCTCTGCCTGGTCATTGTCCAATTTTGCTTTCTCCCCGCTGTCATTTCTCTCTTCGTATATGCACTTCCATCAGCACTACATACACCCTGCTCTTTATTTGTAGCTGGGAATTCTGTTTTTATGCTTTTAGAGTGTCCTTTATCTGTTGGGTTTTTTCTTTTTTCTTTTTCTTTTTCCCTTTTGGTTTGCTTGTTTGTTGGATTTGTCTGTCCATTTGGGTGCCTTTGTTACCTGTGTGTTTGTCTGTCTGTTTTCCTTTCTAGGGCTACCTCAAGAATCAAACCAAAGTACACATGGTGGAGAGCCCAAATACCACTACGAATAGGGAAATAAACAAAATCTCAACAAGAGAGACCAAGAAACACCATTGAAAGAACACTTCCTGAATGGACAGGCCCTGGACAGTCAATGAGCCTTCTTTAATATGGAAGTACTCACTAGTGCAGAGTACATAACAAACTTTTAAAACTAACAAGAGACAGAAAGCTAGCCAAAATAATGAAATGGAAGAACTCTCCTCTAAAGAAATTCCAGGAAGAAATGAGAGCCCAAGAACTGCCCAAAACAGATATAAGCAACATAACTGAACAAGAATTTAGAACAATAGTCTAAATTAATCACTGGGCTTGAAAAAGGCATGGAAGACATTAGAGAAGTTATTGTTACAAAGACTATGGAGCTTAAAAATAGTTGTGATGAGTTAAAAAATGCTATAAATGAGATACATAATAAAATGGAGGCATGAATGCAGGGACTGAAGAGGCAGACAGGAGAATTGGTGAATTAGAAAACACAATTATAGAAAAAGAGGAAGCCGAGGAAAAGACAGATAAACTGATCCAGGAGCACGAAAGGAGAGTTCGAGAACTGAGTGATAGAATCAAACTGAACAATATGCGTATCATAGAAATTCCAGAAGAGGAAGAGAGAGGGAAAGGCCCTGAAGGAATACTTGAACAAATTATAGCTGAAAACTTCTCCAATCTGGGGAAGGTAACAGACATTGAAATCCAAGAGGCACAGAGAACTCCTCTCAGATGTAACTTGAATCGTTCTTCTACATGATATATCATAGTGAAACTGGCAAAATATAAGGACAAAGATAGAATTCTGAAAGCATCTAGAGATAAAAGGGCCATAGCATATAAAGGGAAACCTATCAAAGTAGTTACAGACCTATCTACTAAAACTTGACAGGTTAGAAAGGAATGGCAGGAAATATTCAATGTGATGAACAGAAAAAATGTGCAGCCAAGAATCCTCTATCCAGCAAGCCTGTCATTCAGAATAGAAGGAGAGAGGGGCACCTGGATGGCTCAGTCGGTTGTGCATCCGACTTCTGCTCAGGTCATGATCTCACGGTTCATGGGTTTAAGCCCTACGTCAGGCTCTGTGCTGACACCTCAAAGCCTGCTGCCTGTTTCAGATTCTGTGTCTTCCTCTTTCTCTGCCCCTCTGCCACTCATGCTGTGTTTCACTGTCTCAATAAACATTTTTTAAAAATTTTAAAAAAGGAAAAAAAAGAATAGAAGGAGAAACAAAAGTGTTCCCAAATAAACAAAAATTGAAAGAATTCATCAGCACTAAACCAGCCCTACAAGAACTCCTGAGGGGGACTCTATGAGGGAAATGTTGCAAGGAACACAAGGTACCAGAGACACCACTACAAGCATGAATCCTACAAAGAACACAACGACTCTAAACCCATATTTTCCAATAATAACACTGAATGAAAATGGACTAAATGCCCCAATCAAAAGACATAGGGTAGCAGAATGGATAAAAAACCAAAATCCATCTATTTGCTGTCTACAAGAGACTCATTTTAGACTTGAGGACACCTTCAGATTGAAAGTAAAGGGATGGAGAAATATCTATTGTGCTACTGGAAGTCAAAAGAAAGCTGGAGTAGCCCTACTTGTATCAGACAAACTGGACTTTAAAGTAAAGGCAATAACAAGGGATGAAACAGGGCATTATATAATAATTACAGGGTCTATCGATCAGGAAGAGCTAACAATTATAAATGTCTACATACTGAATACGGGATCACCCAAATGTATTAAAACAATTAATCACAAACAGAAACAATCTTATGGACAAGAATGTGCTAATAGCAGGGGACTTTAATACTCCACTTACAGCAATGGATAGATCAACTAGACAGAAAATCACTAAAGAAACAATGAACTTGAATGACACATTGGACCAGATGGATTTGACAGATATATTTAGAACTCTACATCCTGAGGCCATGGAATTCACTTTCTTCTCAAGTGTGCATGGCACCTTCTCCAAGATAGATCACATACTGGGACATAAAGCGGCCCTCAATAAATATAAAAGAATTGAGATCATACCATGCACACTTTCAGATCACAATGCTATGAAACTTGAAATCAACCACCGGAAAAAGTCTGGAATAGTTCCAAAAAACATGGAGGTTAAAGAACACACTACTAAAGAATGAATGGGCCAATCAGGCAATTAGAGAAGAAATTTAAAAATATATGGAAACAAATGAAAATGAAAATACAACAATCCAAACTCTATGGGATGCAGCAAAGGCAGTCCTAAGAGGAAAGTACATTGCACTCCAGGCCTATTTCAAGACATTAGAAAAAGTGCAAATACAAAATCTAACAGCGCACCTGAAGGAACTAGAGGAGAGCAACAAGAGCACCCCAAACCCAGTAAGAGAAGAAAAATAATAAAAATCAGGGCAGAAATAAACAATATAGAATAAAAAAAAAAAAACCAGTTGAACAGATCAATGAAACCAAAAGTTGGTTTTTTGAAAAAATAAACAAAATTGACAAACCTCTAGCCAAGCTTCTCAAAAAAGAAAAAGAGAGAGCACCCAAATAGACAAAATCATGAATGAAAATGGACTTATTACAACCAATCCCTCAGAAATATAAGCAATTATCAGGGAGTACGATAAAAATTATATGCCAACAAACTGGACAACGTAGAAGAAATGGACAAATTCTTAATCACACACACACTTCCAAAATTCAAATGAGAAGAGATTGAAGAAATGGGCAGAAGACATGAACAGACATGTCTCCAAAGAGGACATCCAGATGGTTAACTGACACATGAAAGGATGTTCAGCATCCCTCATCATCAGAAAAATGCAGATCAAAACCACACTGAGATACCACTTCACACTGGTCAGAGTGGCTAAAATGAACAAATCAGGAGACTATAGATGCTGATGAGGATGTGAAGAAATGGGCACCCTCCTACACTGTTGGTGGGAATGTAAACTGGTGCAGCTCCTCTGGTGTGGGTTCCTCAAAAAATTAACAATAGAACTCCCCTACGACCCAGCAATAGCACTGCTAGGAAATTACCCAAAGGATACAGGAGTGCTGATCCATAGGAGCACATGTACCCCAATGTTCATAGCAGCACTCTCCACAATAGCTAAAACATGGAAAGAGCCTAAGTGTCCATCAACAGATGAATGGATCAAGAAGATGTGGTTTATCTATACCATGGAATACTACATGGCAATGAGAAACAATGAAATCTGGCCATGTGTAGTAACATGGATGGACCTTGAGGGTGTTATGCTGAGTGAAATAAGTCAGGCAGAGAAGGACAGATACCATATGTTTTCACTTATAGGTGGATTAGGAGGAACTTAACAGAGGACCATGGGGGAGGAGAAGGGGAAAAATAATTGGGGAGAGGGGGAGAGGCAAACCACGAGAGACTCTTGAATGCTGAGAACAAACTGAGGGCTGATGGGGGTGGAGGAGAGGGGAAGGAGGGTGATGGGGATGGAGGAGGGCACTTGTTGGGATGAGTACTGGGTGATATATGGAAACCAACTTGACAATAAACTATGAAAGAAAAAAGAGTGAATGAAAACAAATAGATCATGAATTAATGAAATAGAAAACAAATATTTTAGTTGTTTTTGATAATCTGACAAGTGATAATCCCCCAAGCAAAACTGACAAAAAAGAAAGAAAGAAAGAAAGAAAGAAAGAAAGAAAGAAAGAAAGAAAGAAAGAAAGAAAGAAAGAAAAAAGGAAGAGAAAGAACAAAGCACCATTTGTCAAAGGAATGTCAAAATGGCCATTAGTGTAAATCTATAGCCATTACAGATATGACATAAAGAGAAGAAAACACAAGAAAAAATATAAAATTTGAATAGTTCTGGGTCTATTAAGGAAATTATCTATAATTTTAAATCTGTCCAATAAATATTCCAAGCCAGATATCACAGTGGGGGAATATTTACAGACATTAATGGAAGAAATAAACCCATCTTACACAAACTCTTCAAGGTAATTGGAAAATATGGTCCATTACCCAACTAATTTTACGGAAGTTGTGGATCATACTCCTTACAGAGGAAAATTTCATTCCTGGAATAAGACCAGAAGTGTGGCTTTCTATAGGATTTTGACATACCCGTGTTTCCACATCTTCCTACATATCCTTTAGGCCCCTGATCACTCCAGCTTCAAGGAGCTACCACTGAGCCTCCAGGGTGTATTAAAAGGATTCTTTTTCCAATAGTAGGGATCCAGTTCTATGACAGACTGAGTCTATCTACAATATCATACAATGTATACTTATCACATTACAGTTTTCTAGACAAAGAATTTGTTATTTGTTTATAAACGTGGTTTGGTTAGATATTTTCAATGAATTTCATTTAGTCTGCTTACTCAATGATACAGGTAATTGCATGGGACCAGTGAAATTCTCAGATCATCAGTTGGTCCAGAGGGCCACATACAAAGTTCTATAGGAATGAGAACATTTCATGCTTGTAAGCTACACTCTAGGGAAAAAAGTATCCATCTAAATTAGGGGTCAGCAAAGTACTACAAGAAGGCCAGCCTGCCACTTGTTTTTGTAAAGTTTTAATGGAACCCAGCCACTCCCATTTGTTTGTGTGTTATCTGTGGCTGGGTTTTGCTATAATGGCAGAGTTGCATAGTTGTGACAGAAACCGTAGGGCCCCAAAGCTGAAAATATTTATTATCTGGCCCTTTACAGAAAACATTTTCTGACCCCTGACCTGAGAATTTTCTTTTTAACTTTCATTGATTTTTTTTTGCTGATTTTAAATGTGCTGCTAGCTTACTGGAAAAAAAAAATGGTAATATGTAAAAGAATAAAGATAAAAGTCACTGTCTCTGGAAGCCTATTTTGCAAACCTAGAATTTCGGTGTGTGCCATTCTACATATATATATATATGTACTTTTTTCCAAAAATGATACCGATTATGATAAACTAAATCTTTGGGCATTTTAAAGTAAATATGAACATTTTATATGTCCATAAGCATAGCTCTACATCATCATTTTAAATTGTGACTATAATGGATATTTATAATTGCTTTCTCAGTATCCCCTACAACCCTCCCCTGCCTCAAGCCTTCTCAATAATAGCACCTACCCTGATTTTCCTTTAATAATTCTCCCTCCCCCTTTCTGGGCTACTAAATTTTCTTTGACTTTTGACATAATTTCAAACTTATAGAAAATTGCAAGAATAGTACAAAGAATTCCTGTATACACTTCACCCCAATTCCCCAAATGTTGACATTTTATTACAATTTTTTTAACAATTCCCTACCTGCTTTTTTATCCAGATATCTATCTATCTATCTGTCTATCTATCTATCTATCTATCTAGGGTGTTTTTTTTCTGAATAGTTTAAGAGTAAGTGGCACCTGCAGTGCCCCTTTGACATTTAAACACCCCAATTCCCCAAATGTTGACATTTTATTACAATTTTTTTAACAATTCCCTACCTGCTTTTTTATCCAGATATCTATCTATCTATCTATCTATCTATCTATCTATCTATCTATCTAGGGTGTTTTTTTTCTGAATAGTTTAAGAGTAAGTGGCACCTGCAGTGCCCCTTTGACATTTAAATAGGGCAGAGAAGGAGATTTCGAGCCAAAGTAATGTCGTCTGACTTCTATGATCTGGCTGCTGTGTTGAGAACTGGGTAAAATACAGCAAGCAGGGAAGCAGGGAGGTTCTTGGCCTGAGCAACAGGAAGGACAAAATTGCCACTTTCTAAGATAAAGGAAACTATAAGAAGAACATGTTTGGGGACAAATTAAAGGTTTGATGTTAGGGCGTGTTAGATTTAAGATGCCAAGTTAGTCGTTGTACCGAACTAGTTTAAAAACTGCCTCCCGTTTGCAGAGTGGGTATTCTGTTCTCATATGGATAACCCTCTAAGAAGATTGCCTGCACATCCACCCCTAAGGCCGCAAGCCCATGAGACTGCAGGGACGGGGGCCACTCCCACTCCTCCGGTGTTGTGTTGTCTTGGAGTGTGACTTCCTAGTGGTGGCTGCTGGACAGGCTGAATGGTGCCCCCCGGAAGTATGGAGGAATTCATGCCCTGTGGGAGAAACTGAGCAGAGGGAGGGAGAGTCTGGAACAGTCTTTTTTCTCCTCTACCCCCTGGTGAGGTACGATGAAGTAGTCCATAGCACTTGCTCTCTGAACATAGTGGGACTAAGCAAACAGCTTTCCTGAAGCTATAGACAGCTCAGCAACACCCACTTGTATTTGTTCTCCTTCCCTTCATTACCTCCCATTTACTTATCCTTCCTGGGATTGCATCACCCCAATAAAATATTAACAATAAAGTTTTTTTTATCTTAGGCTCTGTTTTCTTAGGAACCCAGACTAAAGCAGGCATCAAAGTAGATATTTCTGGGATATATAAGGCCGTAATTCAGAGAAGAGGTCTAGGCTGAGATACAGATTTTGCAGTCATAGATAGTATTTAAAGAGACGAGATCACCTAGGAAGAGAATGTAGGTAGACATGAAAAGGGATTTGAACACTGAATCCTCAGGCACTCCAACATATAGAAGTCTACAGAGATGAGGAAATAGCAGCATTGAGACTGAGAAGAAATGCCCCATGAAGTGGAGAAAAAGCAGACGTTGTTCTTGACGCCAAATGAAAATATGTCAATTATGCAAAATACTGTGGCTGATGGTTCAAGTAATGTAAGTCTAATAAATGAGTATTGGAATCAGCAATGTGGAGGTTAGCAAACTTTACATCTCTTTATGTGGATAAGAATTTTTATAATGGGGGCCCTGCATGGTTCAGTCCGTTGAATATCAGACTCTTGATCTCGGTTCAGGTCATGATCCCAGGGTCTGGGATTCTGCCCTGAGCATGGAGCCTGCTTAGCATTTTCTCTCTCTCTACCCCTCTCCCCAACTCGCACTCTAAAAAAAAAAAAAGTTTTTGTATAATGTATGGTAGTGTCACACCTCTTATTCTTGATGAAATTTGTATTTTCTTTCCCCACGCCCCTGCTCCCCCCCCATAAGTCTGGCTAGAAGTTTATTAATTTTATTAATCTTTTGTAAAAGTTAGCTTTGGGTTTAAAAAGAATATAGACAGGCAGCTGGGTAGCTCAGTCAGTTAAGTGTCTGACTTTGGCTTAGGTCATGATCTCAGTTTGTGGGTTTGAGCCTTGCATCAAGCTCCTTGCTGACATAGCAGAGCCTGTTTGGGATTCTCTCTCTCTCTGCCTCTTGGCCCCACCTTGACTCTTTGCATTCTCTCTCAAAATAAACATATATATGTACATATATACATAATTTTTCTCTTATTTTTCTGCTATTTTGTTGATTTGTAATCTAATCTTTGCTATTTCTTCTCTTTGGGCTTAATTTGTTCTTATTTTGGTTTCTTTTTTTAAAAAACTTTTTAAATGTTTATTTTTGAGAGAGAGAGATGGGGCATGAGCAGGGGAGGGACAGAGAGAGAGGGAGACACAGAATCTGAAGCAGGCTCCAGGCTCTGAGCTGTCAGCACAGAGCCTGAGATGGGGCTGGAACCCACAAACCATGAGATCATGCCCTGAGCTGAAGTAGAATGCTTAACCAACTGAGCCACTCAGGTGCCCTTTATTTTGGTTTCTTAAGATGGAAGCTGAGGTTAACTGAATTAAGACTTATTTTTCTAATGTGTTTTACTGCCATAAATTTCCCTATAAGAACTGAATCCTATAGATTATTTTTTCAAATATTTCTCTATCCCTCCTCTCGCTCACCTCTGAGGACTCAAATTACAATTACACATATCAGAGTGCTTGAGGTTGTACCACAGCATGTTGATGCTCTATTCATTTTTTCTCAGTGTTTTTTTTTCCCCTCTATTTTTCATTTTGGATGGTTTCTATTGCTTTTTTTTTTTTCTCTTCCTTTCTTCTGTTTTATCCAGTTAATTTTTTGTTTATTTATTTTAGAGAGAGAGTGTGAGAGGAGGAGGAACAGAGAGAGAACGAAACAGAGAATCTGAAGCAGGCTCCAGGCTCTGAGCTGTCAGCACAGAGCCCGATGCGGGGCTTGAACTCATGAACTCCGAGATTATCACCTGAGCCGAAGTCAGTGCTTAAACAACTGAGCCACCCAGGACCTGTTTTATCCAGTGAAACCCATCTGTGCTTTTTTGTTTTTTAATCTCAGACATTGTAGTTTTTGTCTCTAGAAGCTTAGTTTGGTTGCTTTTTTAGACCTTTCATGTCTCTACTAAACATGTTCAATGTCTCCACCAGCTTCTTGATCATATGGAATAAAGTTATAATTATCTTAATGTGCTCGTCTACTAATTCTTTGTCATTTCTGGGCCGATTTGATTTTT
This sequence comes from Proteles cristata cristata, assembly GCA_017311185.1. Taxonomy (NCBI): domain Eukaryota; kingdom Metazoa; phylum Chordata; class Mammalia; order Carnivora; family Hyaenidae; genus Proteles; species Proteles cristata. The sequence continues at coordinate 156,576 of JAESUZ010000945.1, forward strand.
CTTATTATGGGTTGTATTTTCCTGCCTCTTTGCAGGATTCATAATTTTCGATCAGAGGCCAGACATTATGCATTGTGCCTTGGTGGGTGCTGGATATTTTTAATATATTTTTGAGATTTGTTCTGGAATGCATTCAAATTATTTGGATACAGTTTTATCCTCTCAGGTCTTGCTGTTAAGCATCTTGTAGGGAGTATGAGTCTAGGATCATTTTTTCCACTAAGGAAGCAGGACCCTTCCTACTGTTTGAAACCAGTTTCTGAGCCTCAGCACTATTGGTATTTAGAGCTGGGTGATTTATTGTTACACATTGTAGAATGTGTAGCAGCATCTCTAGCCTCTACCTACTAGATGCCAGTAAAACCCACCTTCTCTGGTTGTAACAAACAAAAACGTCTCCAGATTTTGCCAAATGTCAGGCTGGGTGGGGGTGGAGGGTGCAAAATTGCCCTTTAGAACCAGCGCTCTACACTGATGCCCTGTGAATTGTAAGGTTTTCTACTCAGATACCTTTTGTGAGTTCCACTGATTTTCCCCTCTAATCCTTTTGGATGGTTCTTTCCCCCTTCTGGTAGTTTTCCTACACAACATGCTCACGAGTACTCAACTTGAGTAGATCTCCAGTGTTCTGTCTAGCTCTCTATCTGGTACATTGCCTTGCAAAAGCTAGCCTAGCCACCTTGGCCTCCCAGGACCCCTTGGCTCCATCTTCTCAGGAAGCCTGCCGGGGTCCGCTTGAGTTCTCCTTCCCCATGCTGTGGCCTAAAAACTCTCTCCAGGTAGTAAACTGAGACAACCAAGTTTGCTTCATTTGCTTCTCATCTCTCAGGGATCCTTTCCCCCAGCCTTTGCAGTATAGATTTCGTAGTATTTGTTCAGGCAGGTTAGATCTCATATCTTGGCATAACCAATTCTGTGTGTAATTTTTAAAAATGTTTTATTTATTTTTGAGAGCGAGAGAAAGACAGCGTGAGCAGGGGAAGGTCAGAGAGAGAGGGAGACCTAGAATCTGAAGCAGGCTCCAGGCTCTGAGCTAGCTGTCAGCACAGAGCCCGACACGGGGCTCGAACCCATGAACTGTGAGATCATGACCTGAGCCAAAGTTGGACGCTTAACCGACTGAGCCACCCAGGCACCCCATGTGTTTGTGATTTAGAAAGAAAACATATTTGCATAATAGTCAGAAAAATCCTAGAGAGGAAAATCGATAATTCAAGATAAAAGATTGTTGGGAGCATGCCTTGACTAGGTAAGTGTGAGAGGACAGCTTAGATCCAGTGGAGGATTCAGGGAGAAGCACAGAGCATCCAAAGTTAAGAGGAAAGAAGGCATTAACAAACCAAAATACAGACACTTTACTCTTTTCTAATTTGTTCTTCTGTTGCAAATATTGGTGTAATAAGTATAGATGGGGACAGATACAGAGAGATCACTTACATAGGTATAGAGAGAACATTAAAATGTTAAAAGGATTGTCGGCTCATGGCTGACTTTTTGGAGGATTTTTATTTCTAACCTTCATTAAGGAAATACACAAAGAAACATCTTAAACAATCTATAGAGGGGCGCCTGGGTGGCTCAGTCACTTCAGCATCCAACTTCAGCTCAGGTCATGATCTCACGGTTCATGGGTTCAAGCCCCGTGTCAGGCTCTGTGCGGACAGCTAGCTCAGAGCCTGGAGCCTGTCTCCGGATTCTAGGTCTCCCTCTCTCTCTGACCCTCCCCTGCTCACGCTGTCTCTGTCTCTCTCTCAAAACTAAATAAAAAACAAACAAAAAAAGAATCTAAAGAAAACAGGTAACTGGACACTTTGTTCTATTCTCAGCACCTAGTCATATTACTCCTTTGCCCCCAAATGGTTTCCCGTCTCCTTCAAAGTAAGTCTTAGTCCTGCCAATGGTTAACCAGGTCTTCGGTGATGTGCCCTCACCCTCTACCCTTACCCCATTTATTCCCTGGCTTCACCCCCTACTTTACCTCATTATTCTGCTTCAGTGACTCCACCCCCTTGCTGTTTCTTGAACAATCAGTCACTGCTCCCCCATCAAGTTCTTCACACTTGCTGTGCCCATGTGTGGAACCTCGTGGCTTGCTTTTTATTTTATTCCTCTCTCTCCTCTAATTTTTCTTTTCCAATTTATTTTCTCCAAACCATTCATCATATGACATACAACATGCTTTTATTCCCCCTACTGCCATGGGTAGTTTCCACCCACAGAAGCAATAGATATAAACCCTAACAACTAGGTTTTAGACATTAGCAACTTAAAATGAGGGCCCCAGAGAACAATGTTCTGGGGTGGGGTGGGGGGTGGGGGGAGACGATGGTCATAGGGAGGGGCTTCAAGGGTCACGTACAAGGGATGCTTGAAGGGAATGCCCCAAATGCAATGGCTGGAGGTGGGTACAGCATAGACTTGGCAGTGTAGTGCCCAGTCCGAATCCCAGGTTAATGAATCTGTACAAAGGATGGAAAAGAAATGCCGAAGACACAATTACGTGAAAAGCTTTCATCCACAAACATTCCCAACACCAATGTTTAGATACTCTTGGGATGTAACATATTATGAGTGTGGTATAGTCCGTGGAGTAAGAAATGGCAGAAGTTGATAGAGGCCAAGTCATGGAAGGCCATGCTAATTTTATTAACCTATATAATGCATAAAGTGTTAAGTCTAGAATTTAGAATTACAAAGCTTTTCTACGAATCAATAAGAAAATACAAATAACCTATGTTAATCAGGACAGAAACCCAATCCAGTATTTTAAACAAGAAAGGGACTTTATTGGCTCACAAAACTTTAAAGTTCGGAGGTAGGGCAGGCTTTAGGCACAGCTGGATCTAGGGCCTCCAGAAAAATGACATCGGAACTTAGTTCTCATTCCTTTCTGCTAGCCTCTGAATTTCTCCTCAGACTCTCTCCACATGGTGTAAATTCAGGCTTACAATCCTTAGTTCGTGGGATCTCTGTAGAGCCTTCTTTCCAATAGTTCCAGCAGAAGTTCTGTTGAGAGCTCGCTTTAGCCTGGCTTGAGTTACATGCCCATTCTTTAATCACTGTGGCTAAGCTGCAGGACTCAGGAAGGCCAGACCTGGTCACATACTCATCTGAGCCACAGGGAATGGGTTCCCCACAATAAATAAGGATTCTGTTACCAGAGGATGGGGAAAGAGATGCTGAACAACAACAAAAGACCCAACAACATATATCCACACATAACCCAACAGAAAAGCTATTATAGGTAAAGGATATGAACAAACAATCCATGATAAAAATGGCCAATAAACATGAAAAATAACCTCAACCTCACCATTAATGAGGGAAATACAAAAGGATTTTTTCTTTTTTTGCCCATCAGAAAAAAATTACGTAGTGTAGGTAAGGCTATGTGGGGAAATGAGCACTTTCCGTACATTTGGTGAAAATAAAAAGTTATGAAGACCTTTGGGAAGGCTAAGATGGGTCAATCAGAAAGCACATCCTTTGACCCAATCATCCACCTCATACAACTCCATCTGGAAGAAATTCACACACATGCACAAAAATGTATGAAGAAGACATTTACTTTGGCAGTGTAAAAGCAAGAGAAAAAATAAGGAAATAGTTAAATAATGGGATTTTCATAGTACTGGATCCTATTCAAATCAACCATTAAAGAAATTTAATGACTTCAGGATCTGTTTGAGACCAAAAAATTTAAAAAAAGCAAGCTGCAGAATACATATACATGATCTTACTTATGTAAAAATAGCATTTATATGTGTATGTATATTAATATGGAAATGTATAGAAAGGGAACTAAATGGATGTTTATGAAACGAGACAGTGGAACCAGATTGGAAGTACTAAAAAAAAAAGGGGGGGTCTTTCTGCTCTTATAGTTGTGTATCATTTAAGTTTTGTAAAATGAGATGGTAGTCATTAATTAATTAAAAAAAGAAAAATGGGCAAAGGCAATATTCACAATTAAGAAACGCAAATGGGCAATAAACATAAAAATGATGCTCCTCCTTATTAACAAAAAGAAAGACAAATTTTGCCCACGAGAATGGTAAAAATATTTCAGGATTTGGGGTGGGTGGGAGTGTAGGCAAACAGGCACTCTGTTGATAAGAGTTGTAAATCGGTACCATCTTTTTGGTGATTATTTCTCAAAACGTCAAATGTGCACATTCTGACCCAATAAATCTATTTTGAGCTATTTATCCTACAGAAATATCCACACAGGCAGTAAAATATATGGGTAAGAATGTTAATAACTATACCTTTATCTATAATTAAAAAATTGGAAAAAACTATTTTCCATCAAGAAGGGGCTGGTTACATAAATTACAGTATTCATGCAATGGAACGATATGTAGCCATAAAAAACCACGTCTACATCCAAGTGGGAGGGAGGCAAGTTTCAGTGCAGTACATGTAAAATGGAGATATGTACCTACCTCAAATGGTTGCTGTGAGGACTAAGAGTTAATCCGTGGTAAAGCGCTTCCAACAGTGCCCGCATACAGCAACCACAAGTGTCAGCTATGAACACATGTTTGCTTAATATGTATATGCCTAAGTCTGAAAGAATAGCAAACCAAGTCATTATTCCTTCTATGACTATGAAAAGGAATGTCCTTTTTCATTAACATTTCTGTACTGTAGAAAATTCAAATGAACATGTTTATTAATAAGCTTTTAAATTTGTTAACCATAAAAAAGCAGGTTTATCAATCAGGTTTAACAGCCATCACTCACTACACTGTGAAAAAATATATATTCCTGTCAGTTCACAGAACCAGATTTGAGATTTAGCTCTAACTGGCCACATGCAAGCCACACAATCTCTGAATCTTCTTTTCCTTGACTACAAATCTAAGTGAGATAGGCATGGTGACTGATCCAATGCCTGGAGTGCAGATTCTTCCCATACACAGAACCCTCCCTTCAATTCACATCAATGTGATAAACATATTGCTAAATGACCAAGTACATGCCAACTGGGTGGAATTTGGGGAGTTTAACCTCCAAGAAAACCAGAAGAAAATTTAGCAATAATAAGAGCAAACACTCAGTAGCCACTGGGCAGTTATCAGTGGTCTGCATTCTGGTAACAACGACCGTTCTTTTACGAACCAAACAGATGGTGTTGCTTGGCAACTGCCAGGTCTCTTCATCAGAGGCCAGCCAGACCCCAGAGTTTCTAACTAGAATGATCTGTGGGGGTGTAAATTAATATCCAAATAAATAAATCACCGAAGAGTAATTTTAAGTCAATTTGTCTAGTGGGATCTGGACTAACGGGAGATGATGGGTACAGAGACTGCTGCTTCCTTTACCCATACACCCTAATCCAGTCTTTTTAGGTCCAGCCCATTTTCCCCACAGAGCCTTGCCTTTGCCTCAGAATCCTTTATAAACAACACACAGGGATCAGAGCTGGCAAGACAAACTTGTATTTGAGAAGTCTAACACTGCTTTTTGTAAGCTCTGACGTTATACCAAATATCTTTGGCATTTATGACAAATGTACCACAGGGAAGCTTCTTTGTATATGGAAAAGAGGTTAAGATCTAAAAAACAGGGTGAAATTCTAGCCACTGAGAGGTTGCTCCCTTCTTACCTACTCTGACCTAAGAATTCTGTCATCTCAACAGCAGTATAAAAATATGCCACCTCAAAACCTACTTGGAAAGAAGCCAGTTATAAATAAATAAATCAACCAACTCAAGATCATTTTATCTTAGAGTGGAGGAGTTTATAGCTTTATTGGACATTGACTCGTTTCCTCTCAGCCACAAAGAGAAAAAGACCAAAACAAAAGTCCCTACATTTTCTTGTATAACTTAAAATACATTATATCATTACTACATATTTATACTTCAATAAATCTTAATCTATAAAGCACATTTCTTATAATTAATTGTTACCAGAAAATCTATAAACAAGCTCCATTCTGCCTCACTTTTCCACCAGCTGACCTTGCATTTATTACTATGCTTTTTAACAGGCTCATGCAAATCTCACTTTCCATTTTTAAATTTGATCCAAGCACCAGATGTAACCAAAATCTCTGGAACTATGAAATCTCTTTATTCACATGGGTCATTTTCCACACAATTAATGCCCACTAAAAAAAGCCTTTTCTTATATTCTATATTTTAACTTCCAGAGTTTTCCACTAAACAGTAAAACCACAGTACTTGGGATTCTCAGCCAAGGAGTATATAATCCTACTACTACAATGTATTACTTTTATACATTTTTTTAAAATGTGTTAAGACTTAAAATTAAAAAAAAATAGTTCAATCAATTCTGATAGTTAATAAACTAGTTGTTAATAACCTATTGTTTATTTCTTAAATAGAACAATCCATTCAACTTGACATGTAAGTACAACCTCAATGCTACTAGAGATTGATTAGTTTTAAAAGACCCACAAACCTCCAAACCGTGATGGAGTATCTTAGACTCACCTCTGAAGATTGCTGGAGAGCTGGTCAGCTCTCTGAGCTGAGTCTTCCTTTCCCCCAAAGACAACACCCTGGTAGGAGGACTATGGCTCCGGGAATCTCAGAGGTGACCTCCCTCAGGGCTGCTCAGATGGAGGGAAGCAGCTCACTCACATGAAACAGCTTCAGACCAAACCCCCGATGATTTACAGTGGAAGAAACATCTACCTACCTATGGTAGGGTTACAGTACCTAGCACAGTGCCTCGTCGGTAGAAAATGTTTAATAATAAATGCATGGCTGCTTCGATAGCCTGCTGTGCAACCCTTTTGTACCAAAGGAATAAACCAGCAAACCTGATACTTGATGCCCACCTGTCATGGACTTTTCTGTCCTTCACCAAAAGAAAGGCAAAATAGTAAATTAGATCTTCAAGTCTCTTTTGTTTTCTAAAAGCCAAGACAGACCATTACCTTCATGTTTACATTTGCCCTTCAACACTGCTGTTCACTACAAATACCTCCCTAGTGTTAGTATTTCTACTCTCATAGTTTACAACTGCTTATTGTTCTCACTGTTCACTTTCTACCGATAACACAGAACATTCGCATTAGCAGGATGCCTTCAAATTACAGACAGGATAAGTGTGTTCTGAGTTGTTTTCCTGCAGGCAGATAATGACATGGAGATAAATTCTTGATATACTTCAATTCCTGGATCATAGTATGTGTTTTACCTTCCCCAATCTAGGTGTCCCATTCACTTTTGATGTTTTACCACCATCACTTCTGAGTTTTAAGGCTCATTTTACTTTGAGGCTTTTGGTCATCCTTTATCTTCTATTTTCTGAATGCATATTCAAGTTAGGTAAAAGGAAGCAGAAGGGTACATTTTAAAAAAAGGATTTAGGTTTTCAGATTTTATAATTCCTATGTTGCCTTTTAATGTAGAAGGGAATGTATTCTTGCAAAGAACATTTCAGTGATCAACACAGAAATAATGTCTGTCTAAAAAAGAAACTTTTAAGGGACAAAGAATCAGGTAGTTCATTATTTGGAAAAATAATAATATAAACATCACATGGAAGATTTAGGTATTAACACCTGAATTAGGTTTAAAATTTCAGTTTCTAGGCAGGTATGATATCATTTCTTTCAAGGTAAAATAAAATAATGGTGGGTGAAGATTTTCTACATTTCCCAGTGGATTTTCTAACAGTCTATATAGGGAAATAAAACTACTATGTATCATTTCATGTTTTAAATTTTGTCTTCATTTCTGAAGAAAAAGACCTGAGTGCTGACTTTTTTTTGTAATTTCTTAAACTTTCACAACATTCAGAAGTTTTTCTGCATTGTGTCTTCGCTGATGTCTAAAAAGATTTGAGCTCTGACTATAAGATTTCCCACACTGAACGCATTCATAAGGTTTCTCCCCGGTATGGATTCTCTGATGATTAATCAGCCCAGAATTCTGGCTAAAGGCTTTTCCACATTCAAGACATTTGTAGGGTTTTTCTCCAGTATGGACTCTCTGGTGCTGCACGAGGATGGAGCTTCTGCTGAATGCTTTCCCACATTCAACACATCCGTAGGGCTTCTCCCCACTGTGGATTCTCTGATGGAGAATGAGGGCCGAGCCCTGACTGAAGTGTTTTCCACATTCATCACATATATGTTGTTTCTTTCGAGAGGGGTTTCTCTTTCTTTCAAATCTGCCCTTGGGGAAACAGGCTTCTCCATACTTAAAAATCTGAGGAACACCTATACTGATAGCGCCCGGAGCTTCATGAGATTCTACCGCTGAAGGACTCTCCGGCTTTGGAGCTAGGGCTCCATTTTCAGTCCTACCATCATCATCTGAAATAAAGAGAAAATATAAATATCACTCATTTCCTATTCTGGGAGGGAACACACCTGAAGAAAAGTGTAGCAAAAGTGAACAAACGGTAAAAAGCTTGCATACATCTATAAACACTACTATGAAAACTGGTGCCCCCCCCAAATTAAATGGCTGCTTCTGAGGCTAAGGGGGTAATGGAATGCTCCATAATGAGGAATTTAAAAGGGTGTATTTGAATAAAAGTGGTAACACAAACAGTGTGCTTTACAACACTCGTCAGGAAACAGAACAGGAAGATGGCACATGCTAAGATTGTCAGACGAAGTGATGCAGCTGGGTCTGGATGAAATTTCAAAGGAAATACAAAAATTGGCCATTAGAAAATCTTTATAATATTCTTGCTTTGAGAAAAGGAGAAATTACATCGAAATATAATGGTGTAAATAATAAGTGATCTGTCAAAAAGTAACTATTTCTGAAATGAGCGAGACAAGGCAGGTCACGGCCAATACTACACTAAGAGCAGAACCCAGATGTCATAATAAGAGACCAAAGATAAGCTGTCCTGTTAACTCAGGACAGGACACTTATATTTAATAGGCCCTTAGGAAATGAACGTTTTCCTGTAAAATACCTTACTTGGTATTTGCCATGGTACTTAGTTAGAGGAGTTATTTTTAAGCCTCAGTTAGTAAGTCTAGTGAAACAAAAGCCTGAATTAATTACCTACATGAGGTACCATTACCCACCCACAGGACACAGTTATTTAAGACTTTCCTGAAGCTTCTAGCCTTGAAGAGTACAAAGGGTTACTATAGGGTGAGCTGCAACAATCAGATAATAATAGTGAGCAAGTCTACAATAAATGATGAAGAAAGGAATAAAGTCAAGAGAGAAGACTAACAGAGAGACTGAAGGGCTGCAGGGGGTCAGGGAGACCTGGAGACATGAACAACAAACAGAAAATCAAGTGTTAAAGTTACGTGGGAACAAATGGCACAGAAATAAGTTCCTAAGTGTTGTAAAGACTAGACTGCTGAAATGAAGCTAGTTACAAGTGAGTGAAAGTTATTCTAAAATTCAGGCAGGAGAGAAATTTTCTACCCAAGAAAAATGCCGCCTCCAATGACCAAGGATGGTGGTTCTCAAACTTCATTCCAGGGAAAATGTCCGGGGAAACGTGTAAAATTAGCACTTTCCAGCAGATGTCAGCCCCACCCCATCAGTTTTGGTTCACGAGCACAATCCCCTCAGGTGGGAAGAAAACCGCCAGAGACTCCAGCTGTGGCACAGACTGGAGTAATCTACAACTACCTCAACGGGAGATTCCCAAAGCAGTCTCAAAAACGAAAAAGAGTCCAGCACTTTTAGCAATATACCAGGCTGTATCAAAGTGAACAAAGTATGTGGTGTCAACTGCCAATATACTGGAAAGACTAGTTTTAAGCAATTTATTATAAATCTGAGCTTTTTATTTAATTCTTCTATACTTAAAGCATATTTTAGCTATGGAGTCTATTTTTACATAAATACTTAGAAAATGTGAAGAATTTCACCCAAAACCATTTCTACAAAAGATGCTTCTTAGGAAAAAAAAAAAGAATCTAGGCAGGGTGTTAGAGGGAAAAAAATGGCTAAAAATTTAGAAAGACTTCAGTGGTAGCTACAAAAAGAATAGGTAGATTGAAGAGACTTCATGTAAGCTTATTATACCAATAGGATTAGGCAGGAAATTAAAAGGATGTGAAACAGATGGCAAATAAATACTGCGTGCAAAATAGAGGGACTTCATCTATAGGTGGGTGCTGGCTCAAAGTAAGGCAAATGCCAATGTGAAATAGGCAGATCTTCAAGAAAGAGGTAAAAGGAGAGAAAAGGCTGATGACATTAATGTCTAAGATGAAAACACCGAAGGTCCACAAACCAACTGTTGTAAGAATCAAATCAAGACCCAATTGTTTGTCTATGTCCACAAAATTAGCTTAAGGTGATTGTTCTATGCCCCCTAGTGGGGTAAGCATAGAGTTCTGGACAAAAGGCCCACATTCTCTTTCACCCTCGAGCCCACTTGGGAGTTTTAGTCCTCACCACAGTGCCTTAGGGAATGGAGCTCCCAGGATGCCCACTTGAGCTGGTTCTCCACAGCATCGAGCTCAGAATTTGGTAATCCCTGAGCTTCTTCTTGAGATACTATCTCCTCTACTAGAACTTCCCGTTTTCGTCGACGGAGAGAAACCTGGAAAAAATGAAGTTCTGGTTCAGCGGAGAAGGAATTTGGTGAGATTCAGAATTAAAAACACCTAAGAGAAACCATACAAAACAGACAGTGCAGTGGTCTATATGACAAAGCATAGCTGGAGGCGAGCAGTTCAGGGGCAGGAGGGATGTACATAATTCTAACTTAGTCGAGTGGAATGAACTCAGCAGCTCTGCCTACTGCTATGCCAGGGCCTCTGCCCCAGGACAGTGACACAGGCAGACTCACCGGCTGTTCAGGGTCATCTAGTTCACTCTCTAAATCCTCCAGCACCGTCACTGCCTCCTCTCCATTCTCCGGATGATGCTCTCGAACCCAAGTCTGCAGCTCCTTGGGCAGGATGGCAACAAACTGCTCCAGCACTACCAGCTCCAAGATTTGTTCTTTTGTGTGTGTCTCTGGCCTGAGCCACAGACGGCAAAGTTCTCGAAGCTGGCTCACAGCTTCACGGGGCCCAGGTGAATCCTGGTAGCCAAACTGCCTGAATCGCTGTCGGAAAACCTCTGGATCAGGAAGATGGTTCCAGGGGATGCTTGATCCCTCTTCACCATCAGGATCTTCCTCCAACTTCACTCTCAGAATTTTTTCCTCTTCATCTGGAGTTGGGATTATAAGTATTGAATCTTCTTCCACAGACTGTGCAGACATCCTGATTTATAATACTTCAAGAAAAGTCAATCAAGGCAGGATACAGGCCTCAGGGAAATACCGTCTTCTTCACAGGCTCTCCTGAGGCACAAAGAAAAAAAATACATAAAAAACCAAATATCCTAAGAACTTGAACATGTGCTGATAAAGGAAGTAAAAGATATTTGTTTTCTTACTGGATTAAAAATTCCAATCAATAACCTACACCAGAAGTTGGCAAACTACAGCTCACAGCCAAATGTGGCCTGCTGCCCATTTTTATACAATGTTTGTACTAAGAATAGTTTTCACATTTTTACATAGTTGAAAAAAAAATCACAAGAATACTTCATGACATGTGAAAGTAATACAAAATTAAAATGTCTGTGTCCATAAGTAATTCTATGTATTTGTTCACGGTTCACACTACAATGGCAAGAGTTGAGTAGTTTCGACAAACACCATATAGTCTGAAAAACCTAATATTTACTATCTGGCCCTTTAGAAAAAGTTTGCCAATCTATGACCCACTAAATCAACAAACCTTAGTTCAATAATTAAAAGAATCCAAGCAAGGACCAGTCCAACTCAGTGTTTTCTAAATGCGTTTGACCGTGGAACACATTATTTGCATGCCAACTCAGGACACAAGTAGGTCAAATCAAAAGCAGGGACTGCTCTTCTGTTATCTGCTTAAAATTTTCTTAACAAAATACTTTTTTAGAGTCAGGTTTTTTTTTTTTTAATGTTTTATTTATTTCTAGGAGAGAGAGAGAGAGACAGCGTGAGCAGGGGAGGGTCAGAGAGAGAGGGAGTCACAGACTGAAACAGGCTCCAGGCTCTGAGCTGGCAGTCAGCACAGAGCCCGACGCGGGGCTCGAACCCACGAACGCGAGATCATGACCTAAGCGAAAGTCGGACGCTTAACCGACTAAGCCACCCAGGCGCCCCAAGAGTCAGGTTTTTAAGAGTTAAGGAGTATTTCTTAAGAACTTCCTGAACTCAAAATATAGGTGAAAAAATATCTACTTGCTCAGTAACAGATTAATACTGGAAAAACTAACCACTAGATGCCACGAAATGCAAATATTCAGCCACTCACCACCCCCAGAACTACATTTAAATCTGAAATGACCGGCATTAATCACAGCAAATACAGTGAAAAGGTACTCTCATAACATCTTAACTTCCTGCAGTAGCCCAGAATCATCATCTCTCACTGGATGACTCACTGTTTCCCCAGCTTCTACCCTCAGGAAAACCTTGTGCTATTTCTGATCCTTTCCTTGTATTTGCACAGTCATGCCCATGCCATTGTTTACAACACATACTAGGAACGAGCCACGCAGCTACTCAATGTATCTACCGAGGCCCAGGATCTGAAAACCAATGATTTCAAAACACTTCCTGTAACCCTCACAGGACTAGTTATCAGAAAAGCCCTTATCAGACAAGTAATGCAGACAGGTTTAATTAGGTACTCTGAAGTGTAGCGGCCTAACTAGGGTTTAGCCAATAGATGCGCGGGTTCCTATTCCAGGATCCTACCTTATCAAAGGCTCAATCATTCTACAGAAAAGAAATTCATCTTCCTCTTATGTTCTCTTCCTGCAGCCGGCTCGTGGGCCGTGAAAGAGGTACAAGGTGGGCAGGCCGGCGATCACTAGTGTTTGGGCGGGGAGCCGCGTCCCAGGTGATGTCGCCTCACTCCCTCAGAGTTCCGCTGCAAGCCCCGCCCCCGCCCCGACGTCCTCCAGCGCCTCTACACCGCACTCGCAGCGGCGGATTTCGGACGACCAAAGGCCACACTGCCCCCAACGACGTATGGGTCACGGCACTTCCGTCCGCGTCTGGCCGAACTACAAGCCCCGGCAGCCTCCGCGCAAGGCCCGCCCTCTCCTACCTCCGCCCAAAACGAGTCCCAGAACCCTCCGCGAGACGCCAGGCCTCGAAATAGAACAAAACCGGCCGATGGGGGAGGGGGAAAGGCGAGGGTCGCGGAGGACACAGGAGATGGAGGACTCTCCCATGATGCTGAAAGCCCGATTGGGCTTTCCATCTACCTCTATCAGCCCCCCAGTTGCTGGATGCGGAGACAGCGGCCTGTCCGCGCCTCCCGGGAAGCCGAGGAAGGTCCCTGCCAGGTTTCTTCGCTTCCTCCTACCAAAAGGACCGCAGCCTCTTAGCCCAGCGTCCCCCTCACGACCTTCCCCCCATTCTTTCGCAAACCTCCAACTCGGGATCCGCAGCAGCTTCGCTGTCCAAAGCAGACGCAGAAACGCCGCTCGCAAGCTGTTTTCCCAGAAGCCCCCGGCGCGGACTGCTTCCGGTCTGCGGGTCCCAGGAGGCGGGAAGAGGCGAAGCCCCGCGTTGCCATGGAGATGCGCTCCGGGCGGGGGCGGGGCGGGGCGGGGCGACGACAATGACCGCTTTGAGGCTGCGCTTGGCCTCGCGCCTCTCTCGGATACCCAGAGTTCTGTGTTCCGTGTAAGAAACAAGGAAAAGAAAGGGAGAATTCTGCCATTAAGATAGTCTTTATGGTTTCATAACCCGTCTCACAGGCGTTATCTCACAGTAACCGTCTGAAAGAAGTAATAAAGGCTAGTATCTATGAATGCTTACTACATTGTACCAGCCACATGTATTGTCTTTTGTATGATGGTAGGAACTTTTATTATCCCCATCTCACAGCTGATAGACAATTGAGGCACAAGTAAGTAACTACCCTATAGCTCATAACTATTAAGGGGGAAACAAGATTTGGCTCCCACTACATGTTACACTACTTTATTTGACAAAATTATCAGGGAAACAAGAAAGGACTCAAGAGCTTTGGCAATGACCTCAGTGAATTTGCAGAATTTATGGTCATCTTCTGACTTTGGGCTTAGCAGTTTATACCACAGAACAGCTGCCAAAAGTTATCATTTAAAGAGTAAATCAGCCCACTTTATTCCCCTCTTTCAAGGCCTTCATTGGATCCCCACTGCCTTAAGTATGACATCAAAACCCCTTACATTGGCCTGCAAGGCCCACTGTGGACTGTTCCCTGCCTCCCCACTCTGACCTCAGCACCCCAGATTCCTAGTCTCAGTGGAAGTCTCCCCACCCTTCATGGCACAGCCATGTGATCTCATTTATTCATTCTCCTGTTTTTGCTTTTTTTTTTTTTTTTTTTGGTCTGTAAGTCCTACAAGGGCTGGGACCTTGCTTGTCTTGTACACCACACTATCCTCCCTAGTTCTAGGATACTGACTGCCTGGTACATAGAGAACTCAATAAATATTTGTTGAGTAAATGAATGAATTGTGGGCTGATCATGTTGCTGGTTTTACTAGGTCACATGTCAGGCATCAGAAACCACACAAAAGAGCCCTGTTGTTTAAGGTCTGTGTTCAAAGCGCAGATCCAGCCTTCCAGAAGCATTCCGAGATTCTCAGGCTTCAGCTTTCTTCCTCATTGAGACCTTCATAAAATGCCCTCAGCCTCTGCAGGAATCCTGAATGAGAGAGCATGTGGACAAGCTGTTGATGGTATAGCACTGGACTGGAACTTTGGCTCCCTGGACCGCCTGCTAACTCTGGTGCCTCTTCTCTCTCTCTTCATTTAGCAGGCTACAGAAATCCAGCCATTTGACTACTTGATTACTGCCACCAAGCTGCCTGGCTACTCTTCCCAAACTTGCCTTCTTTTGTGACCCTAAAAGCTAGCTCAAGGCATTTATTTATTTATTTTAGTTTGCTTTCAGAGTTTTTACATCTAATTAATGTTAGAGAACAAAAACAGTTTAACAACATCAAACAAATAACTGGGGAAGTAGAAAATATTGCAAAATTTCTAAAACTCTGCCTGGGATTCGTTCTATTATTCCTAATTCTAAGAGTAAATGGAAACCACAATGAGGTTTCCCTCTCTAATTTACTCTAATTTCTAAGTCTCTAATGTCAAAATCTCTAATTTTGAGGGCAGTGACCCATAACACCCACTTTGAAATACCATCCTTCTGAGCCCCATTATGTGAGCTCTTTCCTGAATAGTGGCCCCTGTTGCCATCTTAAAGATACAGTCAAGATAGAGCATCACGTTCCTCCTGAGTGTAGGGAGTAGCTCCACGCCAGTGCTGGACAACCAGCATCATAGGCCACTTAGGTGAGGCGTGAACTGCAGCTGCTTTGAATCTTGGCAGAACCCCTTGTGATCCTCCCAGAACATGAGAGCAGGATAGGCTTGCGAGGAGCTGCAGTAAGGCCGTTTGCCACCCAGGTCTCTGTCTTCCAAGGAGGTTGTTGTGACAGGTCTTCATTGCTTCCTGGGTTGTGATGAGGCCTTCTGCCTCAACTGCCTAGAGTACAGCTGCAGACTATAAAAAGGCTTAAA
Organism: Proteles cristata cristata; assembly: GCA_017311185.1. Taxonomy (NCBI): domain Eukaryota; kingdom Metazoa; phylum Chordata; class Mammalia; order Carnivora; family Hyaenidae; genus Proteles; species Proteles cristata. The sequence goes on from JAESUZ010000945.1 coordinate 172,119, forward strand.
TACAGCAGGGCTTCAGCTCCTCAGCAACAAGACATTTCATATCTCATGTTGAAGTCATTGACTCTCTTTGTTATCCTTTTGGTGTGAGACAAAAGCTCATGAGGAGTTGGTATCTTTCGGTTACTCTCAGTTTCACTGTCTTTGTAAGCACTGATGTGTCCAAACTCAAAGAAGGCTCATTGTTTATTTACCAGCCAAATCTGTTGACCTTGCTTTAAAAGCATCTCACTCATTAACTAATAGTAAAAAAACAAAAACAAGAACCAGATAGATACTACCTGGATTCTAGAGACCTAGGCGTGACTACAATGAAGTCATGATTTGTTCTTTTAACATAACTGTCTCGTTTAGGATGTAAGCAAGAAAATAAGTATTTATAAGGCAATATAGAAGCAGTGCCATAGGGGAGCCTGGGTTGCTCAGTTGGTTAAGCGGTCCCTTCTTGGTTTGGGCTCAGGTCATGGTCTCATGGTTTGTGAATTTGAGCCTCACATTGGATTCTGCACTGTCAGCATGAAGCCTGTTTGGGATTCTCTCTCTCTCTCTCTCCCCCCTCTTTGATTTGCTTTTCTTTATCAGTTTGCTTCCAGTTCATCAACTTTATTAATTCTTCAAAGAATCAACTTTTGGTGTTATTTGCTCAATTATCTGTTGTCTATTTCATGGAGTTCTTTTTTTAAAAAAATTAATATACAGTAAAACTGGCTCTTGTGACTTATAGCTCTATGAGTTTTAACACATGTATAGATTTGTGGAACTACCACCAAAACCATGACACAGAATATTCCATTATTTCATAAAACTTCCTCAAGATGCACTCACAACTGTCCTACGTCCTTGACCCATAACAACAGCTAACATATTATCCATCAAAATAGTTTTGACTTTTCCAGAGTGTAATATAAATGGACTTATAAAGTATATCACCTTTTACATACCTTTCATTCAGCATAACACCTTTGAAATTTGTCAGTTATTGCATGTCTCAGTAGTTTTTAATTGCTGAGTAATATTTTACTGTAGGTATTACAGTTTGTTTATCCATTCAACTATTGAAGGACTTTTGGGTTATTTCTGGATTGGGGCAATTATGAATAGAGCTACTGTAAGTACTCGTGGACAGGCTTTTGTGTGTACATAAGTTTTTATCTCTCCAGAGTGAATATCTGGAAAAGAGACTGCTGAGTCATATGGTATTATGGACTGAATGTCTGTGCCCATCCCCCAAATTCACATGTTGAAGCCCTAACCCACAATACGATGGTATTTGAAGATGGGCCCTTTGGGAAGTAACTAGGTTTAGATAAGGTTATGAGGGTATTTTAAACCCTAACCAGAAAGTTGATTAATTTGTTTTATCAGGCAGTTGCCTTAGGTAGTCAGGCCCCAAGTTCTGTGCAGACTGCAGTTCCAAAGTTGGTTCAGTTTTCAGACATTTCCAGTCCTTTGTGCATGCTCCCCAGTGACCAGTCTGGATCTAGGGAAGTAGTAGTCTACCCTGGAGCTCAGTTCTCAGTGCTCTGCTGTTTAAGGTCAGATCCATGCATGTGTAGTTTAGAGGCGAGCAGAGATGTTCATACATTATTTTTGAGGACTACACTTGATCTCTCTCCTTTTTGCAATAAACTCAACATTTCCTAGCTCCCTGAAGCCTCCTTTCATAGCTGCATCCTGGCCTAAGCAATGATAGGACACAGAGAGAGTAAAAGCCATGGGGATTGGCACCATGCTCTTGGAACCAAAGCTCCTCAGATCAGAGAGAAGGTCTCCCTTCCTTCTGAGTTTAAGATGACTTCCCTCTGACCCCTGTCATTGGTGTTGCTGCCACCACCACTGTCATAGTATTGCCTGGAGGCTACGATAGGAAAGAAGTCAAATGAAGAAAAAAAGATATGGGATTTCCCCCATTATTTCTGACCATTAGTAGCCCCTTTCCTACTCCTTAGGTGAGACACAGACAACTTCTCTTGGAGTTCTTCCCTTCCTCTCTGTGTGCACTTGTTGGTTTCAGGCTGCCTTTGAGTCTAAGCTAGGAGATTCCAGGGGGGGAAAAAGGCTAAGTTCAGTGAAACTTCAAATTCTAGTCTTCTGCCCCACCCTGCTTGCTGTTATTTACTTTGAGGAGTCCTCAGGAGCTGCATCATGCATTCTGTCCAGGATTCTGTGGAAATCTCTCTGTGCAGAGAGACAGAGTGGAATGTGCTTACTCTACCTTCTTTAGAACCGAGCTTCTATTCTTATTATTATTTTGTCCCTTCTACTTATTGGTTTTAAATTCCTCTTTTATTTTTTCCCCTAGATTCTTAAGGTAGATAATTAGGTCACTGATTTTAAACCTTTCTTATTATCTTTTTCTTTTTTAATTTTTTTTTAATTTTAGAGAGAGAGAGTAGACGAGTTGAGAGGGGCAGAGGAAGAGAGAGAATCATAAGCAGGCTCCATGCTAAGCTCGATCCCACAAACACAACCCTGGGATCATGACCTCAGCCAAAATCAAGAGTGACTGCTCAGCTGACTGAGCCACCCAGGTGTCCTTTAAACCTTTCTTATTTTCTAATATAAGTATTTAAAGGAATGGTGCAATAGGACTTGAGTCCTGTTTCTAGGTAGTTTTCCTAGCTCCTTCCAACATGTGTCGGCTCCGTCTACCAGCTATAGAACATTGCCTGCTGTCATAGCCAGTCACAACAGCGTCTGGAGATAGAAAGGAATCATCTCTTTTAAATGTCTCCCTTTTAGAGAAAGCGAACTTCTGGAAACCATAAATAGGTGTTCCCTAGTGTCTCATTGACCCAGATTAGGTGATATGCCCATTCCTAAGTCAAACTTACTTGCAGGTAGGATTATCATCACTGAATTAGATTAATAATTTGGGGATGAATATTGACATGTCAAACTGTATGACCACTTAGGTGTCAAGACTGCTAATAGGCGATGAATAAAAGCAAAGTTTAATGGATCAATCCAGTTCTGATGTAGCCCCACTGACCTGTCCAAATGGAGATACCCAACTAGAATCTCGACAGCTCCTGCCATGTACTAGAGCTAGACAAGTTGCAGAGGAAAAGATGGCAGATCTTTACCTGCTGATCATTAGCTCAGACACTAGAGCTCCACATATTATATAAGCTGCTAACCAATGTGATTCTAGCCTTTAAATAAAAATAATTCTTGATTTGTAGACAAGCTAGTTAATCTGAGCTAAATTCAAATTCAAGTAAGATTAAGAGATAAATACATACATTAGGTAAAATTTTAGGAATCAACAATTAATTTAGCATATAGATTTATATAAGAAAATACTTTGAATTCAAGATGGAAATTACAACTAATTTTAATATTATTTATTAGCCATCCAGGATTTGTCTGTATCGCCATCCAAATCTTCTTTTAGGGCTGCTAGCAGAGTCTCATTCTTGCTTGTCCTCAATGTTAGTGGAAAAGAGAACATTATTTGGGCTTACATTCAGTCAGTCCTTTCACTAAACACTTGTCTGGATTGTATCTCACAGGTCCTCTGCCTTTCAACAACATTCGTTCCATAGGATTTTTATTTCTACTTTTGCTAGAATAGAAACTTTATTAGGACAGGGATTACATGAAAGTAATCTCCTCTTTGTTTCCCCCAAATGCTTTTGTTTTTAATTGTGATAAAATATACATAAAATTTACCATTTTAGCCATTTTTAAGTGTACAATTCAGTGGCATTAAATACATTCATAATGTTATGCAACAATCACACTACCCATTTCCAGAACTTTTTAATTACCTCGAACAGAAACTCTGTACTCATTAAACAACTCCTCATTCCTCTCTTCCCCCAACACTGATAACCACTAGTCTATTTTGTCTCTATAAATTTGCCTATTCTAAGTACCTCATATAAATGGAATCATAAAATATTTCTCTTTTTGTGTTTTTCTTTCACTTAGTATAATGTTTTCAAGTTTCATCCATGTTGTAGCATTATCAGAGCTTCATTGCTTTCTCAGGTCTGAATAATATCCATTGTGTGTGTGTGTGTAAGCATACATAAATATCACATTTTGCTTATCCACTGATATATTAATGAACACTTGGTTATTTCCACCTTTTGGCTACTGTGAATAATACTGCTATCATAAGGGTATTCAAGTATCCAGCTAAGTCCTTGCTTTCTGTCCTTTTGGGTGTATACCTAGGAGTGGAATTGCTCGATCATGTCGTAATTGTATGTTCAGCTTTTTGAAGAGCTATCAAACTGTTTTCCACAATGGCTGCACTATTTCACATTACCATCAGCAATGCACAATTGTTCTGATTTCTCCACATCCTTGCCAACATTTTTTTTCATTTTAATCAAAGACACCTTTATGGGTATGAGGGGTATCTCACTGTGGTTTTAATTTGCATTTCCCCAATGATTAGTGATGTTGAACATCTTTTCTTGTACTTATTGGCCATTTGTATATCTTCTTTGGAGAAAGATCTAGTCATGTTCTTTCCCATTTTTGAAACGGATTGTTTGGGATTTTTGTTGTTGTTGTTATTGTTGAGCTGTAGGGGTTCTTTATATATTCTGGATATTGATCCTTTATCAGATATATAATCTGCAAATGTTTTCATTTCACAAGTATTTAAGTGCCTTCTATGGGTCAGGTACTGTGCCAGATGCTTCAGAAACACCAGTGAATGAGTCAGTTCATGCTTTAATAAACATAAAATAGTAGGGTGAACACAGAAGCAGATATAAGTATCCACTTGGTAGGGTAAAAAGTTATCACAATTCTATTCAAATATGCAAAGGAAAATGGAGCTAATTTCTTAGAACTGTTGTTTTTGCTTCTTGAATCTCCACCCCATCAGGTGAGTGGTGGTAGTAGTGGAAGAATATAATTATTCATTCCATTTTAAGTTCAACTTCCTAACAGGGCTATTTCTTGCTCTGCCCTTTTCTGCCACCTGGATGCCTGAGAAGGGGGTTTCCATCTTCTTAGGTGAGGTGGTGCTGTAGATTAGGTCTCAGTTGGACTTGCAGTCCTTTTCTAAGTCTCTAGTCTTCACAGCTGGTCTACCGTTGTCCTTGCTCATCAAATTTATTGCAACCCAATGATTCTTTTGACTAGGCAGGAAGGTGGTATCCCTTCCTTTGTAATTTGTCTCCACATTGGTTCTAACCACCCTGTAAGTGTGGCTGAGACTCTCAGCTGATTCTGGGCCCACTGGGTCCTGCAGCGCTTACCTATAAGATCCACAAAGTTATTTTGTGCAACAGTCCCAACTCTCTAGGTGGTGCAATCAATTGGCTTTTTTCCAAGATCCCCATTGGGCATGGAGAATTGGGCATGTCTTCCAAGTTAGATGTTAGCTGCTAGAGGCCCTTTGCCTAGCACTGCAATGCCAATTTTTACAATAGTCCAGTGTTGGAAAATAGGAAGTCTGTTCAGCAGTTGCTCTCCCAACGCAATCAATAGGAAGGGGTTGCAGCCCTCTCCCCTTTCACTACCCTCTGGCATTTCTGCAGGGATTGGCTGCAGAGGTGAAGGGACACCTGTGTCTGACCTTCTCTTTGCCTCATCACTACCAGGGGCAGGAGGGCTTTTCATTTATGTCATGTCTTCTTTCTCCCCAAAATATCATTCATCCTCCTCTTCCTTGGAGCCGTATTTGCAGCTTGATATTTTAAAAATATTTTGGATAATACATGTAATACCAGTAAGAAAATACTGCTATGTAATGAATAGAAGGGTGTGGTAGTGATCCTTAGCCTACTTTCAGAGTGTTAGGGTAGGCTTCCTTGAAGAAGCCTAAGCTAAAATCTGAATACATAGGAGTCAAGTGCAAGAGTGCTAGTAAGTGCTAGTAAGAGTTCAAAAGGAGAACATGCAAAGGCTAAAGGCAGGGAGAACTTCTGAAAATTCAGAATATCTCTGGCATAGAGTATGGAGGCAATGGCAAGAGATAAAGCTGAAGTGGTAAGCTGTGGTCAGATCATGAAAAGCCTCAAAAACTTTTAGGAGTTAACTTTATATTAAAAGCAATGAGAAGCTTATGTCTTGACCAAGGAAGTGAAATGATCAAATATACGTTCTTGAAAGATCATTCTGGTTGAAAAAAATGGATGTGTAGAAAGTCAAAGCTAAGCCACTTTGACCTACCCCCCACCCAGGGATTAGCTACCATCTCAAAGTTTGTAATGATACACCAGAAAAGTATCGAGTTGGAGGGTCAGTCACATCACCACCTTTAAATATTGAAGAAAAGGATCCTCAAGGAAGGCAAAGGATTTAGAAATAAGAGGGGTAATAACTAATGGCAGCCAAGGTCCTTCAGATGTGGGAAAGAATGATGAAGGGCCATTGAGACCCCTCTTTCATTCTGAAGAAGTGAAACAATGGGTGAAGTGTAGATAGGTTGGCAAATTTGATGGCAGGAGGTTTTAAGTTATTTTTTCCCCTTGTAATGCAGGACGCAAAATCATAGCTATTTGCCCATGAAAAAGGTGGCCAAGGAGTATAGTAAACATTGTTTGTTGGTTGGCCCAATGTCATTGCCAATCCCCACCTGTCCTGATGCTTTCCTTCTAGAGGTTGAAAAACAATGCTTTCCGAAACACATTTGCGAAAAGGAAACATAGCAGAATTTTGCTGGGGATTCTTGGAGATCTTTTACTTTTCTTAGTAAAGGAGCTGGCCATTGCTGGAGTTCCACTTCCTTTTTCTTCCTGAATTGACCCTGGATGTCATTCCTGGATCTGGGACAGCTCTCTTCCCTATCTGATAAAATAAGCATGGGGAATGACCAAAAGGAGAAGACCACCTCCTGACCAGTTGTTGCTCAGCTGCTGATAGCCAGCCAGCATCAACTAATCTCCAGGTTTCTGGTTACAAGGTCTTACCTGATTAAACCATCAAAGGTGGATTTTGCATCCAGAAGCATTCCTGATACAGGTAGGTTTAAGGACAGTGATAAATGTGTCATCTGGTCTCTGAAGAGAATGAGAAAGAGGTAAAGAGGGAACACAGGATTATAGCTAATATTAAAGGCCAACATGAAGTAAAATTCTCAAAAATGCCAATTTCATTTGGGAGTATTCAGTATCTGGAAATTAATCTAATGGAGGTGCTAATATCATGTTATTTTTTAAAATCAAGGTTAGCCCAAGTCATGTTAATTCTCTATTTAAATAAACTAGCACCTTCTACTCATTAGGTGATTTCTGTAAGTGTAAGATAACTCAGTACACAGCAACAGCCTTAAAAGTTCCATCATGTACTTGGAAGATATGACTCACACCACCTCCTGGTGGAGAAATTCAGATTATTCACAATGCAGAGAATACAATCTTTTAAGGTTTATGGCAGTACCAAGTGAAGACAACTTTCTCAGAACACTTGATTGAGATTCTGTCATTTTATTCATAGTAACAAGAAATTCTGTCTTTCCATAATTAAGCAATAATTCACAATACACATATCTGAGGCATTTGCTGTTTTACTAATGGCTTGTTCCTTTCTTTAATTACAGAGAAAATGAGCCCAAATAGACTCCTACACTTCTAATAACTGAAGATATACAAAACCCTATATTCCTAATAACTACAGCTACAAAGAATAATCACGATCAGAAAATTCTGTAATTAATCTATATTCACCTTTCTCCTTAACAATCTTATGTCATTAATATTCTAAGTAGAGTACAGTAATCTCATAGTTGTTTCTGGAGTTACTCTAAGCACTGGATATGGTTGGAATTTTTGATAATGCAATGTTCATACTTCACAAGGAACCCGATCAAAAAAAAAAAAAAGTTCACTATGAGTCCCCTCTTTCTTTCTCCTAAGACTTTCATTTCTTTTTTTTTTTTTTTTTTTTAATTTTTATTTCTGAGAGAGAGAGACAGCGTGAGCAGGGGAGGGTCAGAGAGAGAGGGAGACGTAGAATCTGAAACACGATCCAGGCTCTGAGCTAGCTGTCAGCACAGAGCCCGACGCGGGGCTTGAACCCATGAACCGTGAGATCATGACCTGAGCCAAAGTCGGCCGCCCAACCGACTGAGCCACCCAGGCACCCCAAGACTTTCATTTCTGATGTTTGCTTCCATATTGGCTAACTGTGGCACGACAAAAAACATTATAATGGATGTATTCTTATAATAAAGTTTTATCAAGAATCCCTAGAAAAGGGAACATTATGTTGTATATGGTCAGAATAATTTTAATAATATACAAGTCAGTCATTTTATTTTTAAACAAGAAATCTGATTGATTTAAATGTGGGTAAAACTCAGTGGACTCTTTAAACTGAAATTTAGTATTTTCTTCTTTTGTACCAGAGCATCAAAACCCAGGGTCTCATGTCCTGACAACTCATCTAGAAGCAAGTCTTATTAAGAATGCATAAGACGCTGAAAAGGTTGTCTTGTGATGCCTGAAACATATTCACAGCCGATTTATGCCAGAAAAGGGGTCATGAAGAACACTGACGGGGAGCAGTCAGTTGTTAAGGGTTTCCTTTTCCACGTAAGGTGTGGTACTTCTCCATCATGTGCCATACCTGCTACTATTCGTGTTACATCAGTCTTACTTGGACAGTATTTTCATCTCCCTTTTTTCATTTTGAGATGATCATGAACCTTATATAAACACCTGCAGATAGCCCTATTAGTAGAATGTTCCTTATGTTTATGCCACTTCTCAAGACATGTAGAACCATCTTAATGTTTTCACGGAATTATTCCAAATTACATGGTAAAAGAGATTATTTTTTTCCTACATAGGAAACTACTTAGTATCATCAATAGTATGTAGGCTTTTGTGAATTTTCATAAGAGATTAAGTCCTTTTACTCATCTACCTTCTAACAGTGAACCTGGACATTTCATCCTAGGTCTGAAGATATAAATTCTTTTGTGTCTCCTCAATCCTATTCTCATATTTTGAATCTGGTAAGAGAAAACAAATGGTAAAAATTTTTTAAATGCTCTAATCTTTGGTCTGAGAACTCCAGTGTTCAAGTTATAGGGCAGAAGAAAACACTTATTTTTATACCTATTCCTTCTCAACAGGGAAAATATATTTGTCTAAAAAGAAATATACTAGTTCATCATTTGTGTTAGTACTGGAAATAGAACATGGTTGAGAATGTCTTTTGAAGAGCTGCACTAGAGATGAAAATCTGAATTAAGCTTTAGAATCTCAGACGTCTGAATTGACACTGTACTGCAGATAAGAAACATTTTACATTCTCTGTTGTAGCTCCTAAGACTTTTGAAAGCAAACCAGTTCCCACTAAAACCTATTGAACTACTAAAGGAGTGTTTGTGCTTTCTGTCTTATCCCACTAACAAAGCTCTGAGCAAAAGCTGATTCCCTTACAACACTGATGGGACTTTTTCTTTAGTGTGTCTTTTCCTATGTCTGAGAAGGTTTGAGCTCTGACTAAAGGCTTTCCCACACTCATGACACTTGTAGGGTTTTTCCCCAGTGTGAGTTCTTCGATGTTGAATCAGGACTGCACTTCGGCTAAAAGCCTTTGCACACACATCACATGCATAAGGTTTCTCTCCACTGTGGATTCTGTGATGTAGGATAAGGGCTGAGCTCTGACTGAAAACTTTGCCACATTCATCACACTTATGTTGTTTTTTTCCAGAAGAGTTTCTCTGTCTTCTTTCAAACCCGTTATCTTGTTCATAGGCTCTTCTATACATGAAACTCTGGGAAGCATTCATAGGAAGGGTGTCAGAAATATTGTAATGCACTCCTATGGCTGGAGAAGTCTTTTGCCCCGAAGCTGAATTCACAATGATATTTTTGGTGTCTTTAGCTGAAATAATACACAGAAAAGCAATTTCACTAGTTCTCTGTTCAGAAAGAAAAGAAAGGTAAATTGAATGATCCAAATGAAATATATATGGATTATTTACTAGCTAGCATGTTTGTAAAATAGCATCACAGTATGGAAGATGAGGATGATAAGACAGAACACATTGAACAGATCATAAGGCAAGAGGAAAGGTTTACATACTGAAGAGACAGTCAACTATAAAGATGAAAATCTCCATACAAAAGGTAGAATGGTGAGTAGGGGTAAAAAGATATAACAGAGACTGAAGAAAATCTGAAAGAAAAGGGACTACAAGATCAAGAACAATGGGAGAAGCAGAGAAGAAACCAGAGAAGAGGAAACAAATGTGGTGGTAGGTAGTAACAGACAGGACTTAGTGCAAGAGTCAATAAAGAAAAGTTTAATAATGAGGAATGAAATGAAGAAAGCCAAGGGGTCAAAAATGAATACAGAAAATAAGCTCAAGAAAATACAAATTAGGGGGAAAGGGGGGAGAATTATAGACTGAAATAACTGATACCTCAAAAAAAGTCAAGGGTAGCACAAAGTACCAATTTATGAAAAACCTCTACTCTCACATCTATTTTATAGTACTAGTTGAAAGGCATTTTACTGGCTTAAATAGAAATCATCTCGTAAATGTTAAGGTTTGTCTCAAATTCATATCTGACAGCTCAAACTCTAATGTGACCTCAATGTCTGGTCCCTACCATCAAAATCCAAGGGTGTCCACTCTTGTCACCTTCAGTTAACACAGTACTGGAAGTTCTAGCCACAGCAATTAGACAATATAGAGTAATACAAGGCATCCACATTGGTAAGGAAGAAGTAAAACTCTCACTATATGCAGATGACACGATACTATATTTAGAAAATTCTAATGACTCCACCAAAAACACTACTAGAACTGATAAATTCAGTAATGTTGAAAGATACAAAATCAATGTACAGAAATATGTTGAGTTCCTTTACACTAATAATGAAGCAGGAAAAAGATCAAATTAAGAAAACACTCCCATTTACAATTGTACCCAAAACAATAAAATATCTAAGAATAAATTTAACCAAAGAAGTGAAAGACCTGTCCTTTGAAAACTATAAAACATTTGATGACAGAAATTCAAGATGATGCAAAGAAATGGAAAGATATTCAGTGGCCATGGGTTGGAAGAACAAATATTGTTAAAATGTCTATATTACCTAAAGCAATCTACAGATTTAATGCAATCCCTATCAAAATACCAACAGCATTTTTCACAGAACTAAAATAAATAATTCTAAAATTTGTACAGAACCATGAAAGACCTTGAATAGCCAAAGCAATCTTGAAAAAACAAAACAAAACTGGAGGTGTCACAATTCCATATTTCAAGTTATATTACAAAGTGACAGTAAAACAGTATGGTACTAGCATAAAAGAATGAAACCGGACCACTTTATTACATCATACACAAAAATAAATATATAACAAACTGATACAACTCAATACCCAACAAACAAAAAATCCAACTGAAAAATTGTCTTCTGCCCAGAAGATATAAACAGACATTTCTCCAAAGACACACAGTTGGCCAACATACACATGAAAAGATGCTCAACATCACTCATCATCAGGGAAATGCAAATGAAAACTATAATGAGTTAACACCTCACACCTGTGAGAATGGCTAAAATTAGAAAAAAAAAAGAGACAAGTGTTGGTGTAGATGTGGACACAAAGGAACCCTTTTACACTGTTGGTGAGGATGCAAATTGGTACAGCCACTGTAGAAAATAGTATGGAGGTTCCTTATAAAGTTAAAAGTAGAACTAGCCAACTATGCAGCAATTGCACTAGCGGGTATGTACTCAAAGAATACAAAAACACTAATTCAAAGGATATATGCGCCCCTATGTTTATAGTAGCATTATTTACAATAGTCTAAGTATCCATTGATAGATGAATGGATAAACAAAATGTATGTGTCTGTGTGTGTACACACACATATATGTACACACACAAATGCATGTAATGTAAGATTATTCAGCCAAAAAAGAAATTTTTTCCATCTGCAACAACATGGATGGAGCTAGAGAGTATAATGCTAAGTGAAATAAGTCAGTCAGAGAAAGACAAATACCACATGATTTTACCCATATTTGAAATTTAAGAAACAAAACAAATTATCAAGGTAAGGGGGGAGGAAAGAGAGAGAGAGAGAGAGGGGGTCAAACCAGAAAACAAAACTCTTAACTATAGAGAACAAACTAATGGTTACCAGAGGGGATGGGGCGGGGGGAATGGGAGAAATAGGGGATGGGGATTAATGGCTGCACTTATCATGATGGAAAATAAGTAAATAATATGAAAAACAAAACAAAAAATACAGAAAAGGCCTCTGTGAGGACAATTCAGAGGTAGAACATAGTCCTTGCCAACACTAGGATCCCAAGACCTGGCTTTAAGGCTAATTACTTTTATAGTCACTGCCACAAAAAGCTGCTAGGGCAGGGGCGGTGCCCTTCTGATTCCTTTTCATTTTTCTCTTAGTTAAGTCAAGACAACTGCTAGACTGGAGGTGTTAAGTGTCTGGCACAAGCTTCTTGGGAGCAGGTACTTACCAAGTAAGAGAAATATCTTCTAAATCTCTAAATTTCTATATTTTATTTTTCCTATATTTTCTTATTAAATTCCCCTGGAAAAACTCTAAGCTTAGTTAGTTGATCAACCCCCATAGAATAAGGAAGCAGTGCTGGGGGGAGAAGGGGAGATACTCCTAGTTGGGGTTTCCTTTTCATTTCTGACTCCCATTTTATCCAGCATGATCATCTAGAAGGAAGGTCCATGCTCAGATGTCACTCATCAAAGAGGTCTTCTACACCACTTTACTTAATAAGACTCTGTCCCCACTTTATTTAATAAGACTTATACCCTTTATTCTGCTTTGCTCTTTTACCATAGCACTTATTATATTAGTATCTGCAATGGAAAAACAGCTATGCCAGCCATTTTGAAGCACTTTTATAAAAAGTGATGCAAGGAATTCTTCTCAAAGCTAGAACAAACAATCCTAAATTTATATGGAACCACAAAAGACCCCAAATAGCCAAAGTAATATTGAAAAAGAAAACCAAAGCTGGAGGCATCACAATCCCAGACTAGCCTCTACTATAAAGCTGTACTGATCAAGACAGTATGGTATTAGCACAAAAACAGACACATAGACCAATGGGCTAGAGAACTCAGAATTGGACACACAACCGTATGGCCAGCTAATCTTTGACAAAGCAGGAAAGGTCATCCAATGGAAAAAAGACAGTCTCTTTAGCAAATGGTGCTGGGAGAACTGGACAGCAACACACAGAAGAATGAAACTGGACCAGTTTCTTACACCATACACAAAAATAAACTCAAAATGGACTAAAGACCTAAATGGGAATCAGGAAACCATCAAAACCCTAGAGAGAAAACAGGCAATAATAACCTCTTTGACCTCAGCCTCAGAAATTTCCTACTTGACACGCCTCTGAAGGCAAGGGAGATAAAAGCAAAAATGAACTATTGGGACCTCATCAAGATAAAAAGCATCTGCCCTGCAAAGGAAACAATCAACAAAACTAAAAGATAACCGGAGTGGGAGAAGATATTTGTGAATCACATGTTGGATAAAGAGTTAGTATCCAAAATCTATCAAGAACTTACCAAACTCAACACATGAAAAACAAATAATCCAGTGAAGAAATGGGCAGAAGACATGAATGGACACTTTTCCAAAGAAGACATTCAGATGGCCAACAGACACATGAAAAGAGTCTCAATATTGCTCCATTGTCAGGGAAATACAAATCAAAACTACGATGAGATATTACCTCACGCTGGTCAAAGTGGCTAGAATGAATAACTCAGGAAACAAAAGATGTTGGTGAGGATGCGGAGAAACAAGAACCCTCATGCACTGCTGGTGGGAATGCAAACTGGTGCAGCTGCTCTAGAAAACAGTATGGAAGTTCCTCAAAAAATTAACAATAGAGGGGTGCCTGGGTGGCTTAGTCAATTAAGTGTCCAACTTTCGCTCAGGTCATGATCTCGCGGTTCGTGGGTTCGAGCCCTGCGTCGGGCTCTGTGCTAACTGCCAGCTCAGAGCCTGGAGCCTGTTTCAGTCTGTGACTCCCTCTCTCTCTGACCCTCCCCTGCTCACGCTGTCTCTCTCTCTCCTAGAAATAAATAAAACATTAAAAAAAATTAAAAAAAATTAATAATAGAACTCCCCTATGACTCAGAAATAGCACTACTAGGAATTTATCCAAGGGATACAGGAGTGCTGATGCATAGGGGCACATGTACCCCAATGTTCATAGCAGGCTTTCAACAATAGCCAAATCATGGAAAGAGCCCAATGTCCATCAACTGTTGAATGGATAAAGAAGATGTGGTTTATATATACAATGGAATACTATTTGGCAATGAGAAAGAATGAAATCCTGCCATTTGCAACAAAGTGGATGGAACTGGAGGGTATTATGTATTATGATAAGTAAAATTAGTCAGGCAGAGAAAGACAGATATCGTATGTTTTCACTCATATGTGGAACTTGAGAAACTTAATAGAAGACCATGAGTGAAGGGAAGGGGAAAAAGTAGTTTCAAATAGGAAGGGAGGCAAACCCCTAAGATTCTTACATACAGAGAAAAAAACTAAGGGTTGATGGGGCGGGGGTGGCAGGGAAATGGGTGATGGGCACTGAGGAGGGCACTTGCTGGGATGAGCACTGGGTGTTATATTTAAGCAATGAATCACAGGAATCTACCTCTGAAACCAAGAGCACACTGTATACTATATATGTTAGCTAACTTGACAATAAATTATATTTGAAAAAATAATAGAAAATTACTTCCATTAACAAATACATTTAAAAAAAAAGTGATGCCAATGAGCAACAGAGGACAGTTTAGCATGTGAAGGAGCAGAGGAAAATATTCAAGCTACCACAAAAGGATAAAGTCATCTTAGCAGCAGTATGGTGATTTTAATACTAGATGCCACCATTAACCAAGCAAGAAGAAAGAGAAAATGATAAGGTAGACTGTGACTTTATGGTCCTTCAGAAGGGCCCTTAGGAGCTGCCTGAAGGTAAGAGAGATGGGTACAAGGCCAAGTTGGTGCCCTGTGGATCAACGTTGCTTGCTCCTGCTTCAGTCAGAGTAGCTGTGTTTTCATCCGTTTTATATACTAAAACTCCATGTAAAATTTCATTTGAGAAAAGGGTCGTGCTTATTTTTCTTTTTAATGTTTATTTATGAGAGAGAGAGAGAGGGTGAGAGAGAGAGAGTGAGTGAGAGAGAGAGAGAGAGAGAAAATGAGTGGGGGAGGGGCAGAGAGAGGGACAGAAGATCCAAAGCAGGCTCTGGGCTGACAGCAACAAGCCTGATGTAGGGCTTGAACTCACAAACTGAGATCATGACCTGAGCCAAAGTCAGATGCTTAACCGACTGGGCCACCCAGGCACCCCGAAAGGGTCATGATTCTTAAAGAAAGGTTTGAAAATTCCCATGGAGATGTCAAGGATTTAAAAATCTGAAAGGTATTATAAGACTCCATGGGTAAGAAACAAGAACAAAATACTGAGAGTTATCATTAGCACAACATATAATGGTGGAAGTTCCCACTGTGAAGAAGAGACAGGAGGGGAGATCTGAGACCTCTTACAGAATGTAGCTGAGATGTATGTGGTCAGGTGAGAGGCCATCTTTGTCCCTCACCATGAACTGAATCCTGCCCTCACCTTTTTGTTTTGAGTGAAACTCCTGTGATGTTAATGATAGCTGCTTCTTTATGGGCTTGATCTGGCTACTTGGTGACTCCTGATGAATTTCCCAAGGTGTCAACTTCTCTGCAAGCATGTCCTCATTTCGTCCAAAAAAGACCTGAAAGCATTAGGTATACTTGAGGCTGAAGAAGAGACCCATGTTGGGACTTTGGGATAAAATAACAGAGAAGCAGCTATGTAGACAATATCCTGGGACACAGGAAAAGGGAGGAAGAAAGCAGAGCCACATTCTGTTTTCTGGCACAGCTGGGGGGTGTGTTCACCACCACACATGTTTAGTGTGCTTACTCAATGGGAGTACAGTTTGAGAGCTCTACCCCAGTGATGGCCCGGAGCTTCTGAGCCAACTTGGCTGCCCATCCCTGCAAGACGCCTTTTTACCTGCTCAGCTGGCCCATCAAGCTCCTTCTCCAGCTCCTCCAGCATAGTCACAGCTTGCTCTCCATTCTCAGGCTGGTGCTCTCGCAGCCAGGCCTGCAGCTCCTCAGGCAGGATGGCCAGGAACTGCTCCAGCACCAGCAGCTCCAGGATCTGCTCCTTGGAGTTGACCTCGGGCCTCAGCCACTGACGGCAAAGCTTCCGGAGCCGGTTCAGAGCCTCCCGGGGCCCAGGGGACTCCTGGTACCCAAAATGCCTGAACCGCTGGCGGAAGGTCTCTGTGCTGCAGCAGGTGCTCCAGGAGAGGCTGGAGTCCAGATCGCAGATCTGCTCTTCCTCTTCCATCTTCACTATCACAATGCTGTCAGACTCCTCTGAAGGTTGTGGAAGGAGTGAGGACTTTGTCAATTTTGCAGACATTTGGACTGGGAATAAATAAGTAGGCTTTAATCTTCAGGGAGGTGAGCTGTCCTTAAGGATATTCCTTAAACATGATTAAACAAACAGGTGGAAACGAGACACAGACACATGTTTCTGAGAATACGTTAGAAACATAACACTAGGGGGTGCCTGGGTTGCTCAGAAGGTTAAGACTCCTGATTTCAGCTTAGGTCATGATTTCATGATTCATGGGATCAAGGCCTGCAGAGCTGGCTTGGGATTCTCTCTCCCTCCCTCCCTCCATCTCTGCCCCTCCCCCATGCATGCTCAAAATATATAAACTTTAAAAATTTTAAAAACAAAGAAACATAACACTATTACAGAAAGTACTGCCCTTAATCTTAACATAAACCATGATTTCAAAGAATACTTTCTTAAGAGAACTGAAGAACTAAGATGGCATTAATTCATATGCATGAGTAATTCCCAAATTATTCTGCAAGTCTTGCACACAAGGCTGGCTAAATATCACAATGAGATCAGCCAAGATTGTGCAGGAACTCCTGGAGAACAGAAATAGGGGAAGCTTGAGAAAAATTATGACTCTGGGGCAAGCTCAAAGAGCCAATTAATTTTCTCTAGCTTGCTGCAAAAAGCATTAAGAAAAAGTCTCATGAGAGTACTCATGTGGATTTTTTTCAACACTTACTATTAAACAGTATTAAAGCATTGTTTAATACTACTGAATAGCATTAAGACAATACTATTTAGACATTAAAGGAGCTATTCAAAAGAGTAATTGTATATTTCTCCATCTTAACGTGCTTCTATTTTTTCATATTCACTTCTACTTCCCAACCATAACATCTGTATTAGTTACCAATCACTTTATTGTAGAATATGTAGGTTGTTTCTAATTTTTACTACCATAAGTAATGGTGGAAGGCACATTTTCAGGAATATATTTTTCTCTTTTCAAATTATTCAAGGATATCCCAAGGACTTGGCTTGTTGGGGTCAAAGGAGAGTAACAGATGTCTTGCTAGGTACTACCAAATGGATTTCTGAAAAGACTGTTCAATTCACAATGTCAACAGCAACTTAGTGATGTAATTTCTCCAAGTAGCATGAACTTGTTAGCAGGAAGGGGGTGGAAGACACTGTTAGCACTATTTTAGTAGATGCATCACTGGTCATTGATGGCTAATTACAAAATCTTATAGGGGCCCCTATTTTTCTTTTTTATGCAGGCTACCATCACCGCTCCTCCCCTGCCCTTCATCAAGCACTGTTAGAGGTACCCAAGATACAGTAGTGACCTGAACAAAATCCGTGGCTTCTTAAAACTCCAGCAGGTGAGAGACAACGTTACCACGTAAATAAAAGAACGATACGTACAGTGATTGCTATGCAGCAAATGATAACAGCTGACACACAGAGAATTTGCTATGTGCCAAGCATTGTTCTCAGCACCTTAAATAGAAACTCCTTTAAATACTCAAAAAGTCCTGTACGCTTACTTTCATGTACACTGTGGATGAGGAGCCTGCCAAGCTCAGGTAGCGTGACCACGGGCAAAGGGGCAGGGATGGGGCCTGATTCCGGGCCATCCACTCACCCACGGTGCTGCGTGGTCAAGAGGCCGGAGGCAGGGTCTCGGTGCCGAGAAGGATCAGCAGACCCAGGTGCTCCTGGGCGGGGCCAGAATCTAGGGTCGAGACCCGGGCAGCGGGAAGGGTTGAGGCCGTGAGTTTGGAAAGCCGTTTGGGAGCGTTACATTGAGGGACTCTAAACTTAAAGCCTCTGGAAGTCACGGAGAGAGTGGCGGCCGGCGCGCGTTCTGCCTCCTCAGCGCCGGCAGCCCTGTGCCACCTCCACACCTGCTCTCGGCGCTATACTGGAGACCGGGAGACCGAACCGCCAACACCGCACGCGGGCCTGTGACCAACGGGCTCTCGCCCCGGCGGGGGTGGGGGGAGGAGGACGGCTTCGCCGAGAGCCCGGAAAACGGGGTGCTTCGGGGGAGGACCACCTCTCACTCCAACACCCCTCCGCCGGTGGGGCCGGCTCGCCGAGGGTTGGCGCGGGAGGAGCCCCAGACGCGTAGCCCACCTGCCCCACCCCGCCCACGCCTCTCCCGCGCGGGACCTCTCCCGCGAGATCGCGGGCCGCACGCGGGCGTTGAGGACGCCGCGCGGAGGCCTGGCGAGCGCGCGCCGGCGGGGAGCCGAGGGGGTTCGGCTGCGGCGGCAGGCGCGGCGGCGCTGCTCGAGGACGACGGGAGGGGTGTGCAGACTCGCGTGCCGGGAGGTGCAGGACCAGGTAAGGGCTGAGGGAAACGCCGGGGGACGACAGGAGCGGGCGTGAAGAGGGGTTGTGTGGGGCCGGGAGGGCTGCCTCGGGGCGTCGCCGAGATCCGCGAGCACCTCCTCCCAACCCTGGGTGAAGACGCTTCTCCCCGCAGCCTAGGGGCTCAGAGGAGTCCTCGACTCTCACCTCCAGACGAGGAAGAGCGACCCCGCGTTATCCGGAAGATGCCGGGAAGCGCGGGGTCGGAAGCTGCTTCCGGTCCCCGCGACAGGGTTGGGGGCCGGCCCGGGTTGAGGGAGCGGTTGCCATGGAGACAAGCTGCAGCCGCGGGTGGCGGCTGTCCGTGAGGCGGCTCCCGAGCTAGCGGAAGGGGATAACCCCGACCGGCGGGCATGGGGCTGCTCCTCATCCTGGTTCACAAAACCGGAGTTGTTACTTCTCAGAGTTCTTTTTCTTAGGTTAGAAGAACCTAAGTAAATTCCATTTGCTTTTTCATTAACGCAGTAAGGTTATTCCCATTTAACAACAAATAAGCCCAAAATTTCGTGACTTGCCCAAGGTCACAGAAAAGGAAAGACTACTGTGCTTTCTGCCTTTAAGTACGGCCTGCCTGTATTACCATCCCCGCTACTGGGGTTGGTTGTACTCCAGGTAGTACTGTTGTAAGGAAAAGGTTTGACCCCCCCCCCCCACTCTTTCACAGGAAAACCTAATGGCCCTTAAAAAAGGTGAAACCCATGTACCTGCATATTTTGGCACCAATATATACGTCTCTATTTCCTCAGATAATCTTTTAAGTACATTTAAAAATAAATTTGAGGCTAAATGAGCTACAAGGCCGCATCCCCACATATTGGCTTCCTCTTCCACCTACTTTCTACATGGATTCTTGGAAAATGTAGTTGTAGTGGGAAGTGGAGAATTAGAGAACAGAGTTGCTTGAAAACCACTTGCTAATAAACAACATTAACAAGAAAAAAGAAAAACCTTTTGGTATGACCTCCCTCCCCTCAAAACTATGTCCGTATCAGAGTCTGAAATGATGAGAGAAAAGGATGCTTAATTTCAACTGTACCAGACCTAGGGTTAGGGGAGAAACTTGTATCTTAACCTACAATGACATTAAATTTGAAGAAGTTCTTACATCAATAGGGGACTCTCACAAGATAAGATTATTTGTTGAGGTAGCTACTAACACAAATAGCAAGACAGTCCAAAAGTGCAGAAGGGAATGTGTTTACTCAGTTGGTGGGTAAGTTAATTTAGTCAAGGCAGTGAGGCATCTGAATCCAGAGTAGACAATTCCTGACAATGGTGTGAAGTCCTAGAAGATAGTTTATGGAAACTTCTGCACAGCAAAGGAAACAATCAATAAAACTAATAGGCAACTGACAGAATGGGAAAAGATAGTTGCAAATGACATATCAGATAAAGGCCAGTATCCAATATCTATAAGGAACTCATTAAACTCCACACCTGAAAAACAAATAATCCAGTGAAGAAATGGGCAGAAGACATGAACAGACACTTCTCCAAAGAGGACATCCAGATGGTCAACAGACACATGAAACAATGCTCAGCGTCCCTCATCATCAGGGTAATACAAATCAAAACCATACTGAGATACCACCTCATGCCGGTCAGAGTGGCTAAAATGAACAAATCAGGAGACTACAGATGCTGGTGAGGATGTGGAGAAATGGGCACCCTCCTACAGTGTTGGTACACCAGGGGGCTGGTGCAACCCCTCTGGAAAACAGTATGGAGGTACCTCAAAAAATTAACAATAGAACTCCCCTATGACCCAGCAGTAGCACTGCTAGGAATTTACCCAAGGGGCACGGGAGTGCTCATGCATAGGGGCACATGTACCCCAGTGTTCATAGCAGCACTCTCAACAATAGCCAAAACATGGAAAGAACCTAAGTGTCCATCAACTGACAAATGAATCAAGAAGTTGGGGTTTATCTATACAATGGAATACTACATGGCAATGAGAAAGAATGAAATCTGGCCATGTGTAGTAACATGGATAGACCTTGAGGGTGTTATGCTGAGCAAAATAAGTCAGGCAAAGGACAAATACCATATGTTTGCACATATAGGTGGATTAGGAGGAAGTTAATGGAGGATGAAGCAGGAGAAGAAGGGGAAAAATAGTTGGGAAGAGGGAGGGAGGCAAACCATGAGAGATTCTTGTATGCTGAGAACAAACTGAGGGCTGAGGAGGGATGGAGGAGAGGGGAAGGAGGGTGATGGGCATGGAGGAGGGCACTTGTTGGGATGAGCACTGGGTGTTATATGGAAACCAACTTAACAATAAACTATTTAAGAAAGAAAAAAAAAACAACAATAAAAAAAGGAAGGTAGTTTAAGGAGAAAATCGACAGTAGTTGAAGCCTGCAAGAGAATAGGGAACTGTGAAAAGCCAAAGGATTTGGCAAGAGGTCAGGAGTGAATTTATGGGTTTGAATTGTACCAAATATCCAGATCATCCCAGAAGCTGAAATTTTAAAAAAAAGTAAAAGAGTGCATAAATTTCACAGTATAAGGGAAGTCCGGATGGCTCATTTAGTTAAGCCTTGGACTTCAGCACAGGTCATGATCTCATAGTTGGTGGGTTCCAGCTCCACATCAGGCTCTCTGCTGTGAGTGCGGAGCCTGCTTCAGATATTCTGTCCCCATCTACCCCTGCCCCTCCCCCACTTGTGCTTTCCCAAGAATAAATAAATATTTTAAATAAATAAAATTTTTAAAAAAGTTTCACAGTATGTTAAAGGGCAGATTTTTGTTTGCCTTTTATTTATTAACTTTGGGAATAGAGTGGAAAGTTAGCAGAAACAAGGTCCTGGTAGAGAGATCATCTACTATATACTAGATGCATGGTACCCACTGAGAATTCAAATGTCAGATACAGATTTTTGCTCTTTAGGAACTGATAGACTAATAAAGAAGAACAGTATATTAACTGACTATTCTAAACAACATGGCGGCTGTTGTGATGGAGGTATCTACAGGATGCTATTAAAGCACAAAGAAAGAAGGTGCTGGGGGCGGGGGGATGGAGAGAGTGGGCTTGGAGTCGATGGGGAAAGCTGAGTGCCAGGTAGTCCAAACTGAGGGACCAGTGAAATTTTATATTTGCTGGGATTGAAGGACGGCAGGTCATGAGTGCTAAGAATGAGGATAAGGAAATAAGTTCTAAAAGATGTGGCAGGCTAGATAAAAGGTTACAAAATAACATTTTAATTAGGGTCTTGAGTAACTGACACAAGTCAATTGGTAGTTCAGATGGAGTTCTCTGATGGCAATGTGAATGATGGATTTGGGGGGGTGACAAAACTCAAGGCAGGGTGACCAGCTCTGAAACTATTGCAAGGATCTGGATAGCAGCCGATGGAAAGCTGAACTAATGCAGAGAGTGGGGATGAAGGCAGATTCAGGAAGCATTTGGGATGCTAATCCTCACTTGATGGTAGACCGACAGATGATTGGGTAGATAATATATCATTGAGAGACTTTTTTTAAAAAAATAGTATGAGTAGTTTTGACAGTGGGTTGTATAGACATTTTAGGGGAGTTTTCAGTGGATTGAATCTGAGGCTGATTAATAGGTGATAATACCCTCTACATAATTGGACACTTTATGAGATTATGTAAAAATAAATATCAAACATGCTGAATACCTGAATACTTCCCCTATATAAGTATATTAAACTCCCTAAGAATTTCATAAACCACTTATTAATACAGTGAAGGAAGAGGGCAGTCACTCTTTCATGATATTAGAGAGACATTCACCCCTCTACCTTCTTTTCTTTTCATCACTGTATTTCTTTTTTTTAAAAAAGATTTTATTTTTATGTAATCTCTACACCCAACATGGGAGTTGAACTCACAACCCCAAGATCAAGGGTCTCATGCTCTGCCGACCAAGCCAGTTAGGTGCCCCAATCACTGTATTTCTTTATCCCAACATATTTGTTCTCCATCTGGTTAGAAACTTTTACAGTTGTGGATCTGCATCCACCTATACAAACACCCATTTGTCCTTGCCTAGAGGTGCATAAAGCAGGAATATTAGAGACAAGCTGCCATGTTTCTACAAGGATACAAAGCTAGAGAGTTAGGCAATTTTCTTACAATTGAACTTTGGTTTCTAAGAGAGTGGTGGAGTGAGTGTGTGTAGGAAGTCCAAGTGTGAGAGCACACTGAATAGCTATGAGAGTTTGGATGAACGAGCCATGTGTCCCTTTGTGGAAGACATGAATGAAGTATTAAGTTAGGAAAACAACGAAAAAAGCATCCCAAACTGAATTTATCTCCCCCTTCTTACACCCTCAACTGCCATGCTTCTCCAATTCCTTGCTTTGATAGTGAAACTATTGTTGGCTCCATGTTCCAGGCAGAAGTCTGGGAAGTCACCTTGCGTATTTCCTTCTTCCTTATTTACTACATCCAGAAGTGAGCAGATAGACCTGGGCTCACTCCTCAAATCTGTCACAAGCTAGCTGTGGATAAGGTCCTAAAATTTGCTCTTTATCTCATTTATAAAATAGAGATCACAATAGTCATTTTGTTGGAAGAAGACAGATAAAATAATGTAGGTAGGTAAGGCTCCCCTGGTAATTCCTACAGGTAGTCGTATTAGTTTCTTGGGGCTGCTATAACAACCACAAAGTTGGTGCCTTAGAATAACAGAGATTTATTCCCTCAGTATTAGAGGCCAGAAGTCTGAAATTAGTTTCACGAGCCAAAATCAAGATGTCAGCAGCACGGCACAACCTCTGGAGGCTCTAGAGAAGAATCCATTCCTTTCCTCTCACAGCTTCTGGTGGCTGCCAACATTCCTTCACATGTCACTGCATCACTCCAACCTTCAAGGCCAGCATCTTTCTTTTTCTCCCTCTGGGAAGGTTGCATGTATTTGCATTTAAGACCTATCCAAAAAATCAAGGATAATCTCAAAATCCTTAATGTAATCACCCCTATAAAGACCCTTTTCCCAAACAAGGTAACATTTACAGGTTCCAGGAATAAGAACCTAATGTTTTGGGGGGACGTTTTTTTGTCTACCACAGCAGCTGAGGTTGAGAACCTCTATATTGGCTAAATAAAGAACTGCCTTACAAGGAAAGCATTTGAGAAGAGTTTGGTTGTTTTGGTTTGTTTTTTTAATTGAAGTATAATTAACATACAGTGTTATATTAGTTTCAAGTGTACAATATAATGACTCAACAATTTTATACATTACTCAGTGCTAATCAAGGTAAGTACATTCTTAATCCCCTTTATTTCACCCTTCCTTCTTCCCTGAGAGGAGTTTTAACCCATGGTCTATGGGCTCTGTGTTTGTATACCCAGTGTAGTAACCACTAAATACATGTAGCTAGTTAAGTTTTAACAAATTGAAATTAAATAAAATAGAAACTCAACTCCTCAGTCACTTCTGCCAATTTCAAGTTCTCAGTAGCCTCATATGGCTAGTGCCTATCATATTGACAGCACAAACATCACTGTAGAGAGCTCTAATGGACACCACTGAAATGTGTGTTTTTAGGTACATACTTGTACTTTTCTGGGGACAGGGTCTAACAGAAGACACAGGTTACCAATCTTGACAGAGAATAGCCCATTGTGTTTTATTGTCCCGTGCTTTTAAAATTGAGTTGGTTCCCAAAATGTAAATTTTGATTCAAAACATTTAAAAAATATCTGCACAACTCACTTCTTTTGGAAAACTGAAAATCTAAGAATACTGATCCTCCACTTCCTCTGGACAAATGTTTCTTTGAACAAAGTATCTGCTACCTATGGACACTTAGAGCATGCTTTCTCCAGTTGGTGAAAGTTCCCACCTGCCCCTTTCCATTTCCATCACCTGCCCTGTTTCTAGTTTGAGACTTCTGGTCTTCATCGTCTACCTGATTCTCAAAGATGTCCATGACTCATATATCACTGCTTCTCAAAGTTGAACGTGCATAGGAATTGCCTGAGGATCTTGTTAAAAGCAAATTCTGATTCAATAAGGTTGAGGGTGCCCAAGTTTCTGCATTTCTGATACATTTCCAGGTGATAATGCTTTCAGTAGCAAGGCTTTGAATCTAGGAACTGGTTCATGATATCTACCAACAAGGAAACCAAGGCAATGCTATTTCCTGGAATAACTTAATGAAGAGCCAAATTCAAGCTGCTAGAAAGCTGATTCCGGTATCAGATGAGTTAACATTCTGAAGAGGATCAAACAACCTGAAGATGATATACCCCTTCCCACCATGGATTCCTTGATGATCAATAAGGGCTGAGTTCTAACTCCCCATTCCCCAGTGTAAACGATCTGCTGCTGAAGAAGGTTTGGGCTTTAAGTAAAGATTTTTCAAAAAAGTGTCCCCAACCTAAAAGATGAGAATTCACAGATTAAAAGGGCCAGCCGTTTGAATGCAAAGCACAAAGGATGAAGACATGTATCATTCTGGAATTTCTCAAAATACAGGACAAATTTAAGATACTAAAGCCTTCCAGAATCTAAGGAGCTGTAAACTAAAATTTGAAAAAAAGATGATTATTAGACTTCTCAATCTAGAAGATGATGAACAATGCCATCAAAATCTTGAGGAAAATTAATCCCAACTCAAACACTGCTGAGTCTTATTCACAGTATGAATAAGGACATTTTCAGACATGCTAAGTATTAAAAAAAATTACCTCCATGCATCCTTTCTCAGGCGGCTACTGGAAGTCAACCCTAAAGAGAGAGTAATCCAAGTAAGAAAACACAGATAGGGGATTCAACATAGTAAGTAATGAAGGAAATTCTTGAAAGAGTGATAAAGGAGATTCCAGGTGACAGATTTGGCGTTAAGAAGTAGAGGGATGGAGAACTCAACACACATACCTCCATGGGGAAAAAATAGTGCAGATAGAGTACTGGCTGTGTTTGTTAAATTCCAGTGCTGCGAAATTTATACTTCGAGTTTAAAGTTAGTGATTCTGGCAGGATCAGTGTTGGACCCATAGAAGACTAAGCAAAGGGGGAGGAGGGGGGAACACCACTCATTTATCACTAAGTTCAGGCAAACAAAATGGTGTGCAAGAAATTTAATTAGGGTACATTATAAGGGTTAGCTGTGGATAATGCTTACATAATCATTATAGTGTGAACACTGAAATCTGATCTAACCAAAATAAGTTCTAAGTATATTGGGAGGTTTTGGGAAAGGGAGGCATGATAATTCTGTGTATGAGGGAAGTGTGGCTGTATAAGAGAGGTAAATACTTGTATTTCTGAACTTAATATGTAAAAGTAAAATATCAAAAGGAATAACTATCTTAGCAAGTTATTTAGGACATGAAGTAAATCCCCATAGAAACAGCTATAAGAGTAGAAAGTGGGGGTACCTGGGTGTCTGATTTTGGCTCAGGTCATGATCTCAAGTTCATGGGTTCAAGCCCTGTGTCGGGCTCTATGCTGACAGCTCAGAGCCTGGAGCCTGCTTCAGATTCGGTGTCTCCCTCTCTGCCCCTCCCCAACTTACACACACACGCACTCTCTCTCAAAAATAAACATTAAAAAATTTTTAAAAAAAAATAAAAAGAGTAGAAAGTGGATGCAGTAAAATATCAAAAGGAATAACTATCTTAGCAAGTTATTTAGGACATGTAAGTAAATCCCCATAGAAACAGCTATAAGAGTAGAAAGTGGGGGTACCTGGGTGTCTGATTTTGGCTCAGGTCATGATCTCACAGTTCATGGGTTCAAGCCCTGTGTCGGGCTCTATGCTGACAGCTCAGAGCCTGGAGCCTGCTTCAGATTCGGTGTCTCCCTCTCTGCCCCTCCCCAACTTACACACACACGCACTCTCTCTCAAAAATAAACATTAAAAAATTTTTTTAAAAAAATGAAAAGAGTAGAAAGTGGATGCAGTCCTGCAGAGCAGGGTGCAGTGCTAGAGTGGGGAGGGGATTGCCCTTGTTCATTCTAGGTTTTCTAGACCAATTAGACTTCAGTTATGTGTATTATAACATCAGTTATAGAGAATAAACTATAATTGCACCTCCCATTCCCTTTAAGCCTTTTAAAAATTAATTTTACTTATTTTTGAGAGAGGGAACAAGTGAACAGGGGAGGGGCAGAGAGAGAGAGAGGGAGAGAGAGAATCCCAAGCAGGCTCTACACTGTCAGCACAGAGCCTTATGCAGGGCTCGAACTCATGAACTGTGAGATCATGACCTGAGCCAAAAACAAGGATTGGACATTTAACTGACTGATCCGCCTAAGTGCCCCAAACATTTATTTATTTTTAATGTTTATTTATTTTTGAGACAGAAAATGAGCAGGGGAGGGGCAGGGAGAGAGGGGTACAGGGGATCTAAACGGGCTCTGCGCTGACAGCAGAGAGCCTGATATGGGGTTCAAACTCACAAACGGGTAAGATCATGACCTGAGCCAAAGTCAGATGCTTAACTAACTGAGCCATCTGGGTGCCCCTCCCTTTGACCTTTCCAGGTGCACCCTTACCCCTTCACTGTCTTCCCTACTGCCGAATATAATCCACTTATTTTAATCCTTTTCTTTTCAGCATTTCATATTATTTACAATACTTCTTCCCCTTTGAATTTTGTCCTTCATTACTCCTCTGTCCTTTTTCTAAACACAGTGGTTCTTGTTCTACAATCCCACATGCTATAAGCGTGCTTGTTCTGTCTGTGGTTCCTGCACTTCCCATGTTATAGGCTCTCTTTGGGGCCAGCTCGTGTATTTCTACCTGGCTCTCTTTGGGGCCAGCTCGTGTATTTCTACCTATAAGCCTCAATTACCAGCTCTAAATTAATGAGTATCATTTTGTATCTTGAGCCTGATACTCTTCTTGAGCCTCCTCCCCAAAGAGGTAGCTTTATGAAATATCACTACTTGCTCCACAGGCACCTTAAACTAAATGTGAGTTCTTCCTCACTTCCTCTATACTCACCTCTTTTTCCTCCTTATCTCCTGGACTAGCACCACCATTCCCCCAGTAGAAATCTGGAATCTTCCCAGATGTGTCTCTTTCACTTACGTACATGTCAGACAGGATCTATGGCCCATTCATCCTTGTGTTCTTTCTGTCATTTGTTCCCTTTAACATAGCTGATACATTGCTATCTAGTTAATTTGTGCCCCATAAATATGTGAATAAAAAGAGGATCAAACTGATAAAAGGGACAGTTTCTGAAAATTAACAAAGACTGTTCAGATATATTTAAAGGCTCAATAGTTACCAGGAGGACAGATAATCTGCAAGAAGGAGAGACCATTGGATCAGAGAGTTGCTGTAGGTAGATATATTGGAATAAAAGCATAATGGCTTCATGACATTTTAATATGAAGAGATAGAGTAATAAATTTCATACAGTACTGAAAATCCATATCTGGTACAACAGTAAAGCCTAAGAAGAAGAGAGATCTCTGGTAGAATTTCAGAGTCTGCTCTCACCTTGGGCGTTTAGCACACTGCCCATATAGAACCTTGCTTCTTGCCTTTCTTCCAAGGCATACGGCTTCAACTATTCATTGTGTGTTAGTTCTCCCCATACTGGAACTAAACATTTGGTGATAACCTGATTTGGTGCTGCATTAGTTTCCCAGGGCTGCCATAACAAGTTACCATGAACTTGATGGCTTCAAATAATACTTTGTTATCTCATGGTTTTAGAGGTTAGAAGTCTGAAATCAAGAGGTTGGCAGGTCCATGCTCCCTCAGAAAGCTCTACAGAAGAGTCCTTCTTTATTTCTTTCCAACTTCTCATGGCTGCCGGGAATCCTGCATCATTTGAATCTCTGCCTCCGTCATCACATGGACTTCTCTCTCTAAGTGTGGCTCCATGTCTCATTTCCCTTTAAAAGGCCACAGTCATCGGATTTAGGGCCCACCCTCAATTCAATCTGACTTCATCTTAACTAATTGCATCTGTCCCCCAAAATATATATTTCTAAAGAAGGTCACTTTCTGAGTTTCCAGGTGGACATGAATTTTGGGAGGACACTATTCAACCTACTACAATGGCTTTGTAGCTAGCAGTTATTGAAATTCACCCTTTGCTGGTCTGTAAACATGAAATAGGCCTCTTAAATATTTTTGCTTTGCCAACAAGCTTAATGTTATGAATTGTCAGGAGGGGGCTCTGGAGAGACTTTGCAGGAGAAAGGGGCTTCCCTTCCTGGTTCTGGGGTGCTGACCCTACAGACTCGATATGTAGCTCTCCAGGATCTAGCAGATTTCCCTGGCAGCAATTTTCTCGTGCACTCTCATGGGCAGTTTCATAGCAGATTGTCTCTATGAGATACCTCCCAGTAAACGACTTTTGCTTGCACTCTGGAGAAAAGACTTCCAGCAAATTCCTTTACCTTGGAACAACAGACACTTATCTGCTATGCAGTGAGCCATGGCCGTGCAGTGTAGAGGAGACTTCTAATAATCAGGTGGATACTGCATGGATATAAATCAGTCTCTTAACCTGGTAACCCTGGTGCTTGTTCAGTGAGCCATAAACAAAGTGGCCACAGTGGCAGGGATGGAGGCTATGCATGGGGTTCAGAAATGTGGACTTCCCCTACCCAGTGCTGACCTAACATTACTGCTGAGTACTTAATCTGTCAACAGAAGAGGCCAACAGTAGGCCCCTCATACGGCACCGCTTCCCCTGGGAAGCAACTAGCCACCTGGTGGCAGATTGATTACACTGGAACTCTTTCTTCATAGAGGAGGCATAGAGTCATTCTCACTGGAATATACATGTTTTCTGAATATGGATTTGGCTTCCCTAATATAATACTTCAGCGAGCTGTACCATCTGTGTCCTTGTGGAAGTATTTATGGAATGCTTTATCCATCATCTTGGTATTCTTCACAGCCTTGCTTCTCATTTAAGAGCTCATTTCACAGCAAAGGAAATACAGCATGGGGCTTATGCTTATGGAATCAACTGGTCTTACTCACATTTTCCATCACCTAGGAGCAGATGGCCTAATATAAAGTTGGAATGGCTTCTTGAAGACGCAGTTGTGCCAATTGGGAGACAATACCCCAAAACAATGTGATTCTGTCTCATAGAATACAGTAGATGCTTTGAATCAGCAACTGTTATATGGTGTTTACTCTCTCATAGGCAGAACACATGATCTGAGAATCAAGGGGTAGAAGTGGGAGTGGCTGCTCTCACTCTTAAACTCAATAATCCATTTGTAGAATTATTCTTCCTGCCCCAGAAATCTTGAGCAATGCTGTGATGGAAGTCATGGTCTCCAAGGGAGGAATGCTACCACTAGCAGACACAATGGTTCAACTGAATTGGAAAGGGAGAATGCCTCCTAGACATTTTAGACTTCTTAGACCATTGAACCAACTAGAAAAAAAAAGTCACGTTAGGTGAGGTGCTGAAGTTGCTATACAATGCAGATAAGGACTATGAGAGAGTTGCCTGGAGGTGTCTACAAGTGAAGGTTTGGATCGCTCCAGCTGAATTTCTGGCTGAGGATGGGGAAAATGTGGACTGGGTAGTGGAAGAAGGAAGACGTAGATATCACTGACAGCCTCATAGCAAATCACGGAAACCATGACAGTAATAGCTTTGTATATTTCCCATTTGTTTATTGTATATGTGTGTTTATTTTATATGTTAACCATTTTCTTCTATCTCCTTCCTATTGTTATTTTATGTACCTATAGTGAAAAGCTAACTTTACCATTTATTCATTAGGTAGCAGATATTCAGTGGGACTCTGCCAGAATTTGAGGAGTAATTAAGATTATCAGTGATGGATACATTGGCTGTTGGGACTATACTTTCCATATTTTGAGGAAAAGGTAAGAACTTTACCTTTACAACTACCAGATAGTTATATTTTGTCACAGGAAAAATTGGAGTTGTGTTAGATGTACAGAAGTTCAAAAATGTATGGAAAGATGCACATGGAAGCTGAAGAGCCAGAGGGCTAGCCTCATTTGTATCGCTGTGCTTTTGCTTGAGCTATCCTTTGAATCTTAAATGTTGCTTCTTATTCTCTCAAATTTGAGAGAAGCTTATTTTCACCCTGAAGCATCTTCCAATTGCCTGTAGTGATTTTCTCCTCTCATGTCCCTGAAGAACTTGACTACATCACACATTTAGCACCTAATTATACTCTGAATGTAATTTTCATCTGATTATTTGATGTATTATACTGTCTTTCCACCAGCCCCAGCCCTCTACATCCTAAGTTCTTTTAGGACTGTGTCTGTCTCTTTTTTTTTTTTCTTCATCATCCATCAAAAACACACTAATGAATATGCACTCAATGATTACCTCTTTATTAAATAGCTGTTCTTCCTCACTTGCTGCACTGGTTAATGTGCTTCTTGCTCCAAATTCAGTTTGAGTTAATGTAGTTGTTTCCTAACCTCATTTGACTGAAGAGTACTTTTTAAAGTTTATTTATTTATTTTTGAGAGAGAGACAGTGTGAGCAGGGGCAAAAGAGAAAGAGAGAGAGAAAGAAAAAGAGAGAGAGAGAGGGAGAGAGGGAGAGAGAGGGAGAGGGAGGAAGAGGGAAAATCCCAAGCAGGCTTCACGCTATCAGCACAGAGCCTGACGGGGCTCGAACTCAATGAAACCATGAGATCATGACCTGAGCCGAAACCAAGTCAGACGCTTAACCCACTAAGCCACCTAGGTGCCCTGACTAGAAGGTACTTTTGACATTAATATTGCAATTTCTCAAAACCACTTGGGAATTAAACAAAATTTCATCCTGGGTGGCACCTGGGTGGCTCAGTTGAGTGTCTGACTTTGGCTCAGGTTATGATCTCACGGTCTGTAATTTGAGCCCCACATTGGGCTTGCTGTTGTCAGTGCAGAGCCCCCTTCAAATCTTCTGACCCCCAACTCTGCCCCTCCCCCACTTGCACTCTTTCAAAACTAAATCTACATTACAATTTTTTCATCAGTTTTTGTTTGACATATAGCAGTGATTTATGTAAAATATGTTATTACATATTTTATCATTACATTCTTTTAAAAATATACTCTGTAACATTTGTAATTTGACTTTTCTCCAACACTTAAAAATAGTTATGTAAAAATAATTAAAATGACATGCTATAGTTCCCCAAAAAATTAAAAATAGAATTGCTGTATGATCCAGTAATTCCACTTCTTTGTATAATCTTAGAAGAATTGAAAACAGAATCTTAAAAGAGTTGTACACGCATAGTCATAGCAGCATTATTTATAATAGCCAGAAGATGAAGGCCAAACACGTGTTCACTGAGAGATGAATGGATAATCAAAATGTGGCATTGGACATGCAATGGAATATCATTCAGCGTTAGAAAGGAAGGAAATTCTGACACATGCTATAACATATATGAATCTTAAGGATTTTATGCTAAGTGAGATAGGTCAGTTACAAAAAGACAAATACTATGTAATTCCACGGATATGATTGGAATCAGTAGAGTAGTGAAATTCATAGGAATAGAAAATAGAATGGAGGTTGTCAGAGGCTGGGGGAGGGGGAATGGGGAATTATTGTTTAATGGGTACAGTTTCAGTTTTGCAAGATGGAAAGAATTCTGGAGATTAGTTGCACAACAAAATGAATATGAACTGTACACTGAATGGTTAAGATGGTAAATTTTATGTTATGC
This sequence comes from Proteles cristata cristata, assembly GCA_017311185.1. Lineage (NCBI taxonomy): Eukaryota > Metazoa > Chordata > Mammalia > Carnivora > Hyaenidae > Proteles > Proteles cristata. Next base: position 204,487 of record JAESUZ010000945.1, read on the forward strand.
ATATTTTACCATAACTTAAAAAATTCCAGCAGTGTATAAAATGAAGTTTATAGACAAGATTATTCATAAACAAGTGAAAGAATATTGAGAGAAATTGAAGAGGACCTAAATAAGTGGAGTGATATCCTGTTTTCATGCATTAGAAGAACTGAGATTGTAAAATGACATTTTTTTCTAAAATTATCTGTAGATTTATTGTCATCCCAGTAAAAACGGCCACACTTTTTCTGGGAATTGGAAAACTGATACTAATATTTTTATATAGAAATGCAGAGTTAGTAGGAGCCAAGACACTTTTAAAGGAGAAGAATGAGGTGGTAGGGTTTGCCCTGTTGGCTCCCAAGATGCATTAAAAGTCTCTAGTAACTAAAATAGTGTAATATTAATGCAAGTATAGTAAACATATCAGTGGAAGGGATTAAAGACTCCAGGAATAGACTCACACATACATGGTGATTTGATGATTGACATGAATACTGGTGCAGAATAGTGGGTGAAAGATGGTCTTTTTGATAAATGAATTTGACTCAAGTATCTATATAGAAAAACTAGATACAATTTTATCCTTACCTCACACCGTATACAAAAATCGTTTCCAAATCCATTGTAGACCTAAATCTGAAAAGCAAAATAATAAGGATTTTGGAATATAATATATGAAAGCATCTTCAAGGTATTAGAATAGTGAGTGATTTTAAAAATAGGATACTAAAAGCACTAGTCCCAAAGGGAAAAATTATAAATTGGACTTACTAAAATTCTGAACTTCTAGATATCAAAAGACTGAAAAGGCATGCAAGTGTGGGATCCCAGGATGATTATTGCTGCACAAAAAAATGAAAGGATATGTAATTAATCTCATTTGAGCCCTAACACTAAAGATCCTCCAATAATTTTCCTTCTTTCCTTCTTCCCTCCCTCCCTTTTTAAGGAAGCTCTACATCTAATATAGGGCTTGCAGTCATGACCATGAGATCATGAAGCACGTGCTCCAGCAACTGAGCCAGCCAAGTGTGCTCCAGTAATTTTTAAAAGTAGTGTTGTTGGAGGTTCCAGATTTGTTTTAAAAAAATTGAAAAGGGGCGCCTGGGTGGCTTAGTTGGTTAAGCGTCCCGACTTTCGCTTAGGTCATGATCTCACGGTTCGTGGGTTCAAGCCCTGCATCGGGCTCTGTGCTGATTGCCAGCTCAGAGCCTGGAGCCTGTTTCAGAGTCTGTGTCTCCCTCTCTCTCTGACCCTCCCCTGCTCACACTGTCTCTCTCTCTCTCCTAGAAATAAATAAAAATATTTAAAAAAAAAATTGAAAGGACCTTACAGCTTCAATAGAGAGTTCGAGCCTTAATTTTGATATTTAGAAAACCAGCAAATAAAAAATGAAGCAACATAATGATTTTGCAGGAGCAAAAATACACAAGGATGTTACAATAAAGAACATATAATTACACAATACTTTCTGGTTCATCTTTGAACAGTATTTATGAAATCATAAATCATAATATGGTAAAGAGGATTCATTAATATTTTATCATAACTATATTTAGATATAATGTAGTTACGTTTAAATATAGAATAATATTACATTAAAGTTAAACATAGAATAACATATTTATATTTAAATATATTTTATTCATTAGCCCTGTATTATAACTATTTAGAAAAGGAGGAGGTGATAGGGAAAGAAGTAAATCTCATCTTCCAAAGTGGTGATACAGTGTTCTTTGCCCTCCTCTCCACAAGAGGGCGCAAGGTGAATAAGATTTTCAACTCCATTGTTTCAATGCTGGCTTTTGGCTGTCACCAGCCAACCACCGTGTATTTCCATTTTGGTATTGTGTTCAAACTGTTATTGTTAATATCTAAGCAACCATCATTTGAGTTCTAGGCCTATTAAAGGGATGTCCAGACAGATAAGGCATCATTCAAAACACTCACTATCTAATAGGGTCACAGAGGAGAAAGGAACAATACATTTGGAGGACATGCCAAAGGCCCAAGGAATCCCACAGATCATGAATTGGGAGTATTTCTTTGGAGAGGTTGAAATGGTGGGGTGGGGGTGGAGCAATATCAGTCATGCATTTGGACGAGGCAGTGGGGATTGGATAGACTGCACATGGAGAGATCAAGTGGGAGCACTGAAGGCCAGGGATGGCCATGGCAATGCAGGAAATAGAACACTAGAAGACTTGGGGGTGGGGCTGAAAGGTTTCACCACCAAGACTCTGCCTGCAAACACTGGGCAGAGTCAGGTCTGTTCTCCTTTCTGTGCCCCTGGCAACCTGCTATGTTCCCTCAAGGTCCCATGACTTCCACACACACATACCGTGCCCTGCCCATCCCCCTGGCTGTCTTCAGGTGTGCTTCTCCCTCTCACAGAGGCCATTTCTTTGTCCAGGGACCTTTCCTCTTAGAGACTGGCATTTTCCTTCAGGCCTTTCCCACTCATCTGAAGGTTTGCTCTCATATCAAGCGTAGGCTACCTTATGCAGGACCTCTAAGCTCTTCTGACCTCTGACATGGTTGTTCTTCTTAGCCTGTTTCCTTCCTTGAGCCTCCCTGGTCTCTAACTCTTTTCTCTCCCACCACTGGCATCGTCATCCTTCTTTCCTCTGGTATGACATCTCTCACCTGGTTAGCTCACCTGTCTGAAGGCCTGGAAACAGGCTGACTCCCAGGACCCACAGGGTTCTCTTGAATATGGCTGACACTGTTCTACATCCCCATTTTCCCTTTTGTGGCCTCTTCATGCCCTACTTTTCGCATCTCAGTCGAACACAAGCAATGGATCTGCTCTTGAACTCTGGACTTGAGAAGTAGAAAAGGCATGTAACTACCCTTCCAGGTGTTACTAGGAGAGGATTTTTAACTGAGCTTGTCTGCCGTGTGGTATAATGGTGTCATGGAAATCACACCAAACCAGGGGTCATAATGCAAAGGCTGTCCTCCTGGTGCTGTCCTTCCTGGCCAGGGCACCAGGGGCAAGTGAATTTACCTCTTGGAGTCTCCATTTCCTAGCCTGTAAAATGAAAGCAATGGTGGTAATTACCTCATAGGAATGTCCTGAGAAATAAATGAGGTAATAAATGAAGTAGTATTTCCCAAGTGTCTACACTAAAAAATGTAGCTGTTATTATTATTATTATTATTATTGTTTCTTCATCTGTGAAAGTCAAGGGAAGACTGAATGATCTCCAAGAGGGCCCTCAGGCTCTGTCTTCTAAGTTGGTCAAGTATGACTTGCCATATGTGCTGATCATGTTTTATAACTCAGTCCTTATAGTTTCTCTGATCTTCTTTCCTTCTCTGGCAACTCCCACCTCCCCCCAGGCCTTGGAACACCTCCGTAAACAGCTCTTTGTGCTAAGTTCCTCTCTGTTTGAAAGAGTGAGTTGTTTCAGTTCTACATGCAGTGGCTTCACCATCTGGGGAGTCCGCCCCAGGCACTTGGGGTACACGGACCAAACTGGAGGAGTCACTGCCATTTCTGCCCACGTTTGAGTTTCTAGGTATGGAAAAGGGCCAGAAGATGCTGTATTGGTTGCCGTGACAAGCCACCTGTTGTATACAAATGTTTTTATTTCTATTCCGGAGCAAAATCTCATATAGCCTGTGATAGGGCAGCTTTTCTGGGCCTGAGGAAGGGCTGAACCTTCAGTGATGTGTTAAGCTGATCAGGTTGCCAATCCCCTTTAGGACATGTCTGGTTTTTGGCTTTTGCTGCCTTCCTGCTCTAGAAGAACAGAAACCATGAGAAATAACAGCAGCCACAAGTAAACTCTCTTTTCACTGCAGCTGCATTCAAGCACGGCAAGATTTGAAAGTAGAGCTAGAGTTGGCTCAGTTCAGGTTGAATGATAGGTGCTCCTTTCCCAAGTGACGGTCAAGACCACTTACAAAAGAGGTTTCTAAAAACTGGTTCTATGATCCCAGCTAACCTCCTACCTCTGGCCTATAAAAGAGGTTTAAGGGCCACTGGTGGTGCTGGTCCCAGCCTGTGCTGTGGAGGAAGGAATCAGGGGGCTGCACATGAGGGGCCTGTGCTCCCATGGTTTGTAAGAGCAGAGGGAATGTATGGGTGTTTTCCAAGGACCAGGCTTGGGCCACTCAGGTGAGAAAGCTGGCATGGGGTTGTTTGATAATCCCAACCGAGAAGGCTGAAAAAAATCCCCAGATACTATGGAATCTCTGAAAACCCCACAAAATTACCTCTTGGGAGGTAAAGCTCTTGTTTCATGGGGACAGCTTATGCCACATCATCAATGGAATTCCAAGTTGTGTGAGAGCTTTCTTGCCCTACTTTCGCCTCCACCCTGGGTGGGGTCAGAAACCATGGCAAAGGGTGGAGTGAAAGTCATGAAAGAGGTTGGAGAGAAAAGAAAAATCTATCAGGACTTTCCCCTAACAGGTGACATGGCAGAGGAGGTAAAACCTAGCCCAAACATGAAGTTTAAAGTTTATTATTATTAATTATTATTATTGACGCCACACTTTAATTACTGGTTCTGCAGTGACTAGAGGACCTTTTGTTACTCTTAGGAGTTTCCCAAGTGTCTCTCCGCACGGCAGGGAAGAACCAACCCCACCACAGGGAGAAAGAGTGATGCTCTCGGACCCCCATCTCCATGAAGCCTGTTTTCTCCACAGAAAAGCCAGGCTGGCATTCCATGCGAGCATTAGAAGTCCATGGAGTGGCCATAAGGAGTGACAGCAGTTCTAGGTTTTATTCTTGTGTAGGATCCTACCCAGTAGTGTTCCTGACCCACTCCTAGGAGCAGAGGGCTTTCGCTTCTCTCAGAAGCAGTGGGTCTCACCCAGTAAAGCCTTCAGATGGGATGGGGGAGTAGAGGAGAAGGGGGAAGATGTGAAATAAAATGTTGAGAGCAAGGGGACGTGAACTTGTCTAAGGAGTATGGTGAGCTTGGCTGGCAGGACTAGTGCTCATTTGAGATCTGTGAAAGAACTTTCCTGGCTGTGACACCCCTGTCTCTGTTACCTGCTCCTCAGGTCTGATGGCTGAATGGTTCTGGGTAACCGGCACTGGGGTAGAGAAAATCTGCAATGTGATGCAGGATAACATAAGGCAAGTGGTGATGTGCTGGACCACAGATCGTCTAAGCCAGATGAGGGAGAAAATGAAACATTGGCCCTGCACTCCATGCCCTGTGGGTCCAAGCACTGGAGCTGGGATTCTGCAGAGTGGGAACCACAAGAGATGATGGTGCCAGAACAGCAGTCTTCCAGCACACTTTTGAAGGGGGTACATTCACTTGTGAAAATAAGATCTGGGGTGAGGCTGTGGGCATCGGTAGCTGAGCTGTTCTGGGGGGAGAGGATGGTTGTGGAGATGATGAAGGACTGAGAAGCCAAGGTGTGGTGTCTCATCCATGGTACAGAAGGACAGAAGAAGGGTGGAGAGGACTGAGTCAGTCAGTCAGGGGCTAGAGTCACTGCATAATGAGGTGAGTAGACACCAGCCACAGGAGAGTCATATGTGATAAAGTCTTCAGGGCATGAACCTTTAGGGAGCTCTACTGCAAGAGAGGAGAAACAGATTGGAAACAGATCCAGATGGTTGGAGTGACTGGAAGTCTGCAGTATAATATCCAGTTAAGCTCTACTCTTTTCACCACACACACGCACGCATGCACGCGCACACACGCGCACACACACACACACACACACACACACACACACACACACACAGCCTGAGCTGAGCTGATCAGGGTCTGGAACACACTAATCTAGAATGGACTGACCTAACCCTCTAATCACTGATGCCCTCCAATGGCTCTTAAGACAGGACATGCTGTAAGACAGGGAGTGAGGCAGGGATGGCCTGGTATGGTTTCCCTCAACCCTTCTACTCTCTCTTCTTCATTTGAGGTAGACAATTATTTGCCTGGTGCAGGGGCTGGCAAAGTGCCACATCATCGCTCTCCAGGTGGCTCTTCATGGCTGATGGGTGAGTGAGGCTGGCAATTAAACACAATCATGTTTAACAGGTCCTGGTGTTTGAACCAGCAGCCATAGAAGGATAGTTTCCTCTGCCATTTCTCTGTATGACATACACATGTATAAAGCAAGCTGGAACAGACACATCCGAATGGCTCATTCCCCCCAGGGAGGGGAGTTTCAACATATAAATCATACTTCTCTTAGCATTTTGACACAATGAAGCCTATTCAGTGCTCCAGCTTGATATACTGCTCTGTGCTTGCATGAAATATCAGATGTTATAATAATTTGTCTGTGGGAATGTCTTGCCTTGTGTATTTGACATTTCCCCTCTTCTGGATCCACAGTGATACTGACTTGTTGGTGTTTAGGTGCCACACCTGAAAGCAACAGCCATGTCATTAGCATCCCCACTCTCCTCCAGCTGACCTGAAGCAATCTGCTCAGGGTCTAGTCCAAGGTCTGGTGCACACCCCCTGTATACAGAGTCTTCATTCTTCACCCCCAACCCTCCATCAAGGTTTAGGTTCTCAAAGCTACAGGAGCCCACGAGTTCTACTGGAAGAAGAGAAAGGACTGGGCAAAGCCGCCATGACCGTCAGCAAAACCGAGAAGGAACACCAGGGGGAGCAGAAAGCGAGTGGAGGGGTGACGGAGAAGCAGGGGAAGAGAAGGGTAGGGGTCTGCAGTGTCAGGCACTGCCCATGGAAGCAGGGCAAGACCTAAAGGGCAATTGCAGGAGCTGGTGAGAGATGTTCAGGGAGGCCTGTGTGGGGTATAGAAGCCAGATCACAATCCGGCTGGGTGTGAGGAAACGGAAGAGGCAGGTGCAGACAGCTCTGGCTGAGAAAGGGTGGGAAGAAACGGGGCAATACCTGCAGGGGAGCTGTTTTTATGACGGGTGAGGTTTGAGCCCTGACGAAAGGCCCGCTTTATGTTTAAATGCTCTTTGGTTGTAGCATGTTAAGGCCAAGGTGGTAAGGAGTCAGTCGTAGGGAGGGACGCTGCCAGAGTTCCACCTCTGGTAAGACTGTGATGGCACCTGATCACATGTGTGTCACGGGCCAGTGGTTCGTAGTCCCACTCCAGGATCGTGGGGGCTGGGGAGTGCACAGGACCCGGATTATTTGCAACCGCTACAAGGGGCGTGGCAAAAAAAAGTGTAAATAAATAATAAGGAAAGAGGAGAAAATAACTCAGAAATCTTCATGTAATTGAAAATTACTTTTTAAAAATTTTTTAAGTTTATTTATTCATTTTGTGAGAGAGAGCGAGCACAGGAGGGACAGAGAGAGGGAAAGAGAGAGAATCCCAAGCAGTGTGGGGCCCGATGTGGGGCTCAAACCCACGAATCGTGAGATAGTGACCTGTGTAGAAATCAACAGATGCTCAACCAGCTGAGCCGCTCAGACGGCCCTCTTTTATTTTTTTAAATTTTAATAGGCTTGCTTTGTAATATTTTACAATATATTATAAATATCTATCCCATAAATAAATGCTCAATAAAATTATTTAAAAGGCTGCTTTGTGCATTCTGTAATATAAATGTGTCATAATTTATTTAACAAACCTCTATTATCATACATTTAGTTTGTGTTTTATTTTGCTATCAATATTGCATCCATTCCCATATCTGTTTTTAAACTTTTTTTTAATGAAAAATTACTGGCAAACACAAAAGTAGAGAGTAAGGTGGCAAACTACCACTTATTCATCAACCAATTTCAACAATTATCAAAATGTCCACTACTTTTTTTGAATGTTTATTTCTTTTTGAGAGACAGAGCATGCACGAGTGAGCAAGAGGCTGACAGAGAGGAGTACAGAGGATCTATAGCAGGCCCTGCAGTATCAGCAGTGAGCCTAATGCAGGGCTTGAACTCATCAACTGTGAGATCATGACCAGAGGTGAAGTCAGTGTTCAACTGACTGAGCCACCCAAGCACCCCGAAAATTAACTTCTAAAAATCTACCAACACCTAAAAGTTAACTATAATGGATTTAAAAAACAAATATCAAACACCCCGGAGCTCTGAAGAGGCTTTTCTAGAGCCCAAGTGTTCTATGGACATCCTAGGGGAATGATCCCAATTTTAGGAGAGAGGCAAACTATAGTTAGAATGTATCTGATGACTAGAGACACAGAGTCGTAAACACAGCAACACATAAACACATGCATCAGGTCCTGGGGGGAAAGAGGGTGTGGAGGTTGGCTCTTGCTGGTTATAGGCAAAAGAGATGAACTTGGAAGAAATGGGTGTATTTTATTGCACTATAAGTTACCAAAGAATGATTTCAGGATGGTGAATATCTTGGTAAAAAATGTGATCAAATGACACCATGCCTCAAAAAACCCTAAAATTATAGGGTGCCAAGATGGCTCAGTTGGTTAAGTGTCCAACTCTTGATTTCAGCTCAGGTCATGATCTCATGGTTCGTGAGACAGAGCCCTTCATCGGGCTCTGCGCTGACTGTGGAGCCTGCTTGGGATTCTTTTTCTCCCTCTCTCTCTGCTCTCTCTTTTTTTCACCTCTCTCTCTCAAAATAAATAAACTTTAAAAAAGGGCAAAATTAAAATTGGATTAATTAATTAAAATTATAATTGAAAAGGATGAGTAGCTGATAAACTAAAGCACACAAGTTGTGTTTTAAAAGGACAGAATTCTGCTCCTCACCACGGTGGAGTAACAAGAGACTGCATTTGTCCTCCTACGTGAAACAACCAAAAAAAGAAAAATGAACAAACTATATGAAACAATGGTTTTGAGGAGACTGGACCTCAGGTGACAAATGACAGTGATCCCTGAGATAAGAGAAACAAATGACTATTCCAGCTTATTTGAGAGTTTTTAGGTGACAGTACAGGGAAGGGGAGTCAAGCAATGTAAGACCCAGCTACATGCTGCTTCCAAGAAACCCATTTAATATAAAGACATAGAGACAGAAAGCAGATTGGTAGTTTTCAGGGACAGAACTAGAAGTGAGAAGTGACGACTTAACAGGTACAGGGTTTTCTTTTGCGGTGATGAAAATATTATTTGGGAACTAAATAGAGGTAGTGATAACAACATTGTGAATGTACTATTCAGTGTGCCACTGAATTGCACACTTAAAAAAATGGTTATCTTGATGTTACTTGGATTTTACCTGGGGGGAAAAACTGACTGGGCACACAAGAGAACAAAACAATATAAATGACAATCAACAGAAACCAGAAACCCATAGGAGGTCTAGAGAATGAAGTTATAAAACTCAGACTTTAAAATAATTGTGCTTGGTGCATTCATTGAGAGATGGAAAATGAGATAGTACTTTGATAGAGAAATATAAACTATATAAAGAAACCAAAGGGAAATTCTAGAGCTGTATGTACAGCAATCAAAATTAGTAACTCAGTGGATGATGGGTTTCATAGCAGAATAGACAGCTGAAGAGAAAATAAATAGGTGGTTTAGAAGACAATATTCAGAATACAATATCGAGAGATGGAAAAAAGAGAAATAAAAGATAAGAGACAAAGAAGTTGTAGAATGGAATCCTGTAAGGAGAGGAGAGGATGATTGGGACAGAAGAAGTTTTTGAAGAGTTAATTTTTAAAAATTGATTCAAGATATTGAGCCATGCATTTATTTACAGTTGACTTCCAAGCAGAAACGATGGAATCTGGAAGACAATGAATGATTATCTTCAAAATGCTGAAAGAAAATATCAGCCAATAAATGGTGTAGACAGCAAGTGCTCTAGCAGTTCATAAGTGGGACACTAACTTAGGACAAGAGAGATCTGAAAGAATCAAAAGAGGTAGGTAAAGGTTGAATAGGCCGCTGAAAAGGCATTAGCAAGGGACGTTTTCTAGGCAGGTGGTTAGGAAATCTCAAGGACTCCTGGTAGAACAATGAGTCAGTCTGTTTGGATGAAGCTGAGCTCCCCTGAGCTAGGGGTGGGATGGAAAGGGTCAGTAGGAGCAAGATGGTGAATGATCTCATTCTGCAAGTGATAGGAAATAGTGAGGGTGTTTTTGTGGCATCCTGCCTTGTTTCTTGGTAGGATGCTATTGCTAAAAGTCCTTTTCACATTTTTCTGATACTACCCGTTAGGTATAAATCATACTGTCTCTTGCTACTTTACTGAGTGAAATGAAATTTAGATAAGTACCAGCTTCAGCCTGCACTGTACTTTCATTCCCTTGAGAGGAAATATTATTGATTACCATTTTTAGAGAATTCGATTGCAAAGAACCTTATTTCCTCTTTGAATTGTTCCTCTGGAGCTAGAGTAGGACAGTAAATTAGGGAGTGAAGGGAAAATAAAGTTCCCCTTCAAAGTTGTTTCCATATGGCTGACTTTTTGAGTTACTATCTCTCTAACCACCATACTTTCAGTCCTAATCTTTCCCTTTCTGTCTTCATAAGAGCAGAGATACTCCTTATAAACCCATACTGTCTTAATCAGTCAACGTAAGCCCTATTTTGCAATAGTCAGTTTATCACAGTAAAGCTGGAGGGAAAAAAAAGATTCCTCAATTTTAATTTACAGCCCTTTCTCTGATTTTAAATCTCTACTATACATTTGGTATAGTGAGTGTTCTGCTTCTAACTGCTATTTGCAATGTATAACTTTCCAAGCAGGGTCTACACAAAGGGCTTGCAGGGTCACAGATACATGTGAGAATGTCATTAGATAGTGTCAGATTGCTCTTAAGAATGGTTGTACGAGTCTTTTCCTCTCACCATCAAAGTATGAAGGTTTCATTTTCTGCAAGCTTGCAAAAGTTTGATATTCTCCAATTTTCAAATTTCAGCCCATCAAATGAGTATAAAGTGATGCCTCATTCTTTCATTACTTCAGGTGAGCTTTTTTTCATATGCTTATTAGCCATTTGGGTTTGCCTTATTTATATACTTTGCCAGTTTTCTAAGAGTGCCCTATCTTTGTATTTTGTGAGACTTTCATATATATTTTAGAGTAGTGCTGTCTAGTAGAACTTTATGAGATGATGGGAGTATGGTCTACTTGTGCTGTCCAATATGGTAGGCCCTAGCCATGTGTGGCTATTGCATTCTTGAAATGTGACTAGTGTAACCAAGGAAGTGGATGTTCAATTTTACTTAATTTTAATGTAAATGTAACTAGCCACACATTGGCTTCTTTTACTCAGCATAATAGTTTTGAGTTTCATCCATATTGTAGCATGAATCAGTAATAATTTGTTCCTTTTTATTGTTGAGTAGTATTCCACTGTAGGGATAGACCACAATTTGTTTATCCATTCACCCATTGGTGGACATTTGTTTCCAGTTTAGGGCTTTTATAAATAAACCTGATATGAACGTTTGTATAAAAGTTTAATTTGCTCTACTTTTTGTAGTTAGGTTGAGAGCTGACATAATTGATTTGAGACTTTCTTTTCTAACACAGGTGTTTGGTAGTGCTTTATACTCCTGTAGCAGGATCCCTCAAATTATATTATACTTTTATTTTTATTATCTTCAAAATACTTTCTAATTTTTTTGTTTGATTTATTTTGGAGTCATGAGTTAATTAGAAGTGTGTTATGCAGTTATTAAATATGTGAGGTCTTCCAGAGATACTTGTTATTGATTCTAACATAATTGCTAAGTTATAGGCAGCATGTAGTTGAGTCTTGCTTTGTTATCCACACTGACAATCTGAGCATTTCCATTTTATGTGATTATTGGTGTGGCTATGTTTGTTTGTCATCTTGATATTTGTTTTCTGTTTGTCTGATTTGTTTTGTTCCTTTTCCCTTTCGCTGCCCTGTTGGTACTGATTGAGGACTTTTTATGATTCCATCTTACCTCATTTGTTGCCTTACTAACTATAATTCTCTGTTGTATTATTTTCATGCTTGCTTTAGGCTCTATAATGAGACTTAAAATTTTTAAATTTCTTTATATTTACCCATGCAGTTACTGTTTCTGATGTTCTTCATTCTTTTGAGTAAATTCAACTCTCTCTCTGATATAATTGTCCTTCTGCCTGAAGGACTTCCTTAAGTGTTTCTTTAGAACAGGTCACTGATGATGGATTTTTTTCAGTTTCTGTTTATCTGAAAAAGGTTTTATTTTGCCTTCTTTTTTGAGAGACATATCTGTTGAGTGAAGAATTTGAGGTTAATAGAATTCCCCTCTTGCTACCCTGTCTTCTAGCATGATTTTTTTTCCAATTAGAAATGTACTCTCATTTTTTTTGTGTGTAATTGCCTTTCATTTTCCCTGCCAGCTACTTTTAAGATTTTCCTTTTATCATTTGAAAATTTGAAAAATTTGCTTATTATGTACCTTGGTATAATTTCTTCTTCCCCTTCCTCCTCTACTTCTTCCTCTTCCTTTTCTTCCTCTTCTTCTTCCTCCCCTTTCTTCTCTTCTTTTTTGTGTTTGGGTTCCATTGAGTTTCTTACAACTGTAGATGTATAATTTTCATCAAATTTAGGACATTTTGGCCTATCATTTTTTACAGATTTTTTTCTGTCCATCCCCTTTATTCTCTCTTCTTTAGGCAGCTCCAATTGTGTGTATATTTGACTATTTGTCGTTATCCCACAGTTCATTGATGCTCTATTCATTTATTTTACTCTTTGTTCTCTTGCTGTCTTATTTTGGCTAGTTTGTATTGTATCTTCAACTTCATGAATCTTTTCCTCTCTAATATCTAGTAGTTACTTTAGGGTTTATATTATATATCTTTAACTTATTATAATCTACCTTCAAGTGATGTATCACTTCACTTATAGTATTAGGAACTTATAATACTTTACTTACATTTTCCCCCCTAGAATTCATATCATCCGTATTATATGTTTGTTATAAACACCACAATGCAATGTCACTCCCTTTTTTAAGCCCTCAATTATTTTTAAAGGGACTTAAATAATAAGAAAATATGTTTACCCATGTAGTAGCATTTCTGATACTTTTCATTTATTTGTGTAGATCCAGATTTATTTCTGTCTCATTTCCCTCTTGCCAGAAGAATGTCCTCTAACATTTTTTTTTGTACTGCAGTTCTGATGATGATGATGAATTCTTTCAGTTTTTGAATGTCTGAAAATGTCTTTAATTTGCCTTCATTTTTCAAAAGATATTTTCTTTGGGTGTAGAATTTAAGGTAGACATTTTCTGCTTTCAGTACTTTAAAGGTATTGCTCCATATCTTCTTGCTTACATTGTTTCCAGTGAGAAGTCTTGTTTTTACCTTTGTCTTTATGTAAACAACACCTCCCCGACCTCCTGCCAAACTGCCTTTAAGATTTTCTCTTCACTGTTTTTTAAAATTATTTTGTGACTTGGTATAGTTTTCTTCATGTTTCTTAGGCTGGATTCATTGAATTCCGTGGGTCTTTGTAGTTATTGTTTGTAAAATATTAGGAAAATTTTCAGCCATGAAGTGAAATATTTTTGACCTCTCATTTTCTTCTCTCCTGTGAAGACTACCTTTATATATATGTTAGGCTGCTGGAAGTTGTCCCGCACTTCACCACTGCTCTTTTTTTCTTTTCTTCTGCTAAGTCTAGTCTGCCCCTAATACCATCCAGTGCATTTTCATTTCAGACACAGTCGTTTTCATTTCTAGAAGTTTGATTTAGGTACTTTTTAGTACATATCTCACATTTCTATTTAAAATTTTGAACATATAGTATACAGTTTTTTTTTTTAAATAAAATACAGTTATAACAATTCTATTAATGACTTTGCCTGGTGAGTTGGTTTCAACTGATTGATTATTCTTCGTATTCTGAATTGTATATCCTTGCCTTTTTTCATTGCCTGGTGGCCTTTGTTTTAGTATCAGACATTCTGAATTTTACCTTGTTGAGTGCTGGGTATTTTTTTTTTCCTGTTAATATTCTTAAAATTTGTTGTGGGATGTAGTTAAGTTTCTTAGAGAAAGTCTGATGTTTTTGAGTCTTATTTTTATGATTCTGTTGAGTCCAGGGTAGTGCTTAGTCTAGAGCTAATTACTTCCCATTACTGAGGCAGGGCTTTTCTGGGTATTCTACTCAGTGCTCTGTGAATTATGAGTTTTTCCAGTCTGCCTGGTGGGAATAGGCACTATTCCCAGCTTGGTGTCAGTGCCAGCCACTGTTCTCCAGTCGTCTCAGATAGGTTTGTTCCCTTAGTCGTATGCAGCTCCTCTCCTCCTGTAATGGAAGATACTTTCCTGCTAAATTCCAAGGGGTAACCCTCTCAGGTCTCTGGGATTCTGTCTCTGCCCTGAGCGCTCTGGCCACGTTGGTCGCCCTCTGACTCTCAGATGTGACTCCTTGGCTGACGGAACCTGCTGGTCTCTGCCTGGGTTCCCTCTCCCCATGCTGCAGCCTGGAAACTGTTAGGGCAGTAAGCAGGACACCCAGAGTGCGCGTAATTTTTTCTTGTCTCTCAGGTTAATGTTTATTGTTGCCTGATGTCCAATATCTTTAAACCTGGTTTTCATATATTGTGTCTTGGTTTGTTTGTTTATTTGAGGCAGGAGTGTAAAATCTTGTTGTACACTCCTGTTCATCTGTCTTGAGTGGAAGCAAATGTCCTTTCCTTTCTTAATTTGAGATTTTAAATAGTCTCCACAAATATCATGGGCATTCTTGAATTATTTCTTTGACAGTTCTCTTCCTTCTATTTTCCCTGTTTTCTCTGTAACTTTTGCTATTTGGATGTTAAATCTTCTGTACTAATCCCCTAATATCTATGCTTTTTAAAATTGAAGTGTAGTTGACATACAGTATTATTTTCGATTTAGGTATATAACATAGTGACTTGACAGTTACACAGATTATAAAATGCTCACCATGATATGTAGTTACCATCCAGCACCATAAAAAAATTATTACAGTGTTGATTGACTTTATTGCCTATGCTGTACATTTTATCCCTGTGACTTGTTTATTTTATAACTGGAAGTTTGTACCTCCTAATCCCCTTCATCCATTTTACCCACTCCCCACCCCTGCCAGTTTGTTCTCTGTTTATGAGTCCATTTCTGTTTTTGTTCATTTGTTTTGTTTTTTTGGACTCTACATATAAGTGAAATCATGTTATTTATCTTTCACTGTTTGACTTATTTCACTTAGCATAATACCTTCTAGGTCCTTCTATGTTGTCATGAATAGCAAGATTTTCTCTTTTATGGCCAAGTAATATTACATTGTGTGGATGTATGTATGTATGTACATGTCTATTCAGGTCCTCTTCCCATTTTTTAATCAAATTGTCTGTTTTTTTGGTGTTGACTTATATTAGTTCTTTATATATTCCAGGTATTTAACCCTTATTGGATATATCATTAACAAATGTCTTCTTCCATTTAGTAGGTTGCCTTTTTGTTTTGCTGGTTTCCTTTGCTGTATAAAAGCCTTTTAGTTTGATATTGTCTCAATTGTTTGTTTTGTTTCCCTTACCTGAAGAGAAAGATCCAGAAAAATTTTGCTAAGACCAATGTCTAAGAGTTTACTGCCTATGTTTTTTTTTTTAGGAGTTTTATGGTTTCAGTCTTACATTTAGTTCTTTGATCCATTTTGAGTTTATTTTGTGTATAGTGTAAGAAAGTTATCCAGTTTCATTTTTCGGCATGTAGCTGTTCAGTTTTCCCATTTATTTCCCATTTATTGACGAGACTGTCTTTTTCCTATTGTGTATTCTTGCCTCCTTTTTACATAGACTAATTGGGCTTGTTTCTGGGCTGCTTTATTCCACTGATATATGTGTCTGTCTTTGTTTCAATACCATACCATTTTGATTATAGTAGCTTTGTAGTATAGTTAGAAACCACTATTTTCTATTCTTTTTTCTCCTACTTTCTGTCTTTGTATCTTTCTGTGTATCTATCTTACCTCTTACTGCTTTCTTGGAGACTTCCTCAACTTCATATTTTAACCTTCCACTTAATTTTAAATTTGTGCTACCATATTTTAAATTACCAAGATAAATTTTTTGGAATGATTTCTTTTTTATAGCTTCCTATTCTTATTTAATGGATATAATATCTATTTGGCATATAATGTTTTAAAATATATTCTTTTGCTGTCTGTATTGTCTTTATTTCCAGATTTCATTTTCTTAACTGCTTATTTGATTTCCAGATTTCATGTTAAGGCTTTATTTTGTCATTAGGTGATTTCTGGTTTCTCATTCATATTTAAGATGTGACATTTAAATAAAGTTGGAAGCTCTTGCCTATTTACACAATTGTAAATTTCCTATTTACACAACAGTAAATTTTACCAAATTATGTACTCACTCTTATATTCCTTATCCCAAACTGCCTTCCTTCACTGATTTCTGTTTTTGCTAGAATTTGTACTCCAAGATTGCTCTCAAAAGGAGTTTTTTTCTAGTAAACTCTATGAACCTATGCCTGAGGATATTTTTGTTTCATTCTCTTATTTGTTTGTTTGAGAGAGAGAGGGAGAGAGGGAGAAAGAAAGCATACACAAGTGGGGGAGAGGAGCAGACAGAGAGAATCTCAAGCAGACTCCATGCTTAGCGCAGAGCCTCTCATGGGGCTAGAGCCCAAGAGCCAAAATCAAGAGTTGAATGCTCAACTGATTGAGGTACCCAGGTGCCCCCATTCTCACATTCTCTAAATAATAATATAGCTGGATAAACAATTGTAGTTCAAAGCTCTTTTTCTGCAACACTTTCAAAACCATCATTCCATGACCTTTTCAAATCAGTAGTTGCTATTGACAAGTCTGATGTCTGTCCAGTTCTGGGCTTCATATAGGTTCTCTGTTTCACATGGAGTGCGATCTTTTCCTTTCTTGCAAATACCCTTAATGAAGCCAGAACACCACATCCCTCTCTAGAGAAGGGTGATGACTGTGTGTAATTAAACCCTGCATGCAGATGGAGTTGTAATTCTCACCACAAGATCTGAGAAGCCAGCTACTCAGCACCTCACATAATAGATTCTGCAGCTAAGGGAAATGTCCAACCACAGAACCATGGAAAATTCAAACTTTTTATATCAGTTCACTCTCAGAGAACTTATTATGAAGTATTAGATTCTCAATGGCAAAGCCAATGGTGGATGGACATGGAACCGTGCCTACTATAGGTCCAGGTATATCTGGATTCTGTTTAGTTGGAATAAAGATATGAACTTTTGTATCCCTCTCCAAGGCTTCTACTCAAATCTGCTTGCAGGGACATTTGGCTTGGGACAGGAGGAGCACCAACACGGCTGGATCACAGGAGTAAGATCATGCACCTGCAGTGTCTCTAGAACACAGTGATGCTGGCTAGAGCCCTGGGGAAAGAAGTGCTGCAATAACACTGTGCTGGACAGTGTGCAAATATATGTAAATATGTGTGTGTATACAAGCTCATTTTTCAGATGGAAGGATATGGTTCAGCCAAGATTTCTCTCTGTCTGAGGTTAATGTGAAGAATTTTGCTCATTTTTACACTTACCAAGCTCAGATAGGTACAATAGGACCTATAAATTCCCATTCTTTTTTTTTTTTTTTTTTTAATGTTTAGTTTTGAGAGAAAGAGAAAGAACATGAGTGGAGAAGGAGCAGAGAGAGAGAGAGAGGGAGACACAGAATCCAAGCAAGCTCCAGGCTCTGAGCTGTCAGCACAGAGCCCAACACAGGGCCCGAACTCATAAGCTGTGAGATCATGACCTGAGCCGAAGTTGGACACTTAACCAACTGAGCCACCCAGGTGCCCAGATCTCCTTTATTCATGAATTCTCCCAGGAAACCCATCCAATCCCTGCCATCCCCAGTATATCTAACGTATTCAGAAGATGGAATATCCATACGGTTTTAGCTCAGTATCCCCTATCTATAGGAAAGCCTTCTGTTGTCTTACTAGGCAAAATATTTTGTAGGAAAGGCAGAGGTAGGCAGAATAATGCCTCATCCAGCCAGAGATGTCCATATTGTAATCCCTGAGGCCTGTGAATATGTTGCATCAGATTATACAAAGAATTTTGCAAGTAAAATTAAGGCCTTGAGATGGTAAGGTTATTCTGGGGACTGAATTCTGCCAATTATTCAAATGAGTACGAAATGGATTCTTCCCTAGCGCCTCTAAAATGGAATACAGCCTGCTGATACCTTGATTTTAGCCCAGTAAGACCCATATATAGGACTTCTGACCTCCAGAACCATAAGATACTTATGTTAAGTCATGAAGTTTGTAGTAATTTGTTATGGTGGTAGTACAGAACTACCACAGAGCCTTGCGTAAATGTCAAAGAACATTAAAAAAATTGAGATGAACATAAATCCTGTTGGAAGGTGATCCTGATGTACACAATCTTGTGTGTTATTATGCTCCCAGATACTGATCATGAGGGGTAGGAATATACCCCTACTTCACAGATACTAAAGTGTAAAAACAATTGGATTTTAGAACTAATTAAGTTACACTTGGTTGATTAATTTAGAATTGATTAAATTCTTTATAAGCCTCAGGGCCAAATCAAAACCTGAAGAAGGGAGACAGAAGGCTGCCAAAGATGACTTGAGAGGTGCCAGGCCCTAGGGATGGACTGTCTACCTACCCCCATGACTACCATGGCCCTGCCCTCCCTCCTCTGTCAGAGCCCTCAACACCTTTTCATGCAGAGAAAGACGATAACCCTATATCCATTGTGTGCATTAGTTTTAATATCTTCTTTTCTTGCTTAGGAAGAAGTAAAAATTGAGAGCCCAGAGCCACTACTGGCTTCTGTAGCATAGGTGAAGTTAAAAATCAGAGTCTCATGAACTAAACTCTAAGTAAAAACAGTGGAAAAGCTCTTCAGCTTACTTAGAATAAAATATCTACCTATAAATAGATATTTTAAATCTCATTTCATCTACATATATTTCAAGTTTATATTATGGAAATATTCAAACATGTACAAAAAGTAAGAGAATAACATAATGAGCTTTCATGTACCTATCATCTAGCTTCAACAGTTATCAACAATTGTCTGATTTCACGTGTCCTCCCAACTTGGTTTTTGCATACAAGTATTTTAAAGCAAATCTCAGTCACCATGTAATTTTACCTATAAATATTTGTACATATACATCATATGGGGATATTATTTTTTAAAAGATTGGGGCACCTGGGTGGCTCAGTTGGTTAAGTGTCCAACTCTTGAGTTTGGCTTAGGTCATGATGTCACGGTTCATGAAGTCGAGCCCCAAGTTGGGCTCTGACCTGACAGCACAGAGTCTGCTTTGGATTCTCTCTGGCCCGCCCTCTCTCTGCCCACCCCTCAAATAAATAAATAAACTTAAAAAAAAAAAGATCTTGGGGTTTCTGGGTGGTTCCGTTGGTTAAGTGTCCGACTCTTGATCTCAGCTCAGGTCTTGATCTCAGGGTCATGAGTTCAAGCCCACTTAAAAAAAGAGATTATTCCTATGGCACTGTCAAACCTAACAAAATTAAGAATGATTTTTGACTGGACTATTAGGCATGATGCTACAGGTGGGATTAGAGAAGAAAGGCTAACAATAAGGTGTTCACCTCTCTTTTGGTTTTCTGTTGCTGCTGAAACAAGTAACTGCCAATTTAGTGGCTTAAAATGGCATAATTTTATTACCTTATCTTGTAGTTGGGGGGATCAGAAGTCCAAGATAAGTGTCAGTAGGTTAAAATAAAGGTGTGCTGGAGGTTCTGGAGGAGAATTTCTTTCCTTGCCTTTTCCAGTTTCTAGCGGCTACCTGCATTCCCTGGCTCGTAGCCCCTTCCTCTGTATTGAAAGCCAGAAATGGTGCATGACTCTGACCAGTTTTTTTGGTTACATTTCTCTCTCAGTCTCTTTTGCTTCTCTCTTCCATTTTTAAGGAATCTTGAGATGACATTGAGCCTACCAGAATAATCGAGTATAGTCTCCTTATTGTGCAGTCTTGTGACTAGCAACCTTATCTTCATTTGCACCCTTCATTCTGTGTTGTCATGTAACCTAACATAATCACAGATTCCAAGGATTGGTATGTGGACATCTTTAGGAGGCTGTTATTTGACCTCTACAAGCCGCCTTTTTTTTTTTTTTTAAATTTTTAAACACTTATTTGTTTTTGAGAGACAGAGCACAAGTAGGGGAGGGGCAGAGCGAGAGGGAGGCACAGAATTCGAAGTAGGCTTCAGGCTTCGAGCTGTCAGCACAGAAACCATTGTGGGGCTCAAACTCATAAACTGTGAGATCATGACCTGAGCTGAAGTCAAACACTTAACTGATTAAGCCACCCAGGCACTCCCTACAAGCCCTTTCTTAATTCTCCATGGTTGGTGGCAGGAGCCAGGAAAAGCAGAATAATAACAGGATCTGGAAAACCATGAGAGAAGGAATTCAGGTCCTCATGTATAAGAAGCTTCCTTTCCTATCAAAAGGAAAAGAGATACAAAAGCCTCATGAGAAAGATGCAAGAAAAACTGTGAAACTTTTTGGCATGATTTGCCAACCTAGGCTATATTCAATGTTGGTCTGGAGTAGAAGCGTGGTTGTAAGGCCCTTCATTTTTCCTCTCTATATACGGATTTCCTTGTGATAGGAAAAGTCATTGTGGACCTTTTTTAAATTATAGGAATGTAAACCAATGATGACTATAAGCCTTTGTCCATTAATGAAGTGACTAGTACTTACTGCCCATGTGCCTTTGTCAGGAAAGCCCAGGGATTCAGAGAGAGAACAGAGTTCAGGATGAGAGCAGGGATCCCAGTGTCCCTCCTCTGTGAGTCAGCTTACAAAGAGGCCACGTTGACTTAGAGAGATGTGAGTCCCTCTGGTCTGAACAAGAAAGAACACAAGCCAAAGAAAAAATATTGTTGAACAAGGTGTTATATGATTTAATTTTATCTCCTCTTCGGAACCATTAAGAAATGTCAGGCTTAGTTTGTTCAGATTTATTAGAGGTTGGCATAGAAGAGGGAAGAACTGAAAAACAAAAACAAGAACACTTCTTGGTTGGCTCACAGCTGTCTGCTAGGCCTCATTTCTAGGCATGAGCTCCATGTTTGTAAACCAGGGTTTACCTCTAAGCCTTCTTTGCTGGATGTCAGCTGATTGCCAGAAATTGCTGACACACGTGCACTCAGGCAGTGATCTGCACTTGTTGCTTGTTGTTCCTTTGCTAAAGACCTTTTCATTGTGAGATTAATTCCCAAATACTAACACTGGCATTTTTCACTCATGTATTTTCTGTATTCTGAAACTGTATTACTGATGTGGGGCAACTTTCATGTTTAGTTTTGTTAAATAATAGTGCTTTGCTATTTGTATTTCTTAATGTGTGTGCAAGGGCATGCATGCATTCTTTTACTGACGTATGTGTATAAAGAAACCAACTAGCCAAATAAACAAATAATGTTCTACTTCCACACTAACAGGACTTATTAGGACTTGTTGAATTATAGTGAATTTGAGTAAAACATTTGAGTGCAGAGCAAATTGGAGCAGGCAGAACATTGGAGCACACTCATAACCATTTTGTCTGAATTTTAGTTTAAAACCAAACTGTGGCTACAACATGGACCGTGCTTCTTTATATTAACTTACTTTGCTTCAAAGAAAGACTGGCTGTGCCTTTGTCCCATGCAGGCCATGTGCAACAAGCCACCAACCACCTGTGTGGCCAGTGTCAGAGGATGAGATATAGGGCCTCAGATACTCGCCAAGTCCTCTCTCAGGAATGTGGAAGCAGGGACCCTCTTGGAGACTGCATGGGCACCTCAGCATTTATCCTCAGGATTGATTTTGCCTGGGTTCCCTTCCAACTCTGCCAAGAATGTCTTTGAGACAGAGACTGATATTAAGAAAGTGAGTAGGAAACAGCTAACATGGAGGTTAACAGTGCTGGTTATACTGTTTGACTCTATTTCAATACTTCTCAGGACTTGTGACTGACTCCTTCTGAATCTGACAGCTAGAGAGGTTGGAGAATGCCTCTGGCCAGCTAGGGGGAACAAAAGGAAGCCCTATGCATCTGCACTCTGCTGTCCTTCATCACAAAAGGCTTCTTTCTCCTATTTTTTGTAGGGGAAAGGGTTGGCAAAATTTAGAAGAGCTCTCTCTTTACTCCAAAAGGAAAACTAGAAGGAGGGAGGGAAAGAAGAGAAAAAGAAAGGATCAGTTTATCTTTGTTTGGGGAAAACTTTAGGTCTGTAACAACAAACATTAGTTGTGGTGGGTAGTCTCAGCCCTACCGAAAGAAATCCAGACCACATTAAAATCCAGGGAATTTGAAATGGCGGCGTTTGTGGTGGCTTGCAAATTTCCATTGGTGATTACTTTAAAGCCAAAGAATTATAATTAAAATAGAAATGGATCCAATTATATCTGCCTTCTGTCTGAAAGGATGTAGCTGGTAATGAAAATCACATGTCTAAACTTCATCTCCTTCTATTTCCAAGCAAGTTGTCCCACGAGAGAAATTCCTTCTTTTCAGCAAAGCTCAGTAAACCACATTTCTCCCTCCTCCTTGGCTACTGTGGTTTTGCACTGATTTTTAAAAATCCCAGCAAATGGAGTTCAATCATAGTAAATGCTCTCATTTCTCTGTCCTTTCTTCTCTTTATAGGACATGTCAGGGTAACATGACATATCTTTTGGTTTCAAAGAGACAAAGATAAGGAGAACAGGAGTGATATCTAAACCAGCCAAAATGCACCCTATTGTGATAACAGACTAGGTAACTTCGGCCATTGCTGCCTGGGATATTGTTAGGCTATGAGGAAGCGGCTAGGAGACCCAGGGATAGTGAGGAGCTTACTAGGTGGCCAGGGGAGGTCTTTCTTTCTTTTTTTTTTTTTTAATGTTTTATTTATTTCCAGGAGAGAGGAAGACAGCGTGAACAGGGGAGGGTCAGAGAGAGAGGGAGTCACAGACCGAAACAGGCTCGAGGCTCCAAGCTGGCAGTCAGCACAGAGCCCGACGCGGGGCTCGAACCCACGAACCGCGAGATCATGACCTAAGCGAAAGTCGGACGCTTAACCGACTAAGCCACCCAGGCGCCCCAGGGGAGGTCTTTCTTAGGGAGAATTTTACCCACTGGGTGAGTGAGGTTTAGATAATATGGTGGTCATCAATGTGCTTTGAAAATGGCAGAGGCTGTACTGGAGCAGAATGCCATGGTTGCCAGGCATAGATTATGTAATAGTACTTTTCTTATCAATTCTACACAGCTCATGATAGATT
The DNA here is from genome assembly GCA_017311185.1 of Proteles cristata cristata. Taxonomy (NCBI): domain Eukaryota; kingdom Metazoa; phylum Chordata; class Mammalia; order Carnivora; family Hyaenidae; genus Proteles; species Proteles cristata. The sequence continues at coordinate 227,599 of JAESUZ010000945.1, forward strand.
TGGTTTGTGTACTGCAGATCCATTCAAGCACAGTAGGGCAGCCCAACACTTTCCTCCTTCCAGGATGCCCTATAAGCAAAAACATGGCCAAGTGTTTATGGAGAAATAGGTTTTCATGTGCTTATTAATCATTTAAATATCTTATTTGGTGAAATATCTATTAACATCTTTTGTCCATTTTTTTCAAGTTTATTTATTTTGTGGGGCACCTGAGTGGCAAAGTTGGTTGAGCGTCTGACTCTTGATCTTGGCTCAGGTTATGATCTCACAGTTTGTGGGTTCGAGCACTGCATCAGGCTTTGCATTGATGGTGAAAAGACTGCTTGGAATTCTCTCTTTCCCTCTGCTCCTCCCCTGCTTGTGCTCTTGCTCTCTCAAAATAAATAAATGTTAAAAAAAATTCTTTTTAAGTTTACTTATTTATTTTGAGAGAGTGAGAACGCAAGCAGCAGGAGCGGCAGAGAGAGAGAGGGGAGAGGGAGAGAGAATCCCAAGCAGGCTCTGTGCTATCAGTAGGGCTCAAACTCAAGAACCATGAGATCATAACTTGAGCCAAAATCAAGAGTTGGACACTTAATCAACTGAGCCACTCAGACACCCCTCTTTTGTCCATTTTTTAATTGAGTTTTTTGACTTCTTACTGAATTATAAGAGTTCTTCATATATTCAAGATACAAATCATTTATCAGACATCCATTTGCAAATATTATAGACTGTGGTTTGTCTTTTTATTTTCTTAATGGTATCTTTTTAACAGCAAATTTTTTAATGAAGCCCAGTATATTACTTCTTTTGGTATCATACTCTGCTTTTTTGGTACAGTATTGAAGTGGGCTCTTTCCCTAACCCAAGATCACAAGGACTTTCTAGAATATTTTCTTCTAGAAGCCTTATACTTTTTTACTTTTACTTAAGTAAAATGCTTAGAAGAAAGGACAGAGAAATGAGAGCATTTTACTTAAGCCTGTAATTCATTTGGGGTTAAATTTTATGCTTTGTGAGGTAAGGATTCTAGTTCATGATTCTGCATATGTATATCCGACTGTTCCAGCAACATTTGTTGAAGAGCATTTTTTCTCAACTGAACTACCATGGCACCTTTGTTGAAAATCAATTGACTATAAATATAAAGGTTTATTTCTGAACTCTTAATTCTTTTCCAGTGATCTATATGTCTATATATTTTTAAGTTTTTAAAAATAATATTTCTTTGTTTTTGAGAGAGAGAGACCATGTAAGCTGGGGGGAGAGAGAGAAAGAGAGGGACACAGAATCCGAAGCAGGCTCCAGGCTCCAAGCTGTCGGCACAGAGCCTGCAGAGCCCGATGCAGGGTGTGAGATCCTGACCTGAGCTGAAGTCAGACACTTAACCAACTGAGCCACCCAGGTGCCCCTATGTATGTACCTTTCTGTCAATACCACATTGTCTTGACTACTGAAGTTTTGTAGTAAGTTTTGAAATCAGGTAATGTGAGCCCTCCAACTTTGTTCTTTTTTAAAAAAAATTGTGTTGGCTGTTCCAGGTCTTTTGCATTTTCATATGTGTCTTAGGACTGACTTATCAATTTCTACAAAAAGTTCTACCAGAATTTTGGTGGGGATTCTGTTGGTCAGTTTGTGGAAAACTGCCTTCTTAATAGTATTGTTTCTTTCTATTTTGAAGATGGAGTATATCTCAATTTATATAGATCTTTAATTTCTCTTGCAGTGTTTGGTACTTTTCAGTATATAAGTCTTGAACGTTTAAAGTTAAAAGTTTACTCCTGTAAGTATTTTATTCCTTTGGATGCTATTGTGAACAGGATTTTCTTCATTTTGTTTCTGGGCTGTTCATTAGTATACAGGAAAAATTGGTATTTTTAATCTTTTGTCCTGAGATTTTCTACATACTGAATTATGCTGTCTTGAATAAAACCAGTTTTTCTTTTCCGTTTCCAGTTTGTGTGTAATACATTCATTCAGTTAATCCTCCTTGTTTTGTTGTATTGGGGAGAACCTCTGGTATTGTGCCGCATAAGAGTTGTGAGAGCTGGGATCCTTCTGCTTTCAACCTATTTGTGTCTTTGAATTGAAAGTGTGTATCTTGCAGACAACATATAGTTGAATTTGCTTTTTTATCTACTCTGACAATCTCTAACTCTTGACTGGGATATTTATTCTGTTCACATTTAATGTAATCACCAATATGATTGGATTTATATATGTCATTTTGCTATTTTCTATATGCCTCATGTCCTTTTTTGTTTCTCTATTTCTTTACACCTTCTGTGTTAACAAATAATTTTGAACAATACTTTAATTCCTTGGTTGATTTTTAAATTATATTTTTTCGTTATTGCCTTAGTAGTTGTTTTAGGCATTACGAAATGCATTTTAACATATTACAACCTACCTCAGGTTAGTACCAACTTAATCCAGTAAAGTATAGCAGTTTTGTTCTAGTATAGCTTCCTTTTCTCTCTCACCATTTTCACCTTTGTGCTATTAGTGTCATATATATTAACATCTCTATATATGTTGTAGACCCTAAAATACACTTGCTCTATATAATTTAATGCCATTTAAAGAAATATTAAAAGAGAAAATGTATATTCATTAAGTCTTTCATAAGTACTTATATTTTTACCATTTCTGGCATTAATTTCTTCATTTCTTCTTGTGGATTCGAGTTACAAGTTGCAGCAATTTTCTTTCTCCCTGAAGGACTTCCTTTAGTTTTTTTTTATAAGGCATGTCTCTTAGGCTCACCCTATCTCAATTTTTGTTTATCTAAAATATCTTTATTTCACTTTTACTTTAGAAGGATAATTTTGCTGGAAATAGAATTCATGTCTGACAACTGTTTCTTTCAGCACTTTGAATGTGGCATTCTACTACTTTCTGGCTTCCATTTTTTCTGATAAAATTTAGTCATTATTTGTATTTTTGTTCCCCTATATGTGATTAGTTTTTCCTTTGCTGTTTTCAAGGTTTCCTCTTTGTTTTTTCCTTTCAAGAGTTTGTTTTGTTTTTCCTAATTGGTTACCCTTAGGTTTTTTGGATCTACAGGTTAAAGTTTTCATAAAATTTGAGAGATTTTCAACCATTATTTCTTCAAAAAATTTTCCTGCTCTTTTTCTCTCTCCTCTTATTCTAGGATTCCCCTTAGGCAATTGGCATGCTTGATACTGTTCCACAGGTCTCTGAGAACTTGACCTTTTTATTCCCCTCAATTGTTTTTCTCTTTGTTCTTCAGATTGTATAATTTCTATTGACCCTTCTTTAAATTCACTGATTCCTTCTGCCGATCTCATATAATAAAGTTGTCATTTTGTTATTGTACTTTTTAGCCTTATGATTTCCATTTGGGCCTTTAAAAATTATTTTATTTTATTTTTATTGATATTCCTACTTGTTGAATCACTTTAATAATATTTTCTTCAAATTCCTTAAACATGGTTTCCTTTAGTTTTTTAAAAACATACTTAAAATAGCAGCTTTGAAGTCTTTGTTAAATCCAGCATCAGGGCTACTCAAAGACAGTTTCCACTGGCTTTTTCTCCAAAGTATGAGCAGCAGGTTTTTTTTTTTTTTGCATGATTCATACATTTTTGTTGGAAATTGGATATTTTAGATAATATAGCCAATCTTGATTCTATTTTCCTTTTATGGTCTGAGATTCTTAGTTGTTACTGCTTTTTCTTGGTTTTTAACTTGCCTGGACTTGATCTATAGAATCTCTCTCTCTCTCTCTCTCTCTCTCTCTCTCTCTCTCTCTCTCTCACACACACACAAACACACACACACACACACACACACACACACACCAGTGTGCATCTACTGATGATTCTGCCCAGTTGTTGTTTTTTTAAAATTCTTATTTGTATTTTTTCTTTTGAGGGCCTAGCTTCTTTTGGAGGCACCTTTGTGTTTGCATAGCTTACTGGTCACTCACTGATTAGTCAAAGGTTGTGCACAAACATGCTACTGTCTTGATGGATCTGTGTTTGAATTAGGAGACATATTCAATTTTGGCAATTTCAACTCTGCTTCAAGTGTTACTTTAATGCCAGGCCCTCGCTGGTCTCCACAGTGCATGATCACAGGCTCCCAGAAAGCCAGGGTTACATGGAATGTTTACCAAGACTTCAATGGCTGTCGCATTTCTAAGGTCTCCTATTCAGTTTCTGGGTAGTCCTCTATTGCTCATTCTGACAAGGATAGCACCTTCAGGTTAGAAGATCTGCAGGCTTTCCCCATTTCCTGCTAGCTGTGAGTTTCTACTCTTTCCTCCAAATCTAGTGAGGGCCATGGGAGAACAACCGGACTTATTGGGCTGGGATGAAGGGCAGAGGTAGTCCCAGCCAAGAATGCCACCATCCCTAATGCTTTTACCTGAATCTCCACAGTTTCTTCATGATTATGTTTCTCAATTTGTTGTTTGCCTGTGGTCAATTTTCAGAGCCCTAAAATGATTGTTTTTATTTTTTTACAATGATGTCCACTTTTATAGTTGTTTTTAGGGAGGAGGATTTGTTTATTTCTTTACTCCTTTATTGCTCAAAATCCCACCTACATATAATATATTTCTAAAGAAATGTGTTTTATTATCTTAAAGCATAGCATGTCATTTTAGCTGTGAGTACTAATAAGTAAAACTAAATTTAGAAAAACTGGATTGCTTCTTTGCTTTTTGGCTAAGATCAAGTATAGAAAAACTATAGCTCACAATAATGTGACTTTGACATTTTATGATCAGAAACAGAAAGGCTTTCCAAAAGGCATTTTGAAGTAATTCCTAAGATTTCAAGTCTTTGATTTGAAAAATCTGTTTATCTGAATAGCAACAGACTTGTATTTTTACAGCAGAAAATTATTTCAAGCTTTTAATTTAGCAACAGGCATACAAATGAACTACAGTCTAAATTCAAGAATTCCAGATTTATTCCTGACCATGGTTGTTAGTGAGGCATAATATATATATTCCTCTCGTGTCCTATGAGGGGTTGAGGGAATATGGGGGTCATGATTTATGTATTTGCCATCCTCTTTTAAATGGATTCAGCTGTGATGTCTGTGGCACCAGGAGAAAGTAGAAGTCTGCCCATGGACCAGGACTGTGGCCATTTTGGGTGCTCAGCCAGACCACCTCCCCTGGGTCCTTTCCAGGTCACTCCTCCTTTTCAGCCTATTCCTCTTGCCCTAGCTCTGATGAGGACATGGAAAGGGGGGCTTCAGGACCTAGAGGACATCCAGCCCTGGTCTCAGAGGTCACATGGCCACCAGGGGAGACTGAGCCATCCCAGGACTCTGGAAGCAGATTAAAGAGCTATCGCAGCCTGAGGAGGATGCGAAGACATCTAGAAAGGAAGGCTTTCCCCCTGGAACCACTACACACTTGTCTCTGGTGTAGTTCGAAGCCACTGACCTTTTTGTTCTACTTGAAGCTCTCCTTTCCGCAAGTTCTTGTTTTCATCACTGACCAACCCATCTTTCCTTAAGTCTCACTCTCTTCTAAAGAAAAACTCTAGGGTTCATCGTTGTCTCCCCAGGTCTGGGAGCTTCATATGGATGATTACCAGTTCTTGACCCTTTCATCTCCATTTTAATTCCAGTTGCCCCCTGCCTTGCCCAGATCAATGGGACTCTACATTTCCCACATCATTTCCCTGCTGAGGACCAGATGGCTCTTACTGCCTACTCAAGCCAGTCTAGGTCCTGCTGACTTGCTGGGTCTTCTGTGATCTAGCCTAGCTTGTCCTTACCTACCACCACTTATGTCCCATCTGGACAGCATTATGGCCATGGGTGCAGGACAGGGAGAAGATCAGTTATTCAGGCCGGCACAACTGTTAAGTGACTGCACCACTAACAAGAATTCCCTAGTGTCAGGAGCATAAAAATACTTTTTATGTGAAATCAATAACAGAAACACTTTGAGTAAAGCATATTTTTATTTAATTTTTTTTAAAAAATTGTAATGTTTAATTATTTTGAGAGAGAGAGGCAGATGGAGAGGGAGAGAGAGAATCCAAAGCAGGCCTGCACTGTTAGTTCAGAGCCTGACACAGGGCTGGAACCCACAAACCATGAGATAATGACTTGAGCCAACATCAAGAGTCAGATACCCAACCAACTGCACCCAGGAAACCCAAGCATTTTTAAAAATGTTTTTATTTATTTTTGAGAGAGAGTGTGAGCAAGGGAGAGGCAGAGAGAGGAAGACAGAGGATCCTAGGCCGGCTCTGCACCGACAGCAGAGAGCCTGATGTGGGGCTTGAACTCACAAACCATGAGATCATGACCTGAGTTGAAGTTGGATGCTTAACCAACTGAGCCACCCAGGCATCCCCCACCCCCACCAAATATGTTTTTAAAGGTATTAGTGGGAGTGATTCAGAGCAAGCAGATTCAGCATGAGAATATGAGCTCAGAACAGTTTCTCTGATGTGAGATCTGTGACTCCATCTAACAGCCGTCCAGTACTTTCTAACCACTCTTCCTTTCTTGGCACAGTATTCCTTGTGGGTTGAATGTGCCCTCCCAAAAGCTATGTTGGAGTCCTAACCTCAAGTACCTCAGAATATGACCTTATTTGGAAATAGGGTCATCGCACATATAATTAGTTAGGATGAGGTCATTAGGCTGGGCCCTAATCTGGTATGATCAGTGTCCTTATAAGAAGAGGGAAGATGATGTGAGGACAGACGTGCAGGGAGAACACCAGTTGAAGACACAGGAACACACAGACACAGAGAGAAGACGGTCACTTGAAGATGGAAGCAGAGACTGGAGTGACACTGCCACAACCCACAAAACACCTGGGGTTACTGCAATCTAGGAGAACCAAGGAAGTGTCCACCCCTGGAGACTTCGGAAAAAGAGGCCCCAGCAGATAGCTTGATCCTTTGAGTATAAGAGCGATGCCAGGTTTACGCCCACTGCACCTCTGGTACTGGCACTAGTCCCCAACACATAGCAAGTCCTTAAAACCCCCTGCAGAAAGCATTCCTACGTGAAAGCCTCAGTGACATGCACAGAAACAAGCACCCTGGGCACCATCCAGGACATTTTTATTTTTTATCATACTAAACCACTAGTCTTCCAGACCTGCTTCCCAGGGCCCCAAGTTTTGTTTTGTTTTCATTTTTTTTTAATGTTTATTTATTTTTGAGAGAGAGACAGAGACAGAGCACCAGGGAGGGAAGGACAGAGAGAAGAGGGAAAGACAGAATCCAAAGCAGGCTCCAGGCTCTGAGCTGTCAGCACAGAGCCTGATGTGGGGCTCAACTCACAAGCCGCAAGATCATGACCTGAACTGAAGTCAGACACTTCAGCTGAACTGAACCACCACGAGCTCCAAGTTTTAATGACAAGTTGTAGCATAAGGTCGCTATCTTTGGTGGTTCCTTATCTTCACCATTCTGACCCTCATCCTTAACCATGCTATGCGCCCTCCATGGGTGACCAGTGTGAACTCCTGGCTTTGGGGACCAGTGCTTCTTCAAGAAGCCCCTGCATGTATGACCAAGCATTTAAGTGCATACACATTCAGGAAGGACACAGACAGAGCCTTCCAAGGCAGAGGTGACACTTAGGGTCATCCAGGGTACCTGTAGTGGCTTCCTTACTGTCTTCCTGCTTCTGTCCTAGCCCCCACAGTCTATCTTCCACTCAGCAACCAGAGGGGCATGTTAAAATGGAAGTTGGCCCATGTCACTCTGCTACCCAGAATGACCCATGGCTCCCCTGACCACCAAGAGTGAAAGCCCAGGACCTTACTGTGGCCACCAGGGCCTTTGGGGTATGGTTCCAGTTACCCCTGTGATTCATCTCCTATGCCCTCCTCTTCACTCACATTGTCCCTTGGTGCCCTTTGAGAATGCCAGCTGCATGTCTACGGTAGGGCTTCTGCCAGGGACACTGTCTATGCAGATAAATGCACGTTTGTTTCTACCACCCCTTTCAAATCTTAGTTCCAATGTCACCTTCTCAGTGGGCCCACCTGGACCACCCTATTTTTGGAGTAATTAAACTTTTTGTTGTGAGGCAGTTGTAAGATTCATATGTAGTTACAAGAAATAAGGCAGATCTCCTGTGCCCATTTCCCAGTTTGCTGCAGTGGTAACATCTTGCAAACCTATAGTACAGTAGCATAACCAGGACGTTGCACTGATAGAAGATACAAAATATCTCTGTCCCCACAAGGCTCACTCACATGGCCCTTTTATAGCTACACACACTTCTCTCTGGCCCCATCCCCCTGGCAACCATCATCTATGGTCCAGTCTTGTAGTTTGGTAATTTCATGAGTGTTGTATAAATGGAATCATATAGTATGTAACCCTTTGGAATAGACTTTTTTTTTTTTTTACTCAGAATAATTCTCTGGATATTCCTCTAGGTTGTGAGTTTATCAGTAGTTCATTGCTTTTCATTGCAAAGTAGTACGTATTCCACAATAAGGAGGTGCCAGTTTGTTTATCATTCACATGACAAAGGACATCTGGGTTGTTTCTAGTTTGGGGCTATTACAAAGAGAGCTGCTTTGGAAATTCACATATACATTTTGGTGTGAACACAAGTTTTCATTTCTCTAAACACCCAAGAGTACAACTGCTAGGTTGGCTTTTGCTGCATGTTTTAATATTGTAAGAAACCCAGGCCATTCTTTTTTTTTAATTTTTAAAAAATGTTTTTTATTTCTTTTTGAGAGTCAGAGAGAGACAGCGCAAACATGGGAGGGTCAGAGAGAGAGAGACACAGAATCCACCACAGGCTCCAGGCTCTGAGCTAGCTGTTAGCACAGAACCCGATGTTGGGCTCAAACCCACGGACCATGAGATCATAACCTGAGCCAAAGTTGGACGCTTAACCGACTGAGCCACCCAGGTGCCCCTAAACCCAGGCCATTCTATTTTGAACTATCAACTCCCCACACACACCCAGAAACACCCACCATCATTTACCCTGCTCTACTTTGATATATCCCACAGTATTTACCTTCTAAGACACTATATAGTGAGCTTATTTATTTATTAGGTACTGTGCTTGGTCTGTCTTCTCCACCCACCCCCACTGTCATTCTGGCCCAGAGCAGAGGTAAGAAGCATTGATGCAGGCACTGGGCCTGATGTCGGGCCTCTGGCCAGTGTCCATCATCAGGGGAACATTTGCTGGGATTGTGGGCACACACAGGCCAGCGTGCCCCTGAACTCTGTTATGTGGTGGTGGTGACAAGACAGAGCCCGTGTGTGAATTCCCCAGATGAAGCAGTCCACTAGTTTCACAACTGAGTCACATCGAGCTCAAAAGCCAAATTAGTGCTAGCCCCAAACCAAGCTTACTGCTCAGGAAAGTTTTAACTCCAAAACTGTGATCTGTGACCTGACCATGTGTGCAGACCCTCTGTCCCCAGCAGTGCTGCCAGCTGCCCACCAGCAGTACCAGTGGAGGGAGCCATTCTGCACAGGAACAGAGAGGATTCTAGCTAGAAGCACTCAGAGTGCCCCAGAGGCAGGAGAATCAAGACAGGACTGTGTTTCATGCGGAAAAGTGAAAACCAAATAAACAAAGCTGCCTGTCATGGCAACCGGCCAGCTCAGCTGTGTAAGTGAACAGCAAAAACATTCCTCTGCTCTGTGGAGGCCCCTGGAAGAAATCCAGAACCTTGTGTACTTAGCCTGACTGGAGGTTGTTGTTGTTATTGTCATTACCATAAATTCATCTTGTTCCTTCATACATCGTTTTCTTTCATTCTGAACACTTGTTTGACATTTGCACTGATTAGGTGAATGCTGGAACAAATGATTAAATAACTTTGTAAAATAATGCTTTGGCTGACTCAAAGTGGCAATGTTTATAGTGTTCCCACTAACACCAGATGATGTCAGCCTGACTATTGTGCTCCTTTTTCAAAAACACGTACAGGGCTGGAAAAAAAAAAACAACTTCCCAAACAATCCAAAACGAGTCAAGGCTCTAAAATCCTTTTCTCCATAAACACCATCCTCTGTGATTTGACCCTGGCAGCAAAACCCATGAGGATGTTGAGAGCACTGTGGCTCTGAACTGGGAACTCACATGTCCCATCAGTGAAACGTCGTCCAGAGAGATGACAGGTGTCACTGTGTACAGTGACCTCCCAGCCTAACTCTGTGGGATCTGACATATCTGTGCTTTGATTCCTGTGACTCCTGGATCCCCCTTTTCTTCTTCACCCTTTTTTCTCTTCCACTTTGTCCTTCCTTTTCTTCCCTCCTCTCTCCCACCCTAAGGTAACTAACTAAAGTAAGGAAGTAATCCAACTAGACCCCAACACCAAAGCATCAGCATCCATAATGGAGATATAGCTATAGCGTAGGTGCCATAAACCACCAACCTCACTTGGGAACCACAACCCCCCAGCCCAAGCCCCCCCGCCCTGGATGCCTGGAAGGAAGAGAGGATATCTAGGCCCAGGGAGTGACCCATGCCAAGGGACAGTTCTCAGTGTTCCTCTCCAAGCGGAGACCAGCCTACCCCTGCCTAGATCCACTCTGTACAAGCCCCATGTGGACCTTGTCCTGGCCACCCCTACCCTTCCTCTGCCCCAGAGGACCATGGGAACAATAGGAGACAGAATGCTATGAGTGTTCTGAGGTAGAGGGTGGGGTCTGAAGGAGTTTTCATTGCAGACTTCAGCATGATCTCTGGGGAAGATTATTATCAACTTGTGGGAGAAAAGCAGAACCCATTTCCAGAATCCTCAATGACTAAACTATAAATGCTCAGTGAGTACCGCAGGCCATGGATGGGGGGCGAAGGGGGGAGGGGAGCGGGTCAGGTAGATACCTTCCTGGGTCTGCATCCTGGGATCGTCTTCAAAACCAGAGGCACCAGAGCCTGGATCTGTGGACCATACTGGGCCATACTGGGCTGATTTCATGGTGGCTCCTGTATTATTCTGCTCAAGCTGCCATAGCAGAGGACTGGGAGGCTTAAACAACAGAAATTTATTTTCTCACAGTTCTGGAGGCTAGAAGTCCAAGATCGAGGTCTGACAGGGCCAGTTTCTGGTGAGGACTCTCTTCCTGGCTTGCAGACAGCCTCAATATGTCCTCATATAGTTTTTCCTCCATGTATATTCTCAGAGAGAGAGAGAGAGAGAATTCTGCTGTCTCTTCACAGAAGGACATTAATCCTATGGGATCACGGCCCTGCCTTATGATCTCATGTAACCTTACTTGCTTCCTTGTTGGCCCCATCTCCACATACAGTCACATGGGGGGTTAGAGACACCTGGACCAGAAGGAGGACTAGGCCGTGGTACATGGTATATAGCCCACTAGCCTGCCTGTGAGAAGGCCAGGCGGCATCTCCCCACCTTGCTCACCCATGGAGTGGGGAGAATACAGTGAATGGCATGCACCTGCAGGGCTGTGTGGCACTTGCATGAGCTCACATAGGTGGTGCTTTCAAAAGTGGAGGGAGAAGTTCTGAGGAGGCACAGGCAGGAGGAGATTAATCCCACTTTTTCCCGGTGCCACTGGAAGCTAGCCCCTGAGGTGCCCGGCAGCTGGTGCTGCCTCTCTGACACTAAGCCTCCCTAGTATCTGCTTCTAAACCTAGACTCTGAAAGGGCCACCATGTGTCTCGTGACACAATTAGGGACCTGCTGTCCATGCAGCACAGCAAATTTCATTGTGCACCAGAGGTCACACAGAAAAAGAAAAGTAAATAAAAAGAAGAGAAGTGGGCAGTGACAGGGCAGGTGGAACAGGTTACAACTGTGGTCAGAGAAAGGCCTCTGGGGAAGGTGACATTTGAGAAAAGACAGAAGAGCAGGAGTAAGCCAAGTGAATATGTGGAGGAAGAGCCTTTCAACCAGAAAGAAGAGCCAGCGCAAAAGCCTTGAGGCAAATAAGATAAAGGAGAGTTCATGGCTAAGGTTGACATGGAAGGATGGAAAGAGATTAGATGTCCACATAAATGCATGTGAAGTTCAAATAGTCCCCTCACCCCCTGATTCCCTGAGCCACAGGCCTTCCCAGGCCATGAGGCCAGTACCTCATGAAGACAGACTGTATCTCACTGGGCACATCCCAGTCAGTCACTGGACTTGATTCCAGATTTCCAATTTTAGGCATTAGGAATCTATGTCCCAGCGACTCCTTGCATCACCTTCTCCTGGGGTGGGTGCACTTTCCTTGTGTCTGATTTACTTTTGCTCCCTTGGTCATGGTTCATACTCTTCCAGGTACACCCCGCTTGGCTGCCTCCAACTCCACCCTAGGAAGGGTCTCCTGACTCAGTCTAGCTCCTGAAATCTTTTACTTCAGAATCTAGAAAACATACTCCCGCCCCCAGGTTTTCCTGGACTCAGAGTCATGGTCAGGACCAGTTAGCCCTCACAGGGCATTGGTTGAAATGATCCATTAGATCTTTCCTTGATCCTAAGGAAAATCTCAAAAAATGTCATGTGTTCCTCACTGCCTTAGAAGCCAGTGCATTGGAGGGGCGCCTGGGTGGCTTAGTCGGTTGAGCATCCGACTTTCGCTTAGGTCATGATCTCACGGTTCGTGGGTTCGAGCCCCGTCGGGCTCTGTGCTGACTGCCAGTTCAGAGCCTGGAGCCTGTTTCAGTCTGTGACTCCCTCTCTCTCTGACCCTCCCTGCTCACGCTGTCTCTCTCTCTCTCCTAAAAATAAAAAAATTTTAAAAAAAAAAATTAAAAAAAAAAAAGAAGCCAGTGCATTGGATACATTTTACTCTTTCTGCAAAAGCAAAGCCATAATTAACAACCATAGAATCTTAACACAGTTGGATTATTCTTTGAGAACATCTACTGCCTTCTTCTACAGAGAAGCAAAGGAGATAGAAACCCCAAGAAAACCCCTGAAATGTACCTGCATATGCATTCAGCTATGTTTTCATTTTTGCTTTTGTCATTTGACATGTTCTCACTAAAGTAGAGTGAAGACCTCAGCTCCAACCTCCTGAGCAGCAACATCCAGCAAAATTCATTTCTGATGGACAGATGCTGTTTTCTCTCTGTGAGCTTTTCCCCCCGTAGTAACTCTTCTTCACCACCACCAAAACCTTCTGAGATACACTTAACTCTACACTTATGTTGTCACCGGGGCTTTCTGCCTGTGCACACTCTCTCTCTGATTAGACTACTGTCTCCCCTGAGAGAAGGAACAGAACATCACAAACCTTGGGACCGAGGAGCTGTAACATACCTGGCTCTCAATGGACCTGCTCATGTAGCTCTAAACTGCTCCTCAGGCTCCTGGCAGAATAGCCCAAATATTTCATTACTTCTAGAGGCCTCAGTTCTCAGGCCCTGTGGAGAAGTGTCTTCATGTCCCACAGCAAAGTTGTATAGAATATGGGGCACCTAGTGGCTCAGTCAGTTAAGCATCCGACTTCAGCTCAGGTCATGAATTCAGGGTTTGTGAGTTCAAGCCCCATATGAGGCTCTGCACTGGTGGTGTGGAGCCTGCTTGAGTTTTTCTCTCTCTCTTTCTCTCTCTCTCTGTATCATTCTCTCTCTCCTATTTCTCTCTGCCCCTTTCCCACTTGCTCTCTCTTTCTCATTCTCTCTATCTCTCTCTCTTTCTCAAAATAAATAAACTTTAAAAAAAGTTGTACTGGGGCTCCTGGGTGGCTCAGTTGGTTCGGCGGCCGACTTCGGCTCAGGTCATGATCTCACGGTTTGTGGGTTCGAGCCTCACGTCAGGCTCTATGCTGACAGCTAGCTTAGAGTTGAACCCTGTTTTGGATTCTGTGTCTCCCTCTCTCTGACCTACCCTGTTCTCTCTCTCTCTCTCTCTCTCTCTCTCTCTCTCTGAAATAAAACATTTAAAAAAAAGTTGTACAGAATAAAATTCCCTGTGTGGGATTTGTACTGACATAGAGCTATGCTATAAACAAATACCTGCAAAATCTCCATGGCTTAAAAGGACAGTGTTTTATTTCTTACTCATACTCCAAGTCTGTCATGGTCAGCTGGGGACTCGCTTTGCTCAGTGTCACTCACTCAAGAATGCAGGCTGACAGGCTCCACAGTGGGGACCATTGCTATTGTTGTGATGGAGTATATTAGTTGTTTTTTTTTTAAGTTTATTTTTGAGAGAGAGAGAGAGAAAGAGCAAGGGAGGGGCAGAGAGAGAGGGAGACAGAATCCCAAGCAGGCCCCGCACTGTCAGCACAGAGCCCGATGTGGGGCTTGAACTCACAGAACTGTGAGATCATGGTCTGACCTGAAATCTAGAGTCAGATGCTTAACCAACGGAGCCACCCAGGCGCAAAAAAAGAAACCAAGTTTCTTATTGCTCCTATAACAAATTACCACAAATTTGAGTGGCTAAAAACAACACAGATTTACTGTCTTAGTTATGGAAGCCAAAGTCCGAAATAGACTTAAATCAAAGTGTTGGTAGAGCTGCTTTTCTCTTGGAGGCTCTAGGCGAGAATCTATCTCCTTCCTTTTCTACTTTCTAGAGGCCACCTGCATTCCTTGGCTCATGGCCTCTTTTTTCCATCTTCCATCAGAGCAATCAGTGTAGCATTTTCAAATCTCTTTCTCTTTCTTTTTGTTACATCTGCTACCATTGGCACATCTTATCTCTGACTCTTCTGCCTACCTCTTAAGAGGATCTTTGTGGTTACACTGGAGCCACCTAGAGAATCTAAGATAATCTCTTTATCTCAAGACCTTCAACTTAAGCACATCTGCAATATGTTTTCTGTCCTATGCAGTAACAGTATTCACAGGTTCTAGGGATTAAGAGGTGGATGGACATCTTTGGGAGCTGTTCTTCAGTTTACCACACAGAGTGACAGTGTCCAATCATACACAAGGGTATATGCCCAGAAGCGTTCACACTTCACACATTTCATTGGTCAATCAAGTCACGTGGGCACACCTAACACTTATGAAGCAGGAAGTATGATTTCTCATATATAGAGAGTGAAGTGAATAAGAAGAAATACCTACAATTCTTCTTCAGGATTAGGATGAAAAAGAATGCAAAGGGCCTTCAGTACCATGATAGCAGCAAAATAAATCTAGATGAACTAAGAATCATACACTTCTATTTGGTGAATGAGTTGTAGTACAGGGGAGCCGCAATTAACTGAATTTTCGGTGGAGATCATTAAGCCAGAGCCCCAGCTGAGGCAGGCACCTGGACTGGTGCAGATAGGTGGCAGAACAGGCCTGCTGTAGAAGAAGGCATTGTGGGTGGGAGGCAGCCAATCTTTAAATGACAGGTTATCAGTAAACAAAAGAAAACAAGCATAAACCCACAAACCCAAGAAGCTGAGCAAGTCAAAAAGCAGAATAAATACAAAGAAAGTCACACTCAGTCACTTTGTAGTCAAAATGCTGACAACAAAGTTAAAGAAAAATCCTAAAAGAAGCAAGAGGAAAAGGACACATTATATACATACAAAATTAAAGCTGACATACCATCAGAAACCATGGAGGCCAGAAGAGAGTGGAACAAAACCTATTTAGTGTCATAAGAAAAACACTTGCAATTTAGGATCAGTAAACTACCAAAATATCTTATAAAAATTAAGGTAAAATAAGATTTTTTTTGGATAAAAAAAAGCTGAGAATCATCTCTGTAAAGTTCACACTACAAGAAATGTAATGGGGCAGCTGGGTGGCTCAATCTGTTAAGCATCTGGTTCTTGATTTCAGCTCAGGTCATGATCTCATGGTTTGTGGGGTCAGGCCCCACATCAGGCTCCACACTAGCAGCGCAAAACTTACTTGGGATTCTCTCTCTCTTTCTACCTGTCCCCTGTTCTCACTCACTCTCTCTCAAAACAAACTTAAAAAGAAATGTAAAGAAGGTCCTTAAGGTTGATAGAAAGTGATATCAGATTGAGTAAATTAACAACAGAGAAAACAGAAATTTAATTAAGATTAAGAGGAGGTTTCACTAGCAATCCTGCAGGCATAAAGGATTAATATAGGTTAATGAAGAGTTTTTGAACAATTTTATGGTAAAAAAAATACAAATAGATTTCTTGAAAACAACAACTTATCAAAACTGACACAGGAAGAAATAGAAAATCTGAAAATCTCCATGTTGATTTTTAAAATTGAGTGTACAACTAAAATCCTTTTATGATTGAAACCTTTTTTCAGTCACTGATGGTTTCACTGGTAAATTCTATCAAACTTGCAAGGAAAAATTATACCAATCATACACAGACTGTTTTAGAGAATAGAGGAGGATACCATTTCCCAATTTTAAAATTTTTTGGCTAGACCAACCCTAATACCAAAAGCATACAAAGACATTACCAGAAGAGAAAACCACAGACCAGTATCCCTTATGAACACAGACATAAACATCCTTAACAAAATAATAGCAAATTCAGCCTAGCATTCTTTGTAAAAAGGATAATACAACATGACCAAAATCTGGGAATTTTTCCCAGGAATGTAAGGTTGTTTTCATTTTTAAAATATAAATCAATTTAATTCATCACATTGTCAGAATAAAAGAAAAAGCATATGACAGTCTCAATAGGTATAGGAAGAGCATTTTACAAAATTTAGTACTTCTTCATAATGAAAAGTCTCAGCATACTGGGAATAACAAAGAAACTTCTTCAACCAGATAGAGGAACTTCAAAAAACCTATAGCTACCAGCGTATATAATGATGAAATATTGGAAATTTCACCTTAAGATTAAGAGCAAAGCAATGTTGTCTACTCTCACCACTTCTATTCAACATTGTATTGGAGATCACTATTCACTGGAACAATAGGGCAAAAGAAAATAGGCATAAAGATTGGAAAGTAGGAATTAAAACTGTGTGGAACTAATGAGTGAATTTAGCAAGGTCTAAAATACAAAATCAGTATACATATATAAGCTGTATTTCCATACACCTGAGTCAAACAAAGAAAAAATGAAATTAAAAAAATAATGTCTCATAAAAAGTGCCAGAGGGAACAGGTTGGGGTGTTGGAATCACGTTTGTGATGGTGGTAATACACAGTGTGAACATAAAGAGAGCAATTCCATTACAAAACAATGAAAAGAATGACATACATAGGAATAAATTTAACCAAGTAGGCAAAAGACTTGTATGCTGAAAACTACAAAACATTGCTGAAAGAAGTTAAAGTAGACCTAAGTAAGTAAAAAGACATCCCATTTTCATGGATTATAAGACTTAATATTGCTACGCTGACAGTACTACCTGAAAACACTATGTAGAGTCAATGCAATCCCTATACAAATCCTAATGGCATTTTTTAACAGAAATAGAAAAAAGCCTAAAATTTAGATGGAATCTTAAGAGATTCCAAATTGCCAAAATAAACTTGAATAGAACAAAATTGAAGGACACATTTCTTGATTTCAAATGAACAGACATTTCTCCAACAAAATATGCAAATAGCCAACAAGCACATAAAAAGATGCTCAACATCATTAGTCATCAGAGAACTGAAAATCAAAATCACAATATCACTTCTCACCCACTAAGATAGCTATGGTAATTACAAAAAGCAGCAATAGAAAATAAACTCTGTTGGAGGGTATGGGAGAAAAATTGGAGTTATCATGCATGGCTGGTAGGAATTCAAATTATGCAGCCACTGTGGAAAACAGTTTGATGGTTCCTGAAAAAGTTAAACATAGAATTACCAAATGATTCAGCAATTCTCTTTCTAGATATATATCCAAAAGAACTCAGAAAAAAGTATTCAAACAAAAACATGTGAGTGCTCATAGCAGCACTATTCATGATAGCCTACAGGTAAATGTCCATCAGCTGATGAACAGAAAACAAAATGTGCTTTATCCGTACATACTATGGGATGTTATTCACCCATAAAAAGACTGAAGTACTGATACTGAACATTGATGAACCTCAAAAACATGGTAAGTGACAGGAGCAAGATGCAAAAGGTTACATATTACATGATTCCATCTATGGAAAATATCCAGAATAGGTAAACCCATAGATATGGAAAGCAGTATAGTAGTTGCCAGGGCCTGGGAAGAAGAAACAGTAGATACTGCTAATGGATACAGTTTTGGGTATGGGATTATGGAAATGTTCTAAAATTAGATAGTGGGGATGGTTGCCTAACATTGTAAGTATACTAGAAACCCTGAACAGTACAATTTTAAAAGGTTTTTATTGTATGTAAATTATATCTCAATTTTTTAAGTTCTATGCAAAATGGAATTTTTTTGCACACCAAAACGAATACTACCACTATATTAGAATGGCCAAAATCCAGAATGCTGGCAAGGATGAGGAGTAGCAAAAATTATCATTCACTGCTGGTGGGAATGCAATTTGGTACTGTTACTTTGGAAGACAGTTAAACAGTTTCTAACAAAACATCCTGCATGATCCAGCAGTCATTCTCTGTGGTATTTACCCAAGGCAGTTGAAAACGTATGTCCACAAAAAACCTGCACATGGATGTTTATCAGCTTTATTCATAATTGCCAAAACTTGAAAGCCACCAAGATGACCTTCAGTGGGTAAATAGATAGATCAACTGTGGTTCATTCAGATAATGCAATACTATTTATTACTATAAAGAAATGAGTGGGTTAAAAATGAGTGATCAAGCTGTGGAAAGAAATGGAAGAAACTTAAATGCATATTAATAAGTGAAAGAAGCCAATCTGAAAAGGCTGTATATGATTCCAACTATATGACATTCACAAAATGCAAAACTATGGAGACAGTAAAAAGATGAGAGGCCGCCAGGAGTTTGGGGAAGAGTAGAGATGAATAGGCAAAGCACAGAGGATTTTTAGGACAGTCAAAATACTCTGTACCCACAGTGATAGATACATGTCATAGGGAAACTAATGGTTCTAACGGAGAGCGTAGGAGAATATTTTCACCACCTTGAGGAAGGCAAAGGTTTCTTAGAACACAGCAAACATTAACTGTACAAGAAAAATAATGATCAAAAAAGAGAAAAATAATGATCAAAAAAGAGCATCAAATCGAAGCTCAGCTCACCGAAAGATACCATTCAGAGAATGCAAAGAATGAACAGTCCTGATGACAACTACGGTCACAGCCACTTTTACTCCCTTCCCAACCTTCCCTTCCAAAGGCTTGGACTACATAAAAGACCTGTGACTCCTACCTATCTCTTCTCTTACTTAGATTGATAGGTTGACAGTTTGTAAAGGATGTGTCTGGCCCTGACCAGTGCAAGGGCTTTCTTGCCTAACATTAGTTTCAGGAGTACAACATAGTGATTCGACATGTTTTTACATTATGCTGTGCTCACCACAAGTGTAGCTGCCATCTGTCACCTCACAATGCTGTCACAGTACCATTGACTACATTCCCTATGCTGAACCTTTTATCCCAGTGACTTCTTCATTCCATAACTGAAAGCCTGTATCCCCCACTCCCTTTCATCCATTTTGCCCATGCCTCACCATCCTCCTCTCTGGCAACCGTCAGTTCGTTTTCTGTATTTATGGATCTGTTTCTGCTGCTTGTTTTGTTTTTTAGATTCCACATATAAGTGAAATCATATGGGGTATTTCTCTGACTTATTTCACTTAGCATAATACTTTTAGGTCCATCCATGTTGTCGCAAATGGCAAAATCTTGTTCTTTTTCACAACTGAGTGATATTCCATCATATATATATACACCACGTCTTCTTTATTCATTCATCTGTGTATGGACACTTGGATAGCTTCTGTACATTAGCTATTGTAAATAATAGTGCAGCAAACATAGAGGTGCGTATATTTTTTCAAATTAATGTTTTTGTTTTCTTTGGGTAAATACCCAGTAGTGGAATTACTAGATCATATTATATTTCTATTTTTAATTTTTTGATGACCCTCCATACTGTTTTCCACAGTGGCTGCACCAATATACATTCCTACCAGCAGTGTATGAGGGTTCCTTTTTCTCTACTTCCTCACCCACACTTGTTATTCCTTATTTTTTTTTATTCTAGCTATTCTCAACCTTCTTTTTAATATTTAATTGGTAGACAGGGCACCTGAGTGGCTCAGTTGGTTAAGCGTCCAACTTAGACTCAGGTCATGATCTTGCAGTCTGTGAATTCAAGACCTGCATCAGGCTCTGTGCTGACAGCTTGGAGCCTGGAACCTGCTTCGGATTCTGTGTCTCTCTCTCTTTCTGCTCTCCCACCCCCCTCTTGTATTCTATCTCTGTCTCGAAAATAAATTAACATTAAAAATTTTTATAAAGAAATATTCAATTGGTAACCAAGTTATAGGCACAAAAGTTCTTAGAATCGCATTTTGAATATCATAATGAAATGGACAGTTCTGAAACTATCTGCATGATACCTCAGCTTGCTCAAGAAGCAGCTTCTATAAAATTTTATACTGTGAATACTAAGGCACCTCATACATGTAGCACCTCACAAAATTCTTTTACATGGAATTTCATATAAGCTGTACTACATGCAGGGATTATTACCTTAATTTTCAGATGACCCCATTAAGATTCCTGACCTTTCTTGGGGCTCCTGGATGGCTCAGTCAGTTAAGTGTCCAACTTCGGCTCAGGTCATGATCTCATGGTCCTTGGGTTCGAGCCCTGCATCGGGTTCTGTGCTGACACCTCAGAGCCTGGAGCCTGCTTCAGATTCTGTGTCTCCCTCTCTCTCTGCCCCTCCCCTGCTTCCACTCTGCCTCTCTCTCTCTCTCTCTCTCTCTCTCTCAAAACTGAATAAACACTAAAATTTTTTTTAAAAAAGATTTCTAAACATTCTTGTAACCTATCCTAGTAAGTAAAGGCCTGGAGCTTAAACCCAGATCCTCAGCCTCCAAATCTAGCACTTTTCACTTCATTGTCAGGCCTGGCTATAAAATGGTGTTGAAAATATTATCAGTCAGTAATTCTGCTTTGTCAGCATGGGGATGAATCAGTGTGTGAACAGCATTTAACACAATTTACAGCAGAGTGGCAAAAACAGTTGGACCTCACAGCATGACCATGGGCAGTGTGAGCTGTCCACATGGAGCTCCCGGGAGCTCTAGGAAACCTCACATGCTCCCTTATGGGAAAAAGCAGCCCTAGGACGTCCAGAGAGGAGCAGACCAGCCGGGCTTGTTGAACTGCAGACTGCTAGTCACCAGGAGAGGAGAACTGAACAAAATGTCTACAGAGAGAATCTCCTTAGGCCATCGCTCTGGGTGGGGGCTTTACTCAGAAATGAGCTTAAAGAATTGCAGTCACTCATTTGCTCTGCAGCTTTTTGATTGGCTGATTGTTTTGAGCCTTCTAATCCTTGGTTCGCTTTGAAATGCCAAAGCCATTGCTGACTAAATGAGACAGACTGTGAGGAGCTTTGACAAAGGATGGGGCATCCAGAGGACTCACTGAAAGTCATGCTGGCAGCCCTCCTGGTTTTCTGTCCTGACTCCTACACGTGGGAAGGGTACATGCTGGACAGGGAAGAACAGGAAATCAGGAAGAAGCTGGCAAAGGGTAAAAAAAAAATAGGGGGACAGGACTGAGGGGTGAAGAAGCCCAGAGACGAGAAAGCTGGAGAGATGCTAGTATTTCAGCGATGGGGCAGGTACACATGATAGGGCTCATGGTGCTATCAAAAGTATTTTGTTTCAAAGGCATTTGCCAGTCCGTTTGTTTTCCATTCAATAAAAAGCCTTCCATAACTTGATTCCATGATGGTAGAATGATGTTTTGTGTGCCACATAGGCAAATGAAGGCACGAGTATCTGAGATATTTCTACAAACGACAAGAAAAGCTTCTCCCCACTTCCCTTTCATAATCTCTCTCACCTTCTCAAATCCTACCATTCCCCATAAAACAACAGCCCAAGAAACACACAATGGATGAAATCAGAGAAACATATATTTATAGCCTCTATTATTTACAGTAATACAAATTACTCCAGGAAGCAATGGGCTAGACTTCACATGTACACAATAAGATGAGGACTCTGCTTATTTGGGGTTTGTTGCATCTAGCTATTACTCGAAATTACTGCTTCATTACCACAATTCCTACAAAGTAGAATATGGTAGAGTTGGTGAGCATTATGAGTCCTTTCCAGAAATGCTTTGCAGGGAAGTTCTGCAAATATTATTTCTTAAGGGAGAAACAATTTTGGCAAAAATTTCCTTCTTTCAAGTCATACCAAATAACATATTACTCTGGGAATTAGAAACAAATCAAACCTTAATTTTTTTTCATCTGAATCTTTTTCAAGTTAGTTAACATACATACAGTGTAGTCTTGGCTTCATGAGTAGAACTCAGTGATCCATCTCTTACATATGACACCCATGCTCCTCCCAACAAGTGCCCTCCTTAATGCCCATCACCCATTTAACCCATACCCCCCTCATTACCCCCAGAAACCCTCAGTTTGTTCTCATGGTTGGCTTCCCTCTCTGTTTTTATCTTATTTTCCCTTCCCTTCCCCTGTTCATCTGTTGAGTGTCTTGAATTCCACATATAAGTGAAATCATATGATATCTGTCTTTCTCTGACTGACTTATTTCACATAGCATCATGCCTTCCGGTTCCATCCACATTGTTGCACATGGCAAGATTTCATTCCTTTTCATCACCAAGTAATATTCCATTGTATATATAAACCATATCTTTTTAATCCATTCATCACTTGATGGACATTTGAGCTCTTTCCATAATTTGGCTTTTTCAAACCACAATTTTTACAGTAAATGGATTGTGGATTGTTTAGTAGATATTTGAAATAACAGTGAAGAAGACTGAAGCCAGTATGTTTCACTTAGGAACTAGCTAATACTTTCTCATGCTTGTAGTTTGAAAGGCAGCATTGAGGATCTGTGCATAAAATTGTCTTCAGCAATATGTGGCCTAGCAGCTGCTGTCCCTTTGGGAGTTTTAGGATGACATTTATAAAAACCTTTATTTTTTAAATAAACTTATATTCTAGAACAATTTCAGATTTACAAAAGTTGCAAATATAAAGAGTCGCTACATAACCCCACACACAGTTTCCTTGAATTAATTTCTTATGTTAATATGGTATATTTCCTAGAATTAATGAACCAATGTTGATACATTATTATTAATTAAAGCCCATGCCTTCTTCAGATTTCCTTAGTTTTGCTTAACATCCTTTTTCTCTTTCAGGATCCCACTTAGGATACCATGCTACATTTAGTCATCCTGTTTTCTTAGGCCCCCTCTCTGCTGTGATGATTCCTCAGACTTTCCTTGTTTTTGATGACCTTGGCCCTTTTGAGGAGTGCTGGTAAGTTGTTTTGTAGAACATCATTCAACTGAGATTGGTTTGAGGTTTTTCTCATAACTGGACTGAGTTTATTAGATTTTAGAAGGAAGACCACAGAGGTGAAGTACTACTATTCTCATCATGTCTTATCAAGAGCATGTGCTATCACCATGACATACCGCGTTGTCATGGTGATAGCACCATGGATGTTGATACGATGATGTTGCCTCACTGGGGAAGCAGGGAGCTCCCTGAAGACAAGGCCAGAACTCCCATCCCCATGGGTGTATAGGAGAGGTTTATAGGCTGTATAGGAGAGGGAGAGGGGCCTGAGCTCCAGACTCCATGACAGGATTAAGAAGTGGAGACACCTGATGAGGCAGGGACCGGTGTCTCTCAGGAAGCCCTGGTGATTTAACTCTACTGAGTGACAAGATTGCTTCCACGGTGGGAGCTGGTGTCTATGCCTGGTCCCACCTGGATGCCCAGGAAGGGTGTTGACTATGCTGCAAGAAAGCCCAGTGGTTGGGGTAGGGGGCTTTGGAGGATGAGAGTGTTTGGTGATTCAGATGGGAGTCATTTATGAATGTGGATATTTGCTTAGCAGGCAGAGGCTATGTTTAAAATGTGAGCCCACTTAAAGGAGCACCCTAAGTAAATCAAAGCACAAGCATCACACAGATATGCCAGAAACCAGTCTGGTAGGAGAAATGTGCCTGAGGTTTGAGTCCATGGGTTGGGAGCTACAGACCATGGAGCACCCAGGCTACCCTGAAAAGGAGTCAGCGCAGCTTATAGAAGGCAGGGCTCTGGAAGGCAGAAGCTAGCCGTCTGTACAAGGCCTTGGACATCAGCCATACTTCCTTCCCAGTGTCCCCTGTGCTGTGGTGGTGCAGGGTTAGCATTTCCACTCCCCTCTTTGCTCACACGCAAGGACTCTGCCTGGCAGGCCAGAATTCTCTCCAGCTTTGGGTCTCCACATATGCTCCTGCATGGAAAGTCCCCAGTCTGCACCAGGATGTCCTCTGCAGTGCCCCATCCTGTCTTCCTTATCGCAGCTGCAGGCTGCCCGCGCCACATCCCGCCTGCCTGAGTCATGCTCCAAGCCACAGGCTGCCTTTCCTCCAGCTTGGCCTTGGGACCAGCTGCTGTCCATTCCATTTGTGGCTTGTCCCTTTATTCTTCAAAACTACTACAGATTTATTTTTACTGCCTACATGAAATGGCTATTTATTATTCAAAGAAAATTCCACAAACTTATCCCCTTTCCTTTTCTACCTCCTGCTTAAGATCCAGCCTATCCCATCCCTGCTGGGCCCCACTAGTTACATTATTGTTTGCTTTTTCCCTAGTTTTCCTTGAAAGTTACAACTGTCAAAAGCCTAATCTGTGCTTTTAGGTTGGTCTGTGTACTTCCTAGCCACCAATCAGTGCACTTCTAACCTTCTTATCAATGTCTTATCTCCTTGACCACCTCACTAACCCTCCTGCGACAGGAGGCTTCCTTCACCACATGAATATATGAGTGAATGAAAACAAACAAGGTAATAATACTAAGTGTCTAAACTGAGTGATTTTTAATTTGTTGAATTGCCCAGAAATTTTGAGACCAGATGGGTCTGATTTATCTTAAATAATTGGCAGGCCCCTGGAATCATGTCACATTGTATTTCAAGTTTAAAATACTTTATAATACATAATCTGGGGCTGAGTTTTATGCCAATTACTAGATTCTAGAGAGGTAAAAAGAATGCCAATGGTTTTAGAAAGTTTATGGGAGGAAAACTTAAAATTAAAAACATTCTCAAAGATCAAAAAAATATCTCATGAACTATAAAAATATTTCTTCATGGCCATTGACATTTTCCCCAGGAATGACAGTAATGCTGCCTCATATCCCCACAGCAGAACTTAGGTCAATGTGGATTTACTCCAAGCACTCTTAAGAATTATTCTATAAATATGAAATGCCCATTATGTATCAGACAAGAGTACTAGTAACTTCTCGTCATTTCCCCTGTGAGAAGTAAATAGTCCCTGGTTTACTCACTTTCACTGGCTTTCCTGTGGGTCCAAAACTGCTCAGTGTCAGGCACCCTGCCTTTGAGAATCTCAGCCTGGTGACTGTACCAGGCAACAAACATGGAGCCTGTGCACTTGGGATTTTGGGGAATTTGGGGGCAGGGAAGAGAGGGCAAAGCTTTCTGGAGGAGCTAACTACTAGGCTAAGTGCTGAGGGATAAGAGAGCTCTACAAGTGATAGGAGATAGGGAATGAATTTGCCATGTTGTGGGAAATGAACATCGTGTTCAACACAACTGATCTGAACGGAGACATTAGGCCAAGAGTGTAACTGGGAAGGAAGAAACCCTCCTCTATATCCAGGGTATGGCCCTGTGAGCCACATGCAAAGTCTCAGTCCTTCATCAGCATCTGCTCTCCCAAGTGGCGAGGCCTGGTGAATGGGGTTCCCAGAGAAGCCAGGCACATCCTCCCAGACACCGTTCTCCTTCCCAGCCACCTCAGGACACGCTTGGACTATGCACCTGTGCAGCCTGGGGCACACTGTCCAACATCCCTGTGCCTCAGTTTCCTTCCTGGTTAAAGTGGGAGCAGTGAAACTGCCCTCTTGGAAGGTGTTTCTTTGGGTTCTTCTCCCAGGTCTTGTAAAATGCAAATACTGCTGGGCAGAACACCTAACTTGAGTTAATGCTGGCTTCAGCATCATGCCTCTGCTAGCAAGAGAGTATCTGCCTGTGGGAGTGGGAGTGGGGGGTCAGCGTGTGGACAGAATAGGATTGGACCCCTCCTTCCAGAAGGGGCCTGCACAGAGAAAGGTCCAGGGCTCCTGGGGAGGGAGGGAGAGGCACTTAGAGCTTTTCTTATGGCCCTGCTGGCCCCCATTTACTCTGATTTAAAACAAAACAAAAACTATAGTTTCTGGAATGATGATGGGTCAGAGTCTGAAATAGAAGACCTCTTACCACTCATTGCTCCCACCCTCCCTCCACTAATTTAATCAATAACTCATAAGGGAACAAAATAAAAGTTTAAATAAAAATCACATCTGACAAAGCCAGTGAGCATTTTTAGTCTAGCTGTTGTCTTTCACTCAAATGTTTATAAAGCATGTAAGACGGGCAAGCCTCACTCCTAGATGTGGTAATACCAACAAAAGCTAGTTTAAATGAAATGTGTCTACCCTTTATGGAAAGTGCATTGGTCAGGGCTTCCTAGAAACAGAGCCAGTAGGATGTGTGTATATATGGAGAGAAAGATTTATTTTAAGGAATTGACTCACATGATTATGGGGCTGGCAAGTCTGCAATTCAAATGGCAGGCCAACAGGCTAGAGATCCAGGGTAGAGCTGATACTGAGTCCAAAGGCAGCCTGGAGGTAGAATTCTCTCCTCTTGGGTGGTCCTCAGTCTTTTTTCTCTTATGGCTTTCAACTGATTGGATGAGGCCCACCTATGTTATGAAGAATAATATACTTTATTCAAAGTCTACTGGTTTAAATATTAATGTCATCTAAAAAACCCCTCAAAGCAAATCTAGACTAGTGTTTGACTGAATACCTGAATACTGTGGCCTACCCAGGTTGCACATAAAATTAACCATCTCAGAACATTAATTATGTGAGAATGTACACTTACATGGTGTTTTCATGTTACATCCAGGCAGGGTCCCCGTGCTCCTTCTTGCTGTTCTCAGGTGGCTCCACACCAACCGTCTCCTGCCAGGGGAGGCAGGGACTGAAAGGAACACTCTGTGTGGGTGGAGGGGGCCTGGCTCACTGCCCTCCCCACCTCCTAGGAGCTGTGAGGTTTTGCCCCTTGAACTTAAGGTTCCTCATGTGTGAGGTGGATTTTCTGCTGTACCTGCCTTGCAGGACCGCTGTGGGCATTGAATGAAAAAAGCAGGGAGTAGGGTGTGCTCTATATTTCATTAGGTGCAGTCATTGTGCAATCAGGAGTTAGTGCACCCTGATATAGAGCAGGATGGAGAGGGTCTTGTGTCCTCCTGGGTGGGGGCTCCTGAGGGACCGAGGAAGCCTGGGAAGGAGGGTCCCACCTGAGGGACGAGCCTGAGTTCCACTAGAAAGCACGTACTCCCAACCTGGAGTTCCTAAATTGATTTGTTTACTCTTTTGACATTACTATGTGCTTTTACCCAAAATTCCAGAATTTCAGAGTTAGAAAGTCTAAGTTCCCCTTCATAACTCCTACCCCAAATCCACTCCCTTCTCCAAAGGAGACTGTTCACTCCTTGGCATGACTTATTTCACATCCTTTCCTATTGATGTTTTTGGTTACTACAAAGGGGTTCACCTATGATTTTGTCAATTTTTTAATTCACTTAGCAATATACCATTTGTGGTTTTCATATCTAGATCAGACTTTTTGTATACTGTGGGTTTTTTCTGTGAGAGAAAAAAGATAAAGAAGGAAAATAAATAAAAGGCTTCTTGCATTAAAGATGAGCCTTACTATAGGCCTAGGAAATCAGCTGTCTGAGGGAGAGCGTCCACACTGTTCGGTCGCTTTCTGAGAAGGGCCCTGGCCCAGGCCGTGCTACTACCAGGGCTTGGCTTTGCTGTCCCAGGCCCATCCGTGCACCCACGAGTCCCCATGTGTGCATTCCATTCCTGTCTTGTGTTCTGTCTTGCCTTTCTCTTGTGCTTCTGTGACCACATTTGCCTCTGAGGCTGAGCCAAAGCTCTTGGCCCCCTGCCACGCCAGAAGCAAAGAGACAGCAGCATCAAATTTGAGGAAAAATGGTAACGAATGGCACAGATACTTAGGTTATTGTTTCTTTGCAGAACTTTCCAGACGAGCAAGCAAGGAGTTTGAGGGAAAAGCACTAATGTGTATTTTGGGGACACCTCATTTTCAAGGTCTGATGTTGTCTCTAAAGGGACTTTTTCTTTGAAAAGACCAGAAACTGCCATCTTTATCTCTAGTTAGCAGTTTCCTCCACAGTTGTTATTAGGGGAGATATCAGTCACCAAAGCCTTGGTTGGGTCTCTGAAAAAAAAAAGCCCTTGCAGTATTCTGTATCACAAAGCCCCAGGCCCTGGCCTTCTATATCCACACTGGAAAGGGTCAAGGCTCTGAGCCCCCTGGGCTGGTGGAGGTGACTCATCTTTCTGACCCCGAGGGGAAGAGAGTGGTGTGTTTCGTACACACGGTGCGCCTGTCAGCAGTCAGCATCCTGTTGGCCAGGAAAACACTACCTCTTCCCAGGAAAGGCTTTGTCTGCAGCTGAGACCGAAGCACCAGTGGACAGAGGCCACTGAGTCATAGAAGAAAACCTGGCTGAATCCAGGGGTTCTATGTTTGTCCTGGGAAGAAAGCTGTCTCATTTTACACCCCACCCTGCCACCAAAACAAGTAGACAACTTGCCCCTTTCCTGTGTTTAAGGATTCTATGGTCCTTTATTAGTACAGGGAGACTATGGTAGCACACATGGTGAATACCAAAGGAGGCGGAAAGCAGTATGTATTCTGAAGAGTCCCAGTGGGTACTTTCTCTTGGCCCCTCCTTTCCCTGTTACTCAGACGGAGCTCATTCATCAGAGTCCTCTACTGTCCACCCCCATGACTCTTCTCTTCCCCTGGCCTCAGTCACAGATGGCAACTTATTGACTTAGCTAGCTATTTACTCATCCTCTTGCGCCATAAAAAAAAAATTGAGCGAGCTTATAAAAATATACAGAATAGAAGATGGAATAAATGACCAAGAGAAGTAATGAAGAAGACAAGGAAACAGTTGATAGAGCCAGCAGGAAGATGAGGACACGGAAATGTCTATCATATGATGTTCAGTTACTAGAAGTGGGCAAATATGGACCTAAGAGTCCAAGGAGCCAAAGGAAAGAGAAAACATAATCAGACAGAAGGAATACATCCGTGAGTTGGGAAAAGATCCCCCTTTCTAAAACAGAGCTGGGAGGGAAGTGAATGATCCCAGTTCACACATGCTGGGCATGTGGGCCAGAAGCTGAGTTAACTGCTCTTCTGCCATTTTCTCATTCAAGCCTGGTAGTCATGTGGGGTAAATATTATTGTGATGCTCATTTTACAGACTAGAACACTGAGAATTTGGGAGTAAGTTAGTAATTTGCCCAAAACCAGAGAGTTAGTCAGTTATAGAAATGAGACTCAAACCCAGGCTATTAGGCTGCATGTGTGGGGGCCTAACCAGGAAGTTCACTCTGCAGGGCAGTGGAGGGTCCCCAAGGAGATATTTCTAGATCAGATCCAGTAGTGATTTTTGTGTCTTTTGACCACTTTCAATGCAGTTCTTTAATACAGGCACAAAAATATAGGTGCAATTGAAATTCAGTGAAAGGAGTTCCTTGAACCATAGCTGTCTATGTGCTTAGTTCTTTGATGATCTAATTTCTTTGTCTGTGTACATGTATAAATATTGCTGATTCTACTGGGAAGTAGATCAACAGGTATTTTTTCAAACCACAGTCAGTCGTTCTAATGCATCCCAAACCCGCTGTAGTACAAATTATTTACACACTAGGAGAAACTTGAAGCTGTGTCTTCGGCCCCTCCACTCCCATGCCTACCTCAGGGGCTGCTCTTCCAGCGTGTGCTCTATGGAATGCTTTAGGAATTGGGTAGTTCCTCTGTTCGGGACCTCATACCACTCAGGCAACAGTTCTCAAACTTCCAACGGCCACAAGCCATGCCAAGCCAATGCAGACTGCCAATGTTAGGTAAAGCTTTATTTTAATTTTTAGTTTTAAAAACATCATTTAAAAAAAAAAAAGCATTTTATTATAGAGAAATTTAAACATATGAAGGCAGAGTAGTATAATGAACCTCTGTGTACCGATCACTCAGCTTCAACAATTACTGACTCCTGGCCAGTCCTGTGCCAGCACTACTCCCATCCACTTCCTCTCTCCCATACTGTCCTGCAGCCAATCCCAGAGATCATATCATTCCATCCGTAAATATTTCAGTATGTGTCTCTAAAAGATACAAATGCTTTCTTTTAACATTACAAGACCATTACTGTCACAACAAACAGTACTCATAAGAGTTCCTAAATATCATCAACTATCAAATTTCCAGTTATCTCAAAAATGTTTTAAGTCTTTTTGTTTGAATCAGTATCTAAATAAGGCCTACACATTCCTATCAGATAGGACAGTATTTTAAATAACACTTAGCATTTCATGCATTTGGAAGAGGACATCATCCTCAATCTCTTTGCAGTGTTCCTGCCCTGTTTGTTCTGTCCTATTTGGTTAGGTTCTTTACTCCCTACTCCATCTGTTCCTTTCCTTACCCTTTATTTTTTACTAAGTTAGGCACTCCCAACTCAGTTACAGGTCACTGAAAGCAGGCTCAAGAGTCTGATGTCTCTTTCCAGTGGCCATGGATTCAGAAATGAGAGATTTCCCACTGAAAACACTTTTGGCCCAATTATAAAACAAAACTCAAAATTTAAATGGATGCATGCTTTAACTTCAGAGAAGGGGGCAAAATAGGTCCCTCTTGTCCACATGGGCCCTAGAGATTATTTGTCCAGCATTACAAGAGGTTCTAATCTATGTGTAATAACAGATTGTTCTCTTCTTAAAGTGAAGACAAGTTATCAGACAGATATTGGGAAAGAGTCAAATTCTACTCTGAGCAGATTGGACCTCAATTTGGTCTTATGAAAACAATCTGATTTCTCAGATATTTTGTTTTTGTTCTTTTTTTTTTTTTTTTTTTTGAGGGGCTGAGTGTATCCTTTGGACATTAGAGGCCAATGCCAGTATTAACAAGGTATCTGAGACAAATCAGACATACCATCATGGGCAATGTCAAGTTCTCATTGGAAGTTGAGGAAGGGCCCTCTGCTGGCAGAGGGGAAAGCAGATGAGTAGGGATTAGACCATTGGAAACAGAGTTGGGAGGACACCGAAAATGTCCAGGCAGGAGGTGATGTATTCCTGAAGTTGGGTATGAGCAGAACCAGAGAGAAGAGGAAGGATCAGTGTGAGCAAAGAGGGACATGGGGACTGACTGAACATGAGGAGTAAAGAGGGAAGAAGGAAGAACTCCAGTGCTGGGATGCTGCATGGAAAGGAATCCTAAACACACACACACACAAACTTCCAAACTGCCCATGGCCCTGTAATGCAGAGGCAGCTGATCTGTGGATTAGAAAACATACCCCATGTGAAATATTCACTTTGTAGTTAGAGCAAGTGTTCTCGACATAGCTGCACATTTGTTTCATCGGGGGAATTGAAATTATTGTAGCCAGGCCCCAGCTCAGGCCAGCTGAATCAGAATCCCTGAGTATTTTCATACCTCTCCCCACCATCCCTTGCAACAGAGGTGAAACTAATGTGCAGCGGGGGCTGGGAGCCTCTGGGCCAGGAGTGGACAGCAGGACAGCACAAAACTACCTGCCCAGACTCCTTGTTGGAAGTGTTCACAGCTTGAAGCTTAGTTTGGCTCAGCTTGGACCCCTGTTGCTTGGGGTGAGAGAAATGACCTGACCTTTGGGACTCCGCCCTCTGTGCAAAGGACAGCAGGGAAAGCCTGGCAGGGAAACAGGAAAGGAGGGAGCCAGGTGTATGGCACACGTGCTTCCGTCTGCCTGTGGAAGGAGGCAGCTGTCACACTTCTGCATGTCACACTCACCCAGAGTCAGATGCAGATGCCTAAGGTCCCACCCCCTGCTTGGGTTTGAAGTCCAGGGTGTGGCCCAGGACTCTGCATTTTAATGTTTTTTTGTTCTTTTGTTTTTTTTATTTCTAGGTGAGAGAGAGAGACAGCATGAGCAGGGGAGGGTCAGAGAGAGAGGGAGTCACAGACTGAAACAGGCTCCAGGCTCTGAGCTGGCAGTCAGCACAGAGCCCGACGCGGGGCTCGAACCCACGAACCGCGAGATCATGACCTAAGCGAAAGTCGGACGCTTAACCGACTAAGCCACCCAGGTGCCCCACGACTCTGCATTTTAATGGGTCCCAGGTGACTCTGACAGAATTCACAGCGCACACACACCCCAAAAGCCCTGAAAGGCCTGCAGAACAGTGGTCTACGGGCCCCCATGCTGGATGTGACCCCGGACCAGGAGAGCCTGAACAGTTAGGACTGAGGTAGTGCCCAGCAATGTGTTAGAAATGATTAGAACTTCCATTTCTAAAATGGTTAAAATGTCCAGTTGGGGGCCTTCGTGGAAAAGACGTGGACCTGCCCCAAGCTTTCATTGTATAATAGAAGGTGGAAGTGAGACAGGAAGGGTCCTTGGCTTACTTACTCCTTATTTCCACCAAAAGGGAAACTGGGGGTTTTCCGAGGCTGATGCTGGCAGCAGGTGCCGGAGGGAGAGTGGGAGCCCAAGAAGCAGCCTCCGGTCTCAGAGAACTTCAATTTCAGCAGTGGGTCTCAGGCCTGAGGACCCCCAGCCCCAGAGGCTCAGATGTTCAGTGCTCGTGGGCTTAGGAAAGGTTCCCAGCTGTCCTGGCCCTCCTTTAGGCCCCCTCCGTGGGAGAGGAGAGCCACACAGCCGCCCTCCCGCCCGTCACTGGGAAGGTGCTGGATGATGCAGGGGCTGTTGTACCCGGAAGAAAGGAAGCCAGGTTCTGGGCAGGCTCCACCTGCCAGGCAGGCTGTTCTCCCAGCTTTGTTTTCCTTTTCTCTAAGCCAGGGGAGGCATGCGGGAGGGGCATTCCCTCAGAAAGAAAAGACACCTGGCCTCCTAATCCCCCAAAGCAGAGGCAGCTCAGGCCCAGAAGCCCCAGGGTGTAACTCCACTGTCATCCCTAGAGACACAGGGCTGTGCTTGGAGGGGCCCAGGAGTGCTTCCGCGTCTCGTAGGAAGGGGAAGCAAACCCTGCTACTCCAGAACAGGCTTCGGTCAGAGGGGCAGCAGCCGGTACTGGGTGCACACTGCAGGAGGTGTCAGTGTTCACACCCCACACTCCAGAAACGGGGCCCGGGCTGGTGCTTTCACCAGCTAAGGCGGCAATAATAAAATGCCACAGACTGGGCGGCCTAAGTAACAGACATGGATCTCAGCTCTGGAGGCTGGGAAGAGGCTGGCCCAGCGCACCAGGGCGATTACTCAGCTCTGTCTTCTCCAGTCCCAATTCTGGACCTCTTCCACGCATTCCAATCAAAAAGAAAGACTAATCTGCTCTCAAGTGGGAGTCACCAGGAATAACCCAGCTTTGTTGTCAGGATTCACTGTAGAGTCTTTAGATGTGTTATAAGAGATTTGACAACGTTGAAGCAAAATTCAGGGATGTACATGGGTTAAGAGCCCAATTTGATATTTTCTCGTCAAACAACATGACTTGAGGCAGTAACTAAAGTATAATTTAATTCGAGAGGAAACGTCCCACTTGGAGGGAAAACAGAAAAAAAAAAGGAAAAAAAACACCTTAAATTAAAGCCAAACATTCTTTCCAAGGCACAGCACTGACATTTCCAGATTGACAAGCAGAATGAGTTTGTTTCCATGAAACAAAATCATGAGTCCAGAGTTTGCCTTTGGAACAGCTTTCCACCTCGTCTCCTCAAGGCTTTCTCAAGGCTCAAGGAACGATGCTCGTGGCCTTCCGCAGGGCCAGGTAGCCAGTGACGACATCAGACGGCAGCCTCCGGATGTAGGAAAACTCTTCAATAGTGCTGAAGCGCAGCTTGCTCTGGGGGTCAGTATAGTTGGCCTGGGTGGGAAAGGGGGAAAGACAGAAAATTGTTAGTGCTGAAATTTTAAGTTCAAGTTTAAAGTTTTTTCTATTTAAAGTGAAGTATCTTCATTTTGCCTTCCTCTGTCACCATGAACACTAAACTGCTTACTTTGGCAAAGACTGGTTAATCTTCCCAGACTTGAGAAATATTTCAGGGTATGGACGGAAGGAGGGAAGAGGAGGGACCACGTCAGACACTAGGACTCTTCTGGTTGGTGCCACAAGGGAAGAAGCAACAGGTCCAAAGCGGAATTCATGATGATCATCGCTCCCTGGTCTCTGCCTTCAAACCCCCACTGCTTTGGGGCAACTGGGTGGGTCAGTCGGTTAAGTGTCTGACTCTTGATTTGGGCTCATGTCATGATCTCATGGTTCATGAGATTGAGTCCTGCATCGGGCTCTGTGCTGACAGTGTGGACCCTGCTTAGGATTCTCTCTCCCTCCCTCTCACTCTCTCCTCTCTCACACCAGCTTCAAACAGATGTTCTGGCTCCATCTCCCAAGGCAAGGAACAGGTGCTTGCCGTGTACACTCGCCCCTCCCTGTTACACCCTGCCTGCCCCAAGTGCACCCTGCTCCTGCTCCTCCACACCCTCCCGCAGCTCCCTGAGCTCTAGCGCTGTGCTGGAAGGCTACCCACACCCACTATCCAGCTGGAAGGGGCCACCGCCCTACAACTGCAACCAGGGCCATCTGCACATCTTGCGCTTCTGATCATGTCGTTCCTCAGCGTGAAACCTCAGTAGCTCCCCTCTGTCCTCAGCATGGCTCCTCAGACCCCACAAGCCCTCCTGGGCCCTACTCCTTCCCAAGCCTCTTCCTCAGCCACACATCCGCACTCGGGTTCCAACTGCTCTGGCTCTCAGGCCCTCCATGCATTCATGCTCCATTCAGCCTGTCCTGAGGAGAGGCCCCCACCCAGGCCACTCTACTCCCTAATCACCTGCTCATCCTTCAGGACTCAGCCCCCAGTCATCTCATCAGGGAAGTCTTATCTGCTCCCCCACTCTCCCCACATCTGTCTCTTGCTCTCATGCTTTTTATGTGCATAACTTCTTCACTAAGGTCTATGCAGAGAGGCCATGAGGCAGGAACCCTGTCCTTTATCACCGCATCTCTGCTAGTGCGACACAGAGTGCACAGTGGGCCTTCAGGTGGTGTTTGCACAACGAGTGATGACTGAATGAACGAACAAATGAATGATCAGGATGATCACAGAAAACAGAACTCACTTCCCAATGATATATCAAAATTCTCTTTTAGTGTGTTTTCTCCACGTGCAAAGTGGAGAAAATAAGTTCGCTTACTGTATTACCTCAAGTCACGTGGCTTCTACCGATTTTGAAATAGAAAACATGAGGGCGAGTCATTTGGAACTCCTTGAAAAATTATAAAAGATGCCATTAAAGTCTAGACAGGTAACATCCAGTTACTCACGTGTGGACCGTCTGCTCAGTGCTGATCAGCTCTGTGCGTCCCCCCACCCCCCAGACGGGCAGTAGTGCTGTCATTTAAGGGAGAAGGGGAGGCTGAAGCAGCAGCTAGCTGAAGGGAAGTCAGTCACACACTACAAAGTCCTCAATTCTGCCACAGGGGATCTCCCCAAGGTATTTACATCCGTGTGTCAGGAAAATGAGATTATTCCTAAAGATTCATTAAAGCTCTCCATAAAATAAAACTTGGATCCTTTGGCTTAATCTAGATTTTGCCTTTCTGTACCATATTTCCTTTAAAGACAGTAATATCAAGGAAGGCTTAATAATGAAGAAGCAACAAGTCCCCTTTTGAGGGCTCCTGGCCATGCAGTGGTCGGACGAGCTGACTGGCAGGGGAGACTCTGCTGCAGTTCCAAGCAGGGGTGCAGGCCTGCGCATCTGGCTTTGAGCATCTGGCCTCCATATATGAACCAGCTCCGGCGTGGCTCCACTTCTGTGGCTGCCTCCCTCCTACCACCACACTGTGTTGAGCCGGCCCGCCCAGGTTCAGACCTTGGTGCCAAGAAGGCTGCTGAATAAGTAATGCAGAATACAGATACTCTGGCACTGACAGCAAGGTTACCAATGAAAGCTTGCACAAACCGGACCAGACCCAGTATTCTGAGCAGAAGGGAGGAGGCCAAGTGACACCCCAGAGCTGAACAAGTGAAACACTGCACTCCTCCAGTCTGCCCTCCTCTGATTCCATGCCTGGAGCTTGAATAAAACAAAGGCTGCCCCTGCCCCGCCCCCACCCCCCACCCCTGGGCTGCAAGGTGACAGGCAGTGTTCACTGCTCCCCTGTCTCATCCAGAACCACTGTACTTCCCATGGCTTTGTAAGAAGGGCGAAACACAGGTGTGACCCTGCACGCCTCCCTTCCTGCCCATGCCCAGCAGACTGTCATCTGGCTGGCCAGGAACAGGTGCGGCAGTGTAAACAGGAGCTGGGCTTCATTTTTAATTGTGTAACTTTAATTTATGCAGGCAACAAATGGACATATTCAGAGGGAAGGGAAGGGAAAAGGAAAGGAAAGTGAAGGAAGAAAACATTATCAGTAAGACTAAAGTCTCCTTTTCCAACCACCTACCATCCAAAAACCCTTGCCTTTCCCCAAGAAAACCGCTGTAAATGGGCACCCTTCCAGACCTTGCTTGTATATACCCTTACACACATATACAAACACACCAGAGAAATTACCCAGTATTTTTTTTTTATAAATGTGTATTGGTTTTTGTATAAGTGGTACCATGCTGATTATACCATTTTGTACCCTCAGTAAATGATACAGCTTGGAAGTTTATCCATGTTATTACATATACGTCAGCCTCACAGGACAGTATGAAAACATCCCCAATCCCAAACCCAGGTTGACTGACCTTGATTTTGTTTCCAGAGTTTTTCTCACAATCACATTTTCTCATAAACACGTCTGTACGAAGCTCCTTGTACACACTGCTACTCTAGGAGCTGCCTGGAAGGCAGACTGCTAGGTCACAGGCTATTGCTTTTCTGCCTCCATAGGTACAGACTGCCAAATGGCTTCCAAAGAACCCAGACCAAGGGCGCCTGGGTGGCTCAGTCGGTTAAGTGTCCGACTACAGTTCGCGTCATGGTCCCACGGTTCATGGGTTCAAGCCCCGTGTTGGTCTCTGTGCTAACAGCTCAGAGCCTGGAGCCTGCTTTGGATTCTGTGTCTCCCCCTCTCTCTTAACCTCCCCTGCTCATGCTGTCTCTATCTCTCTCTCAAAAATAAATAAAACATTAAAAAATTAAAAAAAAACACAAAGAACCCAGGGCAACATACTCTCCTCTCAAAAGGGCCATGTGGGAGGATATCCATTTCTCTATGTTGATGACATTTATAACCCAGTGTCTTCATTTCTTCCTTACTAATGGGTCTTTTTTTTTTTTTTAAAGCTTATTTATTTATTTTGAGAGAGACAGAGACAGCGTGAGAGAGAGAGGGAGAGACAGAATCCCAAGCAGGCCCCTTACTGTCAGCACAGAGCCCAACGCAGGGCTTGAACTCACAAAACCATGAGATCATGACCTCAGCTGAAACTAAGAGTTGGACACTTACCTGACTGAGCCACCCAGGTGCCGCTCTTTCCTACTGAGGACTGTTTTTCCTTATTATCAGTGAGACTGAATATCTACTTACTGGTCATCTGCATTTCTGCTTTGTAATTGTATTCATATCCTTTTAGCTAGCCCTTCTATGGGATTGTCTTTAAATGATTTGGTAGAGTTTTTTGTATATTCAAAATTTTCCTAACTCTTACCTATGGTGGGGCAAGAAGTCTTAGGTTAGATATGACATGACAAGTCCTTGCCTATGGCACAAAGGGACCTGAAACAATGCTTCTCAAAAAGATTCTCATGCCTCCTCATGTGTGTAAACCAGTGCACTAGACCATGAGCTGCCTAGTGGTAAGGAAAAGCTACCTGCCCATAAACGCTGGCTTCTCCAAAGAGAAATGTCCATTTGGGACATAACTGAGTAATTGCTGCCAGACTAGTTCTCCTGCTATGAACAACTATTAAAAAAAGGGTCAAATATATGAGGCAACTATTTTCAGTGAGGAGACAAATCAGCATAGGACTACAACATTGCTCAAAAGTTGAACTCCCCTCCAAGATTAGAAGGGCATATATAGGGGCACCTGAGGGGCTCAGTCGGTTAAGCATCTGACTTCGGCTCAGGTCATGATCTCACAGTTTGTGGATTCGAGCCCCACGTCAGGTTCTGTGCTGACAGCTCGGAGCCGGGAGTCTTCTTCAGATTCTGTGTCTCTCTCTCTCTCTGACCCTCCCCCGCTCGTGCTCTGTCTCTCTCAAAAATAACCATTTTTTAAAAAGGGGTGGAAATATGAACCCTGAATGGATGGCAAAAGAATCCAGCACACAGATGCATGCACACACAAACATGCGTGCACACACACACACACACACACAGTGTTCTGACACTTCTACTCTCCCTATTATTTTTTGAGATCACTGTTAAAGGGTCTATGGTAGAAAGTTGTAGTGCACTGAGGAGTGTGTGCTTTCTGGAGGAAAAGCTACAATACTTAACTGACTCAGAGAGTATAATTAACATTATTTTCAAAAATATAAGAAAATCTCAAATCTATAAACTATTTGTAATCAATAAACTATTTGTAAAAAAAAATTAAAAAAAAAAAGAAATAGAAAAAGAAAAAAAAAATCTCAAATCTTCCCCAGTGTAAAATGTAGATTAGTTCAGTCAGTTTGTTATAGATGTTTGGAGTCCTACGTTTTTATAAAAATGTAAAACATTTGAATGATGTGTATGAGTTATAAAAAGTCAAGTGCCTCACTGTTTCTACAGTTATGCGAAAAGGCCCATCTTCCAAACGTTAATAGCAGTGAAAAGGACGAGGAAGCGGGGCTGAAAGCTGCACATGGCATTTACACTCAGAAAAGAAGGAGTTGAAGTTCTGTGAGGTTCCTCAGTTCAGCAAGTTGCCTGAGTCTTGCTTGTCCAACAATGTTGCAGGTGTTGAAACTGTGTTTCCCAGAAGCACTTTAGGGGTCACACACAGAGTGGGGAGGACAGAGGACCAGATGCACAGGGTGCCATGCTGGGTCGGTGGGCTCCCGGGGATTCTGTCAAAGATTTCACTTGAAAAAGCGATGCATAAAATCATGCTTCCGATGCTTACAAATAAGCTTGAAAATCACTGTCTTTACCATAATGCATCTTTAGTCTTTGGAGAAGTTTAAATACGTTTTTTAAAGTACAATCATTTCTAAGATGTAAGAAATTTTTTTTTAATTTTTTTTTTTTAATTTTATTTCTGAAAGAGAGACAGCGTGAGCAGGGTAGGGTCAGAGAAAGAGGGAGACACAGAATCCAAAACAGACTCCAGACTCTGAGCTGGCCGTTAGCACAGAGCCCAACACGGGGCTCGAACCCACAAACAGCGAGATCCTGACTTGAGCCGAAGCCGGACTCCCAACCGACTGAGCTACCCAGGCACCCCAAATGTGAGAAATTTTTTTAAATCTCAGCAGTAAAAAAAAAATGGAAGCGGAAGTGGAACTCATGTCTCCCTCCTTCCAGAGCCGTCTTCCCTCCAGCCTGCCACATGGATGGCCCAAGCTGCAGCCACTGTGAGACAGGCCTGTGAGTGCTTCAGCACAAAGCCATTACCTATTCAAAGAATGCAGGCTCTAGGCAGGGTCAAGGGCGGTCCATATCAACACTGTCTAAATAGTACTGTGAAGTCTCCTCTTCAACTCAGTGCTAGGAGACAGAGATGTAATCATACTCACAAGAAGACCTGAAACATCAGAATACTTCTTAGCTGGTTTGAAGGATGGAGGAGCGTCAATACTGAAGTCTAGGGGGAAAAAAGAAGGTAACTAAGCTGGCTTTAAAATATTCAGATCCCTTTCCTTTTCCCTCCTAAAATGCTGTTGGATATTTCTGAAATGAATATTCTGTGATCAAGTGCTCCCAGAACTCTCCAGGGGGATAATGCATTACGTACATCACAGACCAAGTGCAGGCTCTGGATATAGCCCTGCCCTGTTCCCGGGGAGCCACCGGAAAGCTCATCTGCCCACAAGCCACTCTCACTGTTACAGGCTACATGGGCTGAGGGCGATGCTGAACAACCCCTAATTGGGTCTGCGCACCCAGACACCAGAATGTCCACACCCAGACTGCTGACTAGTTTACTTGTCACCCATCTGAGTCACCCCTGTGAAAGATGTGCCATGGGACAGGACACGGATGGAGCTTTGACCTCTACTTTCCAATGAAGTTGAACAGAACTTAAAACAGTGCTGTACACAGACTGAAAAATACTGCAGCATAAAGCATTTACTCTGAAAAACAACGGCCCAGAATGCAAAACAGTTAGCCTCTCAGCTGGCTGTTAGAAACTCTCCTAAATCTTTTGCAACCTTGGAAAACAGATTTGAAGGAGAGACTCTTGAGTAAGAAGTATGCCTAACAAAAACACTAGTATGACCATATCAGAACCTATTCCTCCAGACGGAAATGTTAATGGTGACGCCCAAAACCACACATCCATGATGACACAAACAGGTTCAACACAGATACAATTATGAGGAAACAGGTACATTATCTCCCTGTACTGAGGCAAGTACAGAATTCCTAGGCTAAAAGTAGTTTCCTACGTTAATGCAGACACAGGCAAATCCTGTACGTTTGTTAGAAGTTCCTAGTCTGAACATTATAAACACATGAAAGGCTCCAGACAGCTCACAGTTAGGATCGTTCAGTTGCCACGGCAATGCCCTTTCCGAAGCGAGGATTTGTTTCAGGTTCTTCCAGGTTCTGTTTTTCTTGCCAGCTACAGCGCCACCATGGCCAGAGTGCTTGAATTAAAGACATGGACCAGAAGAGACAAAACTCAGTGGAGGTGCCATTTCAGCATCTGAATCATGCTCATTCATAACTGTAACATAGCCCTCATTCTCTCTGTCCGCTTGTACCCCTAACGGCTGTTTTTTTAAGTAGGACACTGTACACTTTAATCTTACTTACAAAAACACAACTTGTGGATTATCAAAACTCGTGAGTTAGTTGGTGATAGAATAGAAATAAAAGGGTATTTTTTGTTTTTTTTAAAACATGCTCATAGAAAGTCACATCCTTTGTTGGGACTTACTTTACAGAAGTCACTCATGAATTTCCCATTACTTTAAAATAAATGTATTACAAAATTAGATTTAAACTCATGACTACATCTCTAAACTCCCTTCTGAGGGCAGGTCACTGCCTCACAAATTACTGGAAATCCTGGAAAACCCAAGTAAGCCTCAATCATGACACGGCAAGCCTTCTGGAAATTTTTTTCTTCTATAAAAATGACAAAGTAAAATGGAAAAAAATACCAAAATTGGTTGCAGGTACTGATAATACTGCATTCAAAACTAATTAATGAAAAACTTCTAATGACATAGTATGAGTCTCTGTAATTATTAATCCTACAGGAATGAAAGGAAGAGTAGCCTATCTCTACTTTAGAGCAGCATAAGGTTAGATTTACTTAAACTAATGAGGAACACTTTTCTTTCAGTTAATTATTTTAAGCCTCATCTAAAACTTACATAAAACCAATGAAAAGGGATGGTGAAGAATCATGGACATGATCCATCCTCTTTAACCAGTTCCACAAAAGACACCAAAATCCCTGGGAACTGGCACACTGGAAGATCAATGGAAGAGGAAGGGCCCTCCTCCTGTCCCCACCCATCTCCTAACAGCCCATGGCTGAGAAAGTGGCGACTTAGACTGATGGAAAGGGACGCCAGTGTCACCCAGGCCGCAGGCCCCTCAGGAATAGAGGCTGAGATATGGCTGTTTGGGTTTTGTGTGCATAAAATACTTTAGATGCTTACCACAAAGTTTGGATCCTTAAATGGCAATGGCTTGGCAGCTTTGTCCATAGGTCCTGTGCTATAATCAGAGGGCACCATTTTATTCTCACCCATGGCTTCCATGCTGATACCCTTAAAACACAATAAGGATAGTTTGAGGTCAGCTTCTTTGAGGTGAGTTCCCTAACTCGGCTCCCAACAATACACAAGATGATACGGTTATGCCCGAATCACAAGTCCCCAGAGACCTCCAACGAGCCGGCACCGATGCAAGTACAAAAGGGTCTTTATTACAAGCTTGAGCAGGGGCTCACCTGTCTACCAGCACAGCGGCAGCAAAGTGAAGCCCCGAACAGTGGCAAGCAGGGTTTTTATGGGGGAAGGGCGGGGGTGTTACCGTGCACATGTTGTACGTTTTGCATCGTTACATAAGCACCAATCATAATTGTACAATACCCATAGTAACAGCATAGTAACAGTTTTGACCATTCAGTATCTGCGAGGTGTTCATTACACTTGGCGGGACCCAATCATGACCTTTGAGAGTCTTTTAAAATGACCAATTATGAGGTGGGCTCAGAGAATCTATGTGGGGCTTCTGCAAGCGGTGACTGATTGGCAAGTTTGTACAAAGTAACTACCTGCAGTTCCCAGCCCTGACTCCTCTCCAAGACTACAGGAATGTTACACATTTCTTTTGATTGGCAGATCCAAGGGCGATTTGAGGGTGGCTTCAGCTGAGGCTTTTCCTGGAACTGGGACTATGTGCAGCCTGAGGTTGTTTCTAATGGAGGACTTAATTTCAGGCTCCTCAATACCATTGGACATGTGAAGGAAGACGTGCCCCAGAGCCCTTGCAGGTAGCCTGTAGCAGAGAAGGGCCTGCCACACCGGGAGTGGCCCCTGTTGTGCAGAGAGACAGCCCACAGGAGACAGCCAGGACCTCAGCTGCCACACTTCCCCATTCCCCCATGTGGCAAGCATTAGAGATGGATGTACTACCTGAGCTGGCTCACTTAACTCTGACAACTCTTATCCCCAGTTTCCAGAAGGGAAAATAGAGGCTCAGGGGTATGGCTTCAAGGACACACAGTGATTGGCTCTGGATGCAAACCTGCTGATCTTATCAAACTGTGTCTCAAAACATTGAGACAAAAACTGCGCCAGCCCTTGTAGGGGTGTTGTCAGCTAGAGAACCTATGCTACAGCCCTTAATGCTTAAGGGGAGCAGCAGGATATAGGCATCCTGAGGAAGGAAAACAGAAGGAGAGGAGACTGGACATCCGCAGCTCAGCTGGCTGCAGCCAGAGCATCCTGACAAGCAGGCTAAATGCTTTAAAACAAAAAACATGTCATCTAATTTTATTTTTTAATGCTTACTTATTTGTGAGAGAGAGAAAGAGAGCTATCAGCTCTGTGCTGACAGCGGACAGTGATGCAGGGCTCGAACTCCTGAACCATGAGTTCATGACCTGAACCGAAACCAAGAGTCCGACACTTAACCGAGTCACCCAGGCGCCCCCACCAAG
The DNA here is from genome assembly GCA_017311185.1 of Proteles cristata cristata. Taxonomy (NCBI): domain Eukaryota; kingdom Metazoa; phylum Chordata; class Mammalia; order Carnivora; family Hyaenidae; genus Proteles; species Proteles cristata. The sequence goes on from JAESUZ010000945.1 coordinate 270,919, forward strand.
ACACCTTTTAAGTTAGCCATCACCTAGAAAAAAAACAAGCCAAACTAAGAAATCATTTCTGATTTTTAATGTGATTTCCAAACTACAATAACTTTTTTAAATTGAAACATAATTTACAAACAATGAAATTCACAGATTTGAAGTGTAGGTTTCAAGAGTTTTGCAAATATTTACATTTGTTTAATCCATGTCCCTGTTGAGATACAGAACATTTCCATCACCCAGAAAGTTCCCTCAGACCCCTTCCTAGTCAATACCTTCCACCCTCAGGTGGAATCTGCCATGAATGGAATCTGACAGCAGGCAATCTTGTGTTGGCTCTTTTAGTTCAGCACAGAGCATTTAAGACTGTGGTATTGTTGCCAAGGCCAGTCGTCCGTCTCCCTGTATTTGTGTGCACTCGGCAGAGGAGCACCACCACGATTTGTTTATCCACTCTCTGCTGATGAACATTTGGGGCAGCTGGAGTCTTTGGCTATTATAAATAATGCTGCTGTGAACATTCTGTACGAACCTTTGTGTGGACCTGTGTTTCCACTTCTCTTGGGTAAATATCTAGGAGCAGAATGGTTGGGTAATAGGGTAAGTGGGTGTTTAACATTAGGAAGAAACTGCCAACTAATTTTCCTAAATGACTGCCCTCTTTTACACTCCTGGCAGCAGTGTAGGAGAGTGCTGGTTGTGTGTGTGTAAATTACATCACCACTGCCCCCAGCCCCGCAGGGACATCCACATGGCGGCCTCGGGGCCACTTGCTCTTTCTCCTCTGAAACCGTCCTACACTCTCTGCCAGGGTCTCTGCACGTGAGCCTGTGCTCCTCCTCTGTCCACATCACCTCTTTTGTCAGGCATGCCCCTCTACTCACTCCCCCTTCACGATATTTCCTAACTGTTCTCTATTCCAAAGCCCAGCCCAGTGTCAACTCTGTAGGAGCTAAGAGGCCTCCAACTTCTCAACCTTTTCCCACCATCTTTAGCCATGAATGTTCTTTCTCTTCTCTCTCTCTCTCTCTCTCTCTCCCTCTTCTCAAGTCCTTCCCTCCTCTCAGCCCTCACCTGCACCATCCTCACCTCTCGGCCTCAGAGGGTGGGCTCTGTGGTACACACCTTGCCCGCTCCCTTCTCTCCAGCACAGTGACACATTCTTAAATCCAAGCCCAATGTGACTCCTCTATTTACAGCAGGCCAGTGGGCACCACTGGCCTTGAGATTAGAAACACACCCTGGCCTTCTTTCCAGCCTCAGGTTTCACTCCCCCTCCTTCCTGTATTTTGTATTTTCTGGTACAAAATCATTGAGTCATTTTCTATATGGCACAGTTTCCAATTTTCCCGTGCTTATTTATGCTTTACTAAGATTATTTTCATCGGGATTACTTCATGTCAGTTTTAATTTTGCAACAAGATTAGATTTAGCATTTTTTTACATAACTTTTATTGCCCTTCTACTTTTTCCTTCATGGTCACGCCATTTCTGCCAGGTACATGTAACCTGGGAGACCCAATCTGATGAGGGAAATTTTATTTTCCCATCACATTTAATCATAATCAGTGTTACTTTGTATAGACCATTACAAAGTGTTGTGTTGACGATTTGTAAGACTAATAATATCTATTATAAATTAGATAAATGATAGATAGTTTGTGTATGTCTAGGTCAATGAAAAAAACAGCAGCTTTATGAGCAGGGAACAACAGATCAGAAGAAGGAGAGACCGAGAGAGGAGGGCAGATGGGAGAAGAGACTCCGAGAGTGAGAGGGCACAGAGCAGGGACACACCTGCTTCACTGTATGTCAGTGTTCCGTCCCCTGCATCTAACCTGGTGCCTGGCACAGAGTAGGTTCCAAATAACCGCTGACTGGTTACCTGGCTGACTAGAGTTAAGGAACAACAGAGCACAGGCTCCGCATCTTAAGATGGACGTGCTCAGGAGTTTGTTGCAAGGAATCCTCTCTGGGGTGTGCAGTGGCCGAACAAAGAAACACAGGAAGGATGACTCAGAAACGACAGGGCTAGCTTACCTATGGGGCATGGAACCAGGTGGAAAGGACAGGGGAGGGAAGGGTGGAGAGGAGTAAAACTTCTCTGAGTTCAGCTTTGTGTAGAGTTTTGACCTTCTGAACCATGCTAAAATTTCACATACTAAAATGAAGAAGAAGAAGGAGGAGGAGGAGAAGAAGGGGGAGGAGGAGGAAGGAGAGGAGGGGGAGGGGGAGGAGGGGGAGGAGGAGGTTTGCTAGGGCTGCCATAACAAAATGCCACAGACTGGGTGGGTTAAACAACAGAAATTTATTTCCTCACAGTTCTGGAAACAAGTCCAGGGCAAGATGCCTGCAGGGTTCTCCTGAGGCTGTGCTCCTTGGCTTGTAGATGGCTATCTTCTTGCTGTGTCCTCACATGGCTTTTCCTGGTACATTCCCCTCCTTGGTGTCTCCTTACATAAGGATAGTGGTCACATGGGATTAGGGCTCCCATAGGTGTCTTGCATAAGGACAATGGTCATATGGGATTAGGGCTCCACCTTTATGACCTCATGTAACCTTAGTTACCTCCGTGATATCTCTGTCTCCAAGTACAGTTATATTCTAAGTGTGCTGGGGGTTAGGACTCCCTATAAATCTTGAAGGGAGGGGCACCTGAGTGGCTCAGTCAAGCATCTGACTTGATTTCAGGTAAGGTCATGATCTCACAGTTGTGAGATCAATCCCCACATTGGGCTCTGCACTGACAGTACAGAGCCTACCTGAGATTCTCCTCCTCTCTCTATCCCTCCCCCGCTTGTGCTGTCTTTGTCCGTTTCAAAAGAAAAAATCTTAAAGGGACACAATTCAGTCCATAACAGCACTCAAAAATGATGGGGGTATATTAAAGGACAAAGAAGCCAATTTGAATAGGTTCCCACTAGCTAAGGACACTTTGAGCAACAAAATAAAGAACACTGATCCAGAATATATAAAGAATTGTTATCACTCAACAACAAAAAGACAACTGCAGTTTTAAATGGGCCAAGGATTTCAATTAACATTTCTTTGAAGACCTACAAATGGACAGCATAAAAACTGCTCACCATCATTAGTGATTAGGGAAATGTAAATCAAAACCACAATGGGATACCACTTCACACCCATATGGCAACATATGGGATGGTCACAATCAAGACACATAATAACGTGTTGGTGGATGTGGAGACAATGTAATCCTCATACACTGCTTGTGAGAATGTAAAAGGGTATGGCCACTTTGAAAAATGGTTTGGTATTTCCTCAAAATGTTGAACAGAATTATCCTGTGATCCAGGAATTCAACCACTACGTGTATACCCAAGAGAAATTTAAAAAAATAAGTGCACAAAAACATGTGTATGTTCACATGTGAAGCATTTTTCACAATAGCCAAGAAGTGCAAACAACCTACATGTCCATCAACAGAGTGTTATTCAGCCACAGAATGGAATGAAGTGCTGATATATCCTACACCACGGATAAGCCTTGAAAGTATTTTGGTAACTGAAAGAAGCACACACAGATATTGTTAGATTGTAAGCATATTGTTGGATTCCATTTACGTGAGGTGACTACAGGAGTCAAAGATCAGAGGTGGTCGGGGGCTGAGAGAAAGTGGGAATGGGGAGAGACTGCTAAGAGGTACAGGGTTTCTTTTCGGGGTCATGAAAATATTCTAAAATTAGACAGTGGCAATGGTAGCACAGCTCAGTGACTATCCTATAAACCACTGACAAGTACACTTTAAGAGGGTGAGTTTTATGGTATGTGGATTCTAACTCAATAAAGCAGTTGACAAATAAACAAGTTTATGGATGAATGAATAAAGCTAGTCTTGAAGTATTTCCCCACCGGATACCTTAACACAGAGACCTGGCAGACACCATCTTACTACGTGCTCCAAGCTAACACTGTAACAGAACATGTGGCCATCGTGTGCCAGGATGTGATGCACTGCGAAGGGGACCACATCACTCCTGCCAAAAGTGTATTAGCCGTATCTAATCATGAGGAAATATCAGACAAGCCCAAACTGAGGAACATTCTATAAAATAAGTGACCAGTACGGTTCAAAAGTGTCAGGTTGTCAAAGATAAGACTGACGACCTACTCTACATAAAAGGAAGCTAAAAACCTATGACAACTAAACACAGTGTGCAATCCTAGACTGGACCCTGGACCAGATCAAAGACAAGCATATGGTCTATGTATTCGGTGTCAGCGTTGGTTCAGTGTGGATGCCCTAAATCTGACGGCTATACTGTTGTTATGCTGGAGAATGCCTTTGGTTTTAGGACATCCACAATGATATGTTTAGAGCCATAAAAAGAAAAAAAAGAAAAGAAAAGAAAAAAAATGCAGGGGCACCAGGGTGGCTCAGTCGGTTAAGCGTCCGACTCTTGATTTCAGCTTAGGTCAGGATCTCACAGTTCGTGAGTTCAAACTCTGCACTGGACTCTGCACTGACAGCTCAGAGACTGCTTCGAATTCTCTCTCTCCCTCTTTCTCTGCCCTCCCCCCTCTTGCACTTGCTCGAGTTCTCTCTCTCTCCTCTCAAAATAAATGAATAAACAATAATAATAATAATAATAATAAATAAATAAAATTTTAAAAAATACAGTGGCTAAGACAGACCTCTCCCCTGGGGTACAGCCAGCTGCTAACTTGACAGCAAATGAGCCGGGGACTCCACGGACCTTGAGAGGAAGCTATAGGTGGCACACAGGTCAGGAAGAGTGACAGTCACCTGCTTTCAAGAGGCTATGGTTCAGGGGCAAAGGAGGAAGCACAGTTCACTGGCTGGAAGGCACATGACATGAGCAGGTCTAAGAAAACCTGCTGCTGTCAGAAGAAGCAAAGGGATCCTTTTCCCAAGGAAGACTGGAACCAGGGTGGCCAAAGGACTCCTCCATGAGGAGCAGACTGATGGTCACGGACTTTCAGGAGACTGGGCCTACACGATGGCCTAAAGTGCACGAGAGACAGGAAAACAGCCCCGAGAACCATGCAGGGAACATCACAACAAAAAGCATACTGTCGGGGGTTTTCATAGAGAAAATGACTACTTACGTAATGTCTCCACCTGAGAGAGAATAAACAAACAGCTGCTAAAGCAGCCCAGAGAGATCCCAGAGGGACATGGGGAAGCAGGCCCCAAAGCCCCGGACAGTGATTACAGAACCGTCCACAGAACACGCCCAGCTGGCAGCCACGGGCCTCAGGCCAGAGCCTTAGGCTCTGCTCCCCTGCAGGTACTGCAGAAAGGCTGCATCTCTCCCTTTCCCTGCATGCCTCTTTCCTGATCCCCAGTAGAATCAGGTGCTGCATGGACAGTGAAACCCTGGGAAGGAATACAGAGCACTTTTTGATGTAGGCCGTTCCCAGGCCCCAGGGAGAGGCGGGGAACACTGGCGGGCAGAGAGGCCTCGCTGAGATCAGGGAGGCCACTGGAAAAGCAGGTACCTCAGCAAGCGTGTGCGGGTGGGAAGGTCTGGGGGCTCTGCCAGAGGACAGGTGCATCTGCTGAGAGGAGGGGGAAGGCTGGGTGAGACAGCCAGAAGGCTGCATCGCCCTTCCGGGCATCACCACAGAGAAGAGGCAACAAGGGAACAGAGATGGTGTGCTTGGGCCCTGATTTTCAAAGCAAACCCCACCTGCTCATTTGGTCCCTCCATCCTCTGTCCTTCGTTTGTCAGCAGGGCCAGTGAGGAGCCAGACTGAGGAAGATGCAGAGAAAGGTCATCCCAATGAGACCAAAGCCACATCGTTCCAGAGCTGCCTCCTGCCTGGCAAACTGTCGGCTCTCCTCCCTCTCACACCAGCCTCCAAAAGAACTCCCCCACTCTGGGCCCACAACCGGGTGTTCTGCAGTTCTTTCCTCCCTCACCCCACCCCCCACAAGACTGCGCCCTCATTCTTCCCTCCCCAGGGCTTCAGCCATGCCCAGAACCTGGTGCCTATTAGTGACGCGGTCAGAGGGAGCGGCCAGCAGTGAAAAGGGAGGATCAATTCTGTGAGGCTGGAATGCAGTCAAATAACATTTTAAATGATGTACAGTTTCCACATTACCAAAGCACAGTAATGCCGAGAGACTTTACGAGATGAACCATCCCATCCCTGAGACATGAACAAGAGGAAAAAAGTAATGCGTAGCACTCAGGGCTGCCACTCTGTGCAGCTCAAGAAGAGCTGACCTAAGTCCAGGGAGGAGCCCCTGGCTGTATCAAGGCAGAACAGGCCTGCAGTCAGTAAGGCTTCCGCTCACCCAATAAACAGCTGCATCTCTCCAGAGGGCAGCCTGCATAACTGACCCAGACTTAAGGATAACATAGTCACAAGAAGGGAGAAATGCCCTTTGTCTTATCACTGAAAACTCAAATCCTCAGTTGCATCCATCTAACAGTATTCCAGAATCAAACAGCTGAGCCTAACCTACAACTGTAGTGTTGTGGTAGGGTTACTGAAAATAGCACAAGGGTGAAAAGCAAGCTAACTATTCAATAAAGTCAATTAAATAAGAGCACCCAATCCCTTGAGAATCCTGTCAACACAGGAGAGATTCATGAAATAATGCTAAGTGAAAGCAGGGTCCATAATGTCATACATCAATGACATTGATGAAAAACTATCTCCACGTAGAAAACACAAATTGTGGGAGGAGGGGCAAGATGGCGGAGAAGTAGGGAGCTCTGTACCTGCACTGGCGCTCAGGCATCACACGGAAAAGATCTGAAGCCATAGGAAACTGTACCACACCCAAGAGACTGGGAGAGAAAGGACGCAGATTCCACTGAGAAAGCCTTCTAACAGCTACCTCAAGAAACAAGCCATTGTACACAAGGTGGAGAGTCCCAAATATCAATACGAATAGGAAAATAAAATAACCAAGGTCCCAACAAGAGAGACCAAGAGATATCATTCAAAAAACACTCTCTGAAAGGATAGGCCCTGGACAGTCAAAGAGTCTTCTTGGATATAGCAGCGCTCATAGATACAGAGCGCATAACAGGTCTTTAAAACCAACAAGAGCCGGAAAGCTAACTAAAATGATGAAAGAGCTCTCCTCCAAAGAAACTCCAAGAAGAAATGACAGCTAATGAACTGCTCAAAACAGATATCAGCAGCAAACTGAACAAGATTTTAGAATAATGTAAAATTAATAGCTGGGCTTGAAAAAAACATAGGGGACATCAAAGAAACTATGGCTACATACAGAATGGAAAATAAAAATAGGCATGAAGAATTAAAAAATGCGATAAATGAGATACATAATAAATTAGAGGCCTCCAATGCACGGATTGAAGAGGCAGAAAGGAGAATAAGTGATTTAGAAGACACCATTATAGAAAAACAAGAAGCTGACAAAAAAAGAGACAAACTGATCCAGGAACAGGAAAGAAGAGTTTGAGAGCTCAGTGACACGGTCAAACACAACAATATCCGTATCATAGGAATCCCAGAAGAGGAAGAGAGGGGGAAAGTTGCTGACGGAGTCCTGGAACAAATTATAGCAGAGAACTTCCCCGACCTGGGAAAAGAAGTAAATGTTGAAATACAAGAGGCTCAGAGGACTCCCCTCAGTCGTAATCTGAATCGACCTTCTGCAAGGCATATCATAGTAAAAATGGCAAAATATAAGGACAAAGAGAAAATTTTGAAAGCAGCTAGGGAGAAAAGGGCCCTAACATACAAAGGGAAACCTATCAGAGTGGTGACAGACCTATCTACTGAAACGTGGCAGGCCAGAAAGGAATGGCAGATATTCAATGTGAAGATCAGAAAAAATATGCAGCCAAGAATCCTCTACCCAGCAAGCCTGTCATTCAAAACAGAATGAGAGATAAAAACCTTTCCAAATAAACAGAAATTGAAAGAATTTGTCACCACTAAGCCAGCCCTAAAAGAAATCCTGAGGGGGACGCTCTGAAGGAAAGGTTGCAAGGAACAAAGATACCAGAGACACCACCACAAGCATGAACTCCACAAAGGACACAAAGACTCTAAACCCACATATCTCAATAATAACACTGAATGTAAATGGGCTGAATGCTCCAATCAAAAGATACAGGGTAGTAGAATGGATAAAAAAACAAAATCCATCTATATGCTGTCTACAAGAAACTCATTTTAGACTGGAAGATACCTTAAGATTAAAAGTAAGGGGATGGAGAAATATATATCATGCTACTGGAAATCAAAAGAAAGCTGGAGTAGCTATACTTATATCAGACAAACTAGACTTTAAAGACAGTAACGAGATGAAGAAGGGCATTACATAATAGTTACAGGGTCTATCCATCAGGAAGAACTAACAATCATAAATGTCTATGCACCGAATATGGGAGCTCCTAAATATATAAAACAATTAATCACAAAGAGAAACAGGCTCATGGATAAGAATGTGCTAATAGCAGGGGACTTCAATACTCCACTTACAGCAATGGATAGGTCAACCAGACAGAAAATTACTAAAGAAATACTAAAGAAAGACACTTTGGACCAGATGGATCTGACGGATATATTTAGAACTCTACATCCTGAGGCCAAGGAATTTACTTTCTTCTCAAGTGCGCATGGCACATTCTCCAAGATAGATCACATACTGGGACATAAAGCAGCCCTCAATAAATATAAAAGAATTGAGATCATACCATGCACACTCTCAGATCATAATGCTTTAAAACTTGAAATCAATCACAGGAAGAAGTCTGGAAAACCCCCAAAAACATGGAGGTTAAAGACCACCCTACTAAAGAATGAATGGGCCAATCAGGCAATTAGGGATGAAATTAAAAAATATATGGAAACAAACAAAAATGAAAACACAACAATCCAAAATCTATGGGATGCGACAAAGGCAGTCCTAAGAGGAAAGTACATTGCACTCCAGGCCTATTTCAAGAAACTGGAAAAAGCGCAAGTCCAAAATCTAACAGCTCGCCTAAAGGAACTAGAGGCAGAGCAACAAGAACGCCCTAAACCCAGTAGAACAAGAGAAATAATAAAAATCAGAACAGAAATAAACAACATAAAGACCAAAGAAACAATTGAACAGATCAATGAAACCAAGAGTTGGTTTTTTGAAAAAATAAACAAAACTGACAAACCTCTAGCCAGGCTTCTCAAAAAGAAAAGAGAGAGCACCCAAATAGACAAAATCATGAATGAAAATGGAATTATTACAACCAACCCCTCAGAAATACAAGCAATTATCAGGGAATATTATGAAAAATTATATGCCAACAAATTGGACAACTTAGAAGAAATGGACAAATTCCTAAATGCACACCCACTACCAAAATTCACACGGGAAGACATAGGAAATCTGAACAGACCCATAACTAGTGAGGAAATCGAATCAGTGATCAAAAATCTCCCAACAAATAAGAGCCCAGGACCAGATGGCCTCCCCGGGGAATTCTACCAGACGTTTAAAACAGATTTAATACCCATTCTTCTCAAGCTATTCCAAAAAATAGAAAGTGGAAGAAAACTCCCGGACTCATTTTATGAAGCCAGCATCACTCTGATTCCCAAGCCAGACAGAGATCCAGCAGAAAAAGAGAACTACAGGCCAATATCCTTGATGAATACGGATGCAAAAATCCTCAACAAGATACTTGCAAATCGAATTCAACAGCACATAAAAAGAATTATCCACCAGGATCAAGTGGGATTCATTCCTGGGTTACAGGGCTGGTTCAACATTCGCAAATCAATCAATGTGATACATCACATCAACAAAAGAAAAGATAAAAACCATATGATCCTGTTGGTAGATGCGGAAAAAGCATTTGACAAAATACAGCATCCCTTCTTAATAAAGACTCTAGAGAAAGTTGGAATAGAAGGAACTTATTAAACATCATAAAAGCCATCTATGACAAGCCTTCAGCTAACATCATCCTCAACGGGGAAAAACTGAGAGCTTTCTCCCTGAGATCAGGAACACAACAGGGATGTCCACTCTCACCACTGTTGTTTAACATAGTGCTGGAAGTCCTAGCATCAGCCATCAGACAACAAAAGGAAATCAAAGGCATCAGAATTGGCAAAGAGGAAGTCAAACTATCACTTTTTGCAGACGACATGATACTCTACATAGAAAACCCAAGAGACTCCACCAGAAGCCTACTGGAACTCATCCAAGAATTCAGCAAAGTTGCAGGGTACAAAATCAACGTACAGAAATCAGTTGCATTTTTATACACCAACAATGAAGCAACAGAAAGAGAAATCAAGAAGCTGATCCCATTCACAATTGCACAAAAAACCATAAAATACCTAGGAATAAACCTAACCAAGGATACAAAAGATCTGTATGATGAAAACTACAGAAAACTTATGAAGGAAATTGAAGAAGACACAAATAAATGGAAAAACATCCCATGCTCATGGATAGGAAGAATAAATATAGTTAAGATGTCATTACTACCTAAAGCACTCTACACATTCAATGCAATTCCAATCAAAATTGCACCAGCATACTTCTCAAAACTAGAACAAACTATCCAAAAATTTGTATGGAACCACAAAAGACCCCGAATAGCCAAAGTAATACTGAAAAATAAAACCAAAACAGGAGGTATCACCATCCCAGACTTTAGCCTCTACTACAAAGCTGTCATCATCAAGACAGTATGGTATTGGCACAAAAACAGACACATAGACCAATGGAACAGAATTGAGAACTCAGAAGTGGACCCAAAAGTATACAGCCAACTGATATTTGACAAAGCAGGAAAGAATATCCAATGGAAAAAAGACAGCCTCTTTAACAGATGGTGTTGGGAGAATTGGACAGCAACATGCAGAAGAATGAAACTAGATCATTTTCTCACACCATACACAAAAATAAATTCAAAATGGATGAAGGACCTGAACGTGAGACAGGAAACCATCAAAACCCTAGAGGAGAAAGCAGGAAACAACCTCTTTGACCTCCACCGCAGCAACTTCTTACTTGACACATCCTCCAAAGCAAAGGAATCAAGAGCAAAAATAAATGATTGGGACCTCATCAAGATTAAAAGCTTTTGCACGGCAAAGGAAACAATCCAGAAAACTAATAGGCAACCAACGGAATGGGAAAAGATAGTTGCAAACGACATATCAGATAAAGGGTTGATATCTAGAATCTATAAGGAACTCACCAAACTCCACACCCAAAAAACAAACAACCCAGTAAAGAAATGGGCAGAAGATACGAACAGACACTTCTCCAAAGAGGACATCCAGATGGGCAACAGACACATGAAACGATGCTCAGCATCCCTACTCATCAGGGAAATACAAATCAAAATCACACTGAGATACCACCTCACACCAGCAAGAGTGGCTAAAATGAGGAAATCAGAGAACACTAGATGCTGGCGAGGATGTGGAGTAATGGGCACCCTCTTACACTGTTGGTGGGAATGTAAACTGGTACAGGCCCTCTGGAAAACAGTGTGGAGGTTCCTCAAAAAATTAACACTAGAACTCCCCTATGACCCAGCAATAGCACTGCTAGGAATTTACCTAAGGGATACAGAAATGCTGAGGCATAGGAGCACATGTACCCCAATGTTCATAGCAGCACTCTCAACAATAGCCAAAACATGGAAAAAGCCTAAGTGTCCATCAACGGACGAATGGATCAAGAAGATGTGGTTTATCTATACCATGGTATAGTCCATGGCAATGAGAAACAATGAAATCTGGCCATGTGTAGCAACATGGATGGACCTTGAGGGTGTTATGCTGAGTGAAATAAGTCAGGCAGAGAAGGACAAATATCATATGTTTGCACGTATAGGAGGATTAGGAGGAACTTAACTGAGGAACAAGGGGGAGAAGAAGGGGGAAATGGTGGGGGAAAGGGAGAGAGGCAAACCATGAGAGACTCTTGAATGCTGACAGAAACTGAGGACTGATGGATGTGGGGGGAGGGGGGTGGGCATGGAGGAGGACACTTGTGGGGATGAGCACTGGGTGTTATGTGGAAACTAATTTGACAATAAACTATTTGTAAAAAATAATAATAACAAAAATAAAATAAATTATGAATAAAAAAGAAAACACAAATTGTAACAGCTGTCGGGAAGAAGTGGGTGACTTTGTATGTCCACTTTAAAAATAGAAAAAATGAACTCTAAATCTAACGTTATCATGATTTTCTTTTAAAGACAAGGTAGAATGTGATTACTTTCTGGAGGAACAAATCAGTCCATCTAGTGGCTTAGTTGGTTAAGCGTCTGAGTTTTGATTTAGACTCAGGTCATGATCTCGAGGTTTGTGGATTTGAGCACTGCATTGGGCTCAACATTGAGAGTTTAGAGCCTGCTTGGAATTTTCTCTCTCTCTCTCTGCCCCTCCCCAACTCATGCTCACTCTCTCTCAAAATAAATGAACTTTAATAATAATAATAATTAATAATAATAAAATGAGATAGCACTTAGAAAGTGCTTAGCATAGTGTCTGGGATAAGAGTATATGCTCAATATATATTAATTATTATTATTTATCATAATTTCTTTCACTTTAGCCAGTGTATCTGTTTGCCAACCCAAACTAACACTAATCATTTTCAAAGTACCATAACCAGAATGAAAGGGAAATAGCACATTCCTAATTATGTCATTATTGATCAACACCTATATTTCACACTGAAAATACAAATAAATACACAGAATTGTAATTCTGTGACAATTTGTACAATTTAGCAAGCACAGTTAACAGTAATTCAGCTAAATTAAAGATTCACCTTGATGAAATAATGAAATTAGTACTATTAAACTGTTTAATACTATTTCCTAGACTGACATGAAGGAGTTTCTATAAATGCTTTGCTGAGAATACTTACAGATCAAAAATACCTTTGGGGCACCTGGGTGGGTCAGTGGTTAAGCATCTGACTTTGGCTCAGGTCATGATCTCACAGTTCACAAGTTCGAGCCCTGCATGGGGCTCTGTGCTGACAGCTCAGAGCCTGAAGCCTGCTTTGGATTGTAAGTCTCTCTCTCCTTCTGCCTCCCCACCTTTCCTTCTGTGACTATGACCCCTTGAATGAGTCCTTATCTTCCTGTCTCCTTCCACCTTAGGGCACCAACACCAAAGAATACGTATAACCAACTTTGGTCCATGGTTAGAAATTACTGTATTTTCCTAATTGTTTCATAAATGTGATAGGTAGAGTTCTTAAGATGGCTCTTCAGACACCTGGCTTCTGGTGTTTGCACACCTTCTCCCAGTTATTCAAGCAAACACTAATATAGGTACCACTGTGAAGGGGTTTTGCAGATAATATTAAGGTCTCAAGTCAGCTGATCTCAAACAAAGGAGCCTATCCAGGTGGGCCTGTCCTAGTCACATATATCCTTCAATCTGGGTTCAGAGCTCAGTGACAAGAGAAGTCAGAAATATTTGAAGTGTGACAGGGATTGGATGCAAGAGATTCTCCACAGCTGGCTTTGAAGATGGAGGAGGCCATGCGGCAAGGAATGAGACCAGCTCAGTCAACACTTTGATTTCAGCTTTGTGCTACCCTGAGCAGAAAACCAAACCAGTCACATCATACCAGGATTTCTGACCTACAACAAGATACCAGTATGTAGCCATCAGAATGGCTAAAATTAGGCAAGAATGCCCAACTGTGCAACTACTTTGGGAAATGCTGTTTAACAATTTCTGAGGTAAATGTGTATCTACCTTATGATCCAACAATTCCACTACTATCCATTTACCTAAGAGAAATGAAAACATATATCTGCACACAGTTGTATAGGAATGTTCAGAGCAGCTTATCCATAAATGCCAATTAACTGTAAACTCAAATGTCCATCAGTTGTGGTATGTTTACACAGTGTAACAGATACACTGATACAGGTAATATGAATGAATGAACAACTCTCTAAAACAGTTTCACAGAGAAACCTAAACAAACACAAAATAATATGTTCTATATTATTCCATTTATATTCTGTTCAAAAAGCAAAGTCAATCTATCGTGAGAGATGTCAGAACACTGGTTACCTCTGGCAGGGAGGGTAGAGAGTATTGACTGGAGAGGGTCACCAAAGAATTTTCAGGGCTCTGGAAATTCTCTTCATATGGCCACACAGATATATACATATATAAAAAGCCACTGATCCGTACTCTTTAAGATTTGTGCATTTTACTGCATGTAAGTCCTATCTCAATAAAGTATTTAAAAAGGGCAGGGAGGAGCACTACCTATTAACAGCTGTAAAATTCAACAGGCACTTAACATCTCTAGAAAGTCGCTCTTTGGTTCTTGGTGAATGATGCCACACTATGTGCTGTAGAGGTCAAAGGAACACACTCTATCTTTGCCCTCTTATTGCTTTAAATAAAATGCAGAAGCTAGTAAAAATACTAATCTAACCAAACCACTCCTCTGCAGAAAATCCTTTGCTGGAATTGTGGAGCCTAGACTGCCCAGATGCCATTAAGTCTGTGCCAGACACTGCTCAGGGCTTTCCCACCACGACCTCATTGAATCCTTTTAACAACTCCATGGGATAAGACCAAACCCACTTTGCGACGACGAAACTGAAAGTCAACAAAGTACTTTTCTGAGGATGAAGGAAGCCATTCTTGGTATAACTACATGTAGAACATTATGTCGCTCTGCACCTCACAGACACTCAGCAAACGTCCAAAGAAAGGACGAAGGTGAGCCACGTTGACGGAAAGAGGAAAGTCCTGAACCTCAATCTCTATGCGACCTCGCCGAACGAAGGATCATTCTAAGTTGGTATTAACAACCCCAACTCTCCTGCTCTCAAGGACAACGCAACGCAGGTGATGCCTTAACCAAATCCCGCTTGTCCACACTACGGCAAAAATGTTTCATTTGCACCGCAAATGAGATCGGCGTCCACCAGAGGCAGGACCGCAAGGCACGGCCCTCTCCGACTCGCGGTCAGCAGCCCGGCGCACGCGCCCTCGCCCCACCCCTCCCGGCCCTGCGCACGCGCCCTCGCTCCGCCCCGCCCGGCCCTGCGCACGCGCAGGCTAGGCGAGCGACAGCAATACCTGCGGAAAGCTGGAGCCGGACACTTTTTTCTTCTTACTGGCGCTGTAACCCCCAGCGCTGCTGCCGTTGTGGGAAGGACTAGCTGGCCTCTTCTTGCTGTTCCGGGCTATCCCCGGAGTGGAAGTGGTGGCCACAATTGGAATTTGAGCCGCCATCCTTACCCTGAGTCTTCCTCCTCCCCCACCCCCACCTTCTCTGTGCGGGACCTTGGAACTTCCGGCTCGCTGTTACTTCCGCCTTCGTGTGTGAAAATCCGGCCTGGACTCCCAGCGCGTTCGCGGATTTCTTTCGGCCAAATCTAAAAGGCGGAGGCCGGAGCAGTCCATTCCACTTCCATGAAGTCAGCCAGGCTTCATGCTGCTACTCAGGCGCTCTGAACCTGGGCAAGTGCTTGGAAATCCGCAGGGAGTGAGGAACAGATCTCCATCTTTTCAAACACTGGGTTGCTAAGTTAGTAATCGTGTTGCCTTTCTCACGTCAGAAGAGAAGAATAATTAATAATTGATAATAACATTAATGTCTGAGAGTAAAGGTAGGGTTGTTCTGAGTGGACTGAACAGACAGAACAGTGGTGCTGGCATTCCCCTTGGTCTTTGCCTTCTCGTGTAGAAAAAGTTTGTGTGTATTCACTGGGTGTCCAATGGACTGGAAGGGTAGAGTGGTTTTTACCCTTTTAGGAGCCCAGATCCCTTTGAGAATGTAAGCCCCTTCCCCACCTCCCCAAATGTATACAGATGTAGACAGAATTTTTCGTGCAGATTTCAGGGAATTCACAGATCTGCTAAAACCCAAGTATGAACTTCAATCTTGGCCCACCCCCTCATTATTTGACATATACTACATGGATTGTAAGGAGTTAAGTTAAACCATGTCTTTTTTGGCTCCTGCTAGAATGGAAATTATATGAGGTAAAGGCTAGTTATCTTTTATTCACCTACCTTTCCCGGGTCATACTGCCTTGCAAGTCGTTGGTACAAATTTTGTTTTTGATGAAGTAATTTCATAAATGAACAAATGCCCTGCAGTAACTAGTTGAAGCGAACAGGAAAGATACATGTATGAATCTGGGTATTTGAAGGAAACAGGCTGCAGAACAAGGTAGATGTAAGAAAGAACAGTTAGGGAAACTAGCTATAATGTTTTCTCCTTTGGAGAAAGGAATGCCCTACCAACATTAAAATGTTCTCTCCATGCCCCAGTTGCCACCCTATCCTCATCTAAACCTAGTCTTCTTTATTTTATTTTATTTTATTTTTTTGAGAGAGAGATAGAGACAGCATGAGCAGGGGAGGGTCAGAGAGAAGGGGAGACACAGAATCCCAAGCAGGCTCCAGGCTCCGAACTAGCTGTCAGCACAGAGCCAGATGTGGGGCTCGAACCCACGAACCGTGAGATCATGACCTGAGCTGGAAGTCGGACGCTTAACCGACTGAGCCACCCAGGCGCCCCCTTATTCTTTATTCCAGTGACTGACCCCTCCAACCAGTCACCAAACCCAGAAACTAGGTGTTGGCCCAAAGGCCCTCTCTCTGCTGTCCCACCCCCTCATCTTGCTTCTTTCCTTTATTCCTACCCTGATGACTCCATACCCCTTCATCTGGGTCCCTGCAACAGCCTTCTGATGGAAGTTTGGGTTTCAGTCTTTTCTTAATCCTCCCTGACTCCAAGCCATCCTTTACACTGGCTGCCAGAATGGGCTGCCTGAATCACAAATCTTTTTTTTTTTTTTTTTTAATGTTTATTTGTTTTTGAGAGGGTGAGAGACACAGAGTGAGCAGGGGAGGAGTGCACAGAATCTGAAGCAGGCTCCAGGCTGGGAGCTGTCAGCACAGAGCCCAACATGGGGCTCAAACTGACAAACTGCAAGATCATGACCCAAGCCGAAGTCAGATGCCTAACTGACTGAGCCACTCAGGTGCCTCTCTGAATCACAAATCTAATTGTGGCATTGATTTCTTGTATTCTTCAAGGCCTTTTTACCTACAGGGGGAAATCCAAAGAATCTTTATCTTGGCATATAACTGGGCTCTGCCCCCCTTGTCTTGCTCAATTCCAAACGCTTAATTCTCTTTGCTCCATCAAGGGACTAACTATTTCCTGAACTAGAGGTTGTACTGACTCATCATAATTTTGCTACCATTATTTCCTCTCCTAGTAATGCTTAGCTCCTTGCCTCAGTTCAGACGCTACTTTCAGCAAAACGCTTTCTGCCATCTAGTGCACCCTCCTTCACCTCTTTTTCCCCTTTCCCCAGCCCTGCACACCCCTCTCTGAGGGCTTTGAGCACCAGAGATTGGCTCCTTCCTGTAATCCCTTGGTAAATGTTTATTGGGTTCAGATACCAATTCTGTCCTTTTTAAGGAGTCAGACAAGTGGACGCACTGGTATCTGTCTTCCTGTTGGTGAATTCAGTCCTGATCTTGGCTGAGCTCTTCTTCCTGAAACCCTTCCCTTGGGATCTGGAATGTACCATCCTTATAGTTTCCTCTTTCCTAACCACTTGTTCTCTCTCTTACAGTCATCATCTTCTACCAAATGGTGCCTAGTCCTACTACCAGTTTTCCAAAATACAGGTTATACAGTGCTATTTCCCCAGCAGATACATATTTTTAAAGTTTTCCAGGTGGTTGTAATAATGAGCCAGCCCTGCTCACTCCTCAGACACTCGAGTTCTTGGTGCTTGGTCAAAGTCTCTTTGTCCTTCTCTTTCTGGGCTTATCCCAGCCCTTTCTCCAACTCATCAAGCCTCAGGTACCATCCAAATATAAACCACTTTCAGATTTGTTTCTGCTACATAGATCCTTCTCCACAGATGCACACCCAGATATAAAATTCCCCACCCAGGTATAAACTCTAAGATGCTTATAGGATCTCACGCTCAGTATAGGAAAAACAGAATTTATCATCCTCCTTGATTCTCTAATATGTGTTCCTCCTCCATCTTTCCTGTTGGTAAATGCCACACTATCTACCAGTTGTTCAAACCCAAAACTTGGAAGCCACCTTTGACTCCTTCATCCACCTTCACACCATAACGTTACGCCAGCCATCATCCCTCTCTCTTAGACTCCCACATCACCTTACCTGTCTCCCTGCTTCCACCTTTGATGCCCCCAAACCCAGTCACCATTTGGGGTCCCAGGTGGCCTCTTTGACAATACAGATGTGCATATTTAGGTCAGACCCTCTACTTGAATCCCTTCAGTGGCTTCTTATATTTTGTACAATGAAGTCCAGTGTCCATAACATGGTTTCAAAGTCCTTAAGAGACCTGCCCATCCATGTCTCCTGTCTTACCTCTCACCAAGTTCTCCACATTTCCATTCAGTTTTCCTTTCTGTCAGTTAACACTGAGCATCTTGCTCCCTCCTCCCTTGGGCCTTGACACATACTGCTCCTGCTTCTACTTGGAAGTGGCTTTTCTCCCCTAGCCACCCTCCTCTGGTCTCATTTACTTCCACCCACCCTTTGTATCTTGGCTGAAATGCTACTATATTTTTCAGACTCCTGTATCCCTGTGGTCTGGTTAAAACCTCTTGTTCCATGTTTCTATCAGTCTCGGTCGTCTGGGACCTGTTGATTATGTGTTACATGCCAAGCCCTGAGGTTGGGAACAAGGACAGAGATAGGAGAGAGACCTTATATTTGTCTTCTCAGCTGCATATGAACTCAGCTGCCAGAGTCATCAAGGACTGAGCCGCAGAGCACCAACGGATGATAACAGCAAGGAGTGAGTAGAAGGTGGGAGGATGTCTGCTCCAGGGAGCAGGAGCTTTGGGCTGGGGAGAAACCCCTCCCATGTCCAGGTTGGCAGCACTCAGCACTGCGGTGTTGGCACACGTAGGGACTGCGCATCTGCTGTGCGTATAACTTGTGCTCCCACGCCTACTGCTAAAGATAAATTAACACTGATGATCCGCGGCCTGCTGGCTTGCGTGTTGAGGTGGGGCCTTCCCCAAGTCCCCACCCTAGTTATTCCTGAGAACTTGCAGGGTGTGCCTCACCTCTGCTGCAATATATGCCTTCTGGTGTATTTCCTCTCCAGCCTCCTTGCTGGGACCTGCTGCTCCTGTGTCCCTCACCAGTGCCACTCTTCCTTCTGCAAAGGCTGCTGGAGCCACCACTGGGGCGCTCGTACCCTCACTGGGGCCTGCAGGGAAGCAGCTTCAGCCACAGTCTTGAGCTCAGTTAACACTTAATGATTAAAAATGCATAATATACTTGTTAAGCTATCCCATATCATTTGATGCACCCATGTCACCATCTCAAAAAATCTCAGGAAACACAGTGGATATCTTGGGATCACACTATTGGACGGAAGACGCACTGCCCATCTTCTCTTGGGAACTTGTGTGAAGGGCTCCAGTTGATCCAGGGACTCCTTGGTGACGTGAAGAAACCTTGAACCTACAGTCAAGACCAACTTCCCCAGTGTGCAGCCACCACGAGAGGCAGTAGAGTGTGCAGTGCATTTTGGAACTGTGGGGATGTGCGGCTTCCGAGAAACCCGCTGCCACAAGACAGTGCTGGAGCCCCTCGGAGGTCACTGTTATCCTCTCTGGAGCATGAGAGGAGCATTCGCCTGGGCTGGCTGGGAGGTGAACTTCTCCCTGTTGTTTCATCTATCAGGAACCTTCTCTAATCTCTGTTCCCACTCATTAAGCCAAGTGAGATGTCACGACAAGGAGGCACTCACAGCAACTGGTTTCCTCCATCACAGATCTCACTACGTAGTGCGGTGAAGGCCTGTGGGTTGTAGCACAGTTGGGCAGAGACAGTTTCTTCTGCGTCACTGTTTTCCAAGCATTGCAGACCCGCAGGGATGATCTGCTGAGTGCCTCATTATTTAAACAATCGTTGTGTAGAAGGACAGAGCCAGGACAATGGGGGCTGGGAGGGAGGGAGCTTTGTTCACACAGTCTTTTGCTTATTTTCCCCCTGACAGATGCATGGAGATATTTAAAGCAGGAAAAAAATGAGTGATTGAAAATAAGCCTGACCTTAACCTTTGCAGGGTCCAGGGCAAGAATACACATGAAAGCCTTCATACCATACGTCTTGAGATTTAAATGTACAAAATCAAGCTACTAGACTATAAGACGAAATACATTCAACCCTTCTATCTTGGCAAATATCCCTTCAAGGCCAGAGTTGAATTTAGTATTCTCAGATTCCTTGGAGTTCTGCCCCAGATACGGTAGCATGGGGAGAGCCTTCAACCTGCCCCCTTTCACCCCTTGCTGCACTGGGCATTGTGAGGCAATGTGTGCACACATGTGGAAACCCAAACACTCAGCTTGATCCATCTTCTCCTCCACCCTCGTGAACAGCTTCCTCCTTCCCATGCCTCCGGCTGAGGGTCTATACATTGGGCCTGGAAAAAAGGCCCATAGGGCCATTGGACAGGAGATTCTGGGGTCCCCAGCCCCCAGAGCATCTCCTACAAGAGGAGTGGCGTGGACCCAGGTGAACACATATCTCTGTCTCCACAGACTCCTTGCAGAGTGTGTGACTCTCATGACTGCAAGTGTGGTCCAAGGGACTCCCCTATTACTGAGGTCCCACTCCTGAGAAGGCAGCAGATAATGAGTGTGAGTGAGGCAAAGAGAGCTCCAGCTTCCCCTGAAGCTGAAGGGAGGAGGGACAGGGAAAGGTTGGTGAGGTAGAAACCCAGTTTGGGATTAAGTAGAAGGAAGTTAATGTGATTTCCATCTCTTAGGCTGGGCTTTCTTTCTTTCTTTCTTTTTCTTTCTTTCTTTTTCTTTCTTTCTTTCTTTCTTTCTTTCTTTCTTTCTTTCTTTCTTTCTTTCTTTCTTTCTTTCTTTTCTTTCTTTCTTTCTTTCTTTCAATTTTTAAATGTTTTGTTTATTTCTGAGAGAGAGAGAGACAGCACCAACAGCGGAGGGTCAGAGAGAGAGGGAGACACAGAATCTGAAACAGGCTCCAGGCTCTGAGCTAGCTGTGAGCACAGAGCCTGACACGGGGCTCAAATCCACGGACCGTGAGATCATGACCTGAGCCGAAGTCGGATGCTCAACCGACTGAGCCACCCAGGTGCCCCTTAGGCTGGACTTTCTCAGTGAAGGGGAGATGTGTCACCTTCCAGATGAAGTGGCAGGGGCAGAGGCTTGGGAAGAGTCAGGAAACTTTGGAAAGGCCAGTGTTAATAGTATCATTAGTAAGGGCTAAGAAGGAGCCTGTGAGAAACTTCCAGGAAGCACCAAAGTCCTGCCACTGTGGCCCACATCTACTTGGGCAGGTCGGGTACAGCCCAACTCCACAATGCACTTTTTACGTCACCCCCATGTGAATGGCAACCCCTCGAGTCAGGTTTTGCGCCTCTTGCACAGCCACACCTGGTGGACTGAGGCTCGAGCCACCTCCTTTCTGAAGTTTGACCTCAGCAGTTAGTATCACTGTGCAAAGTCTGAATGAGGGAAAATAGTTTGAACGACACTTGTAGTGGCTGAAATTACTTCTCAAATCTATGCCTGTTAAGTAAACACTAATTTAACATTACAAATATGGCCCCAAAAGGCTGACAAAGGTTTTCTTAAACAGTGGGGTGCTTACCTGTAATTCTGAGTCCCAGGATCATGCTCCCAGGCTAGTATTTTCCTCATCCCTGTAACCAACCCTGGTGAACATTCCCCTCTCTGAGCACTGGTCCCTCCCTCCTCTCTTACCAGAGTACCCACCCATTACTTAAAATGAATTATTATTTTACTCTGTGCATACCAGAGAGAAAGAAAATAATTATAATTACTATAATTCTCCCGTCTCTGAGATTCCCTCCCTATTTTGCTCTCCCTAAACCTCAAATTTGCTAATCCCCACACTGTGACAACACCTGCCTTCTTAAATTGTCAGCCTGCTTCCATCTCCGCCCACCCTCCCCACCCCCCCCACCGTATCACAGGGCTCCTAACTCTGTGCTATGTTGTTGATTTTTGTTTTTATTCACATGTGACATTCTGTTTCCACCAGCTGTACTTGCACTTTGAGAAAGTACTGGGAAAAGTCAGGTCTGAAACCTCTGGGGACAGTTGCTTGTGGAATAAAGCAGAGATGGTATGGAGGCTCAGAGAGGTTCATTTTCTAAGCTCAGAAAGAAATCCTCATAAGACTCTGAGAAGCTGGGTCTTTCTCCAGGCCACCGTTCACTCCATGTCCTCCATGTCCTCAGAAGACAGGGCAGGTGAAGCAACCAGTCCAGCTCCTAGAGTGTGCCTCAGCCCTGGGGACAGGGTCAGGGCCAGAAGAGGCCATGGCCAGCCAAGCAAGGGAGACCTATTCTGAGCAAAAGGATGGTGTCAGCCACCTTCTTCCCTGGTGGTAGGTACAGTGGAGAGGACCAGAGGGGCCTGTGGGACACAGAAGCCCCCACCCCCTGCCTTGTCTGGGGAGGCCAGGCTTGCGGATGAGCCTTCTACCTGCCATTGTTTCAAAGAGCAAGAAATGGAACATGTGATTGTACTTGCAGTTTTTTAGAAAACCATTCATTCTATAAAGTCTCAAACTACTTAGGATGCACTGTGACTGATCTCTGTCTTTTTTTTTTTTAATGTTTTATTTATTTCTAGGAGAGAGAGAGAGACAGCATGAGCAGGGGAGGGTCAGGGAGAGAGGGAGTCACAGACTGAAACAGGCTCCAGGCTCTGCGCTGGCAGTCAGCACAGAGCCCGACGCGGGGCTCGAACCTACGAACCGCGAGATCATGACCTAAGCGAAAGTCGGACGCTTAACCGACTAAGCCACCCAGGCGCCCCTGATCTCTGTCTTTTAACTCTCACTGGGGCACTTGGTTGGGTTGTGACCAAGCCCAGCTGCCCTGGGCTTGCCCTCCACCATGCTCTTGAAGGGCTGCCCCCCACCCCAGCCTGGCTTCATTCCTACC
Organism: Proteles cristata cristata; assembly: GCA_017311185.1. NCBI lineage: Eukaryota > Metazoa > Chordata > Mammalia > Carnivora > Hyaenidae > Proteles > Proteles cristata. Next base: position 293,859 of record JAESUZ010000945.1, read on the forward strand.
TTGGCTCCTTCCAGCCCAATCCCTGGACCTGTGTGCAGAGTGGCCCCTGGCCTCTTGCCTTAGCAACTCCCTGAGGCTCTTGGGGAGCTCTTTCTAAATGTTCTATTTGGTTCCCACCTACCTGCGGTAAGAATCTGAACTTTTCATAAGGAATCATCGGTGAATTAAACATCTGGGCATTTGTACTCTGCTCTAACACGAGCAAGTTCTCAGGAGTTATAACTGGTGGATAAGGGATTTTTCCTGTACTAAGTGGCCCTGCACCAATGTGCAGATTGAATTCTGGCCTTCTGATTTTCGTTTCTGTTGTTACAGAGTCGGCTTTAGACATCTCTTCCAGCACATACATGTATTTAGAAGATTTTCTGTTTCTAATATGCTGTGGACTAAAGTGATGAATCCCCAAAGGTATTAGAAGTTTGTCTAAAATCGGAGTGCCTGGGTGGCTCAGTCAGTTAAGTATCAAACTTTGGCTCAGATCATGATCTCATGGTTGGTGAGTTCTAGCCCTACATCAGGCTCTCTGCTATCAGCAAAAGAGCCTGCTTGGGATTCTCTTTCTCCCTCTCTTTCGGCCTCTTCCCCTCCTCTCAAAAATAAGCAAATATTTTAACAAACCTATAAAAGAAGAAGTATGTCTAAAATCATTATGGATACCTGGTAATGAGGCCCTGGTAGGGCCAGAGTGGGCATCCAGGGACCAAAGACACGTGCTTCAGTGGACTTTGGGAACTTCAGTTTGACTGATTAAGGACTTCATCTTTAAGTCTTGTAACTTTTTGGCCTCAGTTTCCTTATCTGTAAAATAATGATCTGACCTTGTTTATGTAAGTTTTCAGAGATTTTAAAAATATTTTATTAAAGCTTAACACACATACAAGAAACTATAAGAATCATAAGTGTACAGTCAGATGAACTTTTACAAAGTAAACACATTAATCATCCAGGTCAAAAGATAGAACATGATTGGCACTATAAAAGCCCGTTCTATGACCAGTGCCAACCCCTTCTACTACCCAAAGGTTACTACTCTCATGGCTTCTAACACCAGAGATCCATCCTGAAGTTTTTGCAAATGCAGCCATGCACATTGTATTTCTGTTGTGTCTCTCTTCTTTGGAGACATTCGTTTTTGTGTTCTGTAGCAGTGCTGCGTTTTCCATGCAGTCTAGTTTCCTATTGTGAGAATGTGCCACATATATCCACTCTGAGGTTGGACATTCCCGTTGTTCCCAGGGCCTTTTGGCTCTGTTGAATTAGGCTGCCATGAATGTTGTACATATTGGTGCATATATATACACACCTCTGTTGAATTGTACCAAGAATGGAACTTCTGGGTCATGGGATATGGTTTCTTAGATTACTGCAAATAGTTTTTGGTAAGTGATTGTACCAGTTTCCTTTCCACTAGCAGCAAATGAGAATTCTAATTATTTCAGATGATCAAGGAATTTTTTAATTGAACTCTGTATAGTATAACTGTATTTGTCAAATAAATGCCCTGGGCAAAGGGAGAGGCAGTGGAGCATGGTAGCAATCACACTAAGTGAAATCTCAGGTGAAGCATGCAGTCGTTCTGGACCTCGAAGTCCTCATTTCTGAAGCAGTGCCAATTTGAAGAGCACTTTCATCTATAAAAGTCTTGGCTCATTTTATGAAATTCCATTAATTGGGACGGGACCTATACCATTTAAACATGAATATATAATCTTTCATAGGGTTCATAATACACACCCACATTGCTATCTTTTGAGAAGCACTTCATCCACATACTTTCTGGCATCTTCCTATGCCAGGCCCAGGCCCATCTCTGGATGGATGCTAAACAACAGACTCACACATGTGTGTCAAATGCAGGGATTGCATGAGAGCAAGGGCACTGTATGATGGAGAGAAATTTGCAAGAAGAGTTCTTGCTCCAGAGTGGAGTTATTCCACTCAGGCAGCAAGGCTGAGCTGGCAGAACAGTCAAAATCCAGAAGGAACCAAGGGCAAGGCAGTGCCTGGGTCAGTGCAGGCAAGGCAGCTCCCCACTCAGTAGCACACACACCTCTCTCCTCCATGGCTGGGCACGTCAGGTGGCTGCCGCCTTCTCTGCCAGCCTCCTGTCTGGAGTGCCCTCCTGCGTCAAAATCTGGGTTGGGGCCGTCCAGTGGATGAAGCCCTTGAAGAATGCAGATCTGGCATTTTCAGCTTTTCTAGAGAGAAGGGGAGTCCCAAACCCTGGAAGGGGTTCAGGTGCGGGCCCACTAGGCCTGTGATTACTAATGATAATAGGAGCTAAGGCAATTGCCAGTTGTTCTTTCTTCCTGGATTTTTAAAATCACAATTAAGAGTATCAAAACACTCCTTAATTCTTCATTGTTTTTGTAGTTGAACCTCCCAAGATCCACACTTAATCCAACTCCACCCCCAAAGGGCACAACTGTCACATGTTTAGAAGTGACACAGCTTCTCAAAACCATGCAAGGTATGCAGAAGAACTGGGCAAACCAAGTGGTGGTTGGGTGGTTGGAGCGAACCACTGCGCCTCGCCATTGTCTCCAGCACAAAGTTGAACAGAGGAATGAGAGCAGATTTCCTTGTCTTATTCCTGGCCGCAGGGGGAGAGGATTCATCTTCAACCATTCAAGGGTGATGTCAGCTGTGGGTTTTTCACAAATGCCATTTAGCACGTTGAGGAAGTTCCCTTCTATTTCTACTTTGCTGAGAGTTGTTAGTCAGGAATAGAGGTTAGATTTTTATCAAATGCTCATTCTACGTGTACTAAGGCCATCATACAATTTTTCTTTTTAGTCTGTTGATACGGATAATTGGATCGAGTGGGGTTTTTAAATGTTTATTTATTTAGATAATAAACTATTGAAAGAGAGAGAGAGAGAGAGAGAGAGAATGTGGGGGAGGGGCAGAGAGAGAGGGAAAGAAAATCCCAAGCAGGTTCCGCACTGTCAGGCTTGAACTCACAAACTGTGAGATCATGACCAGAGCCAAAATCAAGAGTGGACAATTAACTTACTGAACCACCCAGGTTGAGTGGTTTTTAAATGTTAAATCAATGCTGAATTCTTGGGTTAAATTCCATTTGGTATGATGTAATATCTTTTCAGTATATTGTTGGATTCAATTTGCTAAATGTTGTTAAGAATTTTTACGTCTACGCTCATGAGCGCTATTAGTCTGTAGTTTCTTTTCTTGTGCCCTTGCCTGGTTTCGGTATTAGGGTGATGCTGACCTCATAGATTGGGTTTGGAATATTCCCTTCAATTCAATTTTCTGGAAGACCTTGTGCATTATTTCTTCCACAAATATTTTGTTGAGTCCACCAGGGAAGAAGCATTCTGTGGCTGTTTGAAGGCTCCATGGCTGTGACTATGTTTTAAATTATGATCCAAGATCTCTCAACAATTGACAATCCCACTTGCTATTATTAGCATCAACATCCTCACCAGCGGGAGATAGTGTCATTATTGTTAAGCATCTCCACTAGCCTCTGGGAAGAATGGCGCTGGCATCTCAATGAGGCTCAGGTGGTACCTCATGGGGCTGAATTTTCAAAGAGCTTCTTTCTCACTTGACCAAATATTTCAGAAACCAGTGGCTTTTGAGAATTAGTACTAACTATTCCAGATGGCTAAATGGTCCCAGACTCTGACCCCTTTGCCCCCTCACTCAGAACCCTCAGCCAGCCCTGTGCTCAGTGTATTTGGTTTGTACTCCTTCCTCTGTGCCCATGGTCCCACTGCCCCCAACCCCCAAATGGCATATTCTCTCTCTTGCACTGTTCACATTCTTTCCATCCTTCCAGACCCAGCTGGCATCTTTCCCAATCCCTTGAGAACCTGTCAACACCACACAGGCCTTTCTCTGAATTCTTGTCACGCCAACAGCCAGAACTACACAATTAAGCCTTTTGTTAAATCCCGCCTTGTGTTATTTTCTCATCGATTCCTCCATGTTGCTCTCTAACTAGATTATAAACTACTTGTCTTATATTGCCTCAGAACACCTGATATGAGGTGGACTGATTTGAGACTAGACACTGTAGCATATGGCATAAGAATTTCTAATTTCACAATCTGCTCATTCAACAACCACTCCCCTAGAAAACAAATACCAGGAACAACATCTTCTCATATCCAATTTTCTCTCATGAATCATTGCCTGTGTTACAGTTCAGATCTGCCTACCTGCTAAACATTATTTGGTTTTCCTGTTGGCAAAATGCAATATGGCAAAACATAGTACCTCCTACACCTGAAGCCTTTTTGCCTAGAGATCATTACACTCTACCATGAAGAGAACAAGTCCTGTGTTCACACAGTACAAGGCCCATCTTTCCAGCCCTGACACTGTCATTCTTCCTCTATGCTTGGTCTCACTACCCACTGCTTGGGCCCCCATGACCTTGGCCCAGAAATCCACCAGGGTCCAATTCAGGTACATTTGCAAGTGAATACTATCCATTTCCACTCTCAAGCAGAATTAAATGTTTCAGAGCTATTTCTAAAACCATACTTTGGGGCGCCTGGGTGGCTTAGTCGGTTAAGCGTCCGACTTTCGCTTAGGTCATGATCTCACAGTTCGTGGGTTCGAGCCCCGCATCGGGCTCTGTGCTGACAGCCAGCTCAGAGCCTGGAGCCTATTTCAGTCTGTGACTCCCTCTCTCTCTGACCCTCCCCTGCTCGCGCTGTCTCTCTCTCTGTCTCTCTCCTAGAAATAAATAAAACATTAAAAAAAATTTTTTTAATATAAAATAAAACCATACTTTTATTTGCTTCATTGCATTTTAAAATATTTTTTAAGGTTTATTTATTTTAGAGAGAGAGAGAGAGAGACAAGCATGAGTGGCAGAGGGGCAGAGAGAGAAAGGGAGACAGAGAATCTGGAGGAGGCTACAGGCTCCAAGCTGTCAGCACAGAGCCTGACTCGGGGCTCCAACTTATGAACCATGAGATCATGATCTGAGCCAAAGTCGGACACTTAACCAACTGAGCCACCCAGGCACCCCTTATTTCAAAAAATATTTAGAATTCATTAGTAAAATATATTTTCATTTCAAAAATAGTGAGTTGAGGGGTGTCTCGGTGGCTCACTCGGTTAAGTGTCTGACACCTTGATTTCAAACTGTGAGACTGAACTCTCACCAACTGTGAGAGCAAACTCCACATTGGGCTCTGCGCTGAACACACAGAGCCTGCTTGGGATTCTCTCTCTCCTTCTCTCTCCGTCCTTCTTCTGCTCTCTTGCTCTCTCTCTCTCTCAAATAAATAAATAAATAATTATTAAAAAATTGAGTTGAAAGTCATTTCTATCATTGGAGTGTTCATCAGTATTTCAAAGGGCTGTGAGCATTTGTTGTAATGGCCAAACCCAACCTATCAGCAGTTGTTAAAATAAACACGTTTACTATCCAAACCCACAGTCTCAAAATATCATCTCCCTGTGTCCCAGTTCCCCATTTTTCTGGCCCCTGTTTCTCCATGTAGATAATCTTGATGTCTCTCTGCATCTGCTCGTGGTTCTGCCTTGACCCAGGTCTCCTGGCTATTTGGTTTCTCTTCCCTTTCCTGTTTTTCCCTGTTACCTTCTTACCCTTTGGTTGTCACCATAACTTGGGCTGGCTCAGCATTAAATCACAGGAAGTCTCGGCCAGCAGATGTCAAAAAGGCGAGCAAGTCTCAGAAACCTTCCTAGTCACAGAGCCTGGCCCTAGTGAGGCACTGAGGAAGACTCCATGTTTTCATTTCTTGCCCCAGAGAAAGCTGGCTCAACCATGTGCCTTCAAAATTTCCCCTTCTTATCTAATATCTGCAGACCAACCATTAGCCTAAGACTGAGTACTAGTCAGCAGGTGTCTCGAACCCCCCTCATCCTGAGTGTCAGAGGCACATAGCTCACACAGAGTCCCAGCTACTGCAGGTACCCAGATCATAGGGCAGCTTAACTGACATTATGATGATGTGGATTTTATGTGATTATATTTTTGTTCTATTACATTATTACATCTGGGGATAAAATAACACCTTAGCCTTAGAAGTCCAATGTTGCATTTTTACAACTCTTCAGTTTACCATGCATTTGGGTTTTAATTCTTCTTTAGATGTCATTTCCTTTATATTTACACACTTCAAGAGAGGTCATTGACTTCTCTATTCCAAAGATACCTATTTAAAATTGGAAAACCTGCCTCTCACAAATGACCTTCTAGATCTATCTTCTGCACTTCCTTCTGCTTTCTCCCTGAGGGCTGACCCAGATGGACACACCAAGTTCTCTTTCATCCTCTGGTGCTCAGATGGGCTCAGCTGATGGGGAGCCTCAGCAGGAGATGGGTCAGGAAGAGTGGCATCAGGGCATTTATTCCACTAGCTCCCTCTGGGCCAGGTCACGTTGAGTAAGCTGTGTCTCTCAACCAGAGGATCCAGTTCCTCTCGAGGAAGCCATCGTTACACCTCTTCTCTTCTTCTTCCAGGTTTCCATAACAGCCCTGGGGAGCCATACTCCTCCTGACAGTGATTTTCTGACACCCAACCACACCTCTCTAAACTGTCCCTCCATCAATTTCCCGCTGATAGACTTTGAAAAGTGCATGGAATCCCCATTTAGAACTGATGACAGACTGAAAAAATGCCACACCACTTTTGGGTGTAGGCATCTTGAGCCAATCTCATAACAAAAGAGAGCAACTGGGGCACCGCACCTGGGTGGCTCAGTCAGTTAAGTGTCTGACTCTTGGTTTTGGCTCAGGTCATGATCTCACATTTTGTTAGTTCGATCTCCACGCAGGGCTCTGAGCTGAGAGTGTGGAGGCTGCTTGGGATTCTCTCTCCCTCTCTCTCTGTCCCTTCCCCACTGATGCCCTCTGTCTCTCACAAAATAAATAAACTTAAAAAAAAAAAAAAGAGCAACCAGCTCAGAGGAGGCACAGGTGAAAACTCCTTTGATTTTCACTCAAGGCAATTGTATCTCAAATACATACTCAAAGGAAGTTGTATCTCAAACACATACTCAAATTCCATAATTACCATAACTCAGTGTCCTATAACTGCAAATCCTGTATTGGGATTGACTAAACTATTTTTTCTTTCCTATTTTATTTTTTTATTGAGGTATAATTGCATAAAACATCATATTAGCTTTAAGAGTATGAAATAATGACCAATATTTGGATGTAATATGAAATCTCTCCAATAAGTCTAGTTGACTTCTGTCACCGTCTATAGTCATAAAACTTTTTCTTTTCTTTTTAATATTTTTTATTTATTTCTAGGAGAGAGAGAGAGAGAGAGACAGCGTGAGCAGGGGAGGGTCAGAGAGAGAGGGAGACACAGACTCTGAAACAGGCTCCAGGCTCTGAGCTGGCAGTCAGCACAGAGCCCGACGCGGGGCTCGAACCCACGAACCGCGAGATCATGACCTAAGCGAAAGTCGGATGCTCAACCGACTAAGCCACCCAGGCGCCCCGTCATAAAACTTTTTCTTGTGATAAGAACTTTTATGATCTACTCTCTTAGCAACTTGCAAGCATGCAATACAGTATTATTAACTAGTCATATACTGTACATTACATCCCTGTGACTTATTTATTTTATAACTGAAACTTTGTATCTTTTGACCCCCTTTATCCATTTTGCTTATCCCACACCCTCTGCTTCTGGCAACCACCCATCTGTTCTCTGGATCCACAAGCTCAATTTTTGGGGTTGGTTTTGTCTTGTTTTGTTTTTAGATTCAACAACTGATACACGTGGTATTTGCTTTTCTCTGTCTGACTTATTTCACTTGGCATGATCTCTTCTAGGTCTATCCCTGGTAATGAAAATGGCAGAATTTCCTTCTTCTATATGGCTGAATAATATTCCTGTGTGTGTGTGTGTGTGTGTGTGTGTGTACACCACATTTACTTTTCCCATTAATCCATTGATGGATAGATTGTTTCCATATGTTGACTATTGTAAATAATGCTACAATAAATATGGGGTTACATATATCTTTTCAAGATAGTGGTTTTTTTTCTTCAGATAAATATCCAGAAGTAGAATTGCTGGATCATATGATAGTTCTAGTTTTAATTTTTTACAGAAACCTCCATAGGGTTTTCCATAGTGGCTGCACCAAGTTACATTCCCACTGACAGAGCACAAGGGTGCCCTTTTCTCCCCAGGCTCTGCAACACTTGTTTTTTTCTTGTCTTTTTGATAAGAGCCAATCTGATAGGTGTAAGCTGATGTCTCATTGTGGTTTTGATTTGAATTTCCCTGATGATTAGTGATGCTGAGCACCTTTTCATGTACCTATTTGCCATCTGTATGTCTTCTTTGGAAAAATGTCTATTGAGATCCTCTACCTGTTTTTAATTAGATTACATGTTACATGAGTTCTTTATATATTTTGGATATTAACCCTTTATCAGATATATGATTTATAAATATTTCCTCCCATTCTGTAGGTTACCTTTTTGTCTTATTGGTATGAGTGTCAAGGCAATCTGGTTCTGACATCTGTCACCCCAGTGACATTGGTCACCAGGGTTAATTTGGCTGATATGGTTGGCTGGGTGGATGTTCCCTTCCTCCCTCACTGCTCCATGTGTATCCTTCCTGAAGTGGACTAACTTCCCTGTTTGAGGAGGGCTATTCATGGGTCAAGGGTGTATGAGCAGCCGTGCCTCCCTGCTTCCCTAAAACCTCCAAATAAGCTCTCGAGGTCCATTTTGTTGATGTTTTCCTCTACTGTGCAGAAGCTTTTTAGTTTGATGTGGTCCTACGTGTTTACTTTTTGCTTTTATTACCGCTGCTTTTTCTGTCAAATCCAGAAAATCATTGCCAAGACCAATGTCAGGGAGCATATCACCTATATTTTCTTTAGGAGTTTGATGACTTCAGGTCTTATGCTCAAGTCTTTCATTTTGAGCTTATTTTGTGTATGGTATAAGATAGAAGTCAAGTGTCACTCTTTTGCATGTGGTACCCAGTTTTCCCAACCCCATTTATTGAAGAGACTGTCCTTTCCCCAGTGTGTCCTCTTGACTCCTATGTTGCGAATTTACTCACTGTATATGCATGGGTTTTTGTTTCTGGGCTGTCTATTCTGCTTCATTGTTGTATGGATCTGGTGGGTTGTTTTTTTTTTTTTTACTGTTAATATCATATAACTTTGATTACTGTAGCTTTATAATAGAATTTGAAATCGAGAAGTGTGATGCCTCTAGCTTTGCTTTTCTTTCTCAAGATTGCTTTGGCTGTTCAGGGTTTTTAACTAAAGTCTTAAGGTTGTAAAATTACTACAAAAGGACTAAATACTGTCAAAGTAGTTTTGAAATCTGTTTTAAATTGAATCAAATTTGGAATGGGAATTTTAAAAATCGGAATCAAATTCCCTTTCTCTCCAGGAAAGGTAAGCAGAAGTTGAGTTGTGATTTTTTTTTAAACAAATGTTTTTTTTAATGTTTATTTATTTTGAGAGAGAGAGAGAAAGAGAACAAGTGGGAGTGGGGGAGAGAGAGAAGAAGAGAGAGAATCCCAAGCAGGCTCCAAGCTGTCAGCACAGAGCCCACCCAACACAGGACTCAAACTCATGAACGGTGAGACCATGACCTGAGCAGAAATCGGGAGTCAGATGCTTAACTGACTGAGCTCCCCAGGCGCCTCGAGGTGCCATTGGATGGCACCAGTATAAACAACTTCATTCCACTCTGCTCAGCCAGGCCATGTTTGACAAAGGCCAAAGGTCAGCCTGAAAAACAAACCTGCAACAGTCCTCAGGTGTTTGGGGCGCCTAGGTGGCTCAGTTGGTTGAGTGCCCAGCTCTTGATTTCAGCTCAGGTCTTAATTTCACTGTTAGTGGGTTAGAGCCCTGCATCAGACTCCACACTGACAGTGTAGGACGGAGCCTGCATGGGATTCTTTCTCTCTCCCTCCCTCCCTCTCTCTCATAATAAATAAATGAACTTTAAAAAAAAAGTCCTCAGGCATTTAATGTCCTGGGCATATCCTGCATGCCAGGACATGTGCCCAACATGTCACATGCATTTCCATCCATCCTCTGCTCAGTCTTTTGATGTCTTTTCTCCTCACCCCCTCCCCCACCAGGACCTGCTATAGTTTGGGCGCCTTAATTTCATGATGTCCCTGCAGGCTACAAAGGCAAGCAGACGGCCTCTCGCTTGGAAGAGGACATGCAGGGGACACCACTAATGACTCACACAAGCCTGCCCACAGGTCACTTCACCTGACTGAGGCCACCAAATTATGAAGCAGGTTTGCCCCATGAGAGCAGGCTGGCTCATTGCTGTCACGGCCCATACTGTGATATGCCTTTTGGAAATCAGATGCCGCATCCGTTTCGTCTCCTGGAAGGAAAACGGTCTCTGTGAAGATGTGAGCTCCTTTCTCATGCCTCCCGAGTGACGAGTGACGAGTGACAAACACAAAGCTTATTGTTTCTCAGAGAGACAGAGACTCTGGGGCAGCTCCGGGCCCCTCCAGGAAATCGTTGTGATTCCACAGAAGTGCCTGTGAGGACCTGAGCTCTCTGCCCCTCCCAGGCCTCCACCGGGCCAGGGTGACAGAAATGCTAACCTTCCTTCAACACAGGAATGCACCCTGCAGAAATCTGGGCCGGAGTCACCAGTTAATCGGCCACACAGGCCACTCAGACCACTTGGTTAAGCCCTTGTAACCTGACCCTATGTTTTACATGGTTCTGGGAGGGCCCCTCCCCCACAGCTATGGATGGTGTTCTTGTGTCCATGTGACTAATGAGTCAGGCGGTTTCAGTCAGTGAACGGGGTGCAAAGTTGAAGGTTCCAGTAGCCCTAAGGTTCGTTTGCCCCATCGGGTAGCAGCCTTTTGAGGCCTGGGAATGATTTCCGACCCCTCTCTCCCTGCCCTGGGTTCATGGCCCCTTGCACGGGAGATCCTCTCCCAGGCCTTTTGGGCAGGCAGCCCCTCTCAGCCACGGTTTCCCACACAGCTTCCCCGCTGTGCTTTGTGGGTCACAGTGCTCAGGCTCAGGGCCCCCCAGGAGTGCTGGGAGCGCATATCCTCCCTCAAGGACACTCGCTGCATAGAGAGAAGTAATCATGCTCTCGGAGATCACCAGATCTAGCCACAGAAAAAGAGAAAATGTTGCTGTTACTGGAGTGGTTCCGGTTTTCCCTCTTGGCGTGTTTCCAGTCTTCACTACTGGTGTGGTTCTGGTGTTCGCTGCCGGTGTAGTTCCAGTCTTCACTATTGGCCATGCTGTCCCCACAGCTTTGCTCCAGGCTGCATTTTTGCAACACAAGACTGAGAGGCATTTGCCTGTCCACCACCCACCTCTTCCCAAGGCTGGGCATCATATCTTTCACACACACACACACACACACACACACACACACACTGCATGCACACACACACATCCATGTACAACATACATGCATACCTGTATCCACATATCACACACATATTCATACACATATGCACGCACATTACACATAGCATGCACACACTCATACGCCTGTGCATGCATAACACAGACACATACATCCTCACTCTCACACACACGTGCATATGCATATACACGTACACTCAGCCTTTAGCAGGGACTCTCTCTGTTGCCCAGGCAGGGTGACACTAGTTCTGATTCAATGCTTTCCACCCTGCATCTCCCTTTGATGGGAAATTGGGGGTGCAGGGTTAGTGTCCATTGGACCAGCTCACCCCTATCACAGTGAAGTGCTGTTCAATAAATACCTTTGAGTTCAAGAAGTGGAGTGGCCAGGATTTAGGGTGTGCAATGTTGTGGCCAAGGTGAGCATGTTTCTTAGAGTCGTTTGTTTTCCTCCCTCTGGCTTTGGAGGCATCCAGGACAGAGAGGCTTTTTGACTTTTCATTTTTAGTTTTTGATGGTTGCTTTGGTTTTGTCCTAAGTCCCTATCACAGGCAGTTGGCGGGTGCCTGGTTTTAACGAATCGATAAATAAACCCATTAGCTAAAAGCAGTGACTGTCGATAATGATGAAGCTGACCACAAAAATAGATGTTTAAAATGATGGATGAGTGATGATATGAGAAGTAAGATAACTTGATAAACTGTTAATTTTACCTTTTAATTTTTTTTTCTCTCAGCAACTCAAGTGCTCAAAGAAAAAGTCCCTGGATTTTTTTTAAGCAATAAATTAATTGCTGGATCCAAGCCCCCAATCTTCCTGGCTGGTGAAGAGCACGAGCTCTCCCTGCTGGAGTGTCCCCTCCTTCCCGGCTTACAAAGCACCAGGGCTTGTATGTGGTGGGAGCCAGCTCTGTCCTGTACCCTCCAAGAGCCTCTTTGGGACTGGGCTTTTTTGCAGCATTGGTTCCGAGGATGCTTCAGGCGGTGGATATGTGGGTCAAGACAGCCTGTGGTCCAGGGCTCGTTGGCTCCAGGCATCCAGGATTCAGACAGTGAGTGGACAGGAGTGGGGGCCTCTAGGGCCAGACACTAAAGAGCACTGGGTTGACGAGAAACTAGAGTGACATTCAAATCGTTTACAGCACCATGCTCAACAAGGCATCGGTTCGACAACCAGGCCTGGCTTGTGGCTTCCCAGAGGAGCCTTGCCTCTCGAAGAAAGGACTCAAGCCCGGAGGAAATTGGGTACCTCTGTAATTCTCCTAAGGACATATTTAGGGTACAGCCTCGTTACCAGAGGATGCAGGATGCCAAGCAGCTTGGAGCAATGTCTCTGCATTCTGGCACCCACAGAGAGCCCCGTGTGTGTGCATCTCTCTCCATGTCTCCCGCCTTCCCTTCCACACACTCATCCTCAAGGGTGTCCAACTAAGAGAGGGCTAAACCAGCCCTACACCTTCAGTCCACAACCAGATGAAAGAGGGAGTGTTCACTGAGAAGTGTTGTCAGTGACTCCAGGGGGGTGGCCTTTCCTTGCCTCTGGGGCAGACTTTATGGGGTACAAGAGGGCAGAGCAAAGAAAGTAGCCACACCCCTTCCTCCATTCCTCCTTAACATGCTTCCTTCAGAGAGGGGAGAGACTTTGGATTAAGTCTGGAGAGGAGTTGATATTTTTTAAAAGTTTTGTTTATTTATTTATCTATTTATTTATTTATTTATTTTTAATTTTGCTTTAACATTTATTTATTTTTGAGAAAGAGAGAACACGAGCAGAGGATGGCCAGAGAAGGGGAGACACAGAATCTGAAGCAGTCTCCAGGCTCTGAGCTGTCAGCACGGAGCTGGACATGGGGCTCAACCTCATGAGCCCTGAGATCATGAGCCAAAGTCAGATGCTTAACTGACTGAGTCACCCAGGCATCCCTTATTTTTAAAATTTTTAAAGTTTATTTATTTATTTAGAGAGAGCAAGTGGGGTAGGGGTAGAGAGAGAGGGGGGAGCGAGAATCCCAAGCAGGCCCCACACTGTCAGTGCAGAGCCCAATGTGGGGCTCAAACTCATAAATCGTGAGATCACGATCCAAGTTGAAATCAAGAGTCCAATGCTCAACCGACTGAGCCACCCAGGTGCCCCTGAGGAGGGTTTGACATTTTTAATTAAATGGCACTGGATCCTTCCATCCCTCAAAGTAAAAGTCTGAGATGGCAAGGAGTCAGGAATGGAAATTGAACTGAGTATATTGAAAGACAGAAGGCAAAAGAAAGCTATTTCCTGTTTGTGCCTCAGCAGGTTCAGCCTACTAAATAGGTCAAATTTCTCCAGGCCCAGGAGACCCTGGAAACACTGGGGGAATCCTTCTTGTTTTGATTTGTTCCAGACTATCCCGATCTGACCTAGGAGCATAGACTTTAGGAAGAAACAGTCAATCTGACTTAGAGGCTACTCTACTCAGCTGCCTACTGCATGCTTCCCCAGGGAAAATGAGGACAGGCCTGACCCCAGCTCCAAAAAGAAGCTGGGCAAAGGGGAGATATAAGAAGGAAAAAGTATGTACAGATTATTTTTGGAAACCCTTAGTCCGGCCACACCAGTAAAAACAAAGCAAACAAATAAAAGCAGCAATCAGAATGGTAAAGAAGAAGGCTATCCGAGCAAGGAGGTATCCTTGGCTTCCCAAAGATAAGGGCATGATGACTCCTTCCACACGCACACAGCCTTGGCTTTTAGAGCAGCCAGGGAATCTCCATCTGAGGTCTTGGTTTTCCCTGCTGTCAAAATAGACACCAGAGCTGGTGCCAGCATGGAAACTGCATAAAGCCGCTGTGTACCCAAAATTTTCCCCGTCGTCATCGTTGCCAATGACTGTGGCCCTTATGGAGACTGGTTACCTCTGTAATTCTCCTAAAGATATATTTAGGGCATTCTTGCTTTGTAACTATCTTTGGCACTTTGTAATAACACAGTATTCAGCTAATTTTAAACAGGCACGGTCCCAGCTTACAAACAAGTTGTGTTCCAAAAGTAGATGTGCAGGTTGGTTAGTTGGCTCCCAGAATTCAGTTTCACATAAAAACCATGCGAAAACAAATCCATGATAACATGTGCAAACCAGTAAAAAACAATACTGTTGCAATATAGTAAGGAGGCCAAGCAGGAAAAAATATATATATTTAAATTGACCAAGTAACAGTACAGTGACTACCTTAAATCCAGGTACTTAAAAAACTCTCCACTAATGCTTGAATGTTGCTGTGTTCTGCCCCTTGAAGCCTTGCGCTGGGCATAAAGCAGATGTAACAACAGGAGATGTGGAAAATTGTGATGGAATTTTTGGCAAGTCAGAGCAACCCACACATTTCCCCTCTTGGACTCCCCGGAGCCAGCCTCCCCAACCGTCTCTATCCTCTGACCACTTCCTGGCTCCACCCCCCCCCCAACACATTTCTCCGTCTTCCTCCTCCACCTTGAGCATGAAGGACAGCCACACACAAGGTGTTAAGATTTAGGGGAAGTGGGGTTGTCATTTCTATTTTCACATATACTGAGATAATTGAACTGAAAAACCAGAAAGTTACAGGTCCTCAATTGCCAGGTGCTAACGCAGCCTGATCTGAAGTGGCCCAATGTGCTCTGGTGGCACCTCGTCCAGACTAAGGGGGCTCGGGGGTCCATTCTGAATCAGTCTCTCCCTGCATCTATCATGGGTTCCCCCATGTTGGGCTGCAGACCACATGCTCAGTGCAGGCTACGTCATTTGTGCGGCCCAGTACTAAATAAAAATGTGGGGCCAAAACTATTGGTTTTTTTGTTCAAAAACTATTAAGAATTTCAAGACAGTGACCAGCAGAACATTATATTCAACCACAGGGCACCTAAACCTTGTCACTGTCCGGGCTGTGTACACCCTGAATGTGGCACCAGCCTGTTGGACAGTCTCGATTCTCCTGGGTCATGACTATTTCCAATCCAGATTTGCCAGTTGACTTTCTTAGCCTCCTTCCATTGTGGAGACTGTGCAAAGAACCCCTAAGAAAGGCACCTCTGGGGGCACGTGGGTGGCCCAGTCAGTTGAATATCTGACTTCAGCTCAGATCAGGATCTCACCGTTTGGGAGTTTGAACCCCTAATCAGGCTCTGCGCTAACAGCATGCAGTCTGCTTGGGATCCTCCATCTCCCTCTCTCTCTGTCCCTCCCCCACTCATACATGTGACCTGTCTCTCTCTCTCTCTCTCTCAAATATAAACATTAAAAAAGAAGAAGAAGAAAAGAAAAAGAAAGGCACCTCTGTTTGCCGGCCTTAGAGGCTCCCTTTGCCTCCAAGGCCCGCAGGCTCTGTGGCAAAGCAGGTAGTGCTCTGAAGTACACCTATGTTCCACCCCTCACTGCAGGCCTGAATGAAGCTCCCCACAATACTAGGGGCATCTGGGTGGCTCAGCTCATTAGGCATCCAATTTTAGTTCACATCATCTCGCAGTTTGTGGGTTTGAGCCCTGTGTTGGGCTCTGTGCTGACAGCTCAGAGCCTGGAGCCTGCTTAGGATTCTGTGCCTCCCTCTCTCTGCCCCTCCCCCACTTGTGCTCTCTCTCTCTCTCTCTCTCTCTCAAAAATAAACATTAAAAAAACAAAAAACAAAAAAAATTCCCCTAATACAAGCTTTCAAAACTAGGAACCCAGTGCTCTCCTGCAAAGACAACAGACACATGGCCTCAGTGGTCTCACAGGGTCCTTCCCGTTTCCATACCAGTTTGTTCACTGGTCTCCACCTTCAGCATGCTGGCTATATCCAGGCCTTTCTTTAGTTCTGTGGCCAACATTAAACCCCAGTGTGACTGTTAATTTTATGTGTCAGCTTGACTAGGCCATAGAGATGCCCAGATATTCAGTCAAACATTATTCTGTAAGGATGTTTTTGGACGAGATTAATGTTTGACTCAGCAGGCTGAGTAAAGCAGTTGGCTCTCCCCCCATGGGGGTGGGCATCACGCAATCAATTGAAGGCTTGAGTAGGACAAAAAGGCTGACCCTTTCGTGACTAAGGGAAAAAACATCTCCTGCCTGATTGCCTTGAGCTGGGACGTCAGTCCTCTGCCTTCAGACTCAGAATGAAACATTGGCTCTTCTTGATATCCAGCCTGCTGGCTTTCAGACCTGGGATCTCCACCGTCAGGTCCTCTGGGTCTCCGGCTTGCTGACTACACATCTTGGGACTTGTTGGCTTCTCTAATCATACGAGCCAGTTCCTTATAATATCTATCTATGTATGTATCTATCTATCATCTATCCATCCATCCTATATGTCAATGGGATATGCATATATGTGTATATTCTATTGGTTACATTTCTCTGGAGAGTCCTGGCTTATATACCCAGTCTGTCCAAAAAGTATAGTTAGGGTTGAAAGTGCTCATTACAACAGGCAAGTGACCAAAGGCCACCAGAAACACACCTGTAGTTGACTTAGTGGTTTTATTACTTTTCACACTGGGGAGAATGTTCACCATGAGGAACTGGGGGCTTCTGCATAAGAAGGTATTAGAAGGAATTATGGTATATTTGGGCTTTGGGGGTATTTGAGGAGGAGCCTAGATTGCACAAAAAAGTGAGGCCAGAAAGTGAGACAATTCTGTGACTAAGTATCTCGACAAAACTTAGCTACAGGGAGGGCTCACTAGAGTAGGAGATCAAGCCATCGCTCATATTAGCCAAGAGGGGGATTTTTTTTTTTTTTTGAAACTTTGTGGGTGGCACCGTAACTGTGTGC
The DNA here is from genome assembly GCA_017311185.1 of Proteles cristata cristata. Taxonomy (NCBI): domain Eukaryota; kingdom Metazoa; phylum Chordata; class Mammalia; order Carnivora; family Hyaenidae; genus Proteles; species Proteles cristata. The sequence continues at coordinate 310,994 of JAESUZ010000945.1, forward strand.
TTACCTGCGCTTGGACAAAATTATGAAGTGCCCTTGTTTTATTTATATAAATTAAATTTTTTTTAATGTTTATTTATTTTTAAGGAAGAGAGAGACAGAGTGTGAAAAGGGGAGGGACAGGGAGCAAGGGACATACAGAATTGGAAGCAGGCTCCAGGCTCTGAGCTATTAGCACAGAGCCCAATGTGGGGCTTGAACACATGAACTATGAGATCATGACTTGAGCTGAAGTCAGACACTTAACCAACTGAGCCACCAAGATTCCCCTTTCTATAATTTTCTTAAAGTTAATTTATTTACCCTGAGAGAGAGAGCAAATGAGGGACGGGCAGAGAGAGAGGGAGTGAGAGAGAATCTCAAGCAGGCTCTGCACCAAGAGTGCAGAGCCTGATGGGGGGCTCAGACCCATGTACTGCAAGATCATGACCTGAGCCGAAACCCAAGAGTTGATGCTTAACTGACTGAGCCACCCAAGTGCCCCTGAAGTGCCCTTGTTTTGTCTCACTTTGTCATGGTTTCACAGTAGCCTCTTCTGATGCTGGTGCTCTGTGAGATTGTTCATGCTCTTGCCCCATGTTCTCAGGCATTTCCAGTCCCCTGGTTCTCCTAATGCCTGGCCTACTTCTCCACTCAGAGGAGAGCCAGAAGCTTAGCCTGGGAGGCAGATGGGCTGGATGTCCCCTGTGCTGGATGGAGGGACCCTGGGACCTTTTGAGGGGAGTAGCTGCAACACATATAAGCTTCTCTCTTGCTTGTTGTGACTCCCTTTCTAAAATCTCTCTCCTGGGGCACCTGGGTGGCTTAGTCGGTTAAGCGTCCGACTTTTGCTTAGGTCATGATTTTGCAGTCTGTGGGTTCGAGCCCCGCGTCAGGCTCTGTGCTGACTGCCAGCTCAAAGCCTGGAGCCTGTTTTAGTCTGTGACTCCTTCTCTCTCTGACTCTCCCCTGCTCACACTCTCTCTTTCTTTCCTAGAAATAAATAAAATATTTTAAAAAATTTAATAAAAAAATAAAATAAAATAAAATCTCTCTCCTATGCATTACCAGAAACGAAGCACTGTGTGAGCCCTTTACATAATATTCATGAATCCAATCCTTAACACAACCCCAAAGGTAAGTATAGGATTGTCCTCATTTTATTAATGAGGTAACCAAAGTACACACAGAGTAAACAATGAACAACCAAGAACTCCCCTCCACCCACCACGAAAAGCCCCTCGTGTCCTTGATCACGTGGCAGACGCTGCATCTCTGCACCATGGCAAAGTCACAGTAAAGTCTCCTTTGTGCATCCATCGAAACAACCTGCACCACTCCCTACTGCCTAGAGAATTAAGTCCAAACGTCCTAACAGCCAGACCTGCCCGAGCTGGCTCTCAACGACTCTGTTGTCCTTTGTTTCCCCTTTGCTTGTAAGTGAGCTCTGCTACAGCCACAGCCGAACGTCACAGCCCCCTGAACACACCAAATGTGCTTTCACATCTGTGGCACTCCATTTAGTGACAATACCCCGGCACCCCCATGCGATCACCAGTCCATCCCTCCTTCCCGGTTCAGGTCCAGCTTCCTCTGTACGGCTATCCTGGCACGTATCCTGTGCTACTTCATACTGTTATTTCTGTTGTTATATTCCAGTGAGACCCGTGGTGGATAGTTTGCAAAGTGACCACAAAAGTTACCCCCGTGCCTGTATGTTGGGCCCCTCCATGGTATGACTTCTACATTCAAGAGGCAGGGCCTATGTCTTTGGTCTCTGAAGTTTGAATTTAAATCTGACCTTTTTTGGCCAGTGGAACATTAGGAAACTCTTGACACCACCATGAAAGGAAATTGGGGTGGCCTGTGAAGGGGGAGAAACCACAAGGAAAAGAGACAGGTTATCCCAGCTGGTCAAGCAAAGACGAGCTGTCCAAGACCAACCAGCCTGCCAGCAGCCAAGTGTAAGAGTGAAGCCATTCCAAGTCGCCCAGCCTCAGTTAAGCTGGCCTGGACAGAAAAGACATCCCAGTCCACCCATAGAATTGTGGACAAAATAAGAAATGGTGGGGTTTTTTTGTTTTTTGTTTTGTTTTGTTTTGTTTTTTGGTACGCCAGTACATTTTGAGATGGTGTTTTAGGCAGCAAAACATCAACACCTCAAACTGTCTAGTCGGAGAAGAAAAGTCAGTGATACCTGGTGCCCTGCATAGGATTTGTGACATTTTGCTGGATTGCCATGGGCCTGCCTGTGGCTCCCCAGAGCAACTGTAGTAATAATATACCCAGTCAGGAATGATTGGGTATTGGGTGCTTAGAGCTTAAGAGCTAATAATTTTAAACACTATCCAATGCTCTCAGCAACCCCATGAAACAGGAACAAATATTGTGGGGGGTTTTTTAAATGCTTTTTTATTTATTTTTGAGAGAGAGAGAGAGAGAGAGAGAGAGAGACAGCATGAGCAGGGGAGAGTCAGAGAAAGAGGGAGACACAGAATACAAAGACAGGCTCCAGGCTCTGTGCTTTCAGCACAGAGCCTGATGCAGGGCTCAAACCCACGAACTGTGAGATTGTGACCTGAGCCGAAGTCGGATGCTCAACCGACTGAGCCACCCAGGAGCCCCATTGTGGGTTTTTTTTTTAATGTATATTTATTTATTTTGAAAGAGAGACCAAGAGCATGCACAGGGGAGAGGCGGGGGACACAGAATTTGAAGCAGGCACTAAGCTCTGAGCTGTCAGCACAGAGCCCAAGGGAGGGCTCAAACCCATGAACCATGAGATCATGACCTGAGCTGAAGTCAGATGCTTAACTGACGGAGCCACCCAGGCGCCCCATTGGTTCTTTACAGATGAGAAAAGTGGAGCAAGTAACTGGCCCACGGTCACCTAGCCAACAAGTAGCAGTTGGGTGGCTTGAACCCAAGTGCTGTCGTTTTTGTCTTTCCAAAAGCTTGCACCACTTTAGACCTGGGGACTGTTCTGTCTCCTTTCTTTCCCTCCTCCTCCTCCTCCTCCAGTGATCCTGCAGCCTGGCAGTTATTTGGGTGGTAACTGGCTGTATGTTATTTTAGCTCTTAGAGGATTGGAAGCACTTCTTACACATCGCTTTATTTCTTGTTTACCTTTTCTGAAGCTCAAAACAAACAAGAGAGAGCATGGCCTGTTCCCTCTAGACAGCTCCTGAGTGAGAGCCTTCCAGAACTGTCAGCCAGCATTTAGCCAACACCAGCCCAGGTCCAGAGTGCAAGCGACTTAGAGAAGAAGCTCCTGTCCCAGCGCCAGGCAGCAGGTCTGACATGTCACAGATGCCACAGCAGCCACCACTGGCTGAGTGTGTGAGTCACCAGAGCCGAGATGCAGGGAGCAACCTCACCTGTCGGTCCTGGACCAGGCTTTTCTACTTTTAGTTGCAGCATGTTTTAAAAAAAGGAAAAGTCTGGAGCGATCCCTCCCTCCCCTCCCTCCTGGATATGGTCCTCAGCCCCTCTCCCTCCACCTCTTCTCCCCTTCCTTTTCCTCAATCCTTCCCTCCTTCTCAGCTCTCACTTCTTGCCCTTGCTCCCTCTCCCCCTTCACACACAAGATTACCTTTCCCTTTGGTAAAGTCCAGCCTATACTAACTGCGCCCAATTCAGATCAGTATGCCTGTGTTACCATGGCAACCCACTGCCACCTAGGCTTCTCAGCGCTCACTTCTCCCCTATATTTTAAATAGAAAATCTACATGCTACATCTTGTCCTTCCCCACTTGCCACTGCCAGTTTGAGCAAAACCCCAGCCCCAGATTTTCTAACGTCTTTCAATGTTTGTAAACAGCCATGTCTCTTTTATAAACTATTTTTGATTGTATTTTGAATAACTTTAGATGTAATGTCATCAGTTGAGTTAAGTCTGAATACATCAGTATACTTTTTCTCCGTGGGGCGTTCCTGGCTTACTTAATGAGGGTGGACAGGTTGAATCTGTCCTTATGCAGAGGCATTGATGGGAGCTGAATTGTGCACACTGAGCAGGATGGGGTTCTGCAGGACCCCTGGAGCCTCTGAGGGAAAACAGGAGCAAACCAAAACCCAAGGAAATTGTCCAGCCCACTGGGGGCAGGCAGGAACTTGTAAAAACAGCCACAAAAATGCCCAGAATTCAGCATCCCCTCCAAGCCTTTGCTGAGTAGAAGGTCCGAAATCTATTGCAGAGGGAAGAGTGTGTCCTTTGAAATCAAGCAGAATCAAGTGTTTTTCTCAAGTTTGTCATTGAACTACCTGTGCTGGGTGAGCTTGGCCACATTCCTCACCCTCTCTGTGTCATATCCGCAGTCTATATTTCAGTTATAGGAGACAAAAATGGGCTAGGTGTGCAAAAGGACCCAGAGAGTTCTTGGCATACTTCGCTAAAGACTAATTGCCATTACGGTTACCATCCTGAGCAAAGTCCTCCAAGGTAGCGTCGAGGTGCAAAGCCAGAGCGGGAGCACAAGAGGCCAATGCCAAGGTTACCGAATAACCAGGCGAGCTACACAGCTGGTAGCTAAACCAGAAATCATGGTCTGAACACACCAAGGTTCAGGATATGAGCTGTCATGAGAAGCTAAGCCACAAAATCTCCGTAGGTACTGCTACAACAGAAACATCCTAGAGTTGTCAGGAGGAGAAAGCTGATCCAGCAAAGGAACCATACACAGACTGCCTTCAAGCCTCTCCCCTTCTCCTTGGCCTCCTGCAGCTGAAATGTGTGTTAGGCAGGGTGAGGATGGGGTGTGGAACAGTGCAAAGGGAGAACTTGCATGTGCTCCATCTGGGAGCCAGGTCCCTGCTCAGGCCCAGAAGAGAAGGCTGAGAATGCACAGAATGGGCCAGTTGACCTGGGCAAGAGTTGGGTTTGGTTCCAAGGCTTGAATATTTTACTTGAAAAATATGGCACGCAGAGGAGTCTTAAATTGAATGCAATTTTCTGAGGTCAAGTGCGAAGTGAAACATTTCCTGAGGTCAAGAACACCGGGCCAGATCGGCAGTGCTGTATGTACTGAGACTATACCTACACAAGCAATCACTAGCCCAAGACCCCCTTTTGGGAGAAGATCAGGTAAAACTAGTGGTGGCTCCTTCAGTGGAAGTTGTTTCCCAGGCAGAGGGAGCAGGGAGCAGGACAGAGAATTTGGCACATGTCTGTTGGAAGGTGGCGGGCTGATGTTTTAGAAAAATCTAAGTGAGAGATGTAAAGCTTCTCCTCTGGGCAGAAGAAGAGGAGCCAGCTGTACTTCCAGAGGCAAAGGCATGCAGGTCTCATGAGTCAGCCATGAGCTCCCTGAAAAGGAACCGATTATATAGGCATAATTCATGCATTGTGGGTTGGAGTGCAAAAACAAGCATTCCAACAGCAGAGGTTGGGAAACAGGAATGTCCAGAAAAAGTACATATGCATTTACTCTTTCACACAGCAACTCATCCATGGTATTACCTGCCTGCTTCTCTTAAAATTTCACCTTAAGTCACCTTCTCCAATAGACTTTCCTTGACTTCTGCTAAATGAGCCCTCACCTCCCCTTATCCTATTCCCTCTATTCTGTCAGCCTATTCCTTCTCATCTTAAATTCATCATAAGTCAAATTCCCATTATTTACCTATCATGTTTACTTGTTTATTTTCTCTCTCAAAAGTCAGTTCATTCTAAAATACTAAAGGAAGGGGTGCTTGGTTGGCACAGCCATTTGAGCGTCCAACTCTTGATTTCAGCTCAGATCATGATCTCAGGTTCCTGGGATCGAGCCCCACACTGGGCTCTGTGCTGAGCAGGGAGCCTGTTTGGGATTCTCTCTCTTTCCCTCTTCCTCTCTGCCCCACTCATGTTCTCTCTCTCAAAATACTAAAGGAAAAAGACCAATGACCCTGTGGGAAAAGAGGGCCAGATAAGAAGGCAAATTCACAGAAAGAGAAATACATGTTGCCCTTCAACATTTGGAAAGATTTTCAATCTGTCTCACAATAACAGAATTATTAATTAGAACCATGATACCTTTTCTCCTGGTCAGATTGGCAAAAAATCCAAAAATTGGAAAAGCTACTTTTTTGATGAGGCAATGGAAGAGCTAACACACTCATGCATTCTGGTTAGAATGTAAAAATAGGTGTAACCCCCATGGGAGGGATTGGGAATATCCAGCAAAAGTACTTGTGCTAGGATCCTTTGATACAGCAATCCCTCTTCTAAGAATCTTTCACACATATATTCTGACAAAAATATGCAATATCATATGAATAAATCTATGCATTATAGCACAATTTGTAATAAATGGCAAGATCCTGGAAACAGCCCAGTTTTCTACAAAGAGGGAACTGGAATGAATAAAGTATTGTACATCCATGCAATGGAACACAACACAGCTATGCAAAAGAATGAGGAGGGTCTTTATAAACTGTTCTAAAGTGATCACCAGGATATATCAGAGAGAACAAAATCAACGTGCAGAATGGCGTGTGTGTGTGTGTGTGTGTGTGTGCATGCGCATGCACAGTTCCAAAGTCAAAACCGTAAGACAAGACACATTCAGTCAAGTCTAGTTTTCCATCCCTGCCTCTCTCCATCCTGTTTCCTCCTGTGCCCATAAGCAATCATGGCAACAGACTTTAGTTTTTATTTTGATTTAAAAATTATAAACATACATATGTGTGTGTTATATATGTGTGTGTGTATGTATATATATGCTTATAATTTGCTATGCACACATATTTAATTTCCTATTACTGCTGTAATAAATTGCCACAAATTTAGTGGCTTAAAACAATATAAATTTATTTTCTTACAGTCTTAGAAGCCAGAATTTCGAAAGGAGTCTCATGGGGCTAAAATCCAGGTGCTGGACGACTGGTTCCTTCCAGAGTCTCAGAGGGGAGAATCCATTTCCTTCCCCTTCTCAGCTCCTAGTGGCTGCCTGTATTCTGCGGATCATGACCCCTTCTTGCGTCTTCAAAGTGCATCTCTCCAACCTCTGCTTTCATCATCACACCACCTTCTCTTCTGGGTGTATCAAGTCCCTCTCTGCCTCCCTGTTACAAGGATACTTGTGATTATACTTAGGACCACTTGGGTGATAATTCAGGATTATCTCCCCATCTCAAAAGCCTTAACTTAGTCACATCTGCAGTATTCACTCTCCCCACCCCCAGGTCAGGTTACATTCACAGATTCCAGGGATTAGGACCTTAGATCTGGATAGCTTGGAGGCCCATTTGTAGCCTACACATTTTTGCATAAGAACTTTAAGATAAATGATAAAATCCACTGAAAATTATTATTTATAGGAGGCGAAGGAAATAAAGAGATGAAAGTTATATATGTATATATATATTTAAAGTCAGTTTCACTTTAAAAATTATTTTAATATTTATTTATTTTTGAGAGAGAGAGCATGAGCGAGGGAAGGGCAGAGAGAGGGGGAGACACAGAATCAGAAGCAGGATCCAGGCTCTGAGCTGTCAGCACAGAGCCCCATGCAGGGCTCAAACTCACGGACAACAAGATCATGACTTGAGCCACCCAGGTGCCCTTAAAACTATATTTGACTGTATGTACCTTGCTTTATGACTTGACTTTGGAACTATATAAATGTTTTGTGCAATTATAAAGCAAAATGAAAAACATTAACAGGAAAAAGAAAATGAAACAAATCTAACTTTGCATCTGATTGATGATTTAACCATATAATGGAACAGGAAGTAATGTGACTTTAAAACACAGTAATTTGGGTGCTCCTGGGTGACTCAGTCGGTTGAGCATCCAACTTCAGCTCAGGTCATGATCTCACAGTTTGTCAGTTCGAGTGCCACATTGGGCTCACTGCTGTCAGCACAGCCTGCTTTGGATCCTCTATCCTCCCCTCTCTCTGCCCCTCCCCTCCCCTCAAAAATAAATAAACTTTAAAAAATAAAGATAAAACATAGTAATTCGGGGGAGGTGAGTTAAATAGGTGATGGGGATTAGGAACAACACTTGTCATAATGAGCACCAGGTGATATATGGAATTATTGAACCACTATATTGTACACCTGAAACTAATATAATATTGTATTAGTTAGAATTAAAATTAAAACTTTAAAAAATGATAAAATAAATAAAACATAGTAAATTGTATCTCACCAGTAGGATAGATTCTAACACAAAGAATTGTGCACCCACACAGAAAATTACACAGTATTGTTAGTGTAGTTTGTAAGGTAAAGCAAACAAGCAAACGTGTTAATATTGTTAAGAATTTAGATTTTTAGCACACACACACAGAGACAAATATAAAATCAAAGAAGTTAAGTAAAATTTCTATGATCTTAAATTTGGAAATAACAATGTGAAGTCATGATGATTTTACTCTTAAAACAATATTCCTCAATTTTGTCCAATAAAAGATATAAAAGCAGTAAGTAACTCAATAACAAGAAACACCTCTAATAGACGAGTCTTTAATATATCTTTTTTTAAAAATGTTTATTTATTTTTGAGAGAGAGAGGCAGAAAATCCCAAGTGGCTCCACACCAACAACAGCGAGCCGAATGTGGGGCTCAAACTCACAAACCAGCGATTATAACCTATGCTGAAGTTAGTGGCTTAACTGACTGAGCCACCTAAGCACCCCTTCAGACTGGAGTCTTTAAAGACCATTTCTCACAAAAGGAACTATCTTAAGAAATGGGTGATTTCAGGGCTGGGGTGTGACACAGCAAGATGAACCGGAAACATCTTTCGTAACAAAAAACTGCTAAAGTCATTGTCAGAGGTCGCAGGAGCCAATGTAACAGATTTCACTGGGTGAAGATGAGCAATTTGCACTTACGTATGTATATGAAATACATACAATATTAAATCCATGTGCTTTTAATTTTACTTTTGGAAAACACCCCTAATCACCTTTGGAGGATGCTAGAGCATTAACTCATTCTAAAAATTGGTAAATAATTAGAAGGAGTCATTTCCCCTGCTTTTCCTATATGAAATGTATTTCAAAGTAACTACATAGTTAATGAAATTTCTCCTTTATAAGAGATTCAAGCTATTAAATGTAAAATAAATGGTATAATTAGAATATTGCCATTTTGGGGTGCCTGGGTGGCTCAGCTGGTTAAGCGTCTGACTTCAGCTCAGGTCATGATCTTGCAGTTTGTGAGTTCGAGCCCCAAATTGGGCTCTGTGCTGACATCTAGCTCAGAGCCTCTAGCCTGCTTAAGATTCTGGGTCTCCCTCTCTCTCTGCCCCTCCACCACTCATGCTCTCTCTCTCTCTCAAAAATAAATAAACATTTTTTAAAAATTAATAAAACAGAATATTCCCATTTGCAACCATGTTCCAGCAGAGAACTGTTAGGGTTTTAATATTCATCTTCATTAATTTTGTCCTGGATATGCACATGAGGGTCTTGGTTCAGAGGCAGATTTCTCTCTTTTTTTTTTTTTAACATTTTTTAAATGTTTTTATTTATTTCTGAGAGAGAGAGAGGGAGAGAGAGAGCAAGAGAATGAGCATGAGCAGGGGAGGGTCAGAGAGAGAGGGAGACACAGAATCTGAAGCAGGCTCCAGGCTCTGAGCTAGCTGTCAGCACAGAGCCTGACATTGGGCTCAAACCTATGACCCATGAGATCATGACCTGAGCTGAAGTCAGATGCTTAACCAACTGAGCCACGCAGGCGCCCCGCAGATTTCTCTTTATACCTTTATACGCACAGCAAGGTGAAGGGCTGGAGAAACACCGTAGCACTATGCCCCCACACAAGCAGCCCCCACAGAGTCTCATGCTCGAGACAGCTGGAAAAACAAACAAACAAACAAACAAAAAACCAAAAACACCCCACATCCCTGGTGGGTTCACTTCATAGGTAAGATATAGAGAAATGTGTATTTCTTCTGGTTCTGAAGGGCAAATATCACTTTCACCTCCCTCCCGCCCAGTCACCTTCTCAAAGTGTCCTTGGGGATCAGACAGAAGAGATCCTTATCCTAACCCTTTGGTATGAAAATAAATCTCTGAGAGGAAAGATAAGGCCAATGTCTCTAGTTTTTACAGCTCCAAGATCTCTCCAGGGCCCTGGGCCTCTTACCACCAGAGTTAGGAAAATCTCTTAGGAATGCTCTCACTATCTGTTCAGTCACAAATTGCCTTCTAAGCTGGCTCTCAGGTTGGAGGACAAAAATCAGAAAAATTTTTAGAAAGTCCCAACTATGCAGAAACATATTTTCCTCTACAATCTAGTAAAAACTTTATAATAATGGATCAGGATAATATACCTGAAGCCACTGGTCTCCTATAAAATAAAAAACCCAGATAATCAGACATTACATGCTTCATGATGTGATATAATAGGAAACTCACAGTACCTCCTTTGAAGTGTTCTTGTCAAATGAGGAAACTGAATCTAATCAAACCTCTAGACCCAACCACCAGTTTATAAGAAATAAGGAATAGAAGAATATGTTAGACAATGCCACAGGGATACAATCAGCCAAAACCAGAATCTGGGAAATTCTACAGGGTAAATGACTTAGTTTCTACAACATCTAAGTATCAAGGAAAAAAGAGGGAAGGGGAAATTCAGAAATGAAAAAAAACTCAAAAGACCTAGCAGCCAATTGATATAGGTAGAATTTGTTTGGATCATGATTCCAACAAACAAAGTGAAAGGAAAAAAAAACCTGTTTAGGAACAATCAGAAAAGTTGAACACTGGTTATTAGATATTAATTAATTTAAGGTGATAATTGAGAATTGCTTTAAAATAATGAGTGGAGGAGCACCTGGGTGGCTCAGATGGTTAAGCATCCGACTCTTGATTTCAGCTCAGGTCATGATCTCATGGGGAAAAAGAGAGTATGGAGGTTGGTGCTTGCTGGTTATAGGCAGAAGAGGTGAACTTGGAAGAAAAGGGTATATTCTATTGCACTATAAGTTACCAGAGAATGACTTCAGGATGGTGAATGTCTTGGTAAAAATGTGATCAAGAGATATCATGCCTCAAAAAAACAAACAAAACAAAAATTAAGGGGTACCTGGGTGGCCCAGATGGTTAAGCGTTAAACTCTTGATTTCAGCTCAGGTCATGATCTCATGGTTCATGAGACAGAGCCCTGAGTTGGGCTCTGTGCTGACAGTGCATAGCCTGCTTGGGATTTTCTCTCCCTGTCTCTCTCTGCCTCTCCCCTGCTGGCTCACTCGTGCTCTCTCTCTCTCTCTCAAAATAAACTGATAAACCTAAAAAATAAAATAATGGGTGGAGATCCAGAGGGAATGGGGAAGTATAGATGAAAGAGACTGGCCATTTGTTGGTAATTGGGGAAGCTTGGTCATTAGTACGTTGGGGCTCATTATATCATTCTCTCAACTTTTATGTATGATGAATATGTCCATAATAAAAAGTTTTTTTGTTTTCTGTCTTGTTTTTTCTTTTAGGGCAAGTTCCAGGAAGGTAGGGACCTTATATCTTCCTCCTTCCATATTAGTTTCCCTAAGGGCTGGCATAACAAAGTACCACAGACTGGGGGCTTAGACAACAGAAGTTTATTTTCTGTTCTGACAGTCCAAGGTCAAGGTGTTGGCAGGGTTGATTTCTTCTAAGGCCACAAGGGAAGAATCTATTCCAGGCCTCTCTTTGGTTGGCGGATGGTTGCCTTTTCCCAGGGTCTGCACATGATCTGCCTCTGTCGGCATCTGTACCCAAATCTTCCTTTTCTTATAGGGACACCAGTTGTGCTGGAATACACCCACCCTAGCCACCACTTTTAACTCAATTACCTGTTCAAAGTAATTTTGACGCTAAGCACAGTCACATTCTGGGGATCTGGGAATTGGGACTTCAACATATGAATTCTGCGAGGACACAGTGCAGCCCGTAATACTGACCTATCCCCAGAACCTGGTCCAGTGCCTGGAAAATAGAGGGGCTCCATAACAGCTGAGTGAATCAGTAACCGTCAGAAGACAGCAGCCGGGCAGCAAGACTGTGGGGCCTGAATCCTCTCTCTCCTTGTGTCTTCTTGCTGTAGGTTTTTGGGGGGTTTTTTAGTATTTTTATTGGGGTGCCTGGGTGGCTCGTCCAACTTGGCTCAGGTCATGATCTCTCAGTTCATGTTCGAGCCCTGTTAGCTCTGTGCTAACAACTCAGAGCCTGCTTCGAATTCTGTATCTCTCTCTCCCCTTCCCCTGCTCATGCTCTGTCTCTCAAAAATAAATAATGTTAGGGGCGCCTGGGTGGCTTAGTCAGTTAAGTGTCCGACTTTCGGCTCAGGTCATGATCTCACGGTTCGTGGGTTTGAGCCCCGCGTCGGGCTCTGTGCTGACTGCCAGGACAGAGCCTGGAGCCTGTTTCAGAGTCTGTCACTCCCTCTCTCTCTGACCCTCCCCTGCTCACTCTGTTTCTCTCTCTCTCCTAGAAATAAATAAAACATTAAAAAATTTAAAAAAATAAATAATGTTAACGTTTTTATTTATTTTTTGAGAGAGACTGGAGGAGGAGCAGAGAGAGAGGGAGACAGAGAATCCGAAGCAGGCTCTGCACTGACAGCAAAGAGCCCAATGCAGGGCTCGAATTCATGAACCATGAAATCATGACCTGAGCTGAATTTGGACACTTAACCCCACCCAGGCAACCTTAATGACCAGAGTCTTTTCCTCCAGCCTGTGGGCCTGAGCTTGTGGCTGTTGGGGGATAGTTAGCAGGAGAGCAGTGCAAGGCAGACCAGTGTAGGGCTGGATTTTATGGCCACTACAGGTCTAACAGGCTAGGCCATGTGCTCTGATTTACTAGGAACATTTTAGTAAGAAGCAAGACAACCAGACAAGGCTGAATACATGGCCCCAGACAGGGTTCACTAAGGCCTGCAGGCTCCTGCCTCCCCTAGACTTGGCTTCCTCCAACCACAATTGCCCACTTAACCTCTAACTAATGAGTACTCAGAATCTACCCTCGCTAAGGTGAGGGGGAGACTCCAGTTAACATTAACATATGGGAGTTCCATCGAGATGTTTAAAAGCCAATGAGGCATCTTTAATTCCGCTTTACACATTAATTACCAAAATGAAACATGAGCATATCTATAACAAAAAATATACGATAAAATTCTTTCAGTCTTGAATACATTTAACTACTTAACTATAGGACCACTTGTTCCTTTGATTTTTGCCTGTGATATAAAAGAATAAGAAAAAATGAAGCAATTAGACGTTATTGAACATATGACCTATTTTAAGATCATGTTTAAAGCCTCGAAATCAGGCAATTATAGCAATATTTAAAGCATTCCAGATAAATGCTGTTTTGCCAGGCTATTTTTCTTCCTTTTTAATTTCTGGCTTGCAAAATTTAAATAGGCATTTTAATTTTTAAAGATTTTTCTTCCTAATGTAAACTGGTACAGCCCCTCTGGAAAACAGTGTGGAGGTTCCTCAGGAAACTAACAGTAGAACTCCCCTAGGACCCAGCAATAGCACTGCTAGGAATTTACCCAAGGGATACAGAAATGCTGATGCATAGGAGCACATGGACCCCAATGTTCATAGCAGCACTCTCCACAATAGCTAAAACCTGGAAAGAGCCTGAGTGTCCATCAACAGATGAATGGATCAAGAAGATGTGGTTTATCTATACCATGGAATACTACATGGCAATGAGAAACAATGAAATCTGGCCATGTGTAGCAACATGGATGGACCTTGAGGGTGTTATGCTGAGAGAAATAAGTCAGGCAGAGAAGGACAAATATCATATGTTTGCACGTATAGGAGGATTAGGAGGAACTTAACTGAGGAACAAGGGGGCGAAGAAGGGGAGAAATGGTGGGGGAAAGGGAGAGAAGCAAACCATGAGAGACTCTTGAATGCTGACAAAAACTGAGGACTGATGGATGTGGGGGGGGAGGGCGGAGATGGGCACCGAGAGGGGCACTTGTGGGGATGAGCACTGGGTGTTATATGGAAACCAACTTGACAATAAACTATTTGTAAAAAAAAAAAAAAGACTTTTCTTCCTAATTATAAAGGTAATAAATGCATGTTGAAGAAAATTTTGGAGATAGAAAAGCATAAGGAAAACATTTAATCCCATCCTCAGAGAGATTCATTGTCAGCCTTCGGGTATATTTCCCTCCAGCAGTTTGTTACAATATTTAAGGTGAAGTGATTATTCTCTATACAGTGTTTTGATTCTGACTTGGCATTATACCAGATCTTTTTCTTGTGCTATTAGAATTCCTTGTAAACATCATTTTTTTCTTTTTGTTTGTTTATTGTGATATTTCTTCTATTCAATGACTGCATAAATCTTAAGCATACATACAGATCGATGAACTTTGACATATGCCTATACCTGTATAACCACCATCTACATTTCTACCACTGGGGCACCTGCGTGGCTCAGTTGGTTAAGTGTCTGACTTCGCCTCAGGTCATGATCTGGTGGCTCGTGAGTCTGACCCCTGTATTGGGTTCTCTGCTGTAGCTCAGAGCCCACTTTGAATCCTTTGTCTCCCTCTCTCCCTATGCCCCTCCCCTGCTCGTGTTTTCTCTCTCAAAAATAAATGAATATTAAAAATAAAAACCAAACATTTCCACTACCTCCCAAGGCTCCATTTTGCCCCCTCCAATCTTGCCTGTTTTGAGCTTGATTTAAGTGGAGCCCAATTTCAGGTTGTCTATTGTAGCTTAGCCAACTGAGCCACCCAAGTGCTCCTCACCAGACCACTTTGTAACGTGATGTATGTGATATATTGATACCCTCCCACCAGCACCAGCTGAGAGGGTACCAGTGATTCCTATTCTCACCAGCACTTGATATTGTCAGTCTTTTCAATTTGAGTCATTCTCCTGAGTATGTCGTGGTTTCTCATTGTAATTTTAATTTGCATTTCCTTGGTCACTAAAGGCATTGAGCACCTTCTCAATTTAGGTATTGAGAGTTCTTCATGTCCTGTTTAAAAAATCTTTGCCTTGGGGTGCCTGGGTGGCTCAGTTGGTTAAGCGTCCGACTTTCCGACTTTGGCTGAGGTCATGATCCCGCCGTTTGTGGGTTTGAGCCCCACGTCGGGCTCTGTGCTGACAGCTGGCTCAGAGCCTGGAAAGCTTTGGGTTCTGTGTCTCCCTCTCTCTCTGATCTTCCCCTGCTCTCTCTCTTTCTCCCTCTCTCTCTCTCTCAGAAATAAATAAAACAGAACTAAAAATAAAACAATAAAAATTTAAAAATTTTTTAAAAATTAAAAAAAAAAATCTTTGCCGAGGGAGCACCTGGATGGCTTAGTCAGTTAAGGGTCCAACTCTTGGTTTCAGCTTAGGTCATGATCTCATGGTTCATGAGTTTGAGCCCTGAATTGGGCTCTGCGCTTATATTTTGGAGTCTGCTTGGGATTCTCTCTCTCTCTCTCTCTCTCTCTCTCCCTTTCTCTCTCTCTCTGTGACCTTCCCCTGCTTGCTCTCTCTCTGTCTCAAAAATAAATAAACATTAAGGGCACCTGGGTGGCTCAGTCGGTTAAACATCTGACTATTGATTTCAGCTCAGGTCATGATCTCAGGATTCATGAGATTGAGCCCTGAGTCAGGCTCTGCATTGATAGTGCAGAGCCTGCTTGGGATTCTCTCTCTATCCCTCTCTCTGTGCCTCCTCTGCTCATGGTCTCTCTCTTTCTTAAAAATAAATGAATAAAAACTTTTAAAAAGTAATTAAATAAACATTAAAAAAAATCTTTAAAAAAATCTTTGCCTACAACAGGTTGTGAAGATAATGTGCCTAAAACATCATTTTTAATGGTTGTATATTTCATTCTGTAAATTCACCATTTTCCTATTTTAAGATACTTTAGGCTGTACCCTATTTTTCACTCCTATAAGTAAAAGTGCTAATGCTTATTGTCTTATGTGGACCAGGTTCTATGTTAATCATTATCCAGCAAGTACTGTTTTCATGCCCATTTTATAGAAGGCTAAAGAAAGGCTAAGAAAAGCTGGTAACATACCCAAAGTCAAATGACTAGTGATTGCACTGAAATTTCAGTCTAGATCACTCTGACTGTAGACCCAGGATTATGAACCACCTCGTTATTTATTTTTCAAATGACTGTTTCCTCATGATAAATACCTAGAAGTGAAATTTACTGGGCTTAAAGGTAGGAGTATGTGAATTTTCCTGGCAAACACTTGGCCAGTCTCTTCCATTTTAATCTCACCATTCATTCACATTGTAGGATTCCCAGTCCGTTGGGCTTCTCTACAGGGAGAGATTAGGAGTTTCACACACTAACAATTATGGTTAGAACAATGATTACTGTGAAAACAAATTTGTAAGTTCTTAGTTATTGAAAACGAACTGTGGGCCAAGCACTTCACATACATACTTTATCTTATTTAAAACCCACAACCATCCTGCAAGGAAGGCAGTGCATTTAGTATTTATAAATGCACAGGCAGGATCTGAGAGAGAAAAGAGTTTGCCCAAAGGCATGTGATTAATAAGAAGCAGTGAGGACTCAAAACATCTAATTTCTGTGCTTTCCAGCTACCACCTGCCACTTTGGCAGGTATAAAGGACAGTTGTGCTGGCTCGTTCCCAGCTGGCCCCGCCCTGTCTCCATGATGTGTGCCGCAGGGGGTGGCCTATGTCCCCTCCCTCACTCTCTGGGTTTCAGCCTCTGGGGAGAGGCCAGCCGGAGGTGAGTGGGAGGAAGGAAGGGAGTGAATTGTAGGTATCCCCCATCTCCAGGGTCCCTTTCTATGGGCTGCCTCATCTGCCTGTACCCCCAGACAACAGCTTTCTCCATACCGCACCCCTTCCATCTCCTGGTTCTAATGACAGCTCCCTCCTTCCCTGCAGTGGAGTGACTGCATCTGCTGTTTCTAGCCTCAGAGTACTAGATGCTTCTTTGTGCTTTAACTGTTTTTTTCTTCTTGAGACCCTGAACGAAAGAGTCACCTGAATGACAGCAAGCTTCAATACTGTCCCACCAACACACTTGGCCCTTCAACCCATCAACTGTTGCAGCTGAACTCTTCTTACAGGTGTCTCCTAGTTACATCCATCCCAGGTATGGGAGCCGCCGAGCCTCCCTCACCCTGAGGGTGCGTGTCTCTCCTTCGAGGTTAGGCTGTTGGGTCCTTGTGAAACCTCAGCTCTCCAATGGCTTCGAAACCACTGTTTGAAGTTAGTCTGCCTCATTTTGTGTGTGTTAAGAATGATAGCGATGCTCCTTCTGGCTCCCTATATCCTGAGTGGAATAACCGATTCTTCTTAAAGAACTTTTCTTTTGCTGTAACTTCAAATTTTCAGAAATGTTGCAGATATATGATGCAGAAAATTCTTTTTATAGCTGAATGCACTCATTTTTGACATTTTGCCACATTTGTTTTGTTACTCTCTATCTCTCTATCTATCTATATATCCTGGGTCATTTGAGAGTTGGCTGAATTCCCCATGCACCTTCAACTACTAATATTTGGATATAGATTCCTACGAATAAGGTTATTTTCTTACATAGCTCTACTACAGTCATCAATTTCAGGATATTTAATGTTGGCACAATACTTTTACCTAATTTACAGTACATATCACCACTCTCTCCATTAACCCAGTAATGTCCTTTATGACAGCCCTGTGGGAGAGGCAAAAATTTTGCCTTAGATTCTTTCCCCCTCAATCTTTCAAATGGAATAAAAGCCTTCATCTATGTGTGTCCATACTCTCTGTAGAGAGTGGGGGTGGGGTGGGGAGGGCAATCAGCACTGCTTCCTAAGGCCATTGGTGAAAACTCATTGTAGGGAGGAACAGGGTAAAAAGAAAAGTGTCCTGTGGGAGGGGCAGGATTGTGGCCTCGACCACAGTCGGAAGAGGGGCAGGAGAACTGAGAAAGCCCCTCCACCCCTAATACCAGGGACACGTGCATACCTAGTCTGAGGCTCAGTCAGACCAACACAGGAAATACAGAACTGCTCCCTCTATGCCCCCTGACTGCTAAAGAGAACATTTTAAATAAATAACAGCAGAATTCTGGGAGAGCGGTGTGTGGGTTCGAGCCCCACGTCGGGCTCTGTGCTGACTGCCAGCTCAGAGCCTGGAGCCTGTTTCAGTCTGTGACTCCCTCTCTCTCTGACCCTCCCCTGCTCACGCTGTCTCTCTCTCTCCTAGAAATAAATAAAAAACATTAAAAAAAAAAAAGAATCCTGGGAGAGAGGCAGGAGAGCAACAAAGTGTTCAAACAGACCCTCTTAGATGTGTGACGCAAAGGGAAGACCTGAAGCTCAGCCTGGAACAGGCGTTGTTCTGATAAAACAAGCCGCGTCCTAAACACGAAGGGTCCCTACTGGAATGTGCAGCTGGTGGCACACAGACGGTAACCAGAGCCTCAGCTCATCGGAAACCCAGGCGGATGCCTGTGTGCATTACTTCAAACCCCCGTGCTAAAGGACTCACTGAAGGAAACACATGCCCATTGCCAGGCACAACAATGGTAAGTAACCTTAGTCCTTTTGTCTTCCACAAGATGTCCACTTCCAATCAACCATTATGAGGCAGACAAAGAGGTGTGAACAAATACACTCCCGAGAGACAAAGCAGTGACCAGAACCAGACTGCGATATGACACAGACATTGGAAATGACAGGACATTTAAAATAACTCTGATGAATATGTGTTTAATGGAAAAGGTTGACAACATGCAAGATGGGGTGACTAATTTCAGGAAAGAGACGAAAACTGTCATAAACTCTTAAGAAATAATCAGAAATCCTAGAAAGGAAAAGCACAGCAGTAACTGGCTCATCGGTGGAGTCAACACCACTGAGGAAATAATGAGGATGCTTGAAGACGGGTTAATAGAAATTCCTCCAACTGAAATACAAATAGAAGAGTGTGTATGTTGAGTGGGCGAGTGGGGAGGGGAAAGAGCATTCAAGGAGCGGTAGGACAGTATCAAATACTCTAACGTATGCATAATTGGAATTCCAGAATGAGAAGCGATGGGGGCACCTGGGTGGCTCAGCTGGTTAAGCTCTTGGTTTCAGCTCAGGTCCGGGTCCAGGGTTCCCGGAGTCCCGGGCCTACCAATAGCACTGAGCTAACAGCACAGAGCCTGCTCAGGATTCTCTGCCTCCCAGTCTCTCTACCCTCCCTTACTCCTGCTGTCTCTGTCTCTCTCAAAAATAGATAAATAAACTTAAATTCTTTTTATTTTTAATTTTTAAATGTCTTATTTATTTTTGAGAGAGAGAGAGCAAGAGAGGGGCAGAGAGAGAGGGGAACAGAGGAAATACCAAATGGGTTCCACGCTGACAGCAGAGCCCGATGAGGGGCTTGAACCCACAAACTGCGAGACTGTGACCTGAGCTGAAGTTGGATGCTTACCTACCGAACCACCCAGGTGCCCCTAAAATTTTTTTAATTAAAAAAAGAAAGAAAGAAAGAAAAGAGAGAGGGAAAATGGGGCAGAAGAAATATATGAATAAATAACAGCTGAGAATTTTCCAAAGTTAATGACTAACGACACTAAATCACAGATTCAAGAAGCTTTGGATGAATACCAAAGCAAAACACACACAGGCAATATCATATTCGAAGTACTGAAAACAAAAACAAAGAGAAAACCTTGAAGTCAGCTAACAGGAAACATTACATACCAGAGGAACAAAGATAAGAGTTGACAGCAGATTCCTTATAAGAAAATAAGGGCTCCTGGATGGGTCAGTCAGTGGAGTGTGCAACTCTTGATCTCAGGGATGAGTTCAAGCCCCACATTTGGTGTAAAGATTACTTAAAAATAAAATCTTAAGGGCGCCTGGGTGACTCAGTCAGTTAAGTGTCCGACTTCAGCTCAGGTCATGATCTTGTGGTTCGTGGGTTCAAGCCCCACATCAGATTCTATGCTGGCAGATCAGAGCCTAGAGCCTGTTTCAGATTCTGTGTCTCCCTCTCTCTCTCTCTCTCTGCCCCTTCCCCGCTCAGGTTCTGTCTCTCTCTCAAAAATAAATAAACTATAAATAAATAAATAAATAAATAAATAAATAAATAAATAAATAAAATCTTTAAAAAAAAAAAAGAAGACAATGGCATGACATCTTTAAAGGGCTGAAAGAAAAAGCTTTCAACCCAGACTATCCTATACTCAGCAAGAATATGTCTTAAGAAAAGAAGAACAAAAAGGAGAAAGAAATACTCTCTCACACAAATACACACAAAAAATTCACTGTCGGCAGACCTACTCTACAATGAATAGTAAAGGAAAGTTCTTCAGGACAAAAAATATATATAATCAGACTGAAAACCTAGATCTACACCAACAGGTGAGGGGAACTAGACATTGAATAAAGTAAAATAAATTTTTTTCCTCATTTTTAATTACTCTAAGACCTAACTTACTGCCTAAAGCAAAACAGTAGTGATATATTACATGGTGTAAGTAAATGTAAAAGTAAAAAAGTGTGGCAACAGCACAAAGAATGGGAAGAAGAAATTGAGAACGTTGTTGGGAAGCCATTACCCTAAATGTGAAATCCTATAGTATTATTTCAAGATAGATTCTGATCAATTTAAAAAATGTTATAAACCCTAGGGCAATCACTAAAAATTTTTAAATGTTTTTATTTATTTTTGAGAGAGAGAGTATGAGGGAGGGGCAGAGAGAGGGGGAGACAGAGAATCTGAAGCAGGCTCTGCTTAAACTCATGAACCATGAGATCATGACCTGAGCCAAAGTTGGTCGCTTAACTGACCGAACCGCTAAGGCGTCCCACGAAAAATGTTTTTAGGTAAGTATACATTATAATTACAGAGGAGATGAACCAGAATCATAAAGAGTGTTCAAATTACCAGAGAAAAGCCCCAAAAAGAGGAAAAAGAGAAAAGACCAGCTAGCAAAATGATAGGATTTAACCCAATCATATCTATCATCTCGATAATCACATTAAATGTGCTTTGGTAGGGAGAGAGAAAACACAGAAATAATAAGCAAAAGGAAGCTGTAGCAGCCATCTTAACATCAGATAAAAGAGATTACAGAGCAAGGAATGTAAGGGACTAAGAGAGGTATTACATCATTAGAAGGGGTAGATTCTTCAAGAATGTGTACCAATCCTAAATGGGGACACACCTAATAACAGATGTCCTGCTTCTGTGAAATAAAAAGTGTTTGAAGTGAAAGGAGAAACAGTGAAATTCGCAATTGTAGCAGAGACGTCCACTTTCTGCTTTCTCAGCAATTGACCGAACAAATAGGCCGAAGAGCCACGAAGATGAAAAAGATGTGAACGTCACAATCGACCAAAGCATGTTTCCTCAGCCTCCAGTGCTAAGCTTTCTAAAGTCCAATTCTTCTTTTTCTCATTTTTTCTGTGTGATTCCCCTCCTCTCCCCAACCCAACATGAGAGCATTTAGGATCTCCTCTTTATCTCTCTTGTTCTGAGAGGCCATGATAACGTTCCTCAGTGCAAGTTTTTTTATCTGTTTGGCTGGGCATTTATTTGGTTGGCTGATGTAATCTAGAGATACTGTGTTCTCAGATCATTTCTTCCCTTGTGTTTCCTTGTTCTGTTTTCTGGAGCTCCTCTTAGCAGATGTTGGATTTTTAAAGTTTATTTATTTATTTTGAGAGAGGGAAAGTGCATGCACACGAGTGAGTGGGGAAGGGGAAGAGAGAATCCCATGCAGACTCCGCACTGTCAGTGCAGAGCCTGATGTGGGGCTCGAACTCACAAACTGTGAGATCATGACCTGAGCTGAAGTCAGCCATTTAACCGAATGAGCCACCCAGGCACCCCTGGATGTTGGATTTTTATAATAAATCTCCAATTTTCTCATATCATCCCTCCTACCTTCCTGATTTCTGTATCTTTGCCTTTTAAACCTACCTTCTTGGAGATTTTTTCCACATCATCTTCTATGCATTCTATTACATTCATATATTACGGTTGTATTTTTAATTTCCAAATGACCTTAATTGTCTATTTTTTAATTGTCTATTTTTAATTTCCAAATGTTCCTTAATTATTCCTCTTTTTCGTAGACTTCTATTTTTATTTCAGAGTGAAATGTTCTTTTATATGTTTTTGAGGATGGTACTTACAGTTTTTTATTTAAATTATCTACTGCTTTCTTCACTGTCTTTTTTTTCCGGGTTTCTTTTCTTCCCTTCAATTTGTTTTGCAATCTGACTTATTTTGAAGCCTTCCTTAAATATCTGATAGTCTTGATTGGAAGGGACTACTATTATTTAAGAAGTAACTAAAACTTCAGAGTACATGGAACAATAGGCTTTATTATGGAGTGATAGAGGACTTTCTGTGAGTTACCCTCAAAGATTTCTAGAAGCATCTAGAAGCCTTTTTTTAGCCATTCCAACTCTCCAAAATAGACTCCATCAGTGAAGGAGGAGTTGTGGTGACAGACCCAACCAGAAAATGTATGAAAGAAATGAGGGAAAATGGGCAGTAAAGAGATTATTGGAATAAAACAACATAGTGAAATAAGTACTGGGTTGGGGATTCCTTCAATCCAATTAAGGAATGAAAGTTGGAAAAAGCATAAAAACTGAGGGGACACCTGGGTGGCTCAGTCAGTTAAGTAACCGACTTTAGCTCAGGTCATGGTCTCATGGTTTGGCAGCACAAGCTTGCTTCAGACTCTCTGTCCCCCTCCACTGTGCCTGCTCACATGCACATGTGTGGGCACTTTCCTCCTCAAATAAAATAAAGTAAAATAAAACAATTTTTTAAAATACAGAAATGTTTTTATTTATTTATTTTTTAATGTTTTATTTATTTCTGAGAGAGAGACAGAGACAGAGACAGTGTGAGCAGGGGCAGAGAGAGAGGGGAGACACAGAATCTGAAACAGGCTCCAGGGGTTTGAGCTGGCAGTCAGCACAGAGCTCCGACGCGCGACGCGGGGCTCGAACCCACGAACCGCGAGATCATGACCTAAGCGAAAGTCGGACGCTTAACCGACTAAGCCACCCAGGCGCCCCAGAAATGTTTTTTAAAAACTGGGACAGGGAGAGGTATGAAATGTGTGGTTACCCGTGTTGTGCAGACAGGACAGCAGAGTGTTCTCACTGTTCAGTGTTTGCTGTTCACTCAATCTTACCTGTTGCTGGGCCTGCACGTGACCTCCAGCCACCACTGCTCCCTGCATCCCTCCCTATGAGCCTCAGCAGTTCACAAGACCAACTATATAATTCGTGGGGTCCAACACACACTGAAAATGCAGAACCCCTTATTCAAAAATTATTTAAAATATTATGGGGGATATGGGGAGACATTGGTCAAAGAGCACAAAAGATACAATGGAATTTTAGAAGAAACAGAGTCAAGTGCATGAGATTGGTCTGCTATTTATGACTTCAAAGAGGTATGTTTAGGGGCGCCTGGGTGGCTCAGTTGGTTGAGTGTCTGACTTCAGCTCAGGTCATGATCTCGCAGTTCACAGGTTCAAGCCCCACTTCAGGCTTTTTGCTGACAGTTCATAGTCTGGAGCCTGGAGTCTATGTCTCCTTCTTTCTCTGCCCCTTCCCCATTTGCACTCTGTCTGTCTTTCTTTCTCTTTCAAAAATTAAAAAAAAAGGGGGGGGGCACCTGGGTGGCTTAGTCAGTTAAGTGTCCGACTTTCGCTTAGGTCATGATCCCGCGGTTCGTGGGTTCGAGCCCCGCGTCGGGCTCTGTGCTGACTGCCAGCTCAGAGCCTGGAGCCTATTTCAGAGTCTGCGTCTCCCTCTCTCTCTGACCCTCCCCTGCTCACTCTCTCTCTCTCTCTCCTAGAAATAAATAAAAATATTTTTTAAAAAAATTAAAAAAAAGAGAGAGAGAAAGAGAGAGAGAAAAAGAAGTCTCCATAAAGAGGCAATGGTGTGGGAGCCCCTGGGTCAACAGCAAACTCACATGGACTTTTGGTGAGGTACTGGATGTACATCATTGCCAGGGCTCCTATCCCAGCTCTCTCACGGGGCAGCTGCGGGAGCTGGACACGTCACTGCTTCTCTTCATCTCTTAGTCTTCTTACCTCTACAGCAGGTGTAATGACAGCAGCTACCTCATAATTGTCATACAATAAAATGAGTCAGTACCCGAGAACCCAAAACACTGACTATTGAGGTGGAGACAGGTAGGTGAATCTCTAATGGCTGAAGCAAAGAGCACTTCTGTGGGATGCTTCCTCCCCAAGCAGGAGAATCAATGGAGTTTGAACAGAACAGTGGCGGTCTGCTTAACGCTCGAGGACGGTTCTCATTTTGCGTTCCATAGATGATCACTTGGTTTACCAGGTTGACTATGGCCTGGAGTGTGGAGGAACAAGCCACTATTTCCATATCTGAACTATTGGTTGAGTTGCTTCTTTCCTTTCTTCCCTTCCACTGCAGTTTCCAAGTCCAAGCCTGCAGATATGGAGGGTCCAGATCTGACGCCACCGTCCCCAAATCTGGTTACTGATGAGGGCTGTCATCCGCAGGGCTCTCACTGGCAGGCAGGGCACACACCTGCTGCCCAAGGCTTTTTGGATACTAGTGACAAAAGCCCAGATAGTGTAAGATTAAACAAGAAAGTCTGGGGTGCAGTAAATAATTTATGACAAGGCAGGATTGAATAGGCCTCAGAGAGACAATAGCAATGTGTTCTTCTCCTTTGTGTGTCGGCTTCTGCCTGTATGTGACCCTCATTCTCTCTCACTAGTGCATATGCTTTGTGAGGCTATCAAGGTATTGTCAACAAACCTAGAGGTATATATGTGCAAGGAAGAGAATAGTGTTTCATTGTAAAAGAGAAAGGCTGACTATGTAATACATCTGAGAGTTCTCAACAACTTGGACCTTGAGTGATGAAAAGCAAAAAGAAAATGACTTCAGAAGGAAAAGCCAGAGTAGAGCTGAACACTGTCTGCAGGGACCTTTGATCTTCGTCCACCCAGGCTAGTTTTGAAATGAGCTGTGTAACTCCTGAGCATTGGAAATGTTCTGGAGCAGAGGCGATTTACTGTACTGCACCTGAATAAACAGAGTCACGGGACTGCCTCCTCACTTCCCCTTCATCAAAAGCCGATTCCCTTCTTAAAGGGATACTCATGTTTCTGCATTCATAATTTCCCTGCCAAAAGAATGAGTTAATATTATTCCGATGCCACTTGAGAGAAGAGGTAAAATTCCTAGATCCACTGGAAGAAATAATATACACTCCAGAAAGAAGGAAATTAGGAAATGTGAGATTCAGAGGAAGTGAATAGAAATAAAATTTGAATCAAAATATTGTTGACTAGGGATGCCTGGTTAGCTCAGTCAGTAGAGCATGTGACTCTTGATCTTGGGGTTGTGAGTTTGAATCCCATGGTATGTGCAGAGATTACTTAAAATAAAATCTTTAAAAATACATATTGAGGTTTTTTTTTACATTTATTTATTTTTGAGAGAGAGAGAGAGAGAGACAGAGTGTGAGCAGGGAAGGGACAGAACAAGAAGGAGACACAGAGTCCCAAGCAGGCTCCAGGCTCTGAGCTGTCAGCACAGAGCCCCTTGTGGGGCTTGAACTCACAGACTTCAAGATCATGACCAGAGCTAAAGTCAGAGGCTTAACCAACTGAGTCACCAAGGTGCCCCCCAAGGTAGCAGAGAAGGGCACCTAGGTGGTTCTGTCAGTTGAGCTTCAGACTATTTTTTTTTTAAGTTTATTTATTTATTTTGAGAGAGACAGAGACAGTGTGAGTGCAGGAAGGGCAAAGAAAGAGGGAGATAGAAAATTCCCAAGTAGGATCCACACTGCCAGCTGCAGAGCCATCAGCAGGGATTGAACCCACAAACTGTGAGATCATGACCTAAGCCGAAACCAAGAGTTAGACGCTTAACCCACTGAGCCACCCAGGCGCCCCAAATGTCAGACTCTTGATTTCAGTTCAGGTCATGTCCTCAGGGTTGTTAAATCAAACTCCATGTCAGGCTCCATGTTAAGTGTGGAGCCTGCTTTAGATTCTCTCCCTCTGCCCCTCTGCCCCTCTTCGCGGCTTGCCTCTCTCTCTCTGAAAAAAAAAATGTATCAGAGAAGAAAGAAAAAGTGAACAACCATTGTAATGCTAGAGAAACCCAGTTGAATGAGGATTGGTAAAACCTTCTGGAAAAGCAACATGGGATGGATGAATGACCAGGAGAGAGAGAGAGAGAGATAGTTTTCCTGATTACTAGTGATGTTAAGGACCTATTCATATGCTTTTTGGCCATGTTTAAACATTCTTTTATGAATTGTCTGAGTGACTTTTTTTTCAATGCCAAATCAGAAAAAGAGACTATAAATAACTGTTCAGAAGCAAGAGAAGGGAAAATGTATAATAGATGCAGTCTAACAGATCATAAGGATAATGCAGACTCTTTAACCTATTTTGCTTTAGTTCTCTATTTCATGAAGCAAAATCTCCAAGCTAAAAGGAAGAAAGGCAGCCCCATGTATAGGAAGTTCTTAAGAACTTCCATGTTTTAGCTAGATATAGGATACTGTTTGCCCAGGACTGAGAGGGTTCCCAGAAGGCAGGACATGCAGTGCTAGAATTTGTGAGAAGTAAGGGAGATGATTCATTTTCAGAAATGCCAAATAAAAGCTGTGCTAATTAACAATACGTTTATAGCCTATTGAAAATATGTATGAACCAACCCCTTGCCCCCAACACACACACAATGGAGTCCCAAATCCTTGGACACTTCACTTCCTGGTCTTCTCCTCTTCTGTTCTTGGATTTATTTTCATGGGCTTTGCAATGAGCATGCACCAAAGAACAAAGGGAAGAGGTACTGAAAGTCTCTTTGTCACTTAGGGAAATGTATATTTGTTCCAATCAGACTACTTTTTGCCTCACATGGGTATAGGTCACATCCGGGTAAGGCTGTAACCTCTGTAGTAATCAGCCAATGAGGAACCAGGGGAGGGACTTGCACTCTAGGAGTTAAATTGCCTGTTATAGCTGTCCTGAGGGAGCCTGTTCTTCAGACACCTGCTCTGGCAAGAACATTGATTACAGCCTCACTTCACTGTGTTCTGAGTCTCTGCATCCCTCCTTTAATTGGATCAATGGGCTTAGGTCTAACAAACTGGAAAAGACCCAGGGAAACCATGATAAGTTGATGACTCAGGTAGGTCCTTGGCTATTCAAGACGAAAATTATTATTTCCCAGTCTCTTTCCCAGCTATCTGTGGCTATGGGATTAAGTTATGACCAATGAAATAAAAGCAAATGTGATGTCTGCACTTTCTGAGTTGTTCACATTAAAGGAAAGAGTTTGCTCTTCCTTTCTGTCTTCCCACTGGCTCAAATGAGGAAGAGAGAAGGAGCAGGTAAAGCCATCTTAAACTATGAGATCGAAGCCACCTGTTAACACGAGAGCCACAGGTGAGGAGGATGCAGAGTCCCTGATTGTTATGAAGCCGCCTTAACAACTAGAGATACTTACCCAGCTTTTCTGTGAGAGAGAAATAAGCTTCTGTTTTGCTTAAGCCCCTGTACTTTAGGCCTCCGTTTTTAGCTACCTATGTGATATAAGAGCTCAACCAGGTAAGCTAAATGATTTCAATGGGTGTAACTGGGTGTTTTTGAACTTCAAAAGAGGGAAGAAGGCATGGCCCATAAACCTTAAACTGATGAGTTTGATGATAATCTTGGGTCATTTTCTAGAGTAGATTAATGAAAGGATGTTGATGAGTCACTTTAAAAGGAAGCACCAAGAACAAGTCTTGTTGAACTTGTCTTGGTTTCACTCTTTTGAGATGGTGGCTGTACTGGGAGGTCAGCAGAGCATATACTTGTGACATGGCTACTTGTGACAGGAATATACATGGCATCCATGCAGACTTCTTCTGGGTACATGTATAACTAGGTGGATTAATAACTGGTTGAACAATCATACCCAAACTGTATTGAGTAATATATCAACATCAACTTGGAAGGAAATTTCAAGTTGTAAGCCTTGATCCAGCTAAATATTTTATCAGTGATTTGGACTGATAGATAGTGACATGCTCAAATTGCCAAATGACAAGGAAAATAATAAATACCGATGAAGATAGAATGAGGACTGAAAGTTCTTGTTGGCTAGAGTCACAGGATGAAACTGACAATGTGAAGTGACAAATGTGTGTTCATGCACTCAGATTTTTTTTTCCAAAAGAAACACTCGTCTAATAAGAAATGGGGAAGATGTGAATGAGTGTTATTTGTGGGAAAGGATCAGAATGTTTTAGCTGGTAGTTCAAAGTGAGTCGATGGGCAGAACCAGAGCAGTTCTGGCTGACTGCATCCACAGAGTGACACAGTCTTCCACAGAGGGTGGGAGGGTGGGTCTGGCTCTGTTAGCAACATTCCAAGTGGCAGTTCTCATACTACCATGTGAAAGGTATAGAGACACAGCTTAAAGAAGTGGAGGAGACATGAAACTGACCTCAAATATTTGGAGGGCTATCCTGGCACACTCTACACAGCCACAACCCTGGTCCTTCTCTCTGACGCTCACATTTTCCTCCTCTGTTTTATCTGACCATCCACCTGCTCCTGACCTTCAGCCTGGCACTCTGTCCCTGTTGCTTATCTTCACTTATCATTCATCCTGCTGCTTTCTGTGAGAAATAAGCCCACTGACCCAATCGAAGGAGGGACACAGAGACTCGGAGCACAGTGAAGGTAGGCTTTAATCAACGTTCTTGTAAGAGTGGGTGTCTGATGGACAGGTACACTCGGGACAGTTAGAGGAGGCAATTTGTCTCCTACTATGTAAGTCCCTTCCTTGATTCCTCATTGACTGAGTACTACAGAGGTTACAGCCTTACCCAGAAGTCACCTATGCCCATGTAAGGCAACAAGTAGTCTGACTGGAACAATGTACATTCCTTGAGGTGATGCAGAGACTTCAGTTCTTTGGTGCGTGCTCATTGCAAAGCCCACAAAAAATAAGCCAGTGAAATGGAGAGGGGAAGAAGAACTAGGAAGTGAAGTGTCTAAGGATTTGGGACTCTATTGTGGGTGAAGGGGTGGGGGTGGGGGGGTGTTGTACACATTTCCAATACGTTGTAAAACCTATTGTTAACTAGACAGCAGAGCTTTTATTTGGTATTTCTGAAAATGAATCATCTCACTTATTTCTCACATCTCTGCTTTGGGAACACTCTCTTTCCAATCCAAGACACTGATGTCAAAGAGATTGAATGGACACAAGAGTGGAAGAGCTAAGGGTGAGCAGTGGGAATGGTTATGCCCTTAAGCACTTCCTGTTAAGGAGGTGTCTTTTCAAATTGCGAGATGCATGAAAAATGTAGTCGAGGGGTACAGGACTCGATTTCATGGTCATGACTTTGAGCTAAAGATTGGGCATGGAGCCCACTTGGAAATTAAAAAAAAAAAGTAGTCAAGGGGTGCCTGGATGGTTCAGTCGGTTAAGCATTGATTCTTGATTTCAGCTCAGGTCATGATCTCACAACTTTGTGGGTTTGAGTCACTGCAGAGCCTGCTTGGGATTCTCAATCTCTCTCTCTCTCTCTCTCAGCTCAGGTCATGATCTCACAGCTTTGTGGGTTTGAGTCACTGCAGAGCCTGCTTGGGATTCTCTCTCTCTCTCTGACTCTCTAGACCCTTTTCCTACTTATGCTGTCTCTCTCTCATAATAAATAAATGAACTTAAAAAATAATAAATTTAAGTACCCTCTTTTAAAAAAAAAAGTAGCCAAAAGTAGCAACGTTTTTTAAAATTTTTTTAATGTTTTACTTATTTCTGAGAGAGAGAGAAAGAGATAGCATGAGCTGGGGAGGGTCAGAGAGAAAGGGAGATGCAGAATCTGAAGCAGGCTCCAGATTCTAAGCGAGATGTCAGCACAGAGGCCCAAACCCATGATCCGTGAGATCATGACCTGAGCCCAAGTCGGACGTTCAACCAACTGAGCCACCCAGGTGCTCCAAAAGTAGCAATGTTTTAATACGTCCTTTTTTCTGAATTATAGAAGTCCTCTGTGCTTCTAGGACTAATGGGTAATATAGGGCAATATGATGAACTATATACCTTAAATAGCTCTCCCAAAGAAACAACTAAAACTGCTGAATAAAAATTTTAAAAACATGTATTTATAAATGCATCACTGAAATTGCACTAAAAAAGCTTCCCAAGCCAAAAATGAAATGAAAGTTGAAATCCAGATAGGAAAAATGGCCCTAAGGTTGGCTTTCACCTTGAGGCCATCTGCCCAACTCTAGTGACCTTGAGCTTTCCTTACATAGCCCTTCAGGGCACAAAACTCAGAAGCTAAAATCCAAGGCCTGCCTAAAGTGCAGCATCTAGAATGATACCCTACATAAAGCGGGGAACCCCAAGGACTGTAGCACCAATGTAATGATAAAATACAAATAAATTTGCACTAATGAAAAAGACAAACTTGCTATATTGACTTTTTAACATTGGATCTGCTCTATGTAATCCTCAGGAGGACTCATGTGAGTTTTGGCCTCAATTACACCTACCCACAAGGTTTTAAAAACATCAGTCTAAAAGGTTAAAGTAAACTTGGGCACCCAGAGAAGCAAGTCAAATATCTTATGAAGAACATACTTGAAAGTCAGATCTTAAAGAATTTCCACTGATTGAGTTCCAAAGAATAGGAGTTCTGGAGTTCTTTGGTGAGTATGATGTAATATGTAAGAAACAAGGAACATGAGTGAGAGTTAGCAGACAAGCGTTTCAATCCATAAAAACTTGCATTAATTGGAATGATCAGATACTAATATAAAATAAATTTGCCTAGTTTATACCTAAAAAGAAAAAAGGGATGCACACTATCCTTAGAGAGAAGAGCTAATTGAAAATAACCAAGCATATGGGGGCACCTGGTTGGCTCAGTCAGTGGAAAATGTGACTCTGGATCTTAGGGTCATGAGTTCAAACCCCCCATTGCCTATAGAGATTATTTTTTTTAATCTTTAAAAAAAAAGAAAAAGAAAATAACCAAGCACAATTTTAAAGACCAAAAAGGAAATGACATTATAAACCAACTAGACCTAATAGATACGTACAGAACATTCCATCCAATAACAGAAGAATGTTCATTTTTCTCAAGTGCACATGGAACATTCTCCAAATAGAACATATGCTAGGGCATAAAACAAGCCCCGATAAATTTGGAAATCAGGGGCACCTGTGTGTCTCAGTCAGTTGAGCATCTGGCTTTGGCTCAGGTCATGATCTCATGGTTCATGAGTTTGAGCCCCATGTTGGCTGGCTACTGTCAGACTGTCAGTGCAGAGTCTGCTTCAGATTCTCTTTTCCCTCTCTCTGCCCCTCTCCTCTTTGTCCCCACTCCCAAATTTAGAAATCAGTATTAAAATCACACTATTTTCTGTATTATATATAATATTAATATACATGTTGAGATATAGATATATAGATTAACATCATATATATATCATTATAGATATGTAAATTAAAATCATACTATATATACTACTTACTATATATACACTATATATATCTACATACTATAGATACTACATACTGCATGTATACAATATATAGCTATATACCTATATATAGATAAAATCATACTATATATATCATACTATAGATAGATATCTGACCACTATGAAACAAAATAAGAAATTAATAACAGAAAAAATTTAGGATATTCACAAATATGCTATATGGAAATTAAATAATATGCTCCTAAATAACCAAAGGGTCAAAGAAGAAATCACAAGGGAAATTAAAAAGTACTTTGACATGAGTCAAAATGAAATACAACATACCAAGGCTTATGGGATTCACCAAAAGCAGGGCTTAGAATGAAATTTATACTTGCAAATGCCTATATTTAAAAAAGAAGTGGCACACCTGGGTGGCTCAGTCAGTTAAGCATCTGACCCTTGATTTTGGCTCAGGTCATGATTGCAGAGTTGTGAGATCAAGCCCCCTGTTGGGTTCCACACTGATCATGGTACCTGTTTAAGATGCTTTCTCTTTCTTCTTCTGCCCTTTTGCCCAATTCGTGCACATGTGCAAACTTTCTCTCTCTGAAAAAAAAGAGAGATCTCAAATCAAGAGCTTAAACTTCTACCTTAAGAAACAAGCAAAAAAACAAAACACATGAAACCCAAAGCAAGTGAAGGAACAAAATCATAAAGACTAGCAAGGAAATAAATAAAATAGAGAATAAAAAGAAAAGAATAGATAAAATTGACAAAACTGAAAGTTTCACTTATCTGGAAAGGTATACAAAAGTCACAAAACTTATGCAGACAAAGAAAAAAAGAGAGATTCAAAATGCTAAAATCAAGAAAGAAAGCTGGGAGGCAGGGGGGTGTGCCTGGTTGGCTCAGTTGGTAGAGCATGCAACCCTTGATCTCAGGGTCATGAGTTAGAGCCCTATGTTGGGTGTATAGATCACTTCATTAAAAAAATAAAAAAAGAAGAGGGATAGAACATCTAATCTCTCAGAAATAAAAAGGAGTATAGGGAAATACTATGTATGCCAAAATCACATTAGCTAAATGAAGAACAAAATACTAGAAAGACACAAATTACCAAAAGTCACACACACACACACACACACACACACACACACACACACACACAGACGTACATGGGAGAAAATCTGAATAAAATTATATAAGAAATAAAGAGATTAAATTATAAAAAAAAAAACCCAAAAAACAAACTTCCATGAAGCTAAACTCAAGTCCACATGGCTTCACTAGTGAATTCTACCAAACTTTAAGGAAGAATTAACACCAATCCTTTACAAACTCTTCCCAAAAAATAGAACAAATGGGTCAACTTCTCAACACATCCTATGAGACCAGTATTACCCTGGTACCATTAGACAAAAACATCATAAGAAAATTACAGACCAAAATACCTTATGAATACAGACTTAAAGTACAATCATCAAAATACTAACAAACTGAATTAAGCAGCATATAAAAGAGATTGTACACCATGACCCGATGACCAAGTAGGATTCATCACAGGAATGCAAGGTTGGCTTAACACATGAAAACCGATACATATAATAGACTCTATTAATAGAATAAGGAGAAAAAACCACTTTGATCATCTCAACAGAGGTAGAAAAGCAGTTGACACAATCCAATAGCATGTAATGAAAAAAACCTCAAAAAACTAGGGATAGAAAAAAAATTCTTCAATTTTTTTAAGGCCATCTAGAAAAAATACACAGCCAACAACATAGTTAATGATGAAATACTGGATGTCTAAGATCAGGGAAAAAAGTCACTTCAGTCCAACATTGTACTGGAGGTTATAGCCAGGGCAATTAAGCAAGAGAAATACAAGGCATACAAATTGGAAGGGAAGAAGTACAACTATCTTTATTCATAGATGACGTGATCTTATATAGAGAAAATCCTAAGACATTCACACAGACACACACAAATATTAAAACTAATAAACACTTTCATCAAGATTGCAAGATACAGGGGCGCCCGGGTGGCTTAGTCAGTTAAGCGTTCGACTTTCGCTTGGGTCATGATCTCACGGTTCGTGGGTTCGAGCCCCGCATCGGGCTCTGTGCTGACTGCCAGCTCAGAGCCTGGAGCCTGTTTCAGTCTGTGACTCCCTCTCTCTCTGACCCTCTTCTGCTCACGCTGTCTCTCTCTCTCTCTCTCTCTCCTAGAAATAAATAAAACATTTAAAAAAAAAAAACAGTAACAATCTTTAAAAAAAAAAAGATTGCAAGATACAGTATAAATATATAAATGTCAGTTATATTTTATACATAAGCAAAAAATACCTGAAAATAAAATTTAACAAAATTATATATACAATAGCATCAAAAAGAATAAAGTGCTTAGAAATAAACTTAAGAAAAGAAGTGCTCTCATGGTTCATGGGTTTGAGCCCCGAGTGGGGCTTTGCACTGACAGTGTGGATCATGTTTGGGATTCTCTCTCTTTCTCTGCCCTTCCCCCACTTGTGTGCGCGCTCACTCTCTCTCTCTCAAAATAAATAAATAAACTTTAAGAAAAAAATAAAGAAACAAAAGAAGTGCAAGACTTATAACAGGTGCCAGTCTATAATAGGCACCAATAGGACAAAGAATAGTCTCTTCAGAAAATGATTCTGGGACAACTGGATGTCCACATGCAAAAAAATGAAATCGGACTCTTATTACTTGTACAAAAATGAACTCAGAATGGATATAAGACCTAAATGTAAGGGTAACATAAAGTTTTTAGGGGCACCAGAGTCCCTCGGTTGAGTGTCTGACTCTTGATTTCAGCTCAGATCATGATCTAATGGTTGTGAGACTGAGCTCCATATTGGGCTCTGTGCTGAGCGTGGAGCCTGCTTAAGATTCTCTATCTCCCTCTCACTCTGCCCCTCACCTCCAGCTTGCATGTGGTCTGTCTCTCTCTCAAAATAAATAAATAAACTTTAAAAACAAAACTCTTAGAAGAAAATATAGGAGCCAGTCTTTATGACCTTGGATTAAGCAATGGTTTCTTAGATATAGCATGAAAATCAGAAGTGACAACAGAATAAATAGATAAATTGGATTTTATCAAAACTAGAAAAAGTGTACTTCAAAGAACACCATCAAGAAAGTGAAAAGACAACCCACAGAAAGGGAGAAAATATTTGTAAATCGTATATCTGAAAAAGGTCTATTATCCAGGGGTCCCTGGCTGGCTCAGTTGTTAGAGCATGTGACTCTTGATCTCAGGCTTATGAGTTCGAGCCCCATGTTGGGTATAGAAATTTCTTGAAAAATATAATCTTTTTTTAAAAAGGTGGAGGAGTCTTGTATCCAAAATATATAAAATCTCCTACAACTCCATAATAAAAAGGCAGATAACCCAATTATTAAAAGTGGATAAGGCATTTGACTAAAGATGTTTCCAAAGAGAAATACAATAAATTATCAGTCAATCTAAATGTTGTTAACCTTTATAGAACAAATAGAAATAGTGTATTAATCTCTAAACTACCAGATGGGTAAAAATAGTGAAGGGGGAAAAGCAGAATGGATTTTTTAAAAGGCAAAAAAGGACACAAACAAAATAGAAAGATAAGACAAATAGAAAGTATAAA
This sequence comes from Proteles cristata cristata, assembly GCA_017311185.1. Classification (NCBI taxonomy): domain Eukaryota; kingdom Metazoa; phylum Chordata; class Mammalia; order Carnivora; family Hyaenidae; genus Proteles; species Proteles cristata. Next base: position 346,018 of record JAESUZ010000945.1, read on the forward strand.
ATAATAATTTAAGAAAGAAAGTAGAGGGGTGCCTGGTTGGCTCAGTCAGTTGAGCATCCGACTTCAGCTCAGGTCATGATCTCATGGTTTGTGAGTTCAATCTCTGTGTCAGACGTTGTGCTGACACCTCAGAGCCTGGACCCTGCTTTGGATTCTGTGTCTCCCTCGCTCTCTGCCCCTTCTCCACTCATCCTCTCTGTCTCTCTCTCAAAATAAATAAACATTAAAAAAAATTTTTTTAATAAAGACAAAGTTGCATAGATTTTAAAAATTGTTCTGTGTCATTTTCAAAAGACATACCTAAAACATAAGGCACAGAGAATTGTGAATGAAAAGATAGGAAAAAAGTACCAAAACAGAAAAATAGGTGGTCTAACTATATTAACATCGAAAAAATAGATGCAAAGTTGAAATTAAAAGATGCAGATTTCTTGTCAATGTAAAGAAGAAATGTCTGAGGGAGTCAAACAAAAGTGGAATAAGTGACTTCTGGAGTCACTAAAGTCCCCATCCCTTGAGAAATTCAAATCTGAGGTGATGACGACTTGGTCAGTGTGTCAGGGAGACCTTAAAACACCACAGAAAGGATGAGACTTAATGACCATATAGTGCCTCCCTATCAGGTGAAATTCTAATATTTTATCTCATTTTCCCATTGTCTTTCAACTTGTTTCATTCTCTCCTGGCTAGAAGATTTTCTGATTAGTCATGCATCAGAAGGAAATTTCTGATGTTCCCATCTCATTATGAAGCTTCATCTTTAAGGTAGAAAGTCTTGTGCATATGTGTGTTTAGGTAAGAGGGTGATTTATGTGTGCATTAGAATGTATGTGTACCCACATGTCCACCGTTACGACATCAATTTTTTCTGCTTTAAGGTTTGTCTTAAATTTGTCTATTTGTCTGAGAAAACCTCCCAAAGGGAAATTTTAATGTCATATCTCATCTAAGTCAACAACAGTTAATAGCCTGAATTACTAACAGATAAGCAAAGAAAGATAAGCATTGCCAGGCCTTCAGCACAGGGCAACAGCTTTGGAGGGTGGGGTGGGTGGCAACTACTTGGCGACAGTATTCAGCTGTCCTTTTGCAATACAGATCCTCGGGTTTCTAACTACCAGATCACAATCTGTCAAAAAACATCTCAAAGAATTTTTGGGAAGGTCTCCAGGGCTGGGAGCCAGCTCTACCTGCTCCAGATATCCCAAGGGTGGGGCCTGGCGGGAAACCATTTCATGTGTTTATTTTCAGTCATTTTTCTTTTATTTCTTATCTACTTTGAAAGGAGATCATGTCATTGCTCAGTGGTCTCAGAATGTACCCACAAGAAAAAGACAAAATACTTGTGGCTTTATTTTCTTTGCTAGTTTAGAAAACAGGGTTAGGGAATGTGAGATCTATGACCCTGAAAGAAAGTATAATAATGGTCTCACGAGGACAAACCAAGCCAGCAAAATGCTTATTATAGATGGGATCAAGTTGCAGGACAAGCCAAAAAGAGGAAAATAATCGCAACTTCCGTAGTCACTCGCTAACTAAGTGCTCTATAATAATATGATTTGAAGTGTTTATTTTAACTTATTATTTTTAAGTGTCAATTTATTTGATAAAAATTGTTTACTGTTTATTTTTGAGAGCACGAGAGAAAGACAAAGCACAAGCGGGGGAGGGGCAGACAAAGAGGGAGACAGAATCCAAAGCAGGCTCCAGCTTCTGGGCACAGAGGCAGATGCAGGGCTCAAACCCACTCGCAGTGAGACCATGACCTGAGCCGAAGTCAGTCGCCCAACCAACTGAGCCACCAGGCACCCCTTAATATTTATTTTTGAGAGAGAGAGAGAGAGCATGAGTAGGGAGGGGCAGAGAGGGGGAGACAGAGGTTCTCAAGCGGGGCTCCAAGCTGTCAGCACAGAACCCAGTGTGGGGCTCAAAGTCCCAAACTGTGAGATGACCTGAACTGAAGTCAGACGTTTAACCGACTGAGCCACCCAGGTGCCCCTTCAACTATTTTTTAATGATAGTAACGGGGAAGGATTCGTAGAAACGGTATCTAAGTTTTATCAAAAAAGAGGCAACAGAGCAAAGGGACAGTTGACTTTGTTCCCTCCTCACAAAGTCACAAAATTTAATATTTTTACCAGAAGATGCAAAACCAAATAGACTTTACCAAACACAGTCTCATCAGACACAAAATATGTCTGAATTCAATTTGGCTCATTATGAATTCATTCTGTAAGCACCATTTAAAAATTCATTCTTCAGCCAGGCTGCACGTGTTGTCCTACAGCTTAAAGCTCTCTGAGAAATAATTGTGTTCCTCTTGTAGGTACCCCATATGTCTTCAGCACTGCTGAGCAAGTAATAGGATATCAAAAACGCCTGTTGGTTAAATAATTGAATGCTTTTCAAAAAGCATTCATTGTGAACTCGCATATCCTAATGAAATTTCAGTACACTCAGTTAAAGAGAAAATACTTAAATGCTTCCTGAGAGCAAAAACAACTCATTTGCAGAAAGGGGAATCATATTGGCTTTCAGATTCTCCAGCTTTAGGCGGGAATACAATGGAACAATGCCTTCAGATGCAAACAGAAAGCGGCTTGGAACATAGAATTCTAAACTTGGCCACTTTATCAGTCTGCAGGTTGGACTGAAAGAACTCAATATTTACCTCCCTTTCTGGGAAAAAGAAATCACTTGAGTATATGCTCTAAGAAAATGAAAATAATGATCAAAAAAGATGAAGATCTAAAACCCAAGAAATAATGGCCACATCTCAGAATAGTAATAAAAAGAATCCCTAGGCTGTTGGCCGGGCAGCAGGTATAGAAGCAGTTGGTTCAAAGTAAAATACATAGTCAGAAGACTTGCAGATGAATGTATTTGATAAGAAAATGGATTCGCTTCAACAAATAATGTGATTTAAGAGTTGTATGAATTTAGGGACAGAGTGAAGGTGACTGTTTCTTCTGTCAAGGAGGAAAAAGTAAGGCAAACAGAAACTCCCTCAAAAATGAAAATCATGGCCTGTGTAAAACAAGTCACATGTCGCATGATTCTGAATAGCATATAGAATATCATGAATGAGAAAGTATTAGCTCTTGGTATTGGAAAGATTCATTTTAGAGCTCTACATATTTCGGAAAAGACTTTCATTTCTTTCTTACAAGTCCAACTACATTTCTTGATTCTGCAGAGAATATCTACAACAATTAGAGTATTTTAAATGCTCCTTATTGGATTTTAGGTTTTTTTGAATCTGCTTGTATATAACACATAGAAGACTTAATTATAGTTCCAAAACAGAAGGGAAATGTAATAAACCTTCACAATGTATGAATTATGAGATAGAAAGGGAAGAGAGAATATGAAAGTATAAAGGTATACATGTTTTCATTTTTATAATGAAGACTTGAAGATACTATCTAAATTTGGGTACTTTAGGCACTATCTGAAGTTGAATGATTGAGAAAGTATTTTCTTCTATAAAGTTTTAAAGGAAAAATATTTACAGTACAACCAACACAATTTTGAGAAAAGGAAAGAGACACAGGTGGTGTTAATGAACTCAATTCTTTATCTTTGACAAGTGAGAATCAATAGAAACTTGTGTGGGATAGACTGGATCATTGTTCTCAATTTTCTACTCCCTCTTTGCGATAGATTATACATCCACACTCTTTGTCATATGATTTTTGCTGTGCCTCCTGGTACGGCATATATAGTATCATCTCTACCCATTGACTCTGGGCTTACTCATAGAATTATTTTGAACAATAAAATGTGCTTTAACTATGGCCCTCTGCCTGGGAAGAGCACACGTCAAGTGATAGACACTCCTTTGGCCCAAGTCTCCAAATTAGAAGACACTTAGAGCCAAGCCTAGCCAAGTCCAGGATAGTGGTAGACAATGACTCATAAACTTGTATCATGTTTATTATAAACCATGATTTGGGGATTGTTTATATGACAGCAGAAACTAATAAGCACACTGTCTAAAGTTGATAAATCAGGAACTGGTACTATAAGAATAGTATTTAGAGTTAGAAGAGGTATTCATCATGAGCAGTAGGGAGAGAATTTTATGTTTTTGCTTCATATCTTCCTGTCTTATTTGAATTTTGTATCATATATATGTACTGCTTTTATATTCAAAATGTACAAAGTAGAGGGGCAACTGGGCGGCTCAGATGGTTGAATGTCCGACTCTTGGTTTCAGTTCAGGTCATGATCTCTTGGTTTGTGGGATTGAGCCCACGTCTGGCTCTATGCTGTTAGCATGGAGGCTGCTTGGGATTCTGTCTCTCTTTTCTCTCTCCTCTCTCTCTGCCTCTTCCCTCAACTTGTGCTCTCTCTCTCTCAAAATAAATAAATATTTTATTTTATTTTTAATTTTTTTACGTTTATTTTTTTAAGAGACAGAGAGACAGAGTGTGAGCGGAGAAGGGGCAGAGAGATAGAGGGAGATATAGAATCCAACTCCAGGCTCCGAGCTGTCAGCACAGAGCCCTATGCGGGGCTCAAACCCTCCAGTTGTGAGATCATGACCTGAGCCAAAGTCGGACGCTCAACCGACTGAGCCACCCAGAAGCCCCAATAAACATTTTTTAAAAATGTACAAAGTACCGTGCAAACTGTCCAGGAGGTGATAGGAGCCTTAAATACATAAAACACTATAGCAGCAATATGATGAGGCAGCTAATTTGTGTTGGGGGAAAAATGCTAGAGATGATGACGTCACAGGAATCCAGGAAAAAGAAAAAATCAATCTGATTGAAGAGGTTGTCAAATAATCCTGAGGAATTAAGACTGATGGAGGAAAGTAGGCAAGAGAGCAAGTAGCATAACGAATGTAGAGTCGGGAAGAGTGAGGTAGGTGGTGTGACCGGAGCAGAAAAGTCTTAAGAGTGAGCTGAGGGCAAGAGGGCTTGTGGCGGGTGGAAATGGGGCCAGACTGTGTAGGGCCTGGAATCCCAGACTGATGTGTGTAGAGAGAGTGGCTTTGTGAATAAGGTGTTTTAGGAAAACCAGTACAGTAGTGCTATGTAGGATGGGTGGCCATCTCAGAGCTAGTGGAAATTGTCCCAAGGTCTGTGTAGGCACATGGCATGGCCTACACAGGGTGAGGGTGTGGTTATCAGCCATGTAGCTTCTGTGACCATATCCCTTGGGCCTAAATTTATAAAAAGGTAGAGATATGTAGAATATTATGCAGATAGACTGATGTCCCGCAAGACTGAAAAGCTGACTTGGGGCAAGAAGAGGCCAAGAAAATGTATTTTATAAATCTCTAAAAGCCACTTTCGGCTAGTAAAATTCTGCAGTCTTCTCCCCAACCCTGTGCTATTCAACATGGTTTTTTTTTTTTAAATGAGTCTTTCTAAAAGCCATCCAACCACACTGTGTATTCCTATGCATTCACAGTTAAAATTGTGGTCATCTAAATCTGTAGTACCTCTCTGAGCTCCAAACCCATCAGCTCTTCCATTTCTCTTCATTTCAGGTCCATGCCATTTGCTTTCCTTTTAAGTAATGACTGTCCAAATCTGCTGCCAACTAAGACTTGCTTCTATTGTCCTTGATTTTTGTCCCCACCTTCGGTTTTCCTTATATCCTGACTCCTGTTTTTCTTAAAAATTTAAAAAATTTATGTTGATCACTTTTTCTTTGTATTTAAAAATCTTTTTTAAAAATTTATTTCTAGGAGAGAGAGAGAGAGAGAGAGACAGCGTGAGCAGGGGAGGGTCAGAGAGAGAGGGAGACACAGACTGAAACAGGCTCCAGGCTCTGAGCTGGCAGTCAGCACAGAGCCCGATGCGGGGCTCAAACCCACGAACCGCGAGATCATGACCTAAGCGAAAGTCGGACACTTAACCAACTAAGCCACCCAGGTGCCCCTAAAAATCCTTTTATTTAAAAAATGTTTAACGCTTATTTATTATTGAGAGAGGGAGAGAGAGACAGAAAGTGTGAGTGGGGAAGGGACAGAGAGAGAGAGCGAGATACAGAATCTGAAGCCGGCTCCAGGCTCTGAGTTGTCAGCACAGAGCCACACAAGCCATGAGATCATGACATGAGCCGGAGTCAGATGCTTGACTGACTGAGCCACCCAGGTGCCCCATGACTCTTTTTAAATTTTATTTATTTACTTAAGTAATCTCTATACCCACTATGGGGCTCAAACTTAGGGCCATGAGATCAAGAGTCACATGCTTTTCTGCCCCAAACACCCCTGACTCTTTCATCTTCAGTTTCTTTGGCTTATTTTCATTTTCAGCTCCTCAGTTCTTCCTTTGCCATCGTTGGCTGTATGTCCACACAGTGTATTCTGAGCCATATCAGTGCCAGGCCTGTTCCACCTGCAATGTCTCAGGCTCTGACTATCTCAACCTTCTCATTCTGCCATACTTACCCACCTCAGATTCCACTGAGTCTCTAATCTAGCAGTTTCTGGCATTTCCCCATTCATTTCCATATAATAAACATTGTGGCCCATATAAATGTCCCTAGTGTTACGTGTGGAATTCCCAATAAAACAGAAGTAAATCTTCTTTTTCCTTTCTGACTCAAGAAAGCCTATTGGAACACAAGAAACTGGACATGACATTTTTATAGGAATAATCAGCAATCTTCTCTAATTTATGTTTTAAAACTTCATTTTCAACTTCTGGTTCCAAAAGAAGATGGCTCAGTGAATGGAGTACATTTCCCTCTAAGAACAGCTAAAAGTCCTGGACATTGTATAGAAAACAAACATGAGAATATTCTGAAAGGTAGGGAGAAGAAGGCAATTTACTAAGGACCCTGGGATCTGACGCATGACAGGGAATGAGTTCTCTGAGTTTTCTTTTACTTCATATATCCTGGTCTGAGTGCTAGAGAAGCTGGCAACCTGGAAACACCGTGGGAAAACAAACAAAACAAAACAAAACAAAACCCAAGAAATGCCTGTTCTCCAAGCTAAAGAACCAGGAAAGGGGCAACCTAGAAAATGTTTACACAGTAACTACCCAATTCCAACTGACTGCAGAAAAAAATGCAACCTCACCCCATCCCAGTCAGCAAACGCTGAATGGAGAGGCTACACTCCCACCTTCACCCCATTGTTGTTACACAGCAGGGCAGCAGGAGTGACCCCTCTAACCTCTGCTGGGTGGTGTCAGAGAAGAGCAAGTGGGGAGCCACGCCCAGCTGACTGAGTGATTAGCACAAAACAAAATGAGCAAGTACATGCAAAGGCATTAGGTTTAGTAAAAAAAAAAAAAAAAAAGCCAGTCTCAAAAATTTCACATCCTATATGATTCCATTTATAAAACATTTTTGGAACGACAAAATTATAGACATGGAGAACAGTGGTTGCCAGGGGTTCGATACAGTGGGGCAAGGAGGTGTGATCATGAGGGGCTAGTGTGAGGAAGATCGTTATGGTGATGGAAGAGTCCATTTGTAGGTTGCCTCTGGTAGCTGTTTACAGGAACATGTTCAGGTGATAAAACTGGACAGAACGATACACTCCCATTGTACCTGTATCAATTTCCTGGCTTTGATTTTATGCTACAGTTAAAAGTTAATAGTCCTTTTTATGTTACAGATGTAACTGAAGGGGGACACCTGGCTAGCTCAGTCGATAGAGCATGCGACTCTTGATCTCAGAGTGGTGAGTTCGAGGCCCAGGTTGCACTTAGAGGTTGTTTAAAAAAAAAAAAAGATGTGAAAGGGGACAAATGGATGAAGGGTACAAAGGACCTCTCTGTACAACTTTTAAAACTTCCTATGAATCTATAACTATTTCAAAATAAAAAGTTAAAAAAAATTTTTAATATTTATTTTTGGAGAGAGAGACACACAAAAGTGTGAGCGGGGGAGGGGCAGAGAGAGAGAGGCAGACACAGAATCTGAAGCAGGCTCCAGGCTCTGAGCTGTCAGCACAGAGACTGATGTGGGGCTCAAACCCACGAACCATGAGATCATGACCTGGGCCAAAGTCAGATGTTTAACCGACTGAGCCACCCAGGTGCCCCTCAAGATAAAAAGTTTAAAGAAAGTGTTATCCTCTGATTTTCGTACTTCTGATAGTTATTAAAGTTATAATACAAATTTTTGCAGCTTTCTGCTTTCTGGGGACAATGCTGAAATTGATTGCATTTTCCTGCTCCTTTGGAAGTCAGATGTGGCATTGGGTTTGATTTGGCCATTGAAACGCAAGCATGAAAGAGCCACTTGGGGAAGAAGTAGAGACCATGTGAAATCCACCGTGTTTGGAGAGGAGAAAGCGCAGCCGTGGTCTTAAGGCTTCAGCCACAAGGCTTTGGTCGGAAAAGCAAAACAAGGAATAAAAAATCATAAAATGATAGCGTTTACACATTCTGCATAATTACCACCTACTTCATGTCATTTGACTCCTGTGTGGGCCTGTGTTTGCCTATCCCTCTTTCAATGTCACCTTCTTCAGTTCTTCCCCATCCTGTCAGGATATGTGACACACAATTCTCTGTAACGGATCCCCTCTCTCCTCCTCCCGCTGCCGCCCACCACAGGGCCCAATTATTCTTGGGCAGTTTACCCCACTTTAGGTGATCTCTCACATCTTCCCATTACAATGAATCCATCTCTTTCCAGCTAATTGGGAACAAACAACTAGTCCCTAATTCACAAAAAGAATATTAGCATTATTATTATTGAATAACAAGGAGAGCCAGATAGAAACAATGCACTGAGTTAATCATTCACGCAATGGAGCAGCTCCCCTGGTGTGCTCCTCACGCGCCTTAGTGAGAAAAAGTCAGAACAGGTAGACTAGTTTTTGTAGGTTTGTCTACTTTCAGTGTCACCACTAATTCAAGGTTAATTTCTTCCATGGTAGAATCATGAAAAAATCCTAAGTCACACCATTATCCAGTCCAAAGATAGTGCTCTCTCTGAGCACAACCATGTGATGCCCATCTCCACAATGGAAGAATCTGGTGAGTCTGGGGCACAGGACTGAGGGGGAAGCAAGAATAAAATTGGGAAGGATAATAGGTCAGTGTCCTAACTTTGGAGTCCCAGAATAGCCCTTACACCCCACTCCTTGTTGTAAGATATTCTTTCTTGCTTTCAAGCAGGTTTACCCTTTTCTACCTCATTTCCAATTCTGGGTAAAAGTAAGGTATATTTTGGATGAATAGGAGTAGGTAGATTGAGGGCGTTGAAAGCAGTGGTGCTTGGTTACACAACCAGTTGTAAAAAGTGTGTTTTATTACCTTGTACTGTGCAAACAGCATGTCATTTTCCATTTGTTTTATTTACTTATTTAATTTTAAATTTCTTTTTTAGAGAGAGCGCAAGTGGGGGAGGGGCAGAGAAAGCAGGTGGGACACAGGACGTGAGGTGGGCTGAGCTGACAGCAGCAAGCCCAATGTGGGGCTGGAACTCACAAACCATGAGACCATGACCGGAGCTGAAGTCCGACTTTCAAATGACTGATCCACCCAGGTGCCCCTAACGGTTTTCCATTTGTTTTAAAAGTTTCTTTTATTGCAAAGAACTTGCTACAACTAGATAAGGTACTATTATCCTGGGCTACTTCGTGGCACACAGATTTTTCCCACTATGTTTTACTGAGGTCATATTTACATGCCATAAAATTCATTAGTTTCAAATGCACAATTCAATGATTTTTAGTAAATCTATAGGATTGTGTAAGCATTACCACAATTTGATTTTAGAACACTTCCATCACTCCAAAATTATCCCTCGTTACCCTTTGCATTCGCTGCTCATTCCCAACCCCTCAGACCTAGGCAACCAATAAACTGTATAGATTTGTCTTTTCTAGATATTTCACAGAAATGGATTCATACAATATGTGTTCATTTGCAACTGCCCTTGCCTAGCTTAATGTTTCTGAGGTTCCTCTATGTTGTATCTTCTGTGAATATTTCATTCGTCTTTACTGCTGAATAGCCAGCCTTCCCTTGTACAGATATACCGCCTTTTGTTTATCCAGCAACGGATAAACACCAGTTGCTGGACATTTGGACTGTTTCCACTTTTTGGGTATTATGAGTAATGCTGCTGGTGAATATTTCTATACAACTTGCCATATGGGCAAGTCTTAAATTTTCTAGGGTATGTACCCAGGAAATGGAATCGTTGGGTCATAGGATACTTTTACATATAACTTTTTGAGAAACTAACAAACTTCTCCAAAGTCACCACATCATTTCACATTCCTATCTGTAGTCTATGAGGGTTCTAATTTCTGTCTCCTTACCAACACTTATTATTGTCAGGCTTTTTTTTTTTTTTTAACCTTGAAGTGGGTGTGAAGAACTTTCTCATTGTAGTTCTGATTTGCCTCTCTAGAGAGACTAATGATGTTTTATATCTCTTCATGCTATCGTTGACCATTGAAATATTTTCTTTGGTTGAAATGTCTTTTCAATTCTTTTGCCCGTTTTAAATTGGATTACTAATTTTATTGAGTTGTAAGAGTTCTTTATATATTCTAAATACAAGTCCTTATCAGAAAGATGATTTGCAAGCCTTTTCCCGCTAGATACAGTATTTTATTTTCTTCATATAATATTTTAAAAAGAGATACAAACTTCAAAGTGAAGTTTCCTTGTAGTACCCACAGCCCAATCATGATGCACTTAATTTCAAAATATTATAGAAGTATCTTTAAAAAGCAACTTTTATTTTAGAATGCTTGAAAAATATAGATAAGCACAAAGCAGGGTAGTTCCAGAGATAACCTTTGGTAACACCCAAGGTTTTTTTTTTTTGCTTTTTTGCTTACAGCCTTCTGGTTCTTTCTGTGAACATACATAGCATTTCTTTTAACAGTAAAAATGGGGCCACTTAAATAATAGTATCAACATTAGTCTCTAATCATTCCAGCTCTTGGATGGTAAGCAAGACACACAGACCTCTAGATGATTTAAAAGCAGAAAATTAATTTATTACAGAACGGCTGGTTATGTGTGATATAGGACCAGGGTTTGTCTTCCCTTCGGAGGAAAGTACCGCTCGGTAACGGAATTAGTGATAAAGTGGAGCTTTCCCCAAGAGGGTGCAGTGGAAGGACCCCTCTCAGAGCACTAGGCAGGAGACTCTTCCCGAAACAATCCCCATTCCGCAGGGGGCCGGGGCTGTTTTTGTCCCCCGAGGCCTGGCTGCCTCTTCCGGCGGTGCCGGTCGGTGGCCTCGCCTCTCACCGCCCACCCCGGCCCGTAGACCGCCTGCATCCCGGTCGCCTGGCGCAGGACTCAGCAGGGCCGGACGAAGGTGCCGCCGGCTGTCCTCCAGCACCAAGTGCACCTCGGCCGCTCCCGGGCGGACCCACCCGGGTCAAGAGCAGCCTTGGGGTGGGCCCGGAATCGACCCAGAACCTCCTCGGCGCGGTGAGGGCACCTCCACTTCCTCCCACCCCGTGATCTGCTCGACGTGAAACGGCCCGAGTTTTCCTATACTTGCTGCGGTAGCCTCTTTGTCCGTGCACAGGTTTAGGTGGAGGCCATCGGCGCGGACGGCACGGCCGAGCCCGTAGCGGACGAGGCCGGCCGCACGGCGCCTCGGCTCCGCACTGCCCCGCGGGCCGGACAGGCAGGGGTGGGGGCGCCGAGACGCCGGAACACCCCCCTCCGGCGGCCCCGAGGGAAAAGCCGCGGCTCCGAGGTGGGCTCGCCGCAGGGGCGGGGGACGGCGCATCCGGGTGAGCGCGCGGCGCCCCCGCCTCCCCCGCGCAGCCGCACGGGCCGCCGCCGCCGCCGCCGCGGAGCACGCCGCGCTCCGAGAGCCCTGCGCCCCAGCGGCCTGCGCGGGCGGCCTTGCGGCCCCGGCCCGCCGCGTGAGGCGGCCCCAAGCGAGTGGGAGCGGCGGCGGCATGCGGGGCGGCCGGAGTAGCGCGCCGCGCCCGCGAGGCCCGGCGCGGAGGCGGGGGCGGGCGCCGCGGAGGCGGGCCCGCGCCGGGCCCGCCCGCCCGCCGGGAGCCGCCGGCAGTGGCCGAGGGGCGGCGCGGCGGACGGCGGCCGAGTAGCGCCCGCGCTGCGGCCGCGGGACCGCGCCGCGACCGCCCGGGGCCGGCCCCGAGGAGCGCCCGCCGCCGCCGCCGCCGCCGCGGGCGGACCGAGGTGAGTGTCCCCCCGCGCCCGGGCCGTCCCGGAGCTGCGGCTGCTTGCGCGGGGCCGGAGGAGGAGGAGGAGGCCCGGCCGCGTCCGCGTCTCCCGTCCTTTGTGGCCGGCGCTGCCGTGGCCAGGGCGCGAGCGCGCTCGGCGCGGGGTCCGAGTCCGGGATTCCGGGACTCCCGGACACGCGGCGCCCCTGCTTGGCAACTGCGGCGAGCCGCGAGTTTCCGTCCTAGTTTGTCATTGAGTTAGAACCGTTTTTCTTTAGGAGACGGAAGTTTGTTTTATTGACCAGAAATACAGCTAAATATGGCTCCTGGGTTCGGCCCGGCGGCGTGGTACTTGGAGCCGTGGTGCCGGGCTGACCCTCGCCGGGCCGGCGCGGCGGGGGAGGGGAGGACACGCGGGCGGCCAGGGGCGGGGGCTTCCCGGCGCACTGCCCGCCGAGGGTACCCGAATTAGCAAAGGTCTGTGGATGGGAAGTAGCGGGCTTTAGGTAATGTGGCAGCTCTTCCTGGAAGATTGAATGAATGAAATGTCATTTACTCATCCACAGTCAACACAATGCCCATTTAAAGATTTGCCAGGAATTGTATTGATGTGCATCGTCATTGCCTCTTACCTGATCAGCCTTGCTAAGTGAGAGTCCTCCTTCCTCCAAACTTATGACCTTGGCCTCATTCTCAAAGCCACTGGGCTAACTAACCAGCCCTTCAGCCAGGGGCGCTTGGCATTTTCTGGCGAGTGTGGGCAGTAAGGCAAAGTAGCCTTTGTGATTGTGAACTGTTTCTGGAGGGCAGAGAAGGTACCTTCATCATTCCTTATGCTTAATACCTTAATTTATAATAATTCCAAAGAAGGGTGTGTGTGTGTGTGTGTTGGAGGCAGGGGATCTCGTCCTCATTTTACGAATGAAGAAGTTGAGGCCTGAAGAAGTTGTAACTTTACAGGTCACATGCTAAGCCGCAGAGCTGGGATTCAAACCTAGGCCTTATTAATCCAGTGCTCTTTACATCCCATCTTTGTCTACACCTGGATTGTCCCTTGTGGTAGCTACTAACTACATTTAGCTGTTTAAATTAATTAAAATTAACTTTAAAAACCTTCAGCTCGTCAGTTGCACTAGCCACATGTCAAGTGTTCAGCGGCCAGGTGTGACCGGTGACTACTGTTGAACAGTGCTCATCAGGACCGTGCATCCATTTGTTTATTATGAAAATGCATATTGAGTGCTGCCTATGAGACAGTTTTCTTGTGTGTACTGTGGTGAATAAGAGAGAAACAATGTCCTTGCCTTTTTGGAGCCTGCTTTTTGCATGATAGTTTGAGGGATGTTTCCATGGTACTTAGAAACTTGCTAATTCAAAGTGTGGTTCTTGAACCCGCGGCAGCATCCCCATCTTCTGGAAGTTGGGAAGAAATCCAAAATCTCAGGTCCTAAACCACATCAACTGAAAACGTATCTGTTAAAGTGAGTTAACAGATCTCAGGTGATTTGTTCACATCGAAGGCCTTATTCAGAACATCAGTGATACTCTACTTGAACAGATGTCCTGATGCATTGTTTGGTAGGGTTTTTAAGAAACAGGCTCTAAAACTCTTGGGACATTTATACAGATACTTGTTAAATGTCTGGCTTCTCCAGTAGAACATAAAGCTTTGTGAAAGCAGAGATTGTACCTTTTGTTTCTAGCCTTGTATCCCCAAAGACTTCACAGTGCCTGGTAGGTAGCAGGCACTTAATAAATACTTGCTGAGCTTGCTAGGAAGTCAGAACTGGTTGTTCATCTCAACCAATTGCATGCAAGTTAGTTCTCAAGCCGTCAGGTAAGAGCATGGGACCAGAGTCAAAACAAAGGGATAACTATGTGTAGCTTTTCAACTCCAAGCCCCAACAACTGCGGCCTGAGTTTCACTCGTGGCTCGCTTGCATGGCCAATCTCTTTTTCTCTCTTTTTAAATTTTTAAAAAATGTTTTGTTTATTTACTTACTAACTTACTTATTTGAGAGAGACAGAGCGTGAGTGGGGAAGGGGCAGAGAGAGAGGGAGACACAGAATCTGAAGCAGTCTCCAGGCTCTGAGCTGTCAGCCCAAAGCCCTACATGGGGCTCAAAATCCAGAGCTATGAGATGCATGACCAGAGCTAAAGTCAGACACTTAACCACCTAGGCACCCCACTGTTTTTTCTCTTTTTGATAATATAAAATAATATTAACAAATTTAAATTTCAGTCATATTAATCCAGTATGTGTGCAAATTATATATTTTTAAACTGAATTGCAGACTTTATTTGGATTTCAGTAGTTTTTCCATCAATATTCTCTTTATGTTCCAGGATCCAGTCCAGGGTACCACACTGCAGTTAGTAATTATGTCTCCTTAGTCTTTGGTCTGTGGCAGTTCCTTCCTTCCTTTCTTTTCTTTACTTCCTTCCTCCCTCCCTCCCTCCCTCCCGTAACTCTATAGCCTTGAGGACTACTGTCCTGGCTCTCTCTATACAGCTTTCCATAGACAAGCTGGGATCATCCAGGTCTGGGAAAAGACTCCTGTTCAGGACAATGAGACTGTGAAAGGAATGACTTCCTCTGTTTATGTTTGTTTACACAATATGTGTATCTATTGTGCTTATGTAACAACATAACAACTTTAGTACCTTTTTTCAGTAACAGATTTCTTGGGACACACTTCCCGATTGGTTGAAGTTCAGAAGAGTATTATTACAGTATTGCCATTGTGATCCACTATTTAAAAAAATACAGAGTTGTTATTTTTGTGATGGGGTAAGAGCTGGGCTGAGGTGGAGGAGCAAGGGAAAAGATTGGCTGAAAGAGGCAGTAGGTGATGGAGGGACCAAGGTGAACAGAGTGACGGATATGGAGGAAGAGTAGAGAAGAGACCTAGGAGTGAATACTGTGTGTTCACTCGTGCAGCTGATATTGAGTGCATATTGTGGCCCCGACCCAGTACTAGATAGTTGAGATATCTGAAACCGGACAGCATTAAGCAAATAAACGTGCAGATAAGTATGTAATAGTTACGCCTTGTGGCTGTAAAGAAAAAGGGTGCTGGAGAGACTGTGGGTGGGGACAGCTGCTGCTTTTGTTTGGCTGGGTTCCTGAGAAAGGCCTCTTTGAGTAAGTAAAATTTGACCTTCTCTCTGTGACTCTTGGGGACCTTCCATAATTACCCCACATTGTTTTTTCCACAGTACCAGTATTTCACAACGTTACTTGCCTCTTTCTCCATAAGAACTGTGCTTATTCCTAGCTCTCTGTCTTTATATATGATTACTTCCCAAAAAATCATTGATTGCTCAAATCCCATCTCCTTTATGAAGTCTTCCCTCTGTCATTCTACTTGAGTGTATGGTGTTTAAGGGTAGGGATAATATTTTACATTTATATCTGTGTGTCTTCATTTAGTCCAGCACAAAGCCAAGATTTTTTTTTTATTTAAAATTTTTTTTAATGTTTTATTTATTTCTAGGAGAGAGAGAGAGAGAGAGAGAGACAGCATGAGCAGGGGAGGGTCAGAGAGAGAGGGAGTCACAGACTGAAAGAGGCTCCAGGCTCTGAGCTGGCAGTCAGCACAGGCCCGACGCGGGGCTCGAACCCACGAACCGCGAGATCATGACCTAAGCGAAAGTCGGACGCTTCACCGACTAAGCCACCCAGGCGCCCCGCAAAGCCAAGATTAATAAATGGTTGTTAAGAGGCTAGATCCATTCTGAAGTGTTAATATTTGGGTGATAAATGTTAGAGCAGTGAGTGAAGGTCCAATTTCAATGAAACTTTTTGTGGCATAGTTGTAGATCCACATGCCATTATAAGAATTAGAAAGAACCTGTGTGCTCTTTACCCTTTTTCTCTCAGTGGTATCATTTTGTAAAACTAAAATATAATATCAGACCCATGATCGTGTCACTGATACAGTCAAGATACATACAGAACATTTATATTACAAGGTTTCTGCCTGTTCTGTAGCCACATCCATTTGCTTTCTATTGCTATGTGCTCCTTAAGCCCTGGCAATGACTAATCTGGTCTGTATTTCTATAATTATGTCACTTCAAAAATGTTTTGTAAATGGAATCATACAGTAAATCCCTTTTGGGATTGGCTTTTTTTTGTTGTTTTCACTCAGCATAAATTCTCAAGATTCATCTAGGTTGTTGCATGTTTCAGTAGTTGATTCTTTTGTACTGCTGAGTAGTACTTCATAGTGTGGGTGTGCTTTTATGGTTCTTTCAACCATTTAGCTGTTTAAAGACATCCGGTTGTTTGTAGTTTTTGCTATTACAGCATTATTTGTTGAAAAGGCAACATCTTTCCTCCATTGAACTGGTTGCCTTTGTAAACAAACAGTTGGGTATATTTGCATGAGTCCATTCCTGAGTTCTCTGTTCTGTTCCGTTGGTCTGTGTGTCTGTCCCTCCACCACTGTCGTGGTTTTGGTTAATGTGCTGTATAAGTCGTAAGTTGGTGTAGACTGATTCCTCTCGCTTCTTTTTCAAAATTGTTTTAACTATTCTTGTTCCTTTGCCTATTCATATAAATTCTGGAATAATCTTGTCTATATTTATATAAAAAAAAATCTTGCTGGCATTTTGATAGGAATTGCAGTAGACCTGTATATCAATCTGGGGAGGATTGACATTTTACTAAGTTGTGTCTTTCAGTCTATAAACATGGTATGCCTTTCCATTTATTTAGATCTTTGATTTCTTTCATTAATATTGTGTAGTTTTATTATACATATCTGTGGTGGGTTTTTTTTTTGTATTTTGTTAGATTTACATGTCGGTGTTTTTATTTCAAGCAATTGAAAATGATACATATTTTAAACTTGGGTGTCCATGTGTTAATTGCTAATATAGAGAGACCTTTAACTTTCTCATGTGGATCTTGTTTCCTACAGTCTGGCTGATTGCATTTATTACTTCTAGGGGTTTTTCTATAGATTCCTTGTGACTCTAATTAGATAAGCATGCCATGTATACATAGGGACAGTTTTATTTTTTTTCAATCAGCATGATTTTAATTTCCTCTTCTTGCCTTCCAGCCCTGTGTTGAATGAGAATAGTGACAGAGGATATCTTTGCCTTGTTCCTGATTTTGGGGAGAAAGCATTTCGTTTTTCATCATGTTTGGGCCAATCTCAGTTTACCCAGAGCGATACTGTTGATTAGAAATGTCTGGGAGCTCGCGCCTCCCGTAGACCTTTCCCTTTTGGAACCAGTGTTGTGGACTGGCCCTTGTAGTTCTTATTATGATTGCAAGACACACCTCAGCAGGAGCCTTTGGTGACCTTTGAAAAGATAAGTTTTCTTACATACAGGTCCTTGAGGGTACCCAACAGGTAGAGCATGCACACCTGGGGTTCTGCTTTAAGTGGGGTAGATGGTGAGGTGTGTAGGGTTTTGCAGGTTCACTCTTTATTGGTTAATTTAAAACATAAGAGTGGGAATTAGGGCATGGGAAGGGGAAAGAAAGCTGTCTGATGGTTAATTACTTGTAATAGCATTTTCTAAAAAAGAGTGGGTGAGGGACTTCATGGGTGGGGCAGCCTGGTTCTTTATCTAACTGTGTAGCTGGCTGTTCTGTTAATTCAAGATGGATGCCTTTGAAGTGGATGCCTGGGCGATGCAAAGCTTAATGTCAGGCATTCATACCACAGTCGAAAAAGCTAATTGTCAGGCACTCACACTACACACTATTAAGTGTAGTGTTTATCGTAAGTTTTTTGTGGATGCTTTTTATCAAGTGGTGGAAGTTGCCCACTATTCCTGTCTTTCTGACAGTTTTTATCATGAGTGGGTGTTGAATTTTGTCAAGTGCTTTTTGTGCATTGGTGTGATCATGTGATTATTCTCCTTTAGCGTGTTGATAATGATGGATTATTTTGATTGACTTTTGAATTGAGCCAGCATTACATCCCTGGAATAAACCCCACTCGGTCATGGTGTATAACTCTCTATGTTGCTGAATCCAATTTGCTAATAATTTTTGAGGATTTCTTTGCATTTATATTCATGAGGGCATTTAGCACTATAAATTTCCATTTCAACATTGTTTCAGCTGTATCCTACAAATTGTCATAGGTTTTTGTTTTTTTCATTTGGTTCATACATATTTTTTTATTTCCCTTGAAATTTCTTCTTTGACCGATAGTTATTTAGAAGTGTGTTGTTTAGGGACTCCTGTGTGGCTCAGTTGGTTGAGCAGCTGACTCTTGATTTTGGCTCAGGTTGTGATCCCAGGGTCGTGGAATCCAGCCCCATGTTGGGCTCCACACTGAGCACAGAGCCTGCTTAGGATTCTCTCTGTCTTTTCCTCTGCCCCTCCCTCACGCTCGCTCTCTCTCTCTCAAAAATAAATAAAAAGAAGTAAGTTGTTTAGTTTCCAAGTGTTTGGAGATTTTCTTGTTATCTTTCTGTTTTTGAGTTCTAATTTGAAGCCATTGTGATTGGAGAACTTGCTTAATCATGTTGTAATTTCAGTTCTTTTAAATTTATTGAGGCTTATTTTATGGCTCAATATATGGTGTCTCTTGGCGTATGATCTATGAATATGTGAATAGAATGTGTTTTCTGCCGTTGTCGTGTGGATTGTTCAGTTAGATCCTGTTGGTTGGTTGTGTTGTTGAGTTCTTCTATACTTGTGGATTTTCTGTCTGGATATTGTGTCGGCTCTTGAGAGAGGGGTATGAAATCTCCATCTATATTTGTGCATTTGTCTTATCTTTCCTTTGAGGTTATAGCACTTTTTAGTTTTACATATTTTACAGCTCTCTGGTGCATACACATGTGGGTTGCTTTGCTTTCTTGATGGATTGACCCTTTCTGTCATTATATAATGTCTTTCTTTGTCTCTAGAGATTTTCTTTGCTCTGAATTCTACTTTATCTGATATTAATATTGCCACTTTTTTGTGCTTGTTTTTAATTGTTTGGGGAATATATCTTTTTTTATCCTTTTACTTTTAACCCACCTGTATTGTTATATTTGAAGTATGTTTCTTATAGATAGCATGTAGTTGAATCATGTCTTTTAATCCATTCTGCCAGTTTCTGTTTTTTCATTGATGCATTTAGGCCATTTACATTTTAATGTAATCATTTTTTGTTAGGACTTCCTTTGGATTACCTGAACATTATTTTTTTAAAAATCCATGTTGATTTATCTGTACTGTTTTTGAATGTTTTTTTTTTTTTAATTTTTTAACATTTTATTTATTTCTGAGAGAGAGAGCGTGAGCAGGGGAGGGCCAGAGAGAGAGAGAGGGAGACACAGAATCTGAAACAGGCTCCAGGCTCTGAGCTCGCTGTCAGCACGGAGCCTGACGCAGGGCTCGAACCCATGATCTGTGAGATCATAACCTGAGCTGAAGTCAGCCACCCAACCGACTGAGCGACCCAGGCGCCCTCAATGTTTTTTAATTTAACTTAAATTAAACAAGTTAAATATTATTTCTGTTTATTTAAAAATATTTTAATGTTTGTTTATTTTTGAGAGAGAGCACGTGTGAGTGTGACTGGGGAAGGGACAGAGAGAGGGGGAGATACAGAATTTGAAGAAGGTTCCAGGTTCTGAGCTGTCAGCACAGAGCTTGACGTGGGGCTTGAACTCATGAAGCATGAGATCATGACCTGAGCCAAAGTTGGACATTTAACTGACTGAGCCACCCAGGTGCCCTAAACAAATTAAATTTTAATTTAACAAATTAAAATTGTTTTTTTACTCATTGCTCTAGATATTACATTTATATACATAACTTATCATTGTGTATTGGTATCATCATTTTCCCTGTTCAAATAAAGTATAGGAACCTTCCTTTTATATTCCTTTACCCTCCCCAATTTTATTTTAAAATTTAATTTGGTTGGGGTGGTGGGGGGGGGACAGAGAGAGGGAGAAAGAGAAAATCCCAAGCAGGCTCCAGTGTAGAGCCTGACACAGGACTCAATCCCATGAACTATGAAATCATGACCTGAACTGAATTCAGGAGTTGGACACCTAATTGACTGAGCCACTCAGGCACCTCTTGACTTGATTTCTTCTTCATTCCTGAAGGATATTTTCTTTGGTCATAGGATTCCATCTTGTTCTTTTCTTTCAGCACTTGAAAAATGTTGTGCCACTTTTTTTCTGGCCTCTGTAGTTTCTGATGAGAAATCCATTGTCATCCAGTTATCCTTCTGTGGTTAAGGGGTCATTTCTCTCTCACTGTTTTCAGGAGTTTCCTTTAGTTTAGTTTTCAGAAACTTAATTATGATACATCTTGGTGTGGATCTCTTTGGGTTTATACTGTTTGGGGTTCACTCACATTCTTTTCCACAGGTGGGAAAATTTTCACCATTATTTCTGAGTACTTTTTCAGTCCTCGCTATTTCTTCTTTCTTTTCAAGACTGATGACTTGAATGGTAGATCTTCTGCAGGCCCCTATGTCTGTCCATTTTTCTTTATTTTTCTCTCTGTTCAGCCTAATTTCAGTTGCTCTTTTATTTTCTCTGTTCCCTTCCATTTTGCTATTGAGTCCATCCACTTAGCTTTTTATTTTGATATTTTTCAGCTCTAAAATTTCTATTTTGTTCTTCTTTATATCTTATATTTCTTTTCTAAGGTTATTTGTTTCAAACATGTTTGAATTGTTCAAGTATCTGTGTCATAGTTGTGTTATAATCATTGGCAGATAATTCCAATAAGTCATTTTAGTTTTGGTGTCTACTGATGTGTTTTTCATTGAGTTTGAATTTATACTAATTTTTGGTATGCTGGGTAATTTTTAAAATTAAAACCTGGAAATTTTCACATTCTGTGAAATTTTGGATCTTATTTAAGTCTCTGTTTTAGTTGGCTTTTTTTTTTTTTTTTTTTTTGACACGACTCCAGTAGGGGCAGGGGGCAGCATGTGCTTAGAGGAATTAGATGTGCAGGCTCCCCACTTGGTCTTCCTTGACCCAGACGTAGAGTGTTTTGTTTGCCAGTGGGGGTAGAGGTCCAGGGTTTCTGGAGGTGGCCGTGTGGAAGGGTGCCTTGATACCAGCTGACATGGGTGAAAGTCAGGGCTCCCTGTTTGACCTTGTCAGTGTCACTCTACCATAGAGAGGCTTGAAGTGCCTTGTTACAGCTTGGCGAGAAGTGCAGGTCTGAGCTACTCACCCGGCCTTTGCTGGCCTAGGTAGGACCACAGTTTTTTCTGTAATATTTGTCTGGAGTAGAGGGTTGGTTTTTTTTTCTTTTTTTCTTCTTGTAATAGTCTTCTGTCTTGGTAGGATGTCCCATTTCTAGTCCGTTGGCTAGAGAGAACAGGCTTTTGTTGGGATTTGTTTTGTCTATGCCCGTTGGCGTTCCCAGGTTGCCAGCTTATTCAGCTCCAAGTCTGGGATATATTAGGCAAAAATAAAACCCAGGAAACTAACCGTTGTGTTTCTCCTCAGGGTCTGAGATCGTCTGCCTCCTTTGCACATCCAAGAGACTTATGTTTGTTTTATATGCAGTGTTCAAAGTTTTTATAGTTAAAGGGCGGAATAGGGAAGAGTACATCCACTCCATCATCCCAGAAGCAAACATCTCAGAAGGATCAGTTTTTAACACCCCCCCTCCCCTTTGTCATGGACTGATTGTTTTCTAACATGTAAAAAATGAAGTATGTGGCAAGTGAAATAAAAAACTTATGGTATGCAACTCCCAGATTTTTTTAATCATTAGATTTAGTAGACATAAAGTTTCTGTCAAATTGCGAACAGTTTATAAATGCCTACTCTCACTCTCTGCATATACCTTTTCACGGAGTAGGTACAAACAGTTTGCTCTCCAAGGACTACACTTTGATTAGCCCTGCCTAGGGTATTACTACTTAATTCTTTTTGAAGTTATAAAAGAATGATTAACAGTTCAGCTTAGTTTCTGCTCTACTGTCTTCCTTGTACTTTTGTCTTCAAAGGTGTCCTCAGTGTGAAACCCTTTTAGTCCTTAAGGAGAGGGAATGTTGAGAATTGTTTAGGGCAGCGGTAGCAATAGTGATGAGTGTTGAGAGTGCATCCCTGGTTTTATGGGACCCATTTCTCCTCTAATTTTTAGAATTCTTTTAAATTGTTGTAAATTATAAAATATTTATAAATGTTCATAAGAATATTTTACAGTCATTGCAGTTTATGACCTCTTAGGTTACAGAGAGCAGATGATTCTTTTTAGTTCTGTAAAGACCTCTTTTAGGCTTTGGTATGGTTTTTTGTTTGTTTGTTTTTTTTTGGGGGGTTTTTTTTTTGGTTGACAACCTCAGCTGCAGGACCTAAGGGACACTAGGTAAAGCCTTCTGGAGAGCCATAAAGTGATTTAAAGTCATTTTAAGATGTCATGGTTTTTGCTGTATTTTAGTGTATTTGACAGTTATGACTTCCTTCTCATTAAAAAATGTTTATTTGAAGTATCAGTTCAGTTATTAAAAGAAGCAGAATTTGCATTGCTTTGAGAAAGCCACATGTTAAGTTACTGGGTTGTTCTTTGGAAATTACACATTTTTATAATTTATTATTTTCCTTAAGGTTACATATTCTGGTAATAACTCTCTGGTAATAACTCCTATTTTTCCATCTCTAGGAATGAGCAGGGTTATTAGCACACACTTTACTGTTATTCCTAAGTTCTTGTGCATAGCAGGGACTTGAGAGGTTTAGAGGGCAGCACCGACATGATGGTGAGGGTTGGCTACTTCAGAGATTGACGTCCATCCGTAGCCTTGCTCATAATAACATTGCAGAATTTCATTTAAAAAATTTTTTTAATGTTTTATTTATTTCTAGGAGAGAGAGAGAGAGACAGCGTGAGCAGGGAAGGGTCAGAGAGAGAGGGAGTCACAGGCTGAAACAGGCACCAGGCTCTGAGCTGGCACCCAGCACAGAGTCCGACGCGGGGCTCGAACCCACGAACCGCGAGATCATGACCTAAGCGAAAGTCGAAAGTCGGACGCTTAACCGACTAAGCCACCCAGGCGCCCCAGAATTTCATTTTAATTAAATTGTTTCCATGCAAAGGGAACACTGTCGGATATAATAGGGCTGTTACAGGGAGAGTAGTCATGAAAGTTTCCATTTTTACCCAAATCAGGGACATAAGAAAACTAAGATACCTTTGCCACTGGGCATAGAAAATGATGTTAGGATTGCCTTTGATCTGAAACTTAGGAGGGAATTGAGAAAGTAAAGGGAAGAAGAGGATGGTTAATTGTAGACTAACAGTCTTTGATGAGCAGCCTCTGGGAAACTTCCATGTGCTTGAGACATATGGACACTCCTGGAGAGAAAGAAAGTGGTAGAAGCTGTTGACTGGAAATGCCCTTCAGGAGGGGTAGAATACTGGCAGCCTAATGGCTGGCACTTAACAGCTGTGGGCTTTCACCTTGGAAGGGAAAGTTTGACTAGCTTTAAGGGAAGAGTGACTTGGTTCAGATAGACTGGCATGTAGGCTATTGATAATTTGAGATGAGGCGGTAAAACACAATGTATATAGCACTGACCTGTGCCAAGCACTATTCTAAGGGTTCTATTTATGTTATCACTTAATTCTTTACAATGACCCTTGGGGGTAAATACGTTTTTTTTAAAAAAGCTTATTTATTTTGAGAGAGACTGCACCTGGTGGGACAGAGAGAGGGAGGGAGAGAGAGGGAGAGAGAATGAATCCAAAGCAGGCTCTGGACTGTCAGTGTGGAGCTCCACGCGGGGCTTGAACTCATGAGTCGTGAGATTATGACCTGAGCCGAAATCAAGAGTCAGATGCTTAACCGACTGAGCCACCCAGGCGCCCCGGAAGTAAATAAAGATGAGGAACGGTAGTACAGAGAGATCTGCATCGGTCCTTGTTTCTCTGCGTTTAGCGTGGCAGTCTGTCTCCAGGGGTTTTGGTCCTAACCACCAAACAGACTGCCTTGTTGGACTAGCGTGGACAAGACTGGTAAGAGCTTTGAACAGTATGAACTTTGAAGGCAGCAGGGAGCCATTGAAGGATTTTGAGGGGAGTACTGGTCGACATCAGAATTAAGCTTTGATGTACCCATATTTTAGAAGATTAGAGACAGGAAAATGAGGCTAATGCAGTAGGTCAATTGCCTGTATGTAGGAACATGCAGGTGCATTTTTGGAGATGGAAGCAGTTGTTCTTGTCAGTGGGTTAGAGAGAGAAGTCAGTCACTCAGCCTGTAAGAGGATGCTACCATTAACAGCAGCGGGAAAAGAAACAGTTTGAGGATAGTTAATGAGTGTGTCTTGAGACACGTCCAGTTACAGGTATCAGAAAGGGACTCCCGGTGGAATTATCCTGCAGGCATCATAGTAGCAGAACTTGATCTTGGGAGGACAGGGAAGGTCTGGAGGCACAGATAGGCATGATCAGCTTTGGGGTGGTGAAAATGGGGAGTGGTAGAGAGGACTGAGAAATGAACCCGAGGGGATGCTTGCATTAGGGCTCTAGAGGAGGAGCGAGCCCTTTATGTCCTCATTGAGCAAATATTGGTAGCGTGTTGCACGTCAGATACTGTGACTATGAAGTGTATAAAACAGACGTGGTTTTGTTTTGATTATACAATGTAATGGGGCAGACAGAAATAGAAACAAGTAAATAGGGGAAATGACATTTCAGCTGAGACTCAGAGTTCAAAACGATTTTGGTACAGAGAGCGGTGGCAGGAGGATTCCAGGAAAAAAGAACGGGTGTGCAGAGACCATATCGCTGGGGAGAACTCATTCTGTTTAAAGGAACTGCAAGATCAGTGTGGCTGAGGGGCCGCTGGTGCCACAGAAGGTGGGGTGAGATGAGGGAGAAAAGTCGGCATGGGGAGATGATGCAGGACCATATTCGCAGTGCTATTGAGAGGTTTTGGGCAGGAGAGAGCTCTGGTTTGACTTGTAAGCAGACCACCCCTGCTGCAGTGTGGAGAATGGATTTGGGCTAGAGGGTAGGATGACTAAAAAGGAGGCATGGTGGCCAGTTGGGAGAATTGCAGGGGGCCTGGCCTAAAGCGGTGGCAGTGGATCTGTCTGAGGCCGAGGGAGGCTTTAGTGTCTCAGCAAGCTGCTCTGGTCCTCCCTGCCCTTCTCTTTTGTGCTTCCTTTTTTCACCCTCTTATCATATCATGTATCATATTGACACTGTCATTGTATCCATCTGTGTCCCTTCTAGACTGAATTCCTTAAGCAAGGGCAAGGACCTGAAACACCAGTCCCTGTCAGCTGAGAAGTGACCAGTACATGTTTAGTAAATGAGTGTGGTTACCTTCAGAGGTATGAGACTGTGGTCAGGCTTTATTTAGACGGAGTCTTTTTCTTGTTGTTTTTCTCCCTAGAGAAAATCGGAAAGCTGGGTCTGTTGGTGGCAGTGTTCCAGGGAAAGCGTATGCCGACAGGGCCAGTGTGTCATTCAGAGGTGTTTCTAGGTCTCTGACCATGGGAAAGTCTATGTGATTTCTGTAGCAGAAGAAAAGCCAAGGTGGCAGACCTTCTGAAGAATGACAGGCACCGTCATCTGAAGATGTTCAGTGCTGTTGAGCAGGCAGAAATGTGAACAGCGTTTTTCCACTTCCTTGCTTTCTCTGCTCTCTTCAGTTTCAGCAGAGAGGTAACAGTGGAAATCACATTACAGGGTGGGTAGGAGTGAGTGCATGGTGGAAAGTGGGACAGTGAGTGTGGACCTTTCCTTGAAGGAAGTATTGTGGGGAGGAGGAAAGGAGAGGGTGTAGCTTGAATTGGGGTAGTTGAGGGAATTGTCTTTTAGAACTGGAAGGAGCAGAGCCTGTTCATTGCAAGCAATGGGCTGCTGGTGGTGGTGGCGGCGGTGGTGGCAGCGGCTAGTGAGACTGGGAAGTAAGGAGCATGAGAGTCCTTTGACCAAGGGATGAGGAAGGGTAATGTGGTGCATTGGAGACGGCCAATGCCCATTGAAAGGAGGTCACCAGTAATCAGCTCCTAGGATTTCGCGATTTGAGTGTGCTTATTCAGTGGTGGCAGAGGATTCTAGTTTACCAGAGAAGCCAGGAATCTTGATTTTTCAAGTGAAGTGTCCTGATTTGTAAATGTTGACAATTCGGTTTTTAAGAATATTTTTCTTGTGGAGATGGGAGGGACAAAACCCTCGGGTGCAGTTTGCCTAAAAGTTACCTCTGGAGAAAGGCTTGTGCAGTTGGCTGGTGAGTGTGAAAAAGGAGAGTTGTTTTGTGGATCCAGGCTTCCGAGGCTGCAGCGGATGCAGTTGAGTGTACAAGTGAGGATAGCATCATCCTTGAAAAGGAGGAAGGACCCTGAGAGAGGAGCAGAGGGAATGTGAGGTGAAAGTGAGGTGGAGGGGACTTGAGTCTGAGGAGGTAAGACTGTAGAGTCAGAGGCCAGGATGATGTGGGGTGATCCACGAGGGTGTGCACACAGGAAGGGGGTGAGGGGAGTCCAGGAAAGGAATTGTAAAGAGCGGTGAGGGCTCTTATATCTGGTTACTGTAACATGGCTATACAGTGGACTCAGCCGGCTGTGTTTCAGAACTTTGTCCATGATGTTAATATCCTGGAAGCTGGAGCAGAGCAAGTGGGCAGTGAGACTTATTTAGGGCTAGGGATGGAAAGGCTGAAGATGTCCGAAAGGGTGTAATCACAGAAGTTGTGTGACTTCTACATTGGTAGCTAAGCACGTGAAACTAGAAGCCTTGTAGGTAGAGGAGGAGGGGACTTGGAAGCAGATGGAGAAGAGCAGGTTTGGCAGGGTGAAGGAATCTAAGCATCAGGGGGTCAGGAGATGGGTGATAGTTTGCATCTGGATTTGGTTTTGGGGGACGTGTCAGTTTACAGTGTTGATAGGCAGGTAGGTTGGTGTTTGGCTCTGCAACCAGGATGGAACATGATAGTGTTTGAAATCAGCTTGTGCATTGGAGCCCATAAGATCTCGGGAGGTTGGATGTGGGGAAGAAGATGGTGGATCCAGTGCTTAACATCAACTTACTGGGGAAGCTGGATGGTGCCTTGAAGATCAGTCTCCTAACAAAAGGATAAATCTTTTTGGGGGGCAGAGGTGCTAAGTGAAGTAGCAGATTTTGACCAGTCTACAATTCAGATTTAACTATCACAATATGCTGTTGTACTGTTATGTGAAATACTTCTATATAAAAAATAATATATATATTTACAATCACTTAAGACCTTTATTAACAGGTGCTTGCTGTTGACTTTTTTGGAAAAAAAAAATCAAGGTGTAAACTTTTATTACAAGTTATAACAACGTTCTTAAAAATCTCAACATGATCAGATATGAAACAATTTAAAAACCCTTAAAGCTGTATTGGGGGGAAAAAGGTTTTGTTTTTTTGGTCTTGATAAAAACCAGGCTTTTTTTTTTTTTAAACACATTTGTCATTACCACAAAGAGACGTCTGTAGGTGAAAATAAAAACCCCATGCTGCATAGATAATGCAGATCTGTTTATCTGGTCAGTGGGCAGAAAGCAATCATTTGAGGTCTTCAGCTCATTTCTTGTTAGATGACTGAACCGGATGATGGCAGAGATGGTAAGCTGGCATTTATTCGGCCCCATCCTGATCAGCCTCACTAGCGGACAGATTCTCCATTGCTGGGTCAGCTGCCTTTGTCTCTTTGCCATCTTGGGTTGTTTTGTTTTGTTTTTAATTTACATCCAAGTTAGTTAGGATATGGTGCAACAATGATTTCAGAAGTAGATTCCTTAATGCCCCTTACCCATTTAGCCCCCCCCCGCAACCCCTCCAGCAACCCTCTGTTTGTTCTCCATATTTAAGAGTCTCTTATGTTTTTGTCCCCCTCCTTGTTTTTCCATTATTTTTCCTTCCGTTCCTTCATGTTTATCTGTTTTGTATCTTAAAGTCCTCATATGAGTGAAATCATACGATATTTGTCTTTCTCTGACTAATTTCACTTAGCATAAAACTCTCTAGTTCCATCCACATAGTTGCAAGTGGCAAGATTTCATTCTTTTTGATTGCCGAGTAATACTCCATTGTACATATACCACATCTTCTTTATCCATTCATCCATCCATGGACATTTGGGCTCTTTCCATACTTTGGCTATTGTTCATAGTGTTGCTATAAACATGGGTGTATGTGTCCCCTCGAAACAGCATGCCTGTATCCCTTGGATAAATACTTAATAGTGCAATTGCTGGTTTGTAGGGTAGTTCTATTTTTAATTTATTGAGGAACCTCCATACTGTTTTTTTTTAGTTTTTTAATGTTTTATTTATTTCTGAGAGAGAGAGAGAGAGAGAGAGACAGCGTGAGCAGGGGAGGGTCAGAGAGGGAGACAAAATCCAAAGCAGGCTCCAGGCTCTGAGCTGTCAGCACAGAGCCCGACACGGGGCTCGAACCCACGAACCGTGAGATCATGACCTGAGCTGAAGTTGGATGCTTAACCGACTGAGCCACCCAGTCGCCCCCCTCCGTACTGTTTTCCAGAGTGGCTGCACCAGTTTGCATTCCCACCAGCAGTACTTTGCCATCTTGTGGTTGAGAGTTTTCTGGGTGTCTGTTTCCTTAACTGAAGTTGCAGCGGTACCGAAGCTGAGCTTGCTGCTGACCTTGGGTCTCATCTCCTTGATCTTCCTTCTCTTCTTCATTGCCATCCTCTCTAGCCGATCTTTAGTGAGGAGGACACCTGCAGAGTCTGTAACCTTGGCACTTAGTATGTTTTACTGGCCTGCCTTGTTCTCCTGCACCCTGCTTGTCAGCACCTTCCATCACTTCTCCCTGCACATGAGGTGTGGAAGACTGTGGTCCGCATTCACGCGTCCTCCACTGGTGGTGAGATTGCTGCCTTTGGTGGGGCTGGTGCTTTGGGCCTGGCCTTTGGGAGCACTCTCCCATCCCTCATTCTTTTCCCCACTTTCACTTTTGTGGTAATTCTGCCGGGAATTCCGTGGAGAACCCCTGCCATAGAGAGAGTCTATAATGGTTATGGCCCTGTGGTGAAACTCTGCCAGGGCCTGTCACTTTTGCTGCCTTGGCGCCCTTTTCTCCTTCCACGACATCAACCCCCCCAGTCTCCCCATTGCCTACACTGCGAAGGTACTTCCTGGGATTCTTCTTTATGGCAGTCTAGTGTACAAATACATCTTCCTTGGTGTTATTTCTGTTGATGAAACCATATCCATTTCTTACATTGAACCATTTGACTTTGTTGTGATGGCCTTCGTGTCCCTAGTGGGCAAGGTACGGCTGATGTGAGGCTTCTGTTCCCCGTGCCGCGGCCCGTGGTGCTGGGATTGGTGCCTGCAGCTGGAGTGGCCGGTGGCTGCTTGCAGCTGTGGTGATGGTGACTGGGGCCTGAGGGTGACCTGGCCGGCAGCTGCGGCTCCTCTGGGTGGGAGAGTAACTAGGCCCGTGGCGCGGGGCTGCTCAGGGCTCTCTGTGGTCTGCTCTCTGCTCCTGCTCGAACTCTAAAATAATACATAAAAAGATTTGGACTGAACCTTTTGCTTAGACAGGCAAGGTGGAGCGTACCAGGGGTTCACTTTACCCACACCTACAGAGATTCTCAGTTGCCGGCCCTGACCTGTTCTGTTCTAATTTGCTAGGCACTTCCAGACTTTTGAGAAGTGGCAGTGACTAACCCAGTCATGCCATCACCGGGAACCTGAAAGTACTTGCAGCATCACTTCCTCAGGGGTCAGGGGCTTGTAAAAGGTCTTCAGATTTCTCCTAAACTTTCACCAATGTCAGACCATCAGTTTGTGTAATAATCAGACCTTAAATCAGCGATAACAAGCTCCTGCTTGTCCACTCACCAACTTCCACAAAGAAAACAAAACTTAAAATGAATTTAGAGATGCTTTCTCCTCCTCACCTGATGTCCACATATTTCTTTTTTTTTTTTTAATTTTTTTTTTAATGTTTTATTTATTTCTAGGAGAGAGAGAGAGACAGCGTGAGCAGGGGAGGGTCAGAGAGAGAGGGAGTCACAGACTGAAACAGGCTCCAGGCTCCGAGCTGGCAGTCAGCACAGAGCTCGACGCGGGGCTCGAACCCATGAACCGCGAGATCATGACCCAAGCAAAAGTCGGACGCTTAACCGACTAAGCCACCCAGGCGCCCCTCCACATATTTCTTTTTAAAGGTTTTAAATGTTTTTATTTTGAGAGAGAGAGAGAGAGAAGGGCAGGGAGAGAGAAAGAGAGAGAATCCCAAGCTGACTTGTGGAGCCTGATGCAGGCCTTGAACTCAGAAACCATGAGATCATGACCTGAGCTGAAATCACGAGTCGAATGCTTATCCGAGGAGCCACCCAAGTGCCTTAATGTCCACATATTTCTGCATACAGATACTACTGGGAAAGTAAGAGTAAGGTAAAACATTTTTTTGCATTATTAAATAATTGACATTTTTATTAATAGAAAAACAATAACATGTTTGTGTGGTTAAAAACCCTTATAGTACCAAAAGGTATACAGTGAAAAGTAATTTTTCTGTCTTGTTTTTTCTTTTTTTAAACTTGTCAGTGGAACTCACAGGTATTTCTGGGCCAGATGAGAGTTGACTCAAAATTTTTTGTGTGAATTAGAATGTAATGAGGGGATATGATAATTAACCTAGAGAGGAAAGAAATCCATCAATTGGATGTGATGCTAGTAGGCATTTTTTTTTTAAGTTCAATTTGGGGTACATTTTGAAAATTGGAAGAAAGGAGGGAATGTATATTTTGAAAAGAGAAGATTCTGTGGAGACCAGGGAAGCTGGATGGACTTAGGGAGAACTTAGGACACTTAGTGTTGGATATAGAGGTTAGGGTAGCTTATGTCAGAGCAGAGAGAAGTGCACAGTCACTAAGCAGGAGTTTATTTGAGTCCTACACTGGGCCAAACTTATTTTCTCCAGAGATGCAACATGGAAGCTAAAAACAGTAGCTAGATTCAGATTGGGCAGGAAGATGGAAATAGGTAGTAAAGTCAAAGCAGACTGGGATTTAGTGACTTATATTAAAGTAGTAAAAATAGAATTCCTGGAAAATACCGTTGAGGACTTGAAACCTAAACCAAGCCCGATGGATAACTTTTACACTGTTCTCCTACCTTTGAATATTCTCTACCCTTAAATACTGTTGAGCTGTAACAGAGTTCCATTTATGGACTTGAAACTTCTGTATGCCTGAGTGTGCTGACCTAGGAAAGAGGATTTCTACCAGAAGGAGAATAAGAGAAGGGAGGTCTCCCCACTTTGTGTTCATGCACAGATGGCACCAGTGAACCTGAGGTTATGCTTTTTATCATGTAACTCTTTGGAAGAGGCCTTGTAAAAAATACTTGGCCTAGAATTTCCCCAGGCAGAAATTTTCATCGGGGAGTAGTTGGTCTCTCTTCTTCCTATATAATTTACCTCTCACATGGTGTGTTGACCAGATCTCTGGGGGGCAGCCCTTCACACCCCTACACTGGAATAAACTTTATCCCATTGCTTAACAGCTTAGCCTTCTGGCCTCTCCCTGTACTTCCAGAGAAACATCTTTCTAAGACTTGCGTTTTTCATCCTCACAGAGTCCCCCATTCCACTCTTGCACCTTCATGCTGTACTCCAGTGACCAATCTTAGTCAACTTCTCCGTTGCGATCTTTAGCTGTAGGTGTAGAATTTAGCTCTGCTAGCTTATGCGAGAAGTAGTTAGTTGGAAAGGAATTGGCAACACAAAGAACTGAAAGGACTGCTAGAGAACCAAGGTGGGTAACAGGCAGAAGCCGGAGAGAGTGGCAGGAGGCTGCAGGGAGAGCTGCAAAACAGCATTACAGGAACGATCTGGTCGGCGTGTCACCTGGGATGATGAACTCCACCTGCTTATTTGAACTTCGCAAATAACTTGCTCAAGATTTCAGGCCCCTGGAGAGCACATTTGGTGGGCTGAGCCTGTGTAATGCTAGGTATACCAGTGGCAACGGGAGGGATTTAGTTGCAAGAACTGTCCAGAATCCCCATGGCCTCCATAGTAGGAAGGTAGGCACATGGATTTACACTGTCAGCAAGACTATAAGGCAGAGGAAAGGTAATTCTACAAAAGAAAATTAGGAAGGGGAAGCATATGGGTGCTGGGCAGCTAAAAAAGAAATATCTTCTACATGCCCACTTTCAACATTAAAAAAAGTCATAATTTTCCACATCATAGTACTTCATTTGTGTGAGACAAATAATAACAGTATTTATTTAATACTTAGCTATGTACAATTTATACTCTGATCCTAGCCCCTTTAATGTTCACAACAATACTGTAATGTGGGTAATCATTTGTGTGAACTTACCTGATAGAAGGTGTCAGAACCAGGTGCAAACCCAAGTAGTCTGGTGTGGTATTGCCTCTATGCTATTTTAAAAATTACCATGAGTTAGTTAATCCTTTTAAGTGAATAAGGATTTTATTTTAGAGTTTCTGTACATATTTTTAATCAATGTTTCTCTCTCTGTTTTCAGTACGCATGCATGTTATACAATTTACTCAGAGTTAAGGCAGTTTTTCAACTTCCTAAGGCTTCTTGGACTGTGCATTAGGAGTCACTGGTTGTCCTTGTAGTTAAATGTGGCTCTCTCAACCATGGCTTTTGCTCTTCCCTGCTGTGTGGTATTCAGTGATGGACCCTGAATTATCGAAGGCAATCATGGAAGTCTTATTACCTTTGATAGAGATTGATTCAGAAATGGCATGTTATCATTTTAGGCTGAAGGCAGTTTACAGAAGCTTCTAAAAAAGACTTTTGCCTTGACTTGTGCATGGGAAGAGGTTACCTCCCCATGTAGACATTGCCACATGTGAATGTAAGGCTCTGAGCTGCTCTGGCAGTCTTGTTTTCAAACTCAAAGAGGAAAGTAGCTCAAGAAGGTGGCAGAACTGAGACAATTGAAGAGGAATGGAGCTAAAACTGCTAGGTTAAACTGTCGCTGAATTTCATCCTACCCCAGAGTACCGGTTATGTGAGCCAGTAAGTTTCCTTATTTTTAAGCCGTTTGAGGTGTTCTCTATCATTTAACAGCTGAAGGTATCCCAGCTGATGTCATGATGCAGAACTGCAATGAGAAGAGTTAACAAGATCTTTTCTGCTGGATGTTTGAAGTAAAATTATCAAGGTAATATTAAATAGGCTAGTACCCTAACCTGGCAAGGTAAAGACAGCGTGAATCAGAGTTGGAAGGACCTCGACCTTAGTTTCTACTTTGCCATTAACAATCTGTGTCACCAGATTTAAATTTCCTTATCAGTAATGACAAGGAGGTTGCCCTGGATACATTGTAATGCCCTTTTCATCTCAGATATTCTGTAATTTTGGAACCCATGAAAAATACCCAGTTAAACTTAATTATGAATTAAGAAGATGTTTTTTGAAAAGCAGTGAGCCAGCTTAGATTTTTACTATAATCTAGTAGTGCCAAGACACTCGATTTCTACAACTTGTCTATAAGTAGCACTGGTAAAGTCTTTTAACAGTGTTATTAAAACATTTTTTCATTCTGAGAGCTTAAAACCAGAGAACTTTTTTTCTTTTAGTTTCTTAAAGATTTTTCAGGTTGTTCATTCTCTCTCTGTGTTTCTTTTAAAACTTTTTAAAATTGTAGAATATATGTGGAGGTAGAGAAAATAGTATAATGAACTTCCTGTATTTCCATCCTCTTACCTCAGGAATTACCAACATTTTTATAGTCTTAAAACCAGTAACTTTTAAGTGCTTACATTTGACTCTTCTAGACAGAGACTTTTTTCCACCTAAACTTTGGAGCTAAATTAGGCCTTCCTTGCTTTTAAGGTTTTAGTTGCCTGCCTGTGTTTATTTACTATTGTTCTTTCTGGCATCAAAAGAAGTTACAACACTGAAAACTTTATATTACCAGTGTGGGCAAACAATTGTGAATATTTAGGCATTCGTGTCTATGCATGTCAAGGAAGGATGAGTCATACTGTACTAACATAGAACCCCCAAATATCAATGTCTTAACACATCTTGTTGGTTTTGTTACTGGTTGGCTGGGGACTCTGTTATGTTTCAACCTCCTCAGGGACTCATATTGAGGGAGCAGTTATTGTTTTCGTATGTTGGCAGCATTGTCATAGAGGGATAGAGAATCGAGTAAATGATGCACTGTGTCTTTAAGCTTCTTTGCGGAATTAAGGCATGTCATTTCTATTCACAAGTCATGGGTCAGAGAAAGTCAAGGGGATGGGAAAGTGCCAATCTGCCATTGCCTGTGAAGAGAACCAGAGAAATTTGGTGGATAGCACTAATGACTGTCATAGCATCATGGGAAATAGAAAATCTCATCTACCTTTGAACTTTAATCTGTTAATAGCTCGGGCTTCAAGACTTACCCTTTAAGACCAAGTGTTGGCAATGATATTAAAATTAACCTTATTGTTTTCTTAACTCTCCCTTATTTTAAATTAAGGAAGTTAATTTAACCAGTTAAGTCCAAAACATCCTCAGAAGAGGAAATGCCAGTTACTAGATTGGATCCTTGGCTCATTCTGGAAGATAAAGATTTTTTACTTCTCTCAGGTGATCTAGTGCCTCAGTGAAGGGGCAGAATAATTACAGCTTCTTTACTTTCTGTTAACTGAAGACCTTCCTCAGCCCTGCCCCTCCTCCTTTTTTAAGTAGCATTTTGGATTTGAATTCTTTAAAAAAATTTTTTTAATGTTTTTATATATTTCTGAGAGAGATAGCATGAATAGGGGAGGGTTAGAGAGAGAAGAGACACAGAATCTGAAGCAGGCTCCAAGCTCTGAGCTAGCTGTCAGCACAGAGCCCAACTCAGGGCTTGAACCCATGAACCGTGAGATCATGACCTGAGCCAAACTTGGACGCTTAACCGACTGAGCCACCCAGGTGCCCCTGGATTTGAATTCTGATGTGGGTAAAATCCCAGGTCAGACAATTGGAATATTTCAAATGAGGTTCAGGATTCTAGATCGGTTCTCTTTGTTTGTGTCTTTTACTTTTGGAAGCTGGGATTAAAACAAATAGATTCTGACCATCCCATATGAGTTATATCAATTATAGCACCAGTCACGTTTATATCACCTTCTGGAGGAAACTAAGCCTTACAACCCCTGTTCATAGGTCCTCTTGGTTGGTCATCTTTTATACCCCTCAGAAGTGTGTACCGGACTGAAGGCAGTCAGGTCACTAGTGGCTACTGTGACATGACCTGGCTTGAAAAGATAAGTGAGGCCACCTAGCTCTTCTCTCTTTCCAAGAAATTAACTTCCAAGGTTGAGACAGATGTCTGGGTTTCAGGCATGCATTCTGTAGGATAGGATTCTGTGCTTGATATAGAGACCCAGGTAAGAGTAGCTGAGAGATACTTATTTTTCACTATTTAAATGTAGACAGCTCATGGTATGGTACCTCCATGATTTTCCAGATTCTTGGTTTCAGCTTTTTTTTTTTTTAATTTTATTTATCTTTGAGAGAGAGAGAAAGAGAGAGCACGAGTGGGGGGGGTGCAGAGAGAGAGGGAAACACAGAATCTGAACAAGGCTCCAGACTCTGAGCTGTCAGCGCAGAACCCAACATGGGGCTTGAACCCATGGACCATGACCTGGGCTGAAGTCGCATGCTTAAACTGAGGCACCCAGGTGCCCCATTGGTTTTAGCTTTCTTATCTGCCCTCCTGGACTGTAGTCTTCATCCTCACAAACTAAAATGGAGCTTGAGCCATCACATTTGTATTCCAGCTGGAAGGAGGAAGAACAGAAGGAATATTCTCCAGTCCTTTTAGACACCTCTAGAAGTTGCACATAAGATTTCTCTCCTATTTTATCAACTAGGTCTTCACTGCAAGGGATGCTGGGAAGTATGTCTTTATTCCAGCAGTCCACATGTCTAGTAAAAATTGGGGGTCTGTAACTGCAAAAAAAGGGGGCATGAATATTGAGTGACACTTCTTAGTCTGCTTTACATATCTTGAAAATAAACTGTTGCTTGAGGTGGTCTCTGTGCTTTGGTATGGAGAGAGTCTAAATATCCTCTCAACATTTCCTTCTTTCATTTTATGCCCATTTGTATTTGAGTTTCTGCTCCACTAATTGTTCAGCCAGACTAAACAAAGATTTACTTGTTAATTTATTTAACATTTTATTCATGTACTTCAAGTATGGTCCTAGCTATTGAAAAGATACAAAAATGAAATAGTGTGTAATTTCTCCCCTCAAGGAGTTCACAGTTTGGCAGAGAGAAGATGTATAAGTAAGTATTAACAGTTTAACGTGTTAAAGGTGGACAGTATACCTACTAGGATGACAGAGAAGGCGCCTAGCTGTATCGGCTACCTCTTTTCTTTCTGCAAGTCATAGGAAATGAAGACCCACGCCTTGGCAGGGCTAGTGTCAGTCCAAATTCAGAGATTCTTTCTTACAAGAACTTCCCAGTTCTACCCTGTCAATGAACAGAATAAAAGCTTTTTAAAAATAAATCCCCAAACTTATTACAGTAAAGAGCAGTATATATATAACTGTATGTACAATGCTTTATGTCGTAGAAAATTCTTCTCATTACCATCCCTAGTTTTCCACATAGTCCAGTTACCTAGTTTGATCAAAACCAAGTTTTCTTTTGAAAATTTCCTTATGTGACAATTTTTCATGGACTGACTTACCAGTGGTGTTTTGTTTTACTTAAAAATTTTTTCATGTTTATTTCTGAGACAGAGACAGAGAGAGAATCAGAAGCAGGCTTGAGGCTCTGAGCTGTCAGCACAGAGCCCGACGCAGGGCTTGAACCCACGAGCTGTGAGATCATGATCTGAGCTGAATGAAGTCCAATGCGTAACTGACTGAGCCACCCAGGTGCCCCTGTTTTACTTTAAATCTCATCCTCATTTACTCTTATTGTATGTCTTTAAAACGTTCATCTCTGGGGCTCCTGGGTGGCTCAGTTGGTTAAGCATCTGACTTTGGCTCAGGTCATGATCTCATGGTTCATGAGTTTGAGCCCAGTATTGGGCTCTGTGCTGACAGCTCAGAGCTTGGAGTCTGTTTTGGATTCTGTATCTCCCTCTCTGCTCCTGCCCCCGCCTCCCAAGCAGTCTGTCTCCTTCAAAAACAGATAAACATTAAAAAAAAAACAAAACTAAAAAGTTGATCATTGGTATTAGTGGTGCTTTAGGGGATATCTACACAATAAGCTTACATTGAAATGAATTTTTATACAGAAGAATTCATGTCAGTTAAAGTGCTGTCAGTTTATGCAGAATACGAGGAATAAAATGAGATTAATAAAGCATTGTTCCTACAGCCCATCTCTTCGTGTGTGGAAATAGCTTTATTTTTCAGACTTCCTCTTTGAAATAGTATTTTCTTATTTTACCTGGAGCCCATTACTACCATTGGGCCTCTTCTCTGTGCTCTGTCAGAGTATGTGTTCATTGTATGAGTTGAAAGCACTATCCATAGTAGATTATTTGGATTAATTATAGCTCCTTTTTTTTTCTTTTTTTTTTTTTTAAAGAGAGTGCATATGTTTGTGCTTGCTGGGGCAGAGGGAAAGAGAGAATCTTTTTTTTTAAAAAAAATTTTTAATGTTTTATTTGAGAGAGAGAGACAGCATGAGCAGGGGAAGGTCAGAGAGAGGGGGAGACACAGAATCTGAAGAAGGCTCCAGGCTCTAAGCTATCAGCACAGAGCCCGATGCGGGGCTTGAACCCACGAACCATAAGATCATGACCTGAGCTGAAGTTGGATGTTTAACCGACTGAGCCACCCAGGCACCCCGGGAAAGAGAGAACCTTAAGCAGGTTCCGTGCGTGGTGTGGAGCCCAATGAGGGAGAGGCTCTGTCCCACGTTCCTGCGATCAACAACAGAGTCGGAAAAAAGAGTCAGATGCTCCACCAGCTGAGCCACCCTGGCCGTCCCTATAGCACCTACATTTTAGTTGTTAATTCCTTACTATCTTGATATCATAACACTATTGGGACTGTCCCTCCCCCCCAAAAGTTTTCCTGTAGGAGAATTATAGTTGACCTTTGAACAACATGGATTTGAACTGTGGAGGTCTATTCATGTGTGAATTTTTTTCAGTAAATACAGTACTGTAAATGTGTTTTCTCTTCTCCCTAAGATTTTAACATTTTCTTTTCTCTGGCTTAAATTGTAAGAATACATTTATATAATACATATACAAAATATGTGTTAATAGACTGTTTCTGTTATTGGTATGTAATAACTAAGTGTGGAATCAGAAGTTACACTGATTTTTGACTCTGGGAGGGATGGTATCTCTTATTCCCATGCTGGTTGAGGGTCAACTATATTTTCAAAAGTGGAAGGTAGGAAAGACAGATTATCAGAAGCTTTTGGAGAAAGCAGTGATTAGGAGACAAAGGGAATTATTTTTTTATATTGATTATGATGAGCCCTGTGCTTAATATTATTCCCTTTAGATTCTCTGCTTTGAGTGACGTAAGTTGTATAATGACATCCCAAATAATATTTGATATTTTTTATGTTTAAATGTGCAATTAATTCCTAGGATTTGAATTGTCTTCCATGTACAATTGTTTTTTTGAAGGACATAGAAAATAGTTCTGAAAGTCATTATTCTGGAACAAATGGAACATTGTTTGTGTTTTATCTTCAGTTCTGTGTTTTATCTTCATTATTCCTGGAACCATGGAGGGGTACTTTTACAGAATAATAGAGAGAATTTCAGAGAATAGACCAACTATATAATATAAGTCCAGTACAAAATAAAAACCTGGAGCCCTTATTAAAAGCCTTTGAGTACTTCAAGACTGTGACAGCAGACCATTAAACCCAGTGCAGGGTCCTTCTAAGTTTGGTGCCTTTGTGATGGCATAGGTTATGGGTCTGTGAAAATATACTGCAAGGAACTCTTAGAATTCATTTAGTGCAGGGGCACCTGGATGGCTCAGTTGGTTAAGCATCTGACTCTTGGTTTCAGCTCAGGTCATGATCTCATGGTTTGTGGGTTCGAGCCCCTCATTGGGCTCTGCACTGATAGTGTGTAGCAT
Organism: Proteles cristata cristata; assembly: GCA_017311185.1. Classification (NCBI taxonomy): domain Eukaryota; kingdom Metazoa; phylum Chordata; class Mammalia; order Carnivora; family Hyaenidae; genus Proteles; species Proteles cristata. Next base: position 385,132 of record JAESUZ010000945.1, read on the forward strand.
GCTTGGGATTCTCTGTCCCACTCCCATTCTCTCTGTCTCTGTCTCTCTCTCAAAAACAAAAACAAACAAACAAAAATTAAAATTATTATTGGTTACTCTCAGTGGTCATAAAAATAATGACAAGAGTTGAAGTAAATAATCCCAAAGATTTTTAACCTGAACTGTTTACTAATTCACCATCCAATAAGGATTTTTGCTTTTAAAATCTGTCATAGTTTTTGCACTGCTGCAGAATTTATTGGCTTAGATTTAAATCTCTTTATTTTCTTATAAATTCTTTGAGATCTCTGATGGGCCTTGAAAGGACCCACAGGAAGGGGAATGAAGAGAAGCAAAGGGCTGTTATAATCTACAGTGTAGAGTAACTAACTCTTTATATGGGAGAGTGGTGCTCATGTCAGTGCAGCGCAAGTCCTGTTACTCATAGGACATGAGGAAGAATAGGCAGCATATGTTTGTTATGAAAAGTCTGCTCTGCACATTCTTTGTCACTATAGTTTTAGCCATTAATCACAGTTTCTGGTTTGCTTTTGCAGGATCACGTTTATTGTGGTTGCTGATAGAAATAAATGGAAGCAACCAGCTACTTAACCATGATTCATGTTTAAATCACTTTAAAATATGAATATTGACCCTATGGTAGCTACTTTTGGGTCTATTTTTGTATCTTATTAGCTTACATGGTTTTGTGTGGTGTGTTTTGTTTTTTGTGTGTGGTTTTGTTTTCTTTTTTTGCTAAATAGATATTTAGGTATTTAATTAGATATATATATTTCAATAGATATTTATTAAGGCTTGTATTCTCCAGAGGAAAAGTTATCTGATGTCCTGGACTCCATAAACAGTTCAGAGAACGTGACACATTCTAATGTTCTAAATACAAATCTAAATATTACAGTTTAAACTTCATCTCAGAAGGTCTTTTGGAGTAAATGATATGCATTGTATGTTTTAACTCATAGACAATGAAATACAAATAAGACCTGGTCCTCTAGCATTGTAGGCTCAGGTGAATACAGTAGATAGCCAGCTGAAGAGAACTTCCAGAAAAGTTTATGAGGAAAAAAACTGTTCATAGTCTGTGAGACTTGAGAACCTGATGAGGTTAAGGGAGCTGCCTCCCCATAACAACAAATAGTAAGAATATACACGCTTCTAAGTGAAATAATTTGGGAATCATCTTTTACTGGTTTGCTTTTTGTGTGAAGTTGCTCCCAAGAACACAAAATCTACTTTACTTAATTTTCAATTTTTAACTGACTTTTACTATAGTCTGGTATCTACCTAATGAGGATTTGCTTGTCTGCAAGCTGAGACCTGTGATGTGGAGACTGGCCACCTACACCATTAGGGTAAACACCAAATGGGACGTATTCCAGTTTGAGAATGTTGCCCTTTGCAAAAAGGCTTTGAAATTTATTGAGTGCCTTAGAGGTGACATTCAGTAATGTTAACGTGACAAACATTTATGGAATATGTATGATGTAAAAGGTGCAGTGGTGGACTGAGTGGGTGATAGAAAGATAAGACGTAATTCCCGCTTTTAAGAGATTAGACATAAAAATAGCTGTAGTTAGAATAACAAATGTGATTCATGACTTAGTCATGGTTTGATAGTTATTAAGCACCTACCACTATGAATCAGGCGCTGTGCTCGACGCTGCATTCAGAAGTGCCTTCAAGGACTCCACATCAAATGGGTGAACATGGCATACAAAAATACAGCTGATGACATCAATGCAGATGGTACGGAGGGGGAAGTCTGAGGAGGTTAGGACCCGCTCTTTTGAGTCCCAGCAGTGCGTCAGCAGGCACAACCCTAGGGCCTGCAAATATAGGAGCTCTGCCTTTATGGACTTTTGGCCCGAATGTTGTGTGAGTTTGACAGATGGACAAGCAGAGACCATATGAGACAGCAGGAACAGCATGTGTGGAGACATGGAAGCGAGAGGCAGCGTGGCATGTTTGGGGACCTAGGAGTTGTTGGATGTGACTGAAGGGCAGGCACCTGATGGAGGTGCAGAGCAGAACTGAAGTGTCGTGGAGGTATGTTGGGCAGAGTCCCAGAGGTGCTGCTTGGGATGCTGTTCTGGCTGGCGGCTGGCCCTTCTTTCAGGTCACCTCTCAATGGCGCTGTCTTAGAGAAGCCTCTCCTGATCACCCAGCGTAAAGGACCTGCCTGGTCACCTACCAACATGCTCCCTTCCTCTTTATTCATAGAGCGTTCCTTATTAGCAGACACTTTTTGTTTATTTTTGTGTATTGTCTGTATTCTAACACGTGATTATATTCTATGAGAGGAGGAACCTGGTCTGTCCTGTTGATTGCTGTATCTCCAGCACCTAGAACCTAGCATAAAGCTGGTATTAAACAAATGTTTATGGAGCAAATGTAGGTATGGATTTTTTTACTATGAATTTTGTTGTTTGAAGGCTTCAAAACAAAATTCTGTGAGTTATGTCTATCAGTATTTATGATATTAGAGATAAAAACTGAGACACTTAAAAAACATTAATTCATTTAAAATAATAAGCCCATTACCTGTTAACATAAATAGATTTTTATGAAAATAACTGCTTGCAAAACAAAATTAGTGAGGAACATGTCCTTGTTTTACATTTGTGTAAATCTCATTGATGTCTGGCTTCTCACAGCTACATTCTTGCATCTTCATTTGCAATCCTTCTGTTGTGATATCACATGTCATATATCCTTTGGAACTCAGCTACTCATGACACAATGAGAGTAAACAGGCAAATATTTACTAGGTATTAGTTTACAAATAGTTTTGACCTTGCAGACTCCGTAAAAGGATGTTGAGAATCCCTGGAGTTGGTTTCTGTGTTACCAATTTAAGATCTGCTGCAATAGGTGGATGGTTTTGAAACTTTTTAGTGGCAGTAGTACATTTGCAGGTATCTTCTGCCAAGCTCCAATGTATAAAACAGATAAAGGTGCATATGTATTGGAGGTTAGGGAGGAGAAGGAGGGCCACGGGGGGCCCTGCTTTTCTGTTCTCATTCCCTTGGCCTTGCTGCTAAATTGATCACAGGTTCAATCCCTCCATCCTGGGAATACTGTGTGTGAGAGAAGGAGGCAGGCGAGCATGCTGTGGAGATTTTGCACTCTACCATAGCTTTGCTTTCAGTGATTTCTTTCATGGCAAGCATAGGAATACTTGTATTAATATTTTCTCAAGGCCATTTTCCTTTAAGTATGTTATCGTTGGTTTGCTTTCATAAAAAGATTTAATTGGGGTGCCTAGATGGCTTGGTTGGTTGAGCATCCAACTGGATTTCAGCTCAGTTTTCATGGTCATGATCTCACGGTTCATGAGATTGAGCCCCGCCACCAACGCTGAGCCTGCTGGAGATTCCCTTTCTCCTTCTCTCTCAGCCCCTCACCCACTTGTGCTCTCTCAAAAACAAACAAAAACAAAAACAGTTAAAAAAAAGAAAGATTTAATTGCACGGTGCCTGGGTGGCTCAGTTGGGTAAGCCTCTGACTCTTCAACTTGACTCAGATCATGATCTCAAGGTTTGTGAGATTGAGTCCCAGTTCCCGACAGAGTTCAAAGCCTGCTGGAATTCTCTTTCTCCCTCTCTCTCTGCTCCTCCCCCATGTTCTCTTTCTCTCTCTCTCGCTCTCTCCTCTCTCTCTCAGAATAAATACTTAAAAAGATTTAATTGCAACCAGAGACTTAATTTTGTTTTAGGGGTTTACTTTTCCAGTTTTGTGTAAGTAAGAAAATTTAACTGAAATTTGCAGTGACCTTTTAGAAGTATTTATGTCATCAGACATCATCTAACTCAGGTTTTTTAGATAATTTGCTGTCTTTCATGTCTGAGAGTATGTAAAGTAAAATTTAGTCAAGCCCTAGTACATCAAGATGAATGTAACGAGCTTGAGGAAGTCTAATTCTAGTTGCCAAATAGCAGAAGAGTTCTCATTGTCTGGAAAATGGAGGAGAAAGCAGCTAGCAGAAGACAGGACTTGGACAGTGCTTAAGCATTCTTCTTACCAGTAGCTGATTTTAGTATGTCACTGTTGTCTGCCTCAGGCAGCTTCTCAAGTTAGTCTGTTACATGAAACCATTTCTAATTTTTTGTCTTGAAAAAGAGGGTCACAAGTTTCCTATAAAGCTTCTGCTGTTGCATGTAAATCTTGTCTTTAAGTTTTATAGGTTCTGTCCTTAGGGAGTTTTCTTTGACATACAACATAAAGTGGCTCTGCTGGAACATTCATTCATTACATTACTACATTATATTACATTACTACATTATTTATTACCTGCATCATTAAAAAAGAGAGATCGTCTATTGTATATAATTATGACACAGTGTTATAAACTCTAGCTTTATTGTCTACCTTATAAGACATGGAAGGAAAAATTGAGTAATACAGAAAAAAGCAATGAAAATGATTATAGGACTGAAAAGTACTGTCTTGGATTTGGAGTTAAATATTTTAAGGCATGATTTAATAACTCAACTTCATACATGATTCTTCTTATGAAAAGAGAAAATCCTGTTTTAAGTAGTTTTAAACAGAGTAGTAGATCTCCATAAAAGATAGAGTGAAATATAATTAGACTAATTGCCTTCTAGCTTAGGTTCAACATTCGTAAGAACTGTCTAATAGTGATAATTAAATTCTAAGTATCTTTGGAAATATAAAAGATAATGCACATTTAACCATTTTTCAATAAATATTTAATGCCTACTTTGATCACGTCATAAGTTTATTTTTTTTAGCACTTTTTAAAAGTTTAAGTTATCTTTACACCCAATGTGGGGCTCGAACCCACAACCCTGAGATCAAGAGTCGCTTGCTCAGGGTGCCTGGTAGAAAGCATGCAACTCTTGATCTCAGGGTTGTGAGTTCAAGACCTACATTGGGCATGGAGCTTACTTTAAAAAAAAAAAAAAAGTCATGTTCTTCTGACTGAGCTAGCCAGGCACCCTCATAATTTTATTTTTAAATTCCATTTATTTGAGTTTTTGAATAGGTAGTACCATAACTTTTTGAGCATCATCTCCGGTTACTGATATTAAAATGTGTTCCTATTTAACTGTGGGCGGAGTCATATAATATTAACAGGTCTATAGATTGCTTGCCATCCTACTACACATCAAGAGAGGAATACTCATAGTTGCTTATAATTTTATGTTTAATAAAAAAAAAATAATTGGTATAATGTTGTGGGGAAATACTAGGCGCCTTACTTCTGATACTTCTACCTGACCAGTCAGTTTCTTCTTTCTTTCCATTGCTGTCACTGCTTTATATGATACAGGTCAGTTTTACTTATGTTTTTTATTTGCTGTCTGCACCTCTCCTCCCACATAGAGTTTTTAAAGCATTGATCTTTATTTAGTTTACTGATAAAAGCCAAGTGCTTTGAACAGTGTTTGACAGATACTTGTTAATTGAATGAATTACTTTTCCTTTGGCTTTTAGAAGTAGAGATACATTTCTTCTGGGGAAAAATACTCAGCTGGAGGACTATTCAAATATATTTAGAGGCTTCAGTTTTTGGAAATGTGGCAGACTACAGTTTTTTTTTTTTTTTCATAAGTTTCCCTTTATATAACATTAAAAACACTGGACCAAATATTCAAAATAGTTTTTAAAATGCATAGTTGAGCTGACAAGCAGGGATGGAAATGCCTCGGGGGTCAAAAACAATAAATCTTGAATCCAGAGAGGTAAACTAATGTTGATACTGACTGCTATGCTGGGGTTCTGGTATCTGTAGGTCCCTGGAAGCCTAGAGCGTTGGATTTTCAGGGTGACAATGGAGTACTAGGTAGAGTGTAGGGATCAAGCAAGACGAGAAAATGTATGGTCTGTGTATAAAGCTGAAACTCTATGAAAGGTGTTGGCGGGTAACCTTGGAAAAAAATTAGACACTTTTCCCATAGTGAGGGGTGGGGTAAGTAGGAGTCGGTAAGGAGGGTTACCTGTCTCAGCCTGTTTTTCATTGGGGAGAGGAGTTTTCCCCTGCGAAATGGTAACTGCAAGTCCACTTTCACTGGATTTGGAGTTGGAGCTCATACTGCTTGAATGGAGCAAACAACAACAACAACAAAACCAACACACCCAAGCCAAGAGTTTTGTGAACAGTGGTCTCAGGTTATTAGGACTGAGAAGCAAATGGTTTCTGGAGGAATATAGGTAACACAGACCTCAGGGCATTGGCACAAAGTTTCTAAGAACATGAGTTCACAATTAAAACATTTCAAATAAGTCACATTAACTTAATCAGCAGAGCTAGGAAACCATATAGTCAGACATTCAGAAACTGCGGATACTCTAGTTGTTAGGTACAGAGTATAAAAATATGGCTAAGAGGCAAGAGGCTAACAAACATAATTAGGCAAGCTGAATACAGCAGTGTATAAAGGAAATACTGCACATTGAACAAAGGGTTATTCCAAGAGGGCAAGCTGCGTTCTGCATTAGAGAATCAATGAATGTGGGGTGTCTGGATGGCTTAGTCAGTTAAGAATCGGACTTTGGCTTGGGTCATGATCTCACAGTTCGTGAATTCAAGCCCTTCATCGGGTGCTGACAGCATGGAGCCTGCTTGGGATTCTCTCTCCCTCCCTCTCTGCTGCTGCTCCTCACTCACTCTTGCTCTCTCTCAACATAAATAAACTTAAAAAAATCTGTTAATGTAATCTACATAAACTATTTTTTTAAATTTTTATTCTTTTTATTTCTGAGAGAGAGTGCGAGCACGTGTGAACAGGGGAGGGTCAGAGAGAGAGGGAGACACAGAATCTGAAACAGGCTCAAGGCTCTGAGCTGTCAGCACAGAGCCCAACACGGGGCTTGAACCCACGAACTATGAGATCATGACCTGAGCTGAAGTTGGCTGCTTAACCGACTGAGCCACCCAGGCGCCCCTACATAAACAGTTTAAAACTTAAAAAAGTATCATCCAAAATGATGCAAGAAAAACATTTGTTAAAATTTAGTACTCTTTTAGGATACAAAAAACTAAGGAGAGAAATTCCATAACCTTTTTAAAGTATTCCTTTATAAATCAGCAACAATATAAGGATGGCCCTTGCTACCTCACCTGTCCAGCATTGCACTGGAGCTGCTAGTCAGTCAGGATGGAAAAAAAAAAGTTACAAGGCTTTATAAAGAATGAACAAAATGGTCTTCCTTAAAGTCAGTAGGAATACTGTCAGAGGCAGTTCAAAGCCAGATAAATTTTTAGGGTTTATAATAATAAGTTGCTGAATATAAGATCAATATAGTAAAATCACTATTATTACGCTAACCTAGCAGCTCACAATAAAAAAAAAAAAGGATACTTGACAGCAGTAAAAAAAAAAAAGCTACCTAGGAATAAATATAAAAAGAGGCGACAAGATCTTTATATAGAAAATTATAAAAGTTATCTTGGAAGGCATTAAAGAAGATCTAAATAAGTTTGGGAACCAACTATATTTATAGGGAGAAAATATGTCTTCTAAACATATCAATTAATCTGTATTAATATATAAGTTCATTATTATTTCAATAAAACCCCTGTAGAGTATGGCTTTATTTGTTTTGTGGGACTTGAGAAATTAATTCTAAAATTTATTTGGGAAAGCAAATGGCCAATAATAGCCAAGATATTTCTGAAGACCACTTGTCCTACTAGATATTAAGACTAATGTGAAACTATAGTAATTGAGATCATGTAGTAATAGGGCAAGGATAGACAATAGAGAATGGAAGAAAATCGAGGTGAAAAAACAACTGTACATACTTGGAAATCTATAACAGAGTTAGTGTTACAAATCAAATAAGGAAATGGAATACTCACTAAATGGTGTTGACATTGTTATTTAGCCACATTGAAAAAAAGATTTCAACCTCACACCATATTAAAAAACTAATTCCAGATGAATTAAAAACAATTGTGAAATGATAAACAGAAGCTTTCAGAATAAAATACTAGAGAGTTTCATGACCTCAGGCTTTCTTAACTAGATGCTAAAAGCAAAATAGTTGCAGGGAAAGGTTAATAAATGTGGCTATATCAAAAGTAAGATCTTTTATTTCTTCTTTACAACAGAGTGTAGAGACTAGTTACACGCAAAGAAGTAGAAGATATTTTTTTGGAAATATTTCTAATAGATACAATTGACAAATTTTTATCACAGTAATATACACATATATGTGTATATATCTATCCATACACACATATATGACGGTGTGAGAAAGGTAAATGGGCAATAGAAAAGATAAACTGTTTCACAGAAGAAAAATGAATAGCGATTAAATATTTGTCAACAAGGAAATGCAAATGAAAACTATATTGAATATAAAACTTGGACAGTATCAGGTATACCACTGCAGTGCTCTATGGCAGAAGTCAATAAACTTTCTGTAAAGCTCCAGATAGTAAATATTTTAAGCTTTGCAGTCCATTACAGTCTTTGTTGTAGTTCCTCAGCTTTGGTGGCACAGTGCAAAAGCAGCTATAAACCATTCATAAAGAAATAGAATGGGTGTGGTTGTGTTCGCATAAAATTTTGTTTATAAAAATAGCAATTTGCCAACCCTCTCTGGCACCAAAGACAAGTTAGTCAGCTATTAATACAGCATGTGGACAAACCTTAAAAACATGGACAAAAAGGTAGCAGGAGACTGTAGTCTATTATGATTCCATTTCTGTAAATCCTGGAGGTAGGTGATAAAGGCTAGAGATTTATGTGTTTTACCATGATTACTGGGACTTGACTGATTTTGAATTCCAGTCGTGACAAATTCTGTGTGACTTTGGCCAAATTATCCAACCGTTTGAAGTGTCTGTTTTCTTTTCTGTAAGGTGATGAGCAGAACAGTACCTAGCTCACTGGCTTGGGAGAGGATTTTTTTTTTTTTTTTTTTTTTACAAATAGTTTATTGTCAAATTAGTTTCCACATAACACCCAGGGCTCATCCCCACAAGTGCCCTCCTCCATGCCCACCCCTCCTCCCCCCCACATCCACCAGTCCTCAGTTTTTGTCAGCATTCAAGAGTCTCTCATGGTTTGCCTCTCCCCTTTCCCCCACCATTTCCGCCCTTCTTCTCCCCCTTGGTCCTCTGTTAAGCTCCTCCTAATCCTCCTATACGTGCACACATATGATATTTGTCTTTCTCTGCCTGACTTATTTCGCTCAGCATAACACCCTCAAGGTCCATCCATGTTGCTACACATGGCCAGATTTCATTGTTTCTCATTGCCATGTAGTATTCCATGGTATAGATAAACCACATCTTCTTGATCCATTCATCTGTTGATGGACACTTAGGCTCTTTCCAGTGTTTTAGCTATTGTGGAGAGTGCTGCTATGAACATTGGGGTACATGTGCTCCTATGCATCAGCATTTCTGTATCCCTTGGGTAAATTCCTAGCAGTGCTATTGCTGGGTCATAGGGGAGTTCTATTGTTAGTTTCCTGAGGAACCTCCACACTGTTTTCCAGAGGGGCTGTACCAGTTTACATTCCCACCAACAGTGTAGGAGGGTGCCCGTTTCTCCACATCCTCGCCAGCATCTAGAGTTCTCTGATTGGCTCATTTTAGCCACTCTGACTGGCGTGAGGTGGTATCTCAGTGTGGTTTTGATTTGTATTTCCCTGATGAGGAGGGATGCTGAGCATCGTTTCATGTGTCTGTTGGCCATCTGGATGTCCTCTTTGGAGAAGTGTCTGTTCATATCTTCTGCCCATTTCTTCACTGGGTTGTTTTTTTTCGGGCGTGGAGTTTGGTGAGTTCCTTGTAGATTCTGGATATCAACCCTTTATCTGAGATGTCATTTGCAACGATCTTTTCCCATTCCGTTGGTTGCCTATTAATTTTCTGGGTTGTTTCCTTGGCTGTGCAGAAGCTTTTAATCTTGAGGAGGTCCCAACAGTTTATTTTTGCTCTTGATTCCCTTGCTTTTGGGGATGTGTCAAGTAAGAAGTTGCTGCGGTGGAGGTCAAGGAGGTTGTTTCCTGCTTTCTCCTCTAGGGTGTTGATAGTTTCCTGTCTCACGTTCAGGTCCTTTATCCATTTTGAGTTTATTTTTGTGCATGGTGTGAGAAAATGATCTAGTTTCATTCTTCTGCATGTTGCTGTCCAGTTCTCCCAACACCATCTGTTAAAAAGGCTGTCTTTTTTCCATCGGATATTCTTTCCTGCTTTGTCAAAGATTAGTTGGCTGTATACTTTTGGGTCCACTTCTGAGTTCTCAATTCTGTTCCATTGGTCTATGTGTCTGTTTTTGTGCCAATACCATACTGTCTTGATGATGACAGCTTTGTAGTAGAGGCTAAAGTCTGGGATGGTGATCCCTCCCGTTTTGGTTTTATTTTTCAGGATTACTTTGGCTATTCGGGGTCTTTTGTGGTTCCATACAAATTTTTGGATAGTTTGTTCTAGTTTTGAGAAGTATGCTGGTGCAATTTTGATTGGAATTGCATTGAATGTGTAGAGTGCCTTAGGTAGTAATGACATCTTAACTATATTTATTCTTCCTATCCATGAGCATGGAATGTTTTTCCATTTCTTTGTGTCTTCTTCAATTTCCTTCATAAGTTTTCTATAGTTTTCATCATACAGATCTCTTGTATCCTTGGTTAGGTTTATTCCGAGGTATTTTATGGTTTTTTGTGCAATTGTGAATGGGATCAGTTTCTTGATTTCTCTTTCTGTTGCTTCATTGTTGGTGTATAAAAATGCAACCGATTTCTGTATGTTGATTTTGTACCCTGCAACTTGGCTGAATTCTTGGATCAGTTCTAGTAGGCTTCTGGTGGAGTCTGTCGGGTTTTCTATGTAGAGTATCATGTCATCTGCGAAGAGTGAAAGTTTGACTTCCTCTTTGCCAATTCTGATGCCTTTGATTTCCTTTTGGTGTCTGATGGCTGATGCTAGGACTTCCAGCACTATGTTAAACAGCAGTGGTGAGAGTGGGCATCCCTGTCGTGTTCCTGATCTCAGGGGGAAAGCTCTGAGTTTTTCCCCGTTGAGGATGATGTTAGCTGAAGGCTTCTCATAGATGGCTTTGAGGATGTTTAAGTAGGTTCCTTCTATCCCAACTTTCTCGAGAGTCTTTATTAAGAAGGGATGCTGTATTTTGTCAAATGCTTTTTCTGCATCTATTGACAGGATCATATGGTTTTTATCTTTTCTTTTATTGATATGATGTATCACATTGATTGATTTGCGAATGTTGAACCAGCCCTGTAACCCAGGAATGAATCCCACTTGATCTTGGTGGATGATTCTTTTTATATGCTGCTGGATTCGATTTGCAAGGATCTTGTTGAGAATTTTTGCATCCGTATTCATCAAGGATATTGGCCTGTAGTTCTCTTTTTTTGCTGGATCTCTGTCTGGCTTGGGAATCAGTGTGATGCTGGCTTCATAAAATGAATCCGGGAGTTTTCCTTCGCTTTCTATTTTTTGGAATAACTTGAGAAGAATTGGGATTAATTCTGTTTTAAATGTCTGGTAGAATTCCCCAGGGAAGCCATCAGGTCCAGGGCTCTTATTTGTTGGGAGATTTTTGATCACTGATTCAATTTCTTCACTCGTTATGGGTCTGTTCAGGTTTTCTATTTCTTCCCGTGTGAATTTTGGTAGTGAGTGTGTGTTTAGGAATTTGTCCATTTCTTCTAAGTTGTCCAATTTGTTGGCATATAATTTTTCATAGTATTCCCTGATAATTGCTTGTATTTCTGAGGGGTTGGTTGTAATAAGTCCATTTTCATTCATAATTTTGTCTATTTGTGTGCTCTCTCTTTTCTTTTGGATAAGTCTGGCTAGAGGTTTGTCAATTTTGTTTACTTTTTCAAAAACCCAACTCTTGGTTTCATTGATCTGTTCAATTGTTTCTTTGGTCTCTATGTTGTTTATTTCTGCTCTAATTTTTACTATTTCTCTTCTTCTACTGGGTTTAGGGCGTTCTTGTTGCTCTGCCTCTAGTTCCTTTAGGTGAGCTGTTAGATTTTGGACTTGCGCTTTTTCTAATCTCTTGAAATAGGCCTGGAGAGCAATGTACTTTCCTCTTAGGACTGCCTTTGCCACATCCCATAGATTTTGAATTGTTGTGTTTTCATTTTCATTTGTTTCCATATATTTTTTAATTTCATCTCTAATTGCCTGATTGGCCCATTCATTCTTTAGAAGGCTGTTCTTTAACGGGAGAGGATTATGTAACAGTGCCTGTGAGTGTGCTTAGCTCTCAGTAAGTGCTCAGTAGCCTTTACTGTGCTTTCATTCTCTGTCTTTAACTTCTCTACCCTCATTAAAGGAAGGAGTAGTCTTCCTAGCCTTAGGAACTGTAGATATTTTTTCATCCATAGCCTTCTACTGCATATGGCAAGTGGGACCAATAGTAAGGCTTGAGTAATGTTTCATTTCTTTTACTTAGCACAGTTTATGAGACCCTCCGATGTTTTTTAGTGTCACGTTTAAATCATGAAACTCCCTGAATCTTCCTAAACATTGACAGAAACAGCTTAACAGTATCACTTTGCCTTCCTCTGCAGCATTTTGCATGGTGAACTCCTTTTTGAGAACTTGGTTCTTTTTCGGTTTTATGTGTCACTCTCCAGATTCTTCTCTGACCTCTTAGACCTTCCGGTTCTTTAAATGTGGATGTTCTGCTTACTCCTAAAACATGACTCTTGAGCTTCCTTAGCTGAAACATGAAGATAAAACACACTTGAAAGGTTTGTTGTTAGCCTAAAACTTTCTCATGCACAGTCATCTCTAGAGGACCTTCTACCCATAGATTCTGATTGGTGTGGAGTCTTGTGTGAAGACAAACAGAGCTAATGAGTAGTTCTCTTTCATTTGAGCAGCAGGGATACGTGGATGTAATGTATGGCACATTGCAGCAGTCTGACAGTTTTTTCCCTCAATCTTCTGTCTGTGGCTGCTGTTTTCTCTGTCCGTCAGACCACCTGGAATCCCTTTATCACAGGTATTCATGGTAACTGTGTCCTCCCTAAGGACAATGACATTGTCTAGCTCTTTGCTCTCCTGGGATCTGGTAAATGCTTGGGATCTAGTAAGTATGCATTATTAAATTAAAGTTAACTGAATGAATGTATTCATGCCTTGATTTTGTTCACAAAACACTAATGTTTGCAATATTTGGCCTGCCACAGTAGAATGTTTAATTAGCTTTTAGCTATCTACAACAAACTTAAAAGTTAGTGTTTTGTCTTTCAAAGAATTCTAAATATATAAAAGTAAAAGAAATAGTAGAATGAATCTCCTTAAACTTGTATCCATCTTCCATATTCAACAAAGGTTAAGATTTGCCACATGTGCCTTACTTCTCAATCCCCTCTACCCCTGATCCTCAAGCCCAAGTATTTTAAAGTAATTCAAGACATCATGTTGTTTAACCTCTAACATTCTTCAGTGTGGATCTTTAATAATGAGAACGTTCTCAAATCTAGCCTTAGTGCTCTTGTTATTCCTGATAAAACTAGCATTAATTCCCTAGTGTCATCTGATACCCAGTCAGATTTCCTCAGTGGTCTCTAAAATGTCTGAGTTGATTTGTAGATTCAAAAGTCAAACAAATCCAAACATTACATTTGGTTTCTGTGAAAAAACTCTTCTGTGGGGAAATAAAATGATACCTATTTTTTATTATTACTCTCTCCTCCTTTGCTCTTTTTAAAATAGCTCTCCCTCCAGATTAAGGTTCTTTATCATAACACATAAACTTTGCTATATCATGTAAATCTTTCATCTTCTTCTTTAAGACTGCTTTGCTGTTCTTTTTTTGGTAATCAAGCACTTCATGTATATAGGGCAGTACTACAGTTAACAACATAGCAAAATGCAAAACTGAAAGTTATAGTTAAATTTAACTGTTCTCTGCAGTGGTGTTAGGACTTCTCATTAAAGCTGTAAAATTATTTTATATTCATTAGAAAGTATATGGACTTTGATAATGTTTAAATGTATCTTAACTATTTTAGTTATTCTTCTTGAATTTATAGTTATAAGAAGGAAGCTAAATCCAGGCTGGAACATAGTAGGTATGTTTGAAGAACTCTCATCATATGTGAACTTAATTCTAAATTCTGAAAAGCTAGAATAGAGACATTTCATCTGCAGAAAATTATCTTTTAGTTATACTTTTATTAGTGAGAAAGAAAAAGACATGAAACTGTTGAGTGTTAAGTAGGAAGGAAAGAGAACCCCAGTGTTCAGAGGTTTTAGCAGAATACAATTGGGAGAATTCAGTGGAATTGGAAAAAAAAAATGTGATGTGTTTTGAGCTATTGATGTGAATATGGCAGGATTCTTACAGGGATTTTTTTTTTCCCAATAATTTTCCTGTTAACTTTCTTTTACATTCTTTTTTTTAATTTTAAAAAATATTTTAGGGGCACCTGAATGGCTCAGTCGGCTAAGCATCTGACTTCAGCTCAGGTCATGATCTCGCGGTTCATGGATTTGAGCCCCACATCAGGCTCTGTGCTGACAACTAGCTCAGAGCCTGGAGCCTGTCTTCGGATTCTGTATCTCCCTCTCTCTCTGACCCTCCCCTGCTCTCGCTGTTTCTCTCTGACTCTCAAAAATAAATTAAAAACATAAAAAATTTTAAAAAAATATTTTATTTACCTTTGAGAGAAAGAGCAGGAGAGATCAAGTGGAGGAGGGGCAGAGAGAGAGGGAGACAGAATCTATGAAGCAGGCTCCAGGCTCTGAGCTGTTAGCACAGAGCCTGACGCAGGGCTCGAATCCATGAACTATGAGATCATGACCTGAGCTGAAGTCTGATACTCAACCAACTGAGCCACCAAGGTGCCCCCTTTCTACTACATTCTTGAATGTAAACATCCTGATATCAGAGGTTGTTGCTTTGTTTTGTTTCTTGGTTCTGAGATCAGGAAGCAGATCCTATCATCTGTCCCCAAAGAACTGAAAAAAATTCCAAGAAAAGGCACTCGGGATGCTAGGGCCTTGTATGGATCTCAGCTATCAACTAGTGCCTCGTATGGGCCTCAGTTAGTGCCAGTGCAGAAGCCATCTGAGACTAGGGGAAAACCAAATTGAGGGAGTGAGGTGGAGAAAGGCTATTCACAGAAACAGAAGGCAAGGGGCCAGAAAGTTGAGTAAAATCAGCAGGAGAGAATGCAGAACAACCACTAACTTTATAAGCTAAGAAACAAAATTAAGTGGCATTAGAGAGAAACCAAATAAGTGGGAAATCAAATTAGGAAAAAAAAGAAAACCCACACAAAAAAATTTACCGAATTGCTGACTGGGTAAGGAAAGAAGATGAAGGGTATGTTTTGCATTGTGTGGTACTTGTGATAAGTCATGGCTGACGAGATCACTGTCTTTCTGTAACAGGCCAGTCAGTACACAAGAGCTTTGTTGTTTTCTTTTGTTCTTTTTCACATGGTTAACTAAATATTTCAGATCATTATCTTGGGCCAAAATCTACCTTCACTTGTGTTTTCATCTGGTCTGTTGAGCAAATTTTAAAAACTTTTAGTTCTTAAAAGGTCATGTTTTAGGTGAAGTAGTTCTCAAAAGAACCTTCCTGTTTGCAGTTGTAAAAGACAGCTAAATTTTACCTGAAGGTACTGTCGTCCTGTGATATTTTTGCTTCTCAGATGATCCAGTTGTGGAAGCAGAAAACTATGCCACTGAGCTCTGGGGAATGCATGGGGAAGGAAAAACAGGGAAAAGGGAGTGACAAGAGAGATTTCCATTTAGTCTGCAAATTGTTTTTGGTTTTTCTCATCCCTAGCCCAGAGCCAAGAGACTGTGGGATTGTTTGTTATCCAAACTGGCCATAGCGGTGCTGGTGGCAATAGTATAGTAGCTGCCTGCACTCTCCAAGTGTGGTTTGCCCATTTCTGGTGAATTCTTTATCCACTCTGGTTGGCCACTTCAGAAAGTATACGTGTTGCCTTTGTGTGTGTGTGTGTGTGTGTGTGTGTGTGTGTGTGTGTGTGTGTGTGTGTGTGTGTGTGTGTTTTGATCTGTGGGCCAGCAGTCGTGTGTGGTTAACATTTGAGAATCTCTGTTTCAAATCTAAGAGTTAAAATATTTTTTTAATAAAAAATTAAAAACAAAAGTACAGTAGCAGAATCTGCCTTTCCCTCGTGTCTTCACACTTTCCCCGTTTTCTTGTGTCAGTTAGCATTAGTTGTGACTGCATGTAAAAGATCCCTGCACCCTTTTTTCCTCCCTTTAAAGGTGCTTTAATGGGGACATTTTCCTCTCTGGATGTGGCAGCTGTTTGGTTCAAGGACTGGACATCTCACTTCTGCTTTCCAGTCCTTAACCTCGTAGCTTGCTTTCTTTCTCAAGGTCATCTCATAACGCAGCTCCATCCTTCCCATTCCTATTCCAGGCCGGAGGATAAATGAAGGAGTAAGGGCAAAGGGCCCCTGTCCCTGTGAAGTCCTCACCCTTTCAATATCTTTTCCATATTCCCACCAAATGATTGCTTATTTTATCTTATTGGCTACCTTCATCTGCTGGGCAGACCAAGAGAGGTAAATTGCCGCTGTTACTAATAGAACAGTTTTATGTATAACACAGAAGAGGAAAATAGGTATTTAGTGAGACTAGCAGTCTGCTACAATTCAGATCTTTAAAAAAAATTTTTTTTAACATTTATTTATTATTGAGAGACAGAGAGAGAGACCAAGCATGAGCTGGGGAGGAACAGAAAGAGGGGAAGACGCAGAATCCGAAGCAGGCTCGAGGCTCCGAGCTGCCGGCACAGAGCCTACAGATCTTTTATATAAAAAAAGTTCCAGTATTATTGAAGCTGTTCCTTCCCTCCTCAGAAATACCCATAATGTGAACTTTACATATTATATTCCTGTATATTACTATGTCTTTACAATATATGTTTGTGTTCATGGATGTTTATTTTAATATGTTTTAAAACTGTATATAAATGAAACATACTATGATACATATATTGCTTTTTTCGTTCAACTGTGTTTACCTATATTGATGCACACGGTTCTAGTTTAATTTTAACTGCTCTATATTCTTCTGTCACAGTTTATTCATTTTCCTTTTGCTGTACATCTAGGCTGTTACCTCCCCCCGCCCCCATTATAAACCATGCTGTAGTCTTTGTGCGTGTCTTCTTGGAAATATGTGAGAGAGTTTCTCCAGGGTATGTACCTGAAGTGGAATTACTGAGTAATGGGGTAGTGTTTTCTTCAGCTATTCTTGATAATGCCCAACTGCTCTTCAAAGTGGCTGTGCCAAATTACACTTAGAACAGCATTGTATGAGTGCCCCATTTATTCCTTACTAACATTTGTGTTTTGCCAGTTTGATGAGGTCACATTCATTTCCCTTAATACTGTTGAAGTAGAACATATTTTCATGTTCATTGGCTCTTTATGGTTCCTTGCTGGTGATTTACCCATTACCATGGCAATTTTCACTTGCACCTTATTGCTTGTTTTAAATTGAGGTTGTTTTTATTTTTAAGTTTATTTTTATCTATTTAAAAATGTTTTTTATCTTTATTTATTTTGAGAGTGAGAGAGTAGGGAGGGAAGGGGGGAGAGAATCCCAAGCAGGCTCTGTGCTGGCAGTGGAGAGCCCACATGGGACTCTCTCTCATGAACTGTGAGATCATGATCTGAGCCTAAACCCAGAGTTGGACTCAACCAACTGAGCCCCCCAGGTGCCCCGGAGAAATTGTTAATACATTCTGATATTAATCTTTTCTTATTAATTTCTTTTGTGGATATTTCCTCCCTAGTCTTTGGCTTATCATTTAATGATCTATGATGATGTGTTATAGTGTAGTGCCACCTTTGTCGTGTATCAGGTTTGCATGATCATTTGGGTCTGATTCTGGACTCTCCATTTTCTTTTATGGTCCTTTGATCTGCCTCTGCCCGTGTATCACACTGACTTAGTTGCTGCAGCTTGGTATATGGTAGAGTTCTCTCATCCTGTTCAAACTTTAATTTGCTCTGATGGCTTTGCTCTTCCATGTGATTTTACTCTGTTTTTAAAGTTCTATGTATAAGAAAAACTATGGAGATTTTGATTGGAACTGTGTTAAGTGTATAGATGAATATTGAGAGAATTTATTTTGTTACTAAATTATCCATATTTGAGCACACTATTTTCATTTGTTGAAGAGTCTAAGCAATTTTCTGGTTATTATCGGCAAAAACAATTTATGGAATTTTGCATGTTGAACTTGTATCAAGCAACCTTGCCAAAGGCTCTCATTAGTTCTAAATGTCTTTATTTTCTTAGATTTTTCTATCTTTTTTTTCTTTTCCTTTCCAATTCTTAAATCTTTTGTTTCATACTCTTGTTTTACTCTTCTGGACTTATAGTACATCATTGAGAGGACGAAATGATAGAAAACATTTTTATCCTTTTACTGATTTTAAAGAGAATGCTTCTAGCACTTTATCAATAACTGTTTTGTTTACTGTAGATTTGGGGCAGATACCCTTCATCAGTTTAACAAAGTTTATTCTTTTTTTTTTTTTAATTTTTTAACGTTTATTTATATTTGGGAGACAGAGAGAGACAGAGTGTGAGCAGGGGAGGGGCAGAGAGAGAGGGAGACCCAGAATCCGAAGCAGGCTCTAGGCTCTGAGCGGTCAGCACAGAGCCCGATGAGGAGCTCGATCTCATGAACTGCGAGATCATGACCTGAGCTGAAGTTGGATGCTTAACTGAGCCACCCAGGCATCCCAACAAAGTTTATTCTTAACTTGAGTTTTTTTTGGAATTTCTTTTCTTTTTTCTTTTTTTTCTTTTTTTTTAATGTTTTATTTATTTCTAGGAGAGAGAGAGACAGCATGAGCAGGGGAGGGTCAGAGAGAGAGGGAGTCACAGACTGAAACAGGCTCCAGGCTCTGAGCTGGCAGTCAGCACAGAGCCCGACGCGGGGCTCGAACCCACGAACCGCGAGATCATGACCTAAGCGAAAGTCGGACGCTTAACTGACTAAGCCACCCAGGCGCCCCTCTTTTTGTTTTAAATACCATGAATGGGTACTAGGTTGTTCTATTTCAGGTAAAATGTAAGTCCAGGGCAACTATGTAGTTCCACTTACTCCCACCTCTATTGTTTGCTCTAATTTTTGCATATATTACATCTTCATATTAAGAAATTATGTAATACAGAGTTAGAATTTTAATCAGCCATATGTTTTTTTAAGCAAGCAAGAGGGAAAAAGCAGGCTTTTATGTTTACTCATATATATATCATTGCTTATATTCTTCATTTCTCCTTACAAATCTGGTGTCATTTCCCTTCTGCCTGAAGAACTTCCTTTATAGCATTGCTTGTAGTGCAGGTCTGCAAGAGATGAGTTGTATTGGCTTCTCTTTCCCTGAAAATTGTTTTGTGTAATGAGAAGTCAACCATTACTTTTCCTCTGTATATAATATGTCTTTTTTCATCTGGCTGCTTTCAGCATTTTCTCTGTACCTTTAGCGTTCACCACTTTTTTTTTAAGTTTATTCATTGTTTATTCATTTATTTTGAGAGAGCGCGCGTTAGGGAGGAGCAGAGAGAGAGAGGGAGAGAGAAAATCCCAAACAGGCTCTGTGCTTGAACCCATTAAACTACCCAGGTGCCCCTAGGGTTCAGCGCTTTGAATATGATGTGATGTAGTTGGGATTTTCTTTGTATTTATCTTGCTTAAGGTACACTGGACTCAGATTTGAAATTTTATGTTTTCTCCAAATTGTGGACATTTTCAACTATTATTTTTGCATATGCTGTTCTGTATATTTGCTATAGGATTTTTGTATAATTTTCTCCTTTTGCGACTCAGATTTCACATATATTAAACTCTGCAATATTGTACCATAACTCACTGAAGCTCTGTTTATCAAAAGATTATTCTTTCCTCTCAGATCTTCAGATTGGATACGTGCTTTTTTTTTCTTTTCTTTTTTTGATAGAGAGACTGGGCAGGGGAGGGGCAGAGAGAGAGGGAGAGAATCCTACGCAGGCTCTGTGCTGTCAGTGCAGAGCCCAGTGTCAGCCCAATCCCACGAACCATGAGATCATGACCTGAGCCAAAATCAGGAGTCAGACACTTAACCAACGGAGCCACCCAGGCAGGCGCTCCAGATACTTGCTTTTTGATTTACTTTTCAATTGACTGATCCTTTACAGACATACCTCATTTTATTGCACTTTGCAGGTGCTGTTTTTTACACACTGAAGGTTTCTGGCAACCCTGTGTTGAACAAATGTATTGGCACCATTTTCCAGTGGCATCTGTTCACTTTGTGTCTCTGTGTCATATTTTGGTAATTTTTAAAGAATTTCAATCTTTTTCATTATATTATGTTTGTTATGGTAACCTTTAGTCAGTGAGCTGTGATGTTACTATCATAATTGTTCCCAGGTGCCACAAACTGTGCTCACAGAAGACAGTGAACTTAACTGGTAAATGTGTGTGTTCTGACTGCTTCCCCTCTCTCCTTTTCTTTGGGTCTCCCTATTTACCAAGACACACACACACAAAAATGAAATTAGGCCAGTTTTAACCCTACACTGGCCTCTCAGCGTCAAGTAAAAGGAAGAGTCACGTGTCTCTTGCTTTAAATCAAAAGCTAGAAATGATTAAGCTTAGTGAGAAAGGCATGTTGAAAACTGAGGCTGAAATCTAGGTGTATTCTACCAAATAGCCAACATGTGAATGCAAGAGCAGAGTTCTTGAAGGAAATTAAAAGTGCTACTCCAATGAAGAATGATAAGAAAACCAAAGAGCCTTATTGCTGATACAAAGGAAGTTTCAGGGGGCACTTGGGTGGCTCAGTCAGTTGAGGGTCTGGCTTCGGCTCAGATCATGATCTCACAGTTCGTGGCTCTGTGCTGACAGCTAGCTCAGAGGCTGGAGCCTGTCTTCGCATTCTGTGTCTCCCTGTCTCTCTGACCCTCCCCTACTCATGCTCGCTCACTCTCTCTCTCTCTCTCTCACAAATAAATAAAACATTAAAAATTAAAAAAACAGAAAGCAAAAACAACAAAGGAACTTTTCGTGTGTCAAGCCAGCCACAACATTCCTTTAAGTCAAAACCTAATCCACAGCAAGATCCTGAGTCTCTTCAATTCTGTGAAGGCTGAGAGAGGTGAGGAAGCTGCAGAAGAAAAGTTTGAGGCTAGCAGAGGTTCATGAGGTTTAAGGAAATATGCCATCTCTATAAAAAGGCAAGCAGCGGGTGCTGATATAGAAGCTGTAGCAGTTGATCCAGAAGATGTAGCAAAGCTAAAGAAGGTGGCTGGCCATACTAAACAATAGATTTTGAGTACAGACCAAACATTCTATTGGATGAGAATGCCATCTAGGAATTTCATAGCTAGAGAGAAGTCAGTGCCTGGTTTCAAAACTTCAGAGGGCAGCCTGACTCCCTTACTGGGGGCTAATGCAGCTGGTGACTTTAAGTTGAAACCAGTGCTCGTTGATCATTCTGAAAATTCATGGGAAGAGGCTGAATTGTCAGTATTAACAGGACTCTGGACGAAGTTAGTTCCAGCGCTCATGGATGACTTTGAGCGGTTCAAGACTTCAGTGGAGGAAATAATTGCAGATGTGGTGAGAATAGCAGGGGAACTTAAGAATTATGTTAAATCTACTCTGCCTGTGCTCTAGAAATGGAACAAGGCTTGGAGGACAGCACATCTGTTTACAACATGTTTTACTGGATATTTTAAGCCCGTTGTTGAGACTTACTACTCAGGAAAATAAGTCCTTTCAAAATGTTACTCTCATTGACAGTGCACCTGGTCATCCAAGAGCTCCAATGGAGATTTACAGTGAGATTAATGTTTTCATGTCTGCTACCACAACATCCATTTTCAGCTCATGGGTCAAACAGTATTTTTTACTTCCAAGTCGTCTTATTTAAGAAATACATTTTGGGGCACCTGAGTGGCTCAGTCTGTTGAGCACCTCTTGTTTTCTGCTCAGGTTATGATCTCTGGGTTTGTGAGATTGAGCCCTGTGTTGGGCTCTGTGCTGGTGTTGTAGATCCTGCTTGGAATTCTTTCATTCTGTTTCTCTGCCCCTCCCTTGCTCATGCTTGCTCTCTCTTTCTCAAAATAAACAACAAAAAATACATTTTATTTCGCTGTATATCTGCTATAGATTATGATTCCTCTAATGAATCTGGGCAAAGGTCATTGAATACCTTCTGGAAAGGATTCTGGGTGCCATGAAAAACAATTCGTGATTCATGGGAAGAGGCTGAAATGTTAGTATTAACAGGACTCTGGACGAAGTTAGTTCCAGTGTTCTTAGATGACTTTGAGGGGTTCAAGTGGAGGAAATAACTGCAGATGTGGTGAGAATAGCAAGAGAACTAGAAGTAGAGCCTGAAGATGTGACTGAAATGCTGAAATCTTCATAAAATTTGAACGGATCAGTTGGTTCTTACAAATTAGTAAGGAAAGTGGTTTCTTGAGATGGCCTTTACTCCTGGTGAAGATGCTGTGAAGATTGTTGAAATGACAGTAGAGAGTTTAGAATATTATATAAATTGAGTTGATCAAAAAGTATTACGATTTGAGAAGATTGACTCTTAATTTGGAAAAAAAAAAGTTCTACTGTTGTTAGAATGCTGTCAAACAGCATAGCATGCTACAGAGAGATTGTTCATGAAAGGAAGAGTCAGTTAATATGGCAGACTTCATTGTTGTCTTATTTATTTAGTTAGTTAGTTAGTTAGTTTTTGAGAGAAGGAGGGCCAGAGAGAGAAGGAGACACAGAATCCAAAACAGACTTCCAGACTCCTAGTTGTCAACACAGAGCCTGATGTGGGGCTTGAACTCATGAACCGTGAGATCATGACCTGAGCTGAAATCGGGAAATCAGACGCTTAACTAACTGAGCCACCCCGGGGCCCCTTCATCGTTGTTTTATTTTAAAAAACTGGCACAGCCACCCCAACCTTCAGCAACCATCACCCTGATCAGTCAGCAGCCATCAGCATAGAGATAAGATGCTACACAAGCAAAAACATTAGGACTCTGAAAGTTCAGATAATGGTTAGCTTTTTTTTTTAAGCAGTATTTTTAAAGGTATGCACATTAGGTTTTTTTTTTTTTTAGACATAATGTTATCGCATACTTAATAGACTATAGTGTAAACAAAAATTAATTTGACTCGCTTAATTACAATATTTACTTTATTGTGGTGGTCTGGAACCAAACCCACACTGTCTTCAAGATAATGTCTGTTTTGTGTTGCCTTTAGTGTGCTGTTAAACCTGTCAAGTGAATTTTGCATTTCAGACTTTGTATTTTTGTGTTCTCTATGGTCCTCTATGGTTCCTTTTTATACTTCATGTTTGTCTGGTGAGTTACCTGTCTTCGTTTATTATTAGTTTTTGAACATATTTATAGTAGCTACTTTATAGCCCTTGTCAACTAATTCCAACATTTGGGTAATCTTGTGTCCAATGTACATTGACTGCTTTTTTTTTTTTTTTTTTAACTATAGTCACATTTTCGTGTTTATTTCCATGGCCAGTAATTTTTTATTGTATACTGAATTTTTAAAAAATTTTTAATGTTTATTCTTTTTTAATTTCTTTAAGTGTTTATTTTAGAGAGAGAAAGATTATAAATGCGAGAGGGCAGAGAGAGAGGGAGACACAGATCTAAAGCAGGCTCCAGGCTCTGAGCTGTCAGCACAGAACCTGATGTGGGGCTCGAATTCACAGACAGTGAGATCATGACCTGAGCTGAAGTCGGATGCTTAACCAACTAAGCCACCCAGGTGCCCCAGTGTTTATTTATTTTTGAGAGAGAGACACACACAGACAGATAGAGTGTGAGCAGGGGAGGGTCAGAGAGAGAGGGAGACACAGGATCCAAAGCAGGCTCCAGATTCTGAGCTGTCAGCACAGAGCCTGATACAGGGCTTGAACCCATGAACTGTGAGATCATGACCTGAGCCGAAGTCAGATGTCCAACTGACTGAGCCATTCAGGCTCCCCTATACTTCAGATTTTAAGTATGTTTTTGTGATGGGTAATTTTGTTTTCTCCTAAAAAGCGTTCTTTCTTGTTCTAGCAGGCAGTCAGCTGGTTGGACTTAAGTTCCAAACTTTGTTTCTTCTGCATTGGGCAACACCTGGTATCTTGCTCAGTTCTTTCAGGCATTTTAGCTGTTGCTTTTCTTCGGAGCCTCTGGAGTGTCCTGTGTTGTGTTCAGGCTCAGCTAAGGATTGTGGTGTGGAGTTTACATATCTAAATATATCTAGGATTTTCTTCCTTACTTTCCAATTGCTCTACTAGCCCCAAACTTCATTATTTTGATACCAAGAGCCAGTGAGTGATTTTCCACTAGAGTTTCACCTGTTTTGCACAATGCAGGCTGGTATCTGCCCTCAGGCAAACACCAGCATAAAAGCAAATCTCAGTTCCCCTATTTCAAGGATTGGCTTCTCTTCTCTCTTTTGGTTGCTATCTAGTGCTTTTCTAATTCTTTAAATTTCTTTTTTTAATGTTTTTATTTGAATTCCAGTTAGTTAACATACAGTGTAATATTAGTATTACATGTACAGTATAGTGATTCAACACTTCTCTGCAACACCAGGTACTCATCACAAGTGCATCCCTTAATCCCCATCATCTATTTAACCTATGCAGTGCTTTTGAATACTGGGTTTTACATTTTGGCCAGAGTTTATAATTGTTGTTTGTGGGAAGGTTAGTCCAGTATAAGCCGTTTTACCTTTCTGTGTGTCTTTCATGCCTTCATTTTTTTAAGACTTTTTTTAGAGCAGTTTAGGTTTACAGTAAAATTGAGAGGAAGGTATAGAGATTTCCCATATGCCTCCTGCCTTCACATGCTCATAGCTCCCCCATTATCAGCATCACTCACCATAGTGGTACATGTTTTCACCAAGGGTAAACCTGCATTGACATATCATAACCACTCAAAGTCCATAATTTACCTAAGAGCTCACTTTTCGTGGTATACATTGTATGAGTTTCAACCAATGTATCATGACCTGTATCCATCATTATATATCATACAGAGTATTTTCACTGCCTAAAACTCTTTTATTTATTTATTTATTTATTTATTTAATTAATTTTTTTAATGTTTTATTTATTTCGAGGAGAGAGAGAGACAGCGTGAGCAGGGGAAGGTCAGAGAGAGAGGGAGTCACAGACTGAAACAGGCTCCAGGCTCTGAGCTGGCAGTCAGCACAGAGCCCGACGCGGGGCTCGAACCCACGAACTGCGAGATCATGACCTAAGTGAAAGTCGGACGCTTAACCGACTAAGCCACCCAGGCGCCCCTTTCACTGCCTAAAACTCTTCTCTAATCTGCCTGTTAATCACAACCCCCAACCCTGGCAACCATGGATCTTTTTTGTCTCCATAGTTTTGCTTATTCTAGAATGTTATATAGTTGAGATCATACAGTGTGTGATTGGTTTCTTTCACTTGGTATTATACATTTAAGATTCCTTCATGTCTATTCATGGTTTGATAGCTCATTTTTAAAAAAATATTTATATTATTTTAATGTTTATTTTGGGAGAGAGAGCATGTGTACACAGGGTAAGGGCAGAAAGAGAGAGACAGATAGAGAAAGAGAGAATCCATGACACAGGGCTTGATCCCATGAATCTGAGCCAAAATTAAGAGTCAGATGCTTAACCAACAGCCACCCAGGCACCCCTCCTGTTTTATTTTTAATTGATTGATATTCTTTCTTTCACCTTTGATTTTTAAGTTGTACATTCTGATTTTGCCTTACTAATTGTTAGCTTTAAATTTTCAATATTTAATCTTTAAAAGCCTAAAATTAATCACTTATCTTTATCCTGTACCTAAGCGTACAACCTTAAAATGCTTTAGTTTTAGCTACTTTTTTTCTTATACAGTATTGCTTTCTGGTTTTTCATTTATTTAACAAATGATTATTGAACTCTTTTACCATGTGCCAGGTATTATTCCAGATGCTCTATAAAATCATTAAACAGAATCTCTACCCTCATGAAGTTTGCAACATAAGCAATAAACTAATCAATATATATTTTGGTGTAAATTAGTGTTTGGTGCTAGAATGGAAAGTAAAGCATTAGAAAAGGATAAAACATGACATTGGGGGTAGAAAGGCTTTATCGTATATGCCTTTCTGCTGTCTTCAGACATTTTATAAGATTTTTAGGGCTCAAGTATGATTCTGAAAATATTCAATATTCTCAAAATAATTCTCATGCTGGAGGAGTTTGCAGTCTAATGAGAAAGTCCCAGGAAGACACAGATACGGGAAGCACTGGCACACTAGGCGTGAATCTTTACAGTTGGCAGATTTCCCAAGGAGGGTGTGTGGAGTGACAGTCAGCCTCGGGACAGATCCAAGGCAGAGTGGGATGAAGTAGTAAAGAAGACTGCAGAGGATGATCAGAAAAGGAGGAGAGTAAGGAATGACCCTGGGAGACCAGAGAAGAAGATGTTATAGACATTAAGAATGATTCAGAGAAAAAGACTGGTTTTGGTAGTTAGAATATTAGAGTAACTTGATCAAACTGTTTCATTGAAGCAAAGTCAGACTACATTGGCTTGAGGAGTTGAGAAATTAGAGACAGAATAAAGACTACTTGCACAGAGGTGATAATCTGGGAGAAGAGGGTAGATTATGGAGTTCAAGGCTATGGTTGGTGTTTGGGCAAAAATATAAACAACTCCTTTGGAGACTTTGGGAACTTCATAGCCAGAAAACAGCATGAGCCCCTGGCCTGGAGGAAGTTCCTGCTGGATCCTTGCCAAAAATTACTTCCCATGATCTCAGGGGTTTGCCATTGTGGATGGTGGCAGTGTTATTTCGTAGTGTCTTGAGTTCATGGTTTGGCAGAAGGGTGTACATTTTCTGAAATTGCAATGTTCTAAGGTAATGATTTGGTATTTGTATAGAAGAGCTGAAAGTAAAAACATGGGAAAACTATGGTCACCATTGGTCATCCAACTCTATTTAGTTTGCTAATCAAGATTTTTCTTGTTCTGAACATACTCCTTCAACCATGTCTTCAGTTTTTGTTTGCTGTCCCCCAGACATGCCCTGAATTTTCCTGCCTCCCTTATTTTAGCTCACACTGTTTTGTCCACTTGAAATCTCCTTTTTCCCTTTTCTGACTCAAACCAGTTCCTCTGTTATTCTCCCCCACCAGTTTCTCTCCTTTGTGCACTACATCCCCTTTGACATGGCACCTGTTGCAAATATGTAAAAGCATTTTATAAATTGTGAAGCGGCATGCAGACTTACCTTGTTCTCTCTCCTCCTGAACTGCAAGCTCATTGAGGACAGACACTGAACCTCTTTCATATTTGTGTACATCAGACTGCTTAGCATAGTGTCTTGATGTTTATTAAAGTTTGAATGAATTAGGGATATGTGATTTTGTGAAAGATTAAATAATGCTGTGTCTAAGGTAGGCATGTTCTACACCAAGTTCTGTTTTGTAGCTATTAAATTTATCTTTAAATTCTGCTTCTGTGCAATCTCCTGTAAAAGTAGACTCTTTAATTTGGACCCTTCACTGATTCACATCTTATTTTTTTCTTAATAGCATACATGCCTGTGTAAATCAGTAATTGTAGGTTACAGCGTGGTGTATTGGGATGCTTTCGACTGTAGTTGCAGAATACCCAGTTAACAATGAGGGCTTTATCATCTCAGGTAACAGTAAGTCCAGACGTAGATTCCAGATTTGGTCTGTTCAGTGGCTCCATGATATCATCAGGTTCCTATGTGCTTTCCATATTTTAACTTTGTCATCCTAAACGTGTTGATGTTGGCTTGTCATCCTAAACGTGTTGATGTTGGCTTCCCTTATGAATCAAGATGGCTACTATAAATATATTTATAAATATACTATATAAACAGTATCTAAAGATAAAAAAAATACAGTTTCTCCTTCAGCATCTTTGAGAGAAGATAACTTTTCCTTAATGTACCCAACAGATTTCCCCCCTGGTCAGTCCTCTTGGTTGAAATTTGATCACTTATACCAGCAAGAAGAATAGAACGGCAATGGCTAGCTTGAATCAAACAAGAATACAAGAATAGGTAGTTTTGCAGAGAATGATCAGTTGAATTCAGTTGGTGGTCTAATGCAGTGAAAAACATGGTGGGTGGGGGTGGGATAAGGAATAAACAGTACTGCTCCAAATTCTATCTGTCGTTGGCCTTCCCACCTGACTAGTTAATATTTTGATAGATTTCTAAGAGGAGGAATGAATCTTTTATAGTATTTCCACCAAGCTTGATGTTGGATCTCAATAGTATTTTATTCATTGACTCACTCATGTACTGGACATTAACTAAATACCTATTATATGCAAGGTATTAAATACCTATTATGTGCCAGTGCTCAGCATTGGGGAAGTAGCTGAATAAGACATGGGTTTTGCCCTCAGGTGTGACTGACCTAAAGTCTAGTGGAATAGCGTGGCTAAAGTTATAAGGGGGGATGGTAGAGTTATTCTGTAATAATCTGATTTTAGGAAATTTATTTTTCAACAGGACATGTGGGACATGTGGATTTGGGATATGAATTCATTTGAAAAACCACTTTGGGGTAAGTTGATAGCTGGGAGTGAATGACTTCAGGATTTCACTTCTGTTACCTTGGGATTTGCTTTTACAGCTA
The DNA here is from genome assembly GCA_017311185.1 of Proteles cristata cristata. NCBI lineage: Eukaryota > Metazoa > Chordata > Mammalia > Carnivora > Hyaenidae > Proteles > Proteles cristata. Next base: position 413,793 of record JAESUZ010000945.1, read on the forward strand.
TGTAGGTGTCACACTCAACGTTGATTGGACTTTATGACTCATATATACATAAGTTAATAGCTTGTACTAAAATCCAAGTTTAGTTATTTCAGAAATGTAACCATCAAACATAGTCCTGGTACTAATTAATTAGTGCATTCATATCTCACTAGGGTGGTCAGTTTGAAGACTAGATGAATATAAAGTTTAGAAATAAAAAGGTTCTTATTATTTAGATTTAACCTGCCTGAGCCTGCCCAATAATCATGTCAAGTGGTCTGGAAATCACTTAGAATCAGTTTGAAGATTCAGGGTTGGGAGTGCCTCCATGGCTCACTCGGTTAAACATCAGACTCTTGATTTCAGGTCATAATCTCTTGGGTTTGAGCCCCGCAGGATTCTCTCTCTCCCCCCCTTTCTCTCTGCCTCTCTCCCGCTCACAGGCTTGTGGGCACGTTAGTGCATGTGCACACTCTTTCTCAAAATAAAAAAGATTCAGGGTTAAAGTTTATCTTGGAGCTGCTTTTTGCAATACTGTGGCCATTTGAATAATCATTACATCAGTACAAATATAAAAGGTTCCTGATTTTTTGTTTCATCTAAGAAAATGCCTCTGGGAATACTATTCAATACTTACGGAGTATGTACTATAATATATAAGCGTTGTGCATTACCTCATTTAATCAGTAATGTGAAATGGAATTATAAGGTGGGCATGTTTTTCTCACAGGAATAAAGAACCCCAGGTTTTTGAAAATAAAGAATAACATTGCTAGGGTTGTTATTTTGTTTATTTGTTTATTCATTTATTTATTTATTGAGAGGGAAAGAGAGAGTGAGCATGAGCAGGGGAAGGGCCTGATGTGAGGCTTGAACTCAAGCACGCTGAGGTCATGACCTGAGGTGAAATCTCTACCACTTAAATGACTAAGCCACCCAGGCACCCCTGCTAGGATTCTTTAACTACTAAGTGTTGGAACTAAAATTTGAACCCAAATTTGAATTTTAGCATTTGGCCTAATAGACACTCACTTCTGTCTTCATATGCTGATTGTGTTGGGGGTTCCCAAGGCCATCCCCAGGTTTAATGATTGGTTAGGAGGACTCACAGGATTCATCATATAGTCATAATAGCAGCTAACATTGCAGTGAAAGGATACAGAGCAGTATTGGCAAAGGGAAAAAGTGCATGCGGTGAAGTCTGGAGGAAACTAGGCACAAGCCTCGGTAATAAATTGTGACAACGTATGTGAAATGTTATCAGTTGGGGAAGATCTTTAGACTCAGTGTCCGTGTATTTATTCAGAGCTCGTCATGGAGGCACCCTCTGCCTAGCATATACCAAAATTTCAGTCTCCCAGAAGGAAATCAGGTGTTTTGCACAAACTATATTGTTTATACAAACATTTTAGACACAGACATTTACCATTTGAGCTAAGTTTTATATCAGTGTAGGGAACTCTTTATCTTTCGAATTCCTAGTTGCCAACCAAGGGCCAGCCTTTCTAAAGATAAGAATCTTGTGCCTGCTTTGTTCAGTTTTTATCCTGTACATTGATTTATTCATTTAAGCAGATTGTGATTATGATCATTTAGCTTCTGAAAAATAATGAGAGAAGTAGGTACTATGGCAAACCAAATGCTTTAATGGTGTTCATTTGCGGGGGGAGTCCCATGAGTGACTGCCCATTAGTTTGGTTTGCTAGGACTCCCCCAATATAACAATGTTGTCCTCATGGCTATGGTTTATTACAGCAAAGGATACAGTACAGGAGCAGCAGAAAAAAGATACATACAGGTGAATGCCAGGAAGATCAGACAGAAACGTCCATGTCTTTCCTCTGTGAGGATCACACGGATGTGACTTTCTGTGGCCAGCCCTGGTAACTAAAATTTAGGACTTGACCAGATACCAGGTGCACATCATAAATCTTGATGATTACTTTAAACAACACTGACAGCCTGATATATCCTGACCCATTGCCTTTAACATCCTTACCCAGTGACTGTGAACATGCCAGGAGTTTAGTTCTCAGAGTTTGGCCAGGGGTCATTGCCATGGCTCCAGGAATGCCCCAGAGAATAGCATGGACTGAGTAAAACAGACCTGCTGTGTTAACTCTTTCCTCACCGTATCCTATGTGGAAGAATGTTGCATTTGTTGAATGTAACATTTAAATGCTGATATATTCTTTAGTATATGATATTCTAAACTTAGAAAAAAATAATTGATAGTAAATAATTGCTAAATTTCACTTCTTTTAGAATTGTTTTCACTTCTTTTACATTCTTTTCAGGATCTATAATAATAATGATGACTTCTGGATTTACCACTTTTGTTTACAACTATGTGCTGTATATGTTAACATTAAATATAGTACAGAAGGGTGTCTGGGTAGCTCAGTCAGTTGAGCATCCAACTTCAGTTCACGGGTCATGAATTCAAGCCCCACATTGGGCTGGATCACTGTTGTCAGTGCAGAGCCGTCTTCGGATCCTCTGTACCCCTCTCTCTTTGCCCCTCCCCTGCTCATACTCTTTTTTCTCAAAAATGAATAAACATTTATTTTTAAAAAAGATGGTACAGAAATATGAACTTTAAACAGTTAAATTTAGATAATTACAAAATTAACCTTCACTTTATGAAGATCTTCCTTGTGAACATGATAGGGTCTTGTTAATGGAATTTGCAGGTGCACAGAAAAACCATTTTTGCTGCAGAAAGAATAAGCCATAGTTTAAAAATTGGCTGATTACAGAATTTGAAACCAATCTGTTACTTAATCTATTGTTATTTGAAACCTGTTTTGTGTTATGCAAAAAAGACAAAATGGATGGGGGAAAAGTTCCATGCTTGAAAATGAGAAGTTCTGAGTTAACTAGGTGAAATAGTTTTCTTTATTGTAGAACTTCACAGAACCTTTAGGGCAGTAATAAACAGTATGAATCTCCCAGGGCGTATCGAGTATATAACATTTTCCTAACTTTTTTGACCATGGAATTTCTTTAGTGAGAACTTGGAGGTATTGGTTCTGCAGTAATAGGATTCTTTAGAAGAACAGTAGGATGCCATTAAATGGTTTTAGGTAAAGAAAAGACAGAAACAAAACAACTGCAGAAAAAAAATTAAGGAAAATCTTGTTGCAGAAAAGTTTAGTGTCTTATACTGCCTTCTGATAAAACCTGTTTAGAAACTTCCCTATCTGTATGTCTTTTTCCTGTCAGGTTTCCTGAGTTGATGTTTCTCTTTTGTAATGTGAATGGTGTGTCTCTTAGATTGGTGTTTGACAGTGTGATAAGAGCTTCCAGGGTATGATTCATTTCAGGTTAGTACTATCTGTAGTATCTGACATGGTATCAAGAATATAATTGGCCAAGACTCAGTAAATATCAGAGAGCATAGAATGAACTGTGACTAAAATACTGAAACTTTTTTTTTTTTTAAAAGTAGCAGCAGTATAGTGGACATAAAAGTTGGGTGCTATACATTTAATTTAATAATGATATTTTATAAGACATTTTTGGAATTTTTCTTTTAAATGGCTCTTGAGTTGAACTCCTTACCACCATCTTCTTTTTTATGACTTGTATCATTATTTATTATCTTTTAAAATTTACATCCGAGTTAGCATATAGTACTGTAATATTGTCAGGAGTAGATTCCAGTGATTTGTCCCCTATGTATAACACTCAGTGTTTATCCTAACAAGTGTCTTCCTTAATGCCCTGCACCCATTTAGCCCTTCCCCCCACCCACAGTCCCTCCCGCAACCCTAAGTTTGTTCTCTGTATTTAAGAGGCTCCTATGTTTTGTCCCCCTCCCTGTTTTTATATTATTTTTGCTTCCATTTCCTTACGTTCATCTATTTTGTATCTTAAATTCTTCTTATGAGTAAAGTCATACGATATTTGTCTTTCTCTGATTGACTTATTTCGCTTAGGTTAATATTCTCTAGTTCCGTGCACATTGTTGCAAAGGAAAGATTTCATTCTTTTTGATTGCTGAGTAACACTCCATTGTACATATATACCACATCTTCTTTATCCTTTCAACAGTTGAAGGACATTTGGGCTCTTTCCATGATTTGGCTGTTGTTAATAGCGCTGCTATAAATATTGGGGTACATGTGCCCCTTCTAAACAGCACACCTGTATCCCTTGGATAAATACCTAGTAGTGCAATTGCTGGGTTGTAGGGTAGTTCTATTTTTATGACTTGTATCATTTTTAATATGTTTTTTCAGAACAGTAGAATTGTTCCACCATAGACATGTAAACTCTTTTAACTACTAGATTTTTTTCAGTATGTGGAATTTTTTTTCATCTATGGCAATTAAATGGTTGTCATAGCTTAAGGAAGGTCAGTCCCTCAAGAGTAGCCAAGGTCCTCCTTAAGAAGTAGTACCCAAAGTGAGAAGAATTCTTTAGCATCTATTAAGAATTATTATAAAGCTGTAATAAGTATGACTGCAATGTGGCGTATGGGTAGACGGACCAGTGGAACAGAACATAGAAACCTGGAAACCTGGTTTATGACAAAGTTTGCATTGCACACCTTTAGTAAGGTCCCCATACATTGTACTGGGACAGTTGGTTATCCACATGGAAGAAAGTGACATTGAATCTATACTTAAACGTGAAAGGTAAAACTTAAAAATTTTTAGACATTAGAACAGTATTTTTTTAATTGAATTTAAAAAAATTTTTTAAGGTTTTTTTATTTTTGAAAGAGACAGAGCATGAGCAGGGGAGGGGCAGAGAGAGAGAGGGAGACACAGAATCTGAAGCAGGCTCGAGGCTCCAAGCTGTCAGCAGAGAGCCCGATGCGGGGCTTCAACTCATGAACCACGAGATCATGACCTGAGCCGAAGTCGGCTGCTTATCCATCTGAGCCACCCAGGTGCCCTAGAATGGTATTTTTAATGATCTCTAGATAGAGAAGAATTTCTTAAGACATAGAAAATGTGAACCACAAAAGATACCTCTTTTTTTTTTAATTTTTTTTTTAAGGCTTTTATTTCTAGGAGAGAGAGAGAGAGAGACAGCATGAGCAGGGGAGGGTCAGAGAGAGAGTGAGTCACAGACTGAAACAGGCTCCAGACTCTGAGTTGGCAGTCAGCACAGAGCCCGATGCGGGGCTCGAACCCACGAACCTCGAGATCATGACCTAAGCAAAAGTCGGACGCTTAACCGACTAAGCCACCCAGGCGCCCCAAAAGACACCTCTTATTAAGAAGGCAAGGTATAAATTGGGAAAATATTCTTGCAGTGCCTGTAATGGACACAAGGTTAGAGGCCAGACTGCACAAAGATCTTTACAAACTAACAGAAAAAAGAAAACAACCCAGGGTCACTCAACTCTTGATTTTAGCTCAAGTCTTGATCTCCAGATTGTGAGTTTGAGCCCCACGTTGTACTCCGTGCTGGGCATGAAGCCTACTTTAAAAAATAAAAAAAAAGACAACCCATTGAATGGAGTAGTGGACTAGACTTCAGAGGCACATTAGAGAAGAGGAAATGGAATGACCAGTAATGGCAGAGACAGTGGGGAAATGCAAATTAAAACTATGTAAAGATACCAACTACACACTTTACTTGATTGTCAAAAAATAAGAAAGTCTGACAGCAGTAAGTATTGCCAGGGATATAACACATCCTGATCTCTCAGTTTGCTTACTGTTTTGCTTCAACCACCTGGGAAAACAAATTGGTCATATTTAGTCATATTGAAAATATGCATATCCTATGACCTAATACCCTTAATGTATGTACTCTCGATCAGGGGTTGGTGACAACTCATGAGTTAAAGATTTTTAACATTTCTAAGTGGTGAAAAAAATTGTGTAATTGGTAATGTGAAAATTATATAAAATTCAAATTTCAGTGTCCGTAAGTAAAATTCTGTTGGAATACTCTCATGCTTACTTGTTTATATATCATTATGGCTGCTTTTGTGGTGTAGCACCAGAGTTGAATAGTTATACCAGAGATCTTCTATCTTGCAAAGCCTAAAATACTTACCACCTTACCCTTTGCAGAAGTGGTTTAGCACCCCCTGCCCTAAATAAATATTCTCGTGAGTGTGTGCTGGGAAACACATTTAGGAATGTTCATAACAGTATTGTTTGTGATAATAGAAACCTAGAAAGAACCACATGTCCGTTAAGCATAGAATGGATAAACCATGATATGCTAAGCCAGTGGAGTGCTGTTCAGTAGTGGAATGGACTGTAATTACTTGCAACATATGGATGGGTCTCAGAACTTGGTATTAAAGACACAAGTCTCCAATTTTTCCATTTGTAAGCAGTTCAGAAACAGACAAATGTAAAGACGGCATTGCTAAGGATACCAGTGAGGTAAAACTATCAGGAAAAGAGAGTGGTAAGTTTGGAATAGAGGTTCCCTTTGAGGAGCTGGGGAAAAGATAGTATTGGAGAGGGAACTTTAAAGATTATGTTCTTTTTTTTTAAGTCTCTCTTTTTGTTTTTAATGTTTATTTATTTTTGAGAGAGAGTGAGTGTGTGTGTGTACATGCACATGAGAGTGGAGAAGGGACAGAGAGAGAGAGGGAGATGGAATCTCAAGCAGGCTCTGAGCTGTTAGCACAGAGCCCAACACGGGGCTTGAACTCAAGAACCATGAGATATGACCTGAAATCTAGAATCAGACACTTAACTGACCGAGCCACCCAGGTGCCCCAGATTATGTTCTTATTCTTTTTTTTTTTTTAATATTTTTATTTATTTTTAGGAGAGAGAGACAGCGTGAGCAGGGGAGGGTCAGAGAGAGAGGGAGTCACAGACTGAAACAGGCTCCAGGCCCTGAGCTGGCAGTCAGCACAGAACCCGACGCGGGGCCCGAACCCACGATCCGCGAGATCATGACCTAAGCAAAAGTCGGACGCTTAACCAACTAAGCCACCCAGGCGCCCTGATTATGTTCTTATTCTTAAACTGGGTGGTAGGTATACATGTCTGTTGTATTGTGATACTTCTTTTCAGTGCTGTGTAATTTTATACATAGTTTTGATATTTGGTAAGTTTTGTGATTTGGAGCATTAAAAGGTATCTTTTCAAATAGTGTAGTTTGCCTCATAATGTATAATTGTTTATAACTACCAGAGGGGAACCTCATCAGTGGGCCAGAACCTGCTTGATTTCACCTGTAGGTCACTTCCTCTCTCCACCATCCCTCACCCTCACTCCCTACCCCACCGCCAACATCCCAGGTGTTCTGATTGTGTCAGGAACAGATTTCAAACTCTTGTTAAGCAGAAAAGGTGATTAGTAGAAGGATTGTTGATATTTGTAGAAGCCAAGGAATAATTGGGGACTTGATCTCCATCAGGACCCTCTGCCTCTTGTTCTGTATGCCTCTGCTTAGGCTCGTTGTCTTGGACTTCAGGTGGGCTTTCTCCATGTGTTGGGCATTGTGGTTGACTGCAGAGCTACATGCATAGGCTCCAACTCTGTGACTTAAGAAGCCAAGGGATAAGATCTCGTGGTTGGTCTGACCAGATCATTTGACTGTCTTGTGGCCAAACAGGCTGGGTCTATTACCAGAAGAACCCTTTGGGGAAAGGCAAGGGGAACAAGGGTCAGAATCATGAACCAGAAAGCTCTCTCAGTTTGTATCTATTTTATGTCTGTTCTTTAAGTGTGAATCAGTATGTGGCATTCAACATAGCTTTGTAAATATCAAGGCTATTTTGAAATGACAAGACGTTTGTTGTTGCCTAGGACTTGATATTCAGTGGTTGGGATGGGGAGAGGGGTTAACAATGTCTGTTGAGTGTATTAATCAAAATCAAAATATAGCAGCACCACAGTGGTCTGTCTTGCCGTCCCCTTTATAGTCAGATGCTTTTCTTTCTTTTCCCCCTGATAAGGACATTTATAAAGACATTAAAATGTTTGAGTCAAAATAGACACTAAGAACTTGTTTTAAGACACATTTACTGTATTCCAAATGACTGGGAGGACACTTAAACCCATTGTTTAACTGGGATGAGTAGTGTTTAACTAGGTGGTTTTGGATCTTTTACTTTTTTGTGTTTGCCAGATTCTTTGCATTGAACATATATTACTTTTATAATTAGGAAAAATATTAACTTTTAAAGGTATTGCCACAGGTTAAGTTAATTTACCACCTTGGAAACTGGCATTAAATTCAGGATACTAGTAAATTTTATAAGGGTCTATACCATGAGTACTCCAAATGATAAACTTGTTCCCCCAACCTGTAAACTTGGTAACACCTGAGAAACAGAAAAAGAAAACTTCCAAATTTGTATGGAATGTGGATACCATTTTATATAGAATTTTTAGACTGGTTCTTAACTAGTTTTTGTTCAATACTCAGAATGAGAGTATGCTAATACCTAAAAATTGGTTTGTGTTTTTTGGCTTGTGAATGAGTCTTCTCAGTGCCAAATTTTAATCAGTAGTCACTTGACAACTCAAAGACAGTGGGAGAAATGTTGGCCTAACCACCATTTCACAGGAAGCAGAACATAAAGTTAAAAACTAAAGGACAAGAGCCCCATACTTACCTTAGCCAGTAGATAATAGGCCAGAATAGTTGCTCTTTGTTTTGATGACTTTGGCTTCAGTTATTACCTATTCAGAGATTTACTTTTGTTTGTGGTATAAGGTAGGATCTAAATTTCTTTTGTACCATATGGAAAGCCATTCGTCCCTGTACCAGTTTTCTACTCTGATTTGTAGTAGCACCTGTCCAGTTTTTCACACACATGTACAGGTTTGTTTTGGAGAACCACGTGGTTTTCTAATCTTCTGTTTTAGTACAAATCCAATCCCAAAAGCATCTTTTGTGTTTGGATTAGAATTATATTAAATTATAGATTAATTTTGAGAAAAGGCTGTTGTTTTCCTTTACTGAACATAGTGTTTCTATCCATTAGTCAGGTGTTCTCTTATATCTTTCAATAAAGCTTCATGGCTTTTTCTATGTCCTGCATGTATTTCGTTAAGTTCACCCTCAAATACCTTAGGGTTTTTGTAGCTATTTTGAATGTGATTTTTTAATATATTTTAATTAGTTATTACTATACAGGAGGATGATTGATGTTACATGTTCATCTTGTATTCAGCAGCTTGGATGAAATCATGAATTAGCTCTCATGGCTTATCTATTGATCTCTTTCAGATTTTCTGTATAGAAATCATGCTTTCTGCAGATTTCTCTCTCTTTCCCCCTCTCATCTTTATTCCTTTTTCTTGTCTTATTGCTTAGACTCTAGTATGATGTAAAATTGAAGTAAAGGTGCATAAGTCATGTTATAGAAATACATGAGAAGTTCTGTCACTAAATATATTTACTATGGGTTGAAGAATTTTCTTTCTAGGCCTGTTTTGTTTTTAAAGTCCTATAATTGATGAATAATGAATTACCTCCAAAGTTAATTGCTCAAAACAATAGACATTTATCGTATTTGCTTTGAGTCAGGAAGGCACGAGGAGCTTAGCAAGGTGGTGTTGACTCCAGAACCTTTGGGATGTTGCAGTCAGTGTCAGCAAGAGCTACAGTCATCTGAAGGGTTAATTGGGACTGCTTCCAAAGGGGTTCACTTCCATGCCTGGTGTAATAGATGCCTGGTGATCTGCAGGAGGCTTCAGTTTCTTACTATGTGGACCTCTTCATATGGATGCTCGAGTGTTCTTCTGACATTAGTGCTGGCTTTTCCCAGAGTATGATCTGAGAGAAAGGTCCGAGGAAATGTGTCTTATGACTAGCCTTGAAATTACACGCCATTACTTCCACCATATTCTGTTGCTTAGAAGCATGTTACTAAGTCCAGCCCCACTCCAGAGGGGAAGTTAAACTCCACAGGAATTATTTTTCACCTTAATTTTGTAAAGTCTGTCTGCCCTAACAAAGTTGCATAAGAGCAGGGGCTTCTCTCTGTATATCTTTACGTTAGACCCCTCCTTTGAGCCTTAAACTTTTGTATCCTAGCTGTGGTTAAGATCTCTTCTTGAAGGTATCAGGGTTACTCATACTTAACATGTCCAAAGTCAAAGTTAGGTTTCTTCTCATCTTACTTCTCCCTCTGGTCCCCTTTTGTTGGTCCTGATTCTGTGACTGGCACCACTCTGCCTCCAGTTGCATAGGCCAGCATTTCCTCCTGTCTCATTCATCCTTAAATCCTGTTGACTGTGTCTTGAATACCTCTTGAATCTGCCCACTTTTATCCAGATCCAGCTTTATTTTAATCACAGTTTCCTCTTCTTTTCTCTTTGATCCCTGACTTTTCAGTGTTGGACTCCTTCCTGCTACAGAGCCCTTGCTACTCACTGCCCCAAATAGTTATTTTCCCCTCAAATCATGTCTTCCACAAGGAAGCCTTTTTGACAGAGTCAGATATTTGTTTATATTGCTGTATACGACCCTTCAAAAACAATTGTCACCATTGAAATTTTATGTATATGTGACTGATTAATGCCTGCTTTCCTAGAGCCATCTCTAACTTTCATAAGGGCAGAGAGTGTGCATTTTGTTTTTGTATTCCCTACATTTGACATATTTACTGAATTTGTGTGCATTGAATGAATTAAAAAGTGAATGAATATGTTTGATTATAGCTCTGATTGAGAAATAGAGTAGAATATATAACTAGTAAGTAAAAGAATTTAGCCTCCCCTTACCATGTTAGAGGATAACTATCATGCTTTTTAGTCTTTAGTGTTTCTGACAGAAGTTCCAGCTACAAATTGACTGTTGAAAGGGCCCATCTCTCCTGCCTCTGTCAGGTCGGTACGATGCCAAATTAGTGATCGTAGGTGCCTGAGGCTACCATGTTCTTGTTAGAGGAGAGATATGCAATGCAACATACCCAGAAGTCTAAAGCTTTCCGGCTAAGAGAATGAAACTTCCATTTTCTCCTAAAGATACTGTTGAGCTGAGACTCTCTTCTTAGGTTTGAAATTTCCAGAGAGCCTTAAGAAAATAATTATTTAGCCCTAAGGGAGCCCAGGTGTCTCAGTCAGTTAAGCATCTGACTCTTGGTTTTGGCTCAGGTCTTGATCTCATGCTTTGTGGGTTCCAGCCTTGTGTCGGCCTCTGAGCTTGCTTGGGATTTTCTGTCACTCTTCTCTCTCTGTACTTCCTGTGCCATGAGTGTGCTCTCTCTCACTATCTCTCTTTCTGTCTCAAAATATTATAAACTTAAAAAAGAATAATTATTTAGCCCTAGAAAATGCTGATGAATTTTTGAAGGAACTTGAGAGTATGAAATGGGGTAGGATTAGAAGTTTGCTGATAATTGATTACTGTACTTTGATATTAATTACAATTTTGTAACTTAAAATTAGGTGGTCAAATGCATTTCAAATGGAAAGTTTTAATTTATGATGTAGGGACAAAAACTCTGAGGTTTAACTGATTTGCATGATAAATTCTGGTATGTGTCATTTGAGGAAATGTACACTGTTTGTCTCCTGACATTGGCATTGTTTCTTTGATGTATTTCCCCCATATTTATCTTTTTTTTTTAAGGGAATTATGGTTGAATTCAACTTGCCCTATTAGATGTAGCTTTATAAGACTGGACAAATGGACATAGTCATCTGGCCACCACCACAAGCAAGATCTGGAATGTTTTCATTATCACAAGTTCCTCCATACCCCTTTTGAGGGAGTTCTCTCCTTCCTCCACAGCCCCTGGCAACCACTGATTGATTTCTGTGCCCATAGCTTTGCCTTTGCCGGATTGCCCTATAAATGGAATCATGTAGTATACAGTATGCGGCATTTTTGTGACTTCTTTCACTTAGCATAATGCTTTTGAGAATTGCCCAGACGATTGCATATATATCAAGAGTTTGTTCTTCTTAGTTGCTGGGTTAGTATTTCACTGTTTGGTGTGGTGCAGTTTGTTTATCCATTCACCAGGTGATGGACATTTGGATTGTTTCCAGATTTTGATGATTACGATTAAGCTGCTGTAAAGATTTATGTATAGGTCTTTGTATAGACATATGTTTTCTTTTCTCTTAAGTAAAGAGCTAGGGACAAAATTTCAAGATTCCTGTAGGAAGAAACTGCCGGTTTTCCAGAGGCTGTACCATTGTGCATTGCCCTGGCAGCATTATTATAGTTCCAGCAATTCCTAGCTAGCACTTGGTAGGTTTCTTTTTCCCTTCAGCCATAGATATTGGCACATAGTAGTGTTTCATTTTGGTCTGAATTAGTAGTTCCCTAAAGGCTAATGATGTTGAGCATCTTTTCATGTGCTTATTTACTGTCTGTATTGCTTTTTTTGGTGATAATACCATTGAAAACTTTTGCCTGTATTACTGGATTGTTTTTTTGTTTTTTTTTTTAATTATTTAATTTATTTTAAGAGGGAGAGAGAGAGGGAGAACACGATCAGGGAAGGGGCAGCGAGAGAGGGAGAGAGAATCCCTAGCAGGCTCTGCACTGTCAGTGTGGAGCCCAGTGTGGAGCTCGAACTCGTGAACCACAAGATCATGACCTGAGCAGAAATCAAGGGTCAGATGCTTAACTGACTGTGCCACCAGGTGCCCCCAGATTGGGTTTTTGTTGTTTTTTTTTTTAAACTGTATTTTGAGAGTTCTTCATATATTCTAGATATAAGTCATTTATCAGATGTGTACTTTGTAAATATTTTGTCCCAATCTGTGACATGTTTTTTATTTTCTTAACTGTCTTTTGGAAAGATTTTAATTGTGAAGTCCAAGTTATGATCTTATGATTTGTACTTTTTTTGTTCCGTTCTATCTAAGGAAACTTTGCCTCACGCAAGGTCTCAAAGACTTCTTGCCCCTTCTTTATCCTCCTTTCTCCCCACACCTCATGCTTCCTCCAACAGTTCCTCCAGAGAGAACTATTGCCTTATGATGCTGTGCACTCTAATACTTTTGATTCTCCCCAGCCCTAGTCACCATAGTTATCAGTACTTGCTAACCGCATAGGACACAGTGTCAGATACCGATTGAATAAGTACAGTTTTGAGGCAAGCATATGACAGTAACATACATGCCTTTTCACTGTGCAGTCAGAGAATGTTGGTTTGATGAAAGGAGGAATGTAGTCAAGAGAGCAAAGGTCTCAGAGAGAAGAGAGCACAAATAATACTTTACATTTATAAGTATCTGTATTTTTTGGGGTGCTTTTCAGGTTGCTCTGTAGCAACCTTGTGAAGTAGGCATGAACTGTATATCTTTTTCATAGATAAGCCCTCTGGCCTGTCCTGAATTGTTCAGGTAATAAATATCACTGCTGCCCAACATGAAATGTAAAATTGTCCTTTAAGAAGCTGCTATATTGCCCATCAGCCCAGTCCTCCGAGCATCTGCTCATTTGGCTTTCATTGTGAGGCGCATGTGCAAAGTGTTTCTTTCATCCACTTCATCTGAATGCACTTGGCTTGCGTCCCTCCTGATCAGCATTGCCGTAGGCCTTTGAGCAGCTTTGTCAGCTGCTCATCAGAACGATTCCTGACCTCTCTGAGGTTCCTCACACTGCGCCAGAGCTCCCAAGATGAGCTCCTTATGTAACAGAAATATTACTAGTTAGACTATCCCAAATGACTTCCCAAATCTGGTGACAGTTTCTTCAGTCATTTTCTTGTTTTTTTGTTTTGTTTTGTTTTGTTTTTGTTTGTTTTTGTTTTTTTAAAAGGGGCAAGGCTGGGGGGAATAGAAACTAAAAATCAGAGCAGTTTATAAAGTTACTGTCAGAGCCAGGACTAGGTCTCAGATCTTATATTCTTTTCTTCTCCATTATACTTGGCATGAGTGTTTCTGAATGGCTGGTGACTGTAGTGTTTTTAGAATGGGATGCAGTGGGACAGAGGGATAAGAATTAGCCCAGTAAACTACTGTGGTACAACACTTGGAGAACTCCTATCACTCCTTAGGACCTGGGTACCTGAATGGACTGAGAATTACTGGTTTCTTAAGCTCCAGTGGCAGTTAATGGCTTAGCATTTAATATAGCAGTTGGATAGAAGGGAGTTCAGCCTCCTGTGCCGGGGGCATAGCCAAGGTGGACCTTGCTCTATACCCCAGGCCAGGCCTCGTTTCCAGATCTCAATGAGAAAGAATGAAATCTGGCCATGTGTAGCAACATGGATGGAACTTGAGGGTGTTATGCTGAGCGAAATAAGTCAGGCAGAGAAGGACAGCTACCATATGTTTGCATGTATAGGAGGATTAGGAGGAACTTGACAGAGGACCATGGGGGAGAGGGAGGAGGGAAACCATGAAAGACTCTTGAATGTTAAGAACAAACTGAGGACTGATGGCTATGGGGGAGAGGGGAAGGAGGGTAACGGGCATGGAGAAGGGCACTTGTGGGGATGAGCACTGGGTGTTATATGGAAACCAACTTGACAATAAACTATTTAAAAATTAAAAAGGGAGTTCAGCCATGTATGTTTGATGGATGTGAGATAGTAGCACACTGTTTTAATATGCATTTTCCTAATTATACTGAACTGAGAGTTTTTCCACGTTTATAGGCTATTCAGGTTTACTTTTCTGCAAAGTGCTTGTGTATATTCTTCACACATTTTCCCTCTTGGATTGTTATATATTGATTTGTAGGAGTTATTTGTACATTCTTTTTTTTTAAATTTTTAAAAAATGTTTTGTTTATTTTTGAGAGAGAGAGAGAGACACAGCATGAGCAGGGGAGGGTCAGAGAGAGAGGGAAACACAGAATCTGAAATAGGCTCCAGGCTCTGAGCTGTCAGCACAAAGCCCGACACGGGGCTCGAATCCATGAACTGTGAGATCATGACCTGAGCCCAAGTCGGACGCTTAACCGACTGAGCCACCCAGGCGCTCCTTATTTGTACATTCTTGACAGTATTAATTTTTATGTATTTTACAAGTGTTTTTTAAGCCTAATTTTTAAACTTACTCTGAATAGTAAAATTTCAGGTGCATGTTAAATTAATCTTTTTTTTTTTTTTTTTTTACAAATAGTTTATTGTCAAATTAGTTTCCACAACATGTTAAATTAATCTTAAAGTTCATTTTTAAGGTTCTGATATTTTAAGTTCATCTTTTTTTTCTTTTTGTCTCTATAGGTTATGAAAGTGATATCTGATGAAACTGGATTGGAATGATTTTCATGATCTTTGTATATTTATATATATATATATTTTAAAATTTTGCATTTGACTTAAAGTGCCATGAGAAAATTTGCATATTGCAAGGTGGTCCTCGCCACCTCCTTGATTTGGGTACTCTTGGATATGTTCCTGCTGCTTTACTTCAGTGAATGCAACAAATGTGATGAAAAAAAAGAGCGAGGACTTCCTGCTGGGGATGGTGAGTGACAATTTTATACTGATACATCTCTTTCAGTAAGTATGTCACTGGTTTGTATACTAATTTAGATACTACAAAATTTTCTTTTTTTTTTTTTTTTAGATTAATAGTAATCCCTGGCTTCCTAAATGTGATGATCATATTACCAGCAGGTTTCTAGTAGGTTCCTCCAACAGTTAAAAAAAGATTAAAATATCAGTATAGAATTACTGAATTCAGTATTTGTGTTCAGTGGTACATGTAGTTAATTTTCTGCAAACTGTGTTACCAAGTAATGTGGAGGAAACTAATATTAATGGTTATTAAACTAATAATAATTAATAGTTGGAACCAGCAAAATGGTATGGCATTAGTGTAATGCCATAAATACTGAGTGGGGTGTTAAAATTTCATTGTCAGGTTTTAAAAGATGTTTTTTCCCGCCTTTCCATCTCAGTGCTGAGGGAAATCATTCTGGATGGAGGTGATCTGGAGAGTTCTTTTTGTTAATGCTGTAAATAGCTCCACTTAGCACTTTTGGGGAGGGCTGTATAATCAAGGCTGCAGTGAGACTGCAATATCTAGTATAGAAAAGAAAGGAAACACAAATATGAAGGATCTAGGTTTGAAGTCTGACATTTCTGGTAGTGGACACCTGGAAAATTTAGTTTTGAATACCTTGTCTTCAAACCAACAAACAAGTACTGCTCTTTATTTTTTATGTTTCTAACATAATAAAAATGACTTTGTATTATGAGTCAATAATTCAGCTGTTCTGGGCTCTGAACTCTCTATGATTAGCTATAGAAGGTCTGGCTATACAGTAGTTCTACTATTTTTAGGAATTCTATGAATGATTACTGTTTTAACATAATTTTTATTTGAGTGTGTAATCACAGTTAAATTTTCTATATTTTTATAATAAGAGCACCTGGTCCCCTAATATTTATAATCTAAAAATATTTATATTGGTTAACTGACATACTTACTGTAATTTTTATGGATGGGATTGTATAATAAGTCCTGTTTATTTCTTCTTGGGAAATCTGCCTAAAATTAGACTCAGTTGCTTGCACTGGGCTCTAGTAATACCTACGCTTACCCCTCTCTGACTTTAATTTTCACTTTTTCCTTAAGTATTTTTAATTTTTTTAATGTTTATTTTTGAGAGACAGAGTGTGAGTGCAGGAGAGGCAGAGAGAGTGGGAGACACAGAATCTAAAACAGGCCCCAGGCTTCGAGCTCTCAGCACAGAGCCTGATGTGAGGCTCGAACCCACGAACCATGAGATCATAACCTCAGCCGAAGTGGGACGCTTAACCGACTAAGTCACCCAAGCGCCCCTCCCCTTAAGTTTTAATAAAATATACTTTAATTCAAATTCATCCTATTAATTTGTTGACTTTCCTGGTTTACTCTGTGGCTCTGCTGTTTAGTACCTTTGTTGGTTGACACAATGGCTGCCTCCTTAACTGTTGTCAGAATATAAATCTGTCTACATTTAACTTGGAGGACAGGTAGTACCATCCACCGTAACTCGGATGTTCTTTTCCCAAGTAGAACAGATTAACGTTCCCCTCACCCTGCTTTAACTTGTTGCCATCTATAGTGGGAGCTCATGGTGTTCTATTTTAAACACAGAGACATAAAAGTTAAGAAGAATAGGACCGTTAGTGTGTGAAGATCCATTTGGTGAATGTTTTTAAAACTCTGGTACGTGCTGGGCAGTATATTAGGAGCTAGTGATACAGAGTTCAACAACAGCAAAAAGTAAGACAAAATTCCTCCCATTGAGGAACTCACAGTCCAAGAGAGAAAGAATAATAAGTAAAATACTGATAAAATAAATAGCATTCTAGAGATGTGCACAAGAGCAGAAAGTCCTGGGAACACTTCAGGGTGTCTTAGAAGGTGCAGTAGGGAAATAATGCTCATGTTGAGAGGTGTTATGGTGAGCAGGTGTTTCTTAGGTCTGCTGAACAGGCAAAGGAAAGAAGTATGTGCCAGATAAACAAGTGAGAGAACAGAGTTGATGGATAGAGTATGTGAGGAAAAAGCACAGATGAAGCTTGGGAGGTTAGCATAAGCCACAGCCCCGAAGGCCTTTTATGGCACGCTAAGGATTTTGGATTTCCTCCTGTAGGCAGTGGCATGCCATTGAAGGATTTTAAACAAGGGAGTAAGTAATCTGATGGGAAAAAAGCTTTGGTGGTCATGTGGCTGACGTACTAGAAGAGAATGAGGCAGCAGCTTGTTGAAGCTGTTGTGAAAGTTTAGAGAAGTTCTTGGAGCCTACGATAAAGTGATACTGAGGTAGAAAGGAAAAAAATATATAAGAAGTATGTAAACAGTGGAATTTATGTCACTTGAGGAGCCACTGAATGTAGGTAGTAATGAAAGAAGAGTTTAAGATACCTCTTGGGTTTCCCTGTTTGATGAATTGAGAGAAGGTAGGCCCCCAGAGGTGGAACAGCTTTGATGGAAAGCGGAAGGATGAGCTGGGTTAGGAATGTTTAACTGGGAAAGTTCTGGTAGAGATGTTCTGCAGGAGAGAGCAGTCGAGGTACAGAACGAAGGTGGTAGTATAAGCCTGGGTGGTGCAGAAGACTGCATTGGGAGCATGTGTAGACTCAGAAGAGATGGACCCAGTGTTAGAGAGCATCATGGACATCAGTAAAGGAAGAGAGGCATCTCAGGAAGTTAGAGGTGGAAGGGGAAGCATGAAGGAGGGTGGTCATGAAAACCTTGGAATGTTGTGTGTTAGAGATTTTATCTGCGATGAAGATGTTTCTGTATGCTTGGTAATGGGGTTTGTTTTAACCCTGGCAGGACAAAAGGCTAGTGCAGTAGTTAATGGAGGCAAAGTTTTATGTTTGTGTGTATTTTTGTGTACATTGAGGGAGAGGTTAAAATATAAGGGACAGGGGCGCCTAGGTGGCTCAGTTGGTTGAGCGTCCAACTTCGGCTTGGGTCATGATCTCACGATTTGTGGATTTGAGCCCCATGTCGGCTCTGTGCTGACAGCTAGCTCGAAGCCTGGAGCCTGCTTCGGATTCTGTGTCTCCTACTCTCTCTGACCCTCCCCGGCTCATGCTGTCTCTCTCAGAAATAAATAAAACATTAAAAAATAAAAGGGACAAAAGTAATACCTGAAAGAGCAAACTCTTAGCAGATGAAACTCTGTGGTGTCAGAACCATAAAGAAAAGGATTGTCTCTGGGGGCGCCTGGGTGGCTCAGTCGGTTGAGCATCCAACTGCTGCTCAGGTCATGATCTCACCATTCATGGGCTCAAGCCCCACGTCGGGCTCTGTGCTGACAGCTCAGAGCCTGGAGCCTGCTTTGGATTCTGTGTCTCCCCTTCTCTCCGCCCCTCCCCCACTCATGCTTTCTCTCTCTCTCTCTCAAAAATGAATAAAGATTACAAAAAAATAATTTTTTTAAAGGATTGTATTTGAAGAAATTGCCAAGGTTAATACAGTTTTGAAAACCACGGTAGCATGAGCATCACAGATAATAGCTTTTATACAAAGTACAAAAGTACTAGGTAAAGGAGAAATGGTCTGGGAGTAACAGTGTGGAGCGGTGAGATCTCCTCGGAACCTCCTGAGACACAGAGAATGAACAGTTCTCCCAGAAGAGGTTTGTGAGGGTGGTGCGCTCTGAGGGAGGGCAGATTTGAGTGAGATCCGGCAGAAGGGGCCTATGTGTTGTGGAGAAAGAGGAAGAGGAAGCTTTACATGGGTGGGGGATAGAGGGGATCAGGCTGTTTGGATGACTGAGGAGGAGGAGGGAAGCGTGAGAGAAGGACTGAGCAGTAAGCCAGGAGGTGAGGAAACTGTATGGAGAGAGGGTAAGAGGCTGACGGTTCCAGATGGGGCTTCAAAGCTAGCATACTTCCTAGTTTATATACTGCAGGGAGCAGAAACGTTCCAGTTGTCATTGTAAGCAGCATCCAAGTCAGAGATGTTAAAATGTGGAAAAATTATTTTGGAATATATAAAAAAGATAATGCCTAAAAACACTAGAGATGATAATTGTGTACGGGCGCCTTGGTGGCTCAATTGGTTAAGTGCCCCACTCTTAATTTCGGCTCTGGTCATTATGTCAGGTTCGTGGGATCAAGCTCTGCCTCAGGCTTTGCACTGATGCACAGAGTCTCCCTCTCCCTCACCCCTGCATGTGTGTGCTTGCTCTCTCTCTCTCAAAATGAATAAATAAATAAATATTTTTAAAAAGGATGATAATTGTGTAATAATATAAAATTACTTAGGAGAAATGGTTTTAGCCTTTTATTTGTATTTTTCCTCAAAAGGGTATCATAACTTTATACCTCTTTATTCTGCTTATGTGAGAAAAATGCAAATTAAAAATTTGTAAGATTTATTAAAATACATTCAAAGGTATATCCTGTGGTTTGTGTATATTAATCTGATTTGGTGGCATTCAGAGTGAATCTGTAGTTTTCTTGGTAACTAAGTTTTCAGAACATGATACTTTGGTTGCCTCTTAAGGTGGAGCATGCTCTTCGTCTTGGGGTTGTGAGTTTGAGCCCTGTGTTGGGAATAGAGATTAGTTTGAAAAAAAATAAAATCTAAAATCGAATAAAACATGATATTTATTAAGTTTTATAAGTGAGGTTTACCTGAAATATAAAATATATTTGTTCTCACGTAATACTGTGGATTTAAAACACCTTAGTCTCTTTCTTGTCAGAGTTGATTTGATTTTTAGAAATGATCTGCATGTAAAATTTTATGCCAACCATTTCGGTTGGTTTCAAACAAAATTTTCACTGAACTTTTAATTTATGTAAAAGACTAGTAAGTAGAGTGTGTGGAAAGTTAATGTATACCATTTAATCTGCAAGTACATTAGTAGTAAAAATATTTTCATTATCCACATGCATTTTATCCCAAGCTCTTTGCCAAAGAAAAGTAGTTTACTAGTCCATTTAATTATTTAGGATATTGTAATCTCTAAATTAGAGTGTCATGGTGGAATCTGTAAGTCATCCAATAGTCCTATACTTTTTGGTAATTTCCATTATAGCTTGGAAGTCTCATGTGTACCAGTAGGTTAAATTATTTATTGTGAATGCTGTACTAGATATTCAGGTTATTAATAAGTACCAGATGGTCAAATTAGTAAAATGTTGCAATAGCAGTATTGTATTATGTTATACAGTTTTGTCTATTTCTTTAGATATTAAGACCAGAGTTTTACTTCACAACGATGGGGCAGGATTTTAACTTTCTGGTCATATAGTCTCTTAAGCTATAAGCTGTCAAGTTCATACTTACTAATCCTCACAGTAATAATTTCTAGAGTCCTCCTTCATGCTCCCTAACCCCCATGGAAAATGTCAAACATAAACAAAAGTAGAGAAATAGAACTTCCATATATTTACCATCTGGCTTCAGCAGCTTTTACTTCAAGCTAGTCTGGTGGCATGGATGTATGGATGCCTCTTTCTCTCTGTTCTCACTTTCAGTCTTTTTTTGTTGTTGTTAATGAAGAAATTGGGTGGGTTTTTCCTCCCAACTTCCTCCAGTTAGGATTTGCATCCTTTAGCATTTTTTGTCATGTCCTTCAGTGCCCTATATTTTCTATGAACTGATAGGTAGGTCTGGAGGCTTGATCAAATTCAGGATCTCCCCTTTCCCCTACCACCTCACCCCAGCAAAAATATGTTATAGGTGGTATTCTGTGTAACTTAATACTCTTAAAATTTGTTTAACTTTTTAAAAAATTTATTTTTGAGAGACAGAGCATGAATGGGGGGAGGAGCAGAGAGAGAGGGAGACACAGAAACAGGCTCCATCCTCTGAGCTGTCAGCACAGAGCCCGATGTGGGGCTTGAACCCACGAACCGTGAGGTCATGACCTGAGCTGAAGTTGGATGCTTAACTCACTGAGCCACCAAGGTACCCTGGGTATAACTTAATACTCTTAATTTAAAAGTCAAGCAGCATGAAAATGTTTTTTCCATTTTAACTTTAAAGCATCATCGTCTACTAAAATTGGTCTCTGATAACCAAAAGATATTTATAAGCAGAGCCACTAGATGTCTCCCACCCACTCTCTGTGTTGACTGTGCCCTGCACACAGTATGATTGCCAGTTCCAGAACTCAGCCGCTTTCTCTTCACCCCTGAACATCCCAGTCCCCAAATCTGTTGGTTGCTTTTTTTCTTTCTTTTTTTTTCAGAGACAGGTAAGTAAGTAGAATTGACTCCAGTAGGAGTTTTATAATTTATTATTTTTAAATATTTCAAATCATGTATGGGGATTAAACATCTGTACTTGTATTATAGTTTTCATTACACTTGTGACTAAGAAAGTTTGAAATTCTATCAACTGTGATATCTAAAGAGCTTAGTTACTTGGCAAACTTTAGACAGGCTTTGTTTTTAAAAATTGTTTTACAGGAGTTTCCTATAATTTTGAAGTTATTTCCTAATAGATTTTTAAAGTTTATTAATTTTGAGAGATCGATTGAATAGGGGGAGGGGCAGAGAGAAAGGGAGAAAGAGAATGCCAAGCAGGCTCTGAATTGTCAGCAAAGGGGAGCCAGATGTGGGGGTTGAACTCATGAACCGTGAGATCATGACCTGAGCCAAAACCAAGAGCTGGTCGCTTAACCAACTGAGCCACCCAGATGCCCCTATTTCCTAATATTTTAATGCCTTCCCAAATCAAGTTCATTCTGAGAACAGGAGCAAAATAATCTTACAACATTTTTTTCTTGATGGTAGTCTAAGATAGGTTTTTATATTCTAGACAGAGTTGTTGAAGACACAGTAATTTCATATTCTATAGCTCTGGTGTTGATAGGTGGCTTTCCACCATGATCTGAAACAACCATCATCCAGGTCAGCTTTACCAACTAATTCTATTCTTGGGCAGATGAAGCCTGGCAGAAGAGAGATGGCTTGCCTGCTACCTTGATGTCTCTATTTTTGCGCAGACATTTTTGGAGGTGCCTAAAAAATAAACAGGAGAATAAAAATTTCAGTTGTAAAAATAAGTAATGTACAAAACAGGTATTTAAAATTTTTTTAATGTTTATTTTTGAGGGGGTGAGGGGCAGAGAGAGAGGGAGACAGAATCTGAAGCAGGCTTCAGGCTCTGAACTGTCAGCACAGTTCCTAATGCAGGGTTCAAACTCACAAACTGTGAGATCATGAACTGAGCTGAAGTTGGATGCTTAACCAACTGAGCCACGCAGGTGCCCCCAAAACAGGTATTTTTATCCCATTCTTGGCCTCACCCCATTCTCTACCCATCCCTTTTATTTTTTCTCATCCGTTTTAGATGTGCAGCATAATACACTTTTTTTCCAAGTTTAATATATCTGGGAACTTGTTTTACTTGGAACATTTTTTAACATCTCAAAAGTGTAAAACAAGGAATAATATTTGGAAATTGCTGATCTATATTACTGTTTTTATGTTACCAAGTGATAACATGACTTCAGATTAGAAAGATCTTTCAGGATGCTCCACCTTGCTTGATGTTTATTCTAATGTCTATTATCAATTCTAGGGTTTCATTTTGACTTATTTTGAATAGCACTTTTGCTCACATATAAATTATGCATATACTTATAAAACTCCTATCAGACACTGTGCTAAACTCCACAAAAGGTACACAAATGAATCAAACCTCAGCTAAAAGGAGACCATAATCTACTGGGGAGTCCACAAGACAGGTTAGCAATCATTATAGGAGGTAGTAATTGATTAGAGATCTAAGAGCCCTAGATGAAATGATGTGGCAGTCAGGAGTAGCAGATGATCACTGCAGAGAGATTTGGAAAAGCTGCAGGCAAAGAAAGCTGTTGTAGCTGGGTCTCGAAGGACGAGTAGGGGTTTGCTATTGTAGAAATAGAAGAGGAGAGATGCCATGGGAGGGGGCCTGTGTGAGCAAAGGAACCAACACAGGAAAACATGAAGCACTTCTGAAGGAAAGTAGTGAGTTGTTGTTATTTGACTAAAAAAATGATGTACTGGAGTGGGCGTGGGGGGGTGTGGCATAGTAGAAGGCTGAGTAAGAGGAGCACCTGGCTGGCTGAGTCAATTAAGTGTCTGACTTTGGTTCAGATCATGATCTCGCGGTTTGTGAGTTTGAGCCCCACGTCGGGTCTGTGTTGACAGCTCAGAGATTGGAGCTTCCTTTGGATTCTGTGTCTCTCTCTTTGCCCACCTCCCCCCGCCCCCATGCTCTGTCTCTGTTGCTTTGTCTGTCTCAAAAATAAGTAAACATTAAAAATTTTGTGGGTTTTTTTTTTTAATGTTTTATTTATTTCTGAGAGACAGCATAAGCAGGGGAGGGTCAGAGAGAGAGGGAGATACAGAATCTGAAACAGGCTCCAGGCTTGGAGCTAGCTGTCAGCACAGAGCCCCACATGGGGCTCGAACCCATGAACCGTGAGATCATGACCTGAGCCGAAGTCGGACGCTTAACTGACTGAGCCACCCAGGTGCCCCTAAAAGAAGTTTTTTTAATTCCCTATTAAAGGGTTAGACTCAAGGAGACCATGGGAATACCGCAATGAAGGTCATGCTTTAGAGAGGTTAATGTGGTGATGATATTTGAGACGGGAATGCCAAGGCTGTGTGCAGTTCAGGTGAGTAAGCAGTGCAGGGTGTGGAGGTCTTGTGTAAGGACAGTAGTATGGAAGCGGAGGACAGGGCAGCCCGAGGAGGTGTCACAGACGGAGAGGATGGGCTCAGAGATGGCACTGGGTACTGAGGGCACAACTTAAACTCATGTTATTAAACAGAAACATTTATCAATTTCTGTAAAATTGTTAATTAAGTTTCCTCCTTATTCTTAGTTCTAGAGCCAGTACAAAAGCCTCATGAAGGTCCTGGAGAAATGGGGAAACCAGTTGTCATTCCTAAAGAGGATCAAGAAAAGATGAAAGAGATGTTTAAAATCAATCAGTTCAATTTAATGGCAAGTGAGATGATTGCACTCAACAGATCTTTACCAGATGTTAGGTTAGAAGGGTAAGTACCTAGTGTGGTCCTTTTGGCATTTAATTAAAATGAAAAGTGTATTCTTAAGTCCCAGTAAATTGCATTTTAGTGTTGACTATTCTGAAAGTGAACGTTATAACACTGTTACCGCTGATCCCATTTAACTTATTAAATGCTGATAAAAATAGTACGGATACTTAGGCTGTGTATTTTAGGCTTTAGGTTCGTAGGGGATTTTAAATTTATCAAAATGTTCCTATAATCAGCTTTTTAAAAAAGGTTCTTTTAAGTTGTGTGTAACTTAAAATAGTAATGTGTATAGTCTTAGGTGTACAGATTACTGAATTTTTACATATATATACATACCTGTCTAATCATCCAAATGAAGATATATATTTTATCTGAATATACCCTAATTTATTTACACATTGATAGACATTTGGGTTGTTTCCACCCTTTGACCGTCATGAACAAAGCAGCTGTGACATTCTTGTGCATGTCTTTTGGAGGACTTAGACTTTTGTTTCTGTTTGGTGTGTCCAGGGAAAAGGAATAGGTTTACACTTAAGTAGCATTAGTGTGTGCTGCCAAACATTTTTCCAGGATGATTGTGCCATTTTTTTTTAATTTTTTTTTTTAATGTTTTATTTATTTTTAGGAGAGAGAGAGAGACAGCATGAGCAGGGGAGGGTCAGAGAGAGAGGGAGTCGCAGACTGAACAGGCTCCAGGCTCTGAGCTGGCAGTCAGCACAGAGCCCGATGCGGGGCTCGAACCCACGAACCGCGAGATCATGACCCAAGCGAAAGTCGGACACTTAACCGACTAAGCCACCCAGGCGCCCCATGATTGTGCCATTTTACATTCCCATCACAGTACGAGAGGCCCCCTTGCTCCATATGAAAGTACATAAGGTATCTGGGCTGGGGGACAACAGACCCAGTTAAGAGCAAGTGAACTCTATGGAAAACACATGGAGCAAGTGGGCAGGTGCATCTAGCTCCTGAGACCCTATCACCTTGCCTGCTCTGGCTCCCATTAATGCCACCAGCCAGGCCTTTCCCTCTCCCAGCAAGAGATTGGAGGATCATTCTTAACACAATAGGACTAAACACACACAGTGTGGGCAGGGGCAGGGGTCGGGGGGCGGACCACAAGCATACTGATAGTAAGCATCATTCAGGGCTAATAATCAGCTTTTTGGTTCCCTATTTTGATAGCAAATGGGTAACCAAGGAATATTAGACAATGACAAGAAACCCTCAAACATGAAAAGTATTGTCCCAAAAAGAGAAAAAAACAACTTGGAAGAAGCAAAAACTATTCAGGGAGACAAAAACTTAAAAAGAAATCATTAATTATCTCAATGAAATAAGATATTACAACCATAAAACAAGACTAGGGTACTGTTCAAAAGATACACTAGGAGAGCCAAAAAGAGTTCTTGGGAGTTTAAAAAGAAAGAAAGAAAAAGACAGAACTCAATAGTGGCTCAGCAGCAACCCTAGAAACAAAGGAGTAGCATTCTAGAGGAAAATAATTTCCAACCTAGAATTCTTTATCTGTCCAAACTTTCAGTCAAACGTAGAAGTTAAAAAGGGGCATTTTTAGAAATGCCGGGTCTCATAACACTGAATTGCCACACATCCTTTCTTGGGAAGTTACTGGAGATTATGCTCCACCAATTGAGGACTCAAACTAAGGAAAAGAGGGACACAGGATATAGAAGACAGGAGATCTGACATAAAATAAGTGTGGTGGGCAGACCTTGAGGATGGTGGAGGGAGAGTCTCCTCAGGCCAGGAGGCGGCCCACCCAGATGCAAGTAGATCAGGATGTGCACACCAGGAGAAACTTCAAGAAGGTGAGGCATGGTATAGCTGAATGTCTCTGGAAGAGACTTAAATCTGACACTTGATGGAGAGTTTGGGATGCAGTTAAGAAGTACACAGGAAACAGTAGCAAGGAAGAAATTGTAATTCCAGGAGAAACTTTAAAAAGTCATTCAGAGAAAGCAAGAGCAATCATCATTTACTACATAGCACAACTGTGAATGAGTCCTAAAATGTCACCGTTTAATATTGTGCATATGACAGTTAACCTGGTGGGGGAGGAGTGAGAGTATCTCTTTGTTCATCCAGCAGATTCACTGTAAATCTCAGGTTTTCACAAGCTGCTTACTCTCCGGAACAATTAAAGAACAATTTTCTTACTAAAGAAAGCCAGAATCTTCAGGGAAGCCTGCAGTTAAAATTTGAATGATGTCTGTGTTAAAAGAGACTCACTTATTACTGTTTTGGCAGAGTTATTTTCTAATTGTAGTAATTCCCCTGTGTATGTTACCACTCTTCACACATTTTGTTAAGCATTTACGTTTTGAGCAGTGTTTAAATGCTGGGATACCCAGGCTTGTGCACTGAATTTTGGGCTTGTTGAGAACTGCTCAGATTTGAAGGTCTTACTTTGCACAAGATGCTGATCATACACAGTGCTTCTTACCAGGCATTTGGTCCCTGTGAGAGGGGGCCACGTAGGAAGCTGGCACAAAGTCACACCTGCCACTGAGTAGCATTTTTACACTTTGCTCCATCTCTTTGCAGGTGTCCTTTAAAGTTTTTTGTTTGTTTAACTTTTATTATGGGAAATTTCAAAAGTATACAGAAAGAGACAACAATATAATGAATCCTCATGTGTTCATCACCTTACTTCAATAATCCCTAATAGTCTTGTCTCTTAATACCCTTTTCTGTGTCCCCCAACAACCTCTGTCTCCCGGTATTTACACCTCTATGTATTTCTGCACTGTGCTAGGATTGGTCTGTATGACCAGTAGAACACAGTACAAGTGATGGAGTGTCGCTTTCAGGATTAGGCTATAAAATACATTGTGGTTTACAGTTTGGTTTTTTATTCTCACATGGATCATTAGCTCTGCGATTAGCCAGCCGACTTGACAGGGGCATCCCTGTGGTAAAGCCCATGTGGTTTAAACGTGGCCTTTTGTGAATAACCAGCTGAGTGCGCTTAGAAGCAGATTCTCCTATTCCAGGCAAAGGCATATATCATTTATATATATTTCATTATGTATCTCTGAATGATAAGGGCTTACAGAGAAGGGAAGGAAGGTAGGAAGGTCATGATACCATTTTCATACCTAAAAAAATAATTAACAGTGACTCCTTAATAACATGAAATACCTAGGTAGTGTTCAGATTTCGCGAGTTTATGTCATACTTTTTTTTGTACTGTTTTTATCAGGATCCCAATGAGATCCACACATTGCAACTGGTGCACGTGTCTCTTAAGTCTTAGTCTCTGTAGGTTCTCTCTCCATCTTTTTTCTCCTTGGATTTTTGTTATTTGAAGACCAGGCTGAATGTCTTGTATCTTCCCTCAGTCTGCATTTTCTGGACTGCGTCACTCCAGTGTCATTGGCTCTTCCTCCGTTTCCTCTCTTTGGTGTGGATTGGTAGATTAAAGGCATTTTGTTCCAGTATCCTCCAAGTCAACTAAGGTGTGCCTGTGGTAGGAAAGGTGTGCGGTCTGGTCAGTCATGTGCATCACCATTGCTCTGTGTCCCATTGGTCTGTTTTTTTCTTTTGGAACTCCCATTAGCCAGGCTTTGGGCTACTCACATTGATTCTCTTAGTCTCATATTTTTGTCTGTTCTCTTCTTCCAGGGAAAAATCCTAGACTATCTTCGAGCTATTCTTTTGAATTTATTTGTTAAATTTTTTATTACTAAGTCTTTGTTATCTGACATTTTAAAAATGTAGGCACAAAATCCTGTACTTTACCATTTTTATACATGTAAATATTTGTGAGATATTTAGTATAACAATAGCATTTTAAACTTTTTAGTTTTTAATTTTTTTTCACTTTATTTCTTTTGAGTGAGGGGGAGAGAGAGAGGGAGAGGGAAGAGAGAGAGAGAGAGAGAGAGAGAGAGAGAGAGAACGGGGGAGGGGCATAGAAAGGGGGAGACAGAATCAGAAGCAGGCTCTGTGCTCTCAGTACAGAGCCCAACGTGGGGCTCAGACCCACAAACCGTGAGATCATGACCTGAGCTAAAATCAAGAGTTGGGTGCTTAATCAACTGAGCCACCCAGGTGCCATAGTCTTTCTAGTTTTTAAAGTAAATTTAACTTTGGTTTAAAAAATAATTCCATGAGTCAGGCTGCTGTTAAAGGTCTTCAGAAAAATGGCTGGGCCCAGGATAATTGAATTGGCTTTGAATCCAGGTCCTCTGGCTCTTAATTCTCTTCTTTCTCTACCTAATTGCTGAAAGTTACTTTTCTCATTTTCTTAACCATTCCTTTTAATGCTAGGTTAAATCCTGGAAACAGATTAAAATAATGTATTTGGTAGAATTCTATTTATTTTCTTACATCAGATAAGCTTGTCTGAATGAATTTGTGGAAGTTGCTTTGCTTATAATTTTTAAGATTTTATATTTTTCAAGTGCTTTCAGTAATTTTGACATTGTTTTATAAATAATTGTCATTTCTGGGGTGCCTGAGTGGCTCAGTTGATTAAGCATCCTGACTTAGATTCAGGTCATGATCTCACAGCTCGTGAGTTCCAGCCCCACGTCAGGCTCTGTGCTGACAGCTCAGAGCCTGAAGCCTGCTTTGGATTCTGTGTCTCCCTGCCTCTCTTCCCGTCCCTTACTCGTGCTCTTCTCTCAAAAATGAATAAACATTAAAAATAATTTTTTTAATAATTGGCATTTTTGGGGGGGGTTATTTATTTTTTAGAGAGACAGAGCACCAGAGGGAGACGGTCAGACAGGCAGGGAGACACAGAATCCGAAGCAGGCTCTAGGCTAAGAGCTGTCAGCACAGAATCCAACATGCGGCTCGAACTCACAAACTTTGAGATTATGACCTGAGCCAAAGTTGGTCACTTAACTGAGCCACCCAGGTGCCCTAAATAATTGTCATTTCTAAGGCTGATAGCGATTTTGTTTCACTTAGATAAAATTTTGTGGATATTCTAGCATAAATACTACTTTTTTGTGCCTTTGTCTTCTAACTTGGTTTCTACCTGCTTCATGAAATGTAAATTTTTCTGTTATAGAAGTTTAGCAAATCCCCTGATTTTTTTGTTTTATCTTTTGCCTCAGAGAGACATGATCAATTATAATTTAAAAATATGCTTCAAAGTATTTGTCTTGAAATTTTTTATTATGTATTTTTTATTTTGTATTTTCCATCTTTTACTAGGGATCTTGAAAATTTTTTTAAAAAACTAGCTTTCTCTTTCCTTAACTATTTCATAAAAATGAAATCTTCTAAACATTCAGAAAGATATCAGAGGTTACAAATCTTTGTACCAACCACCAGGTTTATTGAAGCTTTAGTTGCAATATTTTCTTTATATTTTGCTTTTAGCAATAAAACTTTATGGCTTTGGTTGAATCCCTTTGTATACTCCTCCTCAGTTCCAGTCCACTTCTAACAGTCGTTCTAATTTTTCCATTTATCCTTACTGTTCATGTTTTAAAAGTACTTCTTCATGTCTATATATATAAATAATATATAGTATACTTGTATATTTTTAATGTAACAAATGGTAGTACAAGCATATGGATATGTACATATCCTTCTGCAACTTTTTAAAAATTGTTTTTGTCATGCATTGATTTTGAGATTTATTCATGTTAGTACATGTAATTATAGATGATTCATTTTAACTGCTTTGTAGAAGTCCATTGTATGAATATGCCATAATACATCTATTGTTCTACTTTATGTGTATGTATTTTGCAGTTATAATGTCTCTGTAAACATTCTTTTATATGTATTCTCTTCTGTAGGTATAACAGTTATCTGTAGAATAGTGCTTTTCAAATTATAATTCATGACCCTTTACTTACTAATGGATCGTGAAATCAGTCATGAATACCTGTTAGCATTTTAATTAGTGAAATAGAAGATATGAGAGTGTGTTTCATGTAGTAACATTTTTCATTAGTCATTGTTTCAGGATGTGTGCACTAGATTAACATAAAATATATTTGTTTCCATGGGTTATGGTCAGAAGTGTTTGACAGTAGAAAGAGAATTATTATGCTGAGAGGTATGTGCTCTTTTATTTTACTCGATTTAAAAAAAATTGCTCCCACAGTGGTTTCACCAATTTACATTTTTCAGCTACAGGGAATGAGAGACTTTCCCTTCTGTGCATATTCATGCAGAGGATAATAGTGGCAGGGACTGGGCAGCACAGGTGAAGAAATTTTAAAATTCTGATTGCATCTTTAAGATGGTACCTGTTAGAATGCTGATGGTTTGGGTATGGAGTAAAAGGAAAGGAGGAGTAAGAATTTAGGCTTGAGCAGCCATCTCAGTTACAGAAATACTTGCCAAGATAGAGGGGAAAATAGAAATATGGGATTGGTGGAGATAGCAGTCAGAGTGAGTAAGATGAAAAAGAGCCAAGGTTAGGTGACTGCTTTTTTTCAGCTTTTGAGGAGTGAGAAGAGGAAGATCTAGCAAAAGTAAGAAAACATGAGGTGTGAGGGGAAGGGCATATGGAAGTCAAGCAGATGTTTGAAGGAGTAAGTGGTCGACTGTGTTAAATGCTGCTGGGATGTGAGGAGGAGGTCTGTAAATGGACCAGTGGATTTCAGTGTATAGAGGCTGCTGGAACTTAGCCAACATTGTTTCTGTAGAGTGATAGCAATGAGACCCTGATCTAAAATAATGAGGAAGACTTCCAGTTACTGTAATGGCAGCCTCAGTGATTTGTATCACCTCTTCAGCTGAGGACAATGAGAAAGTTAGGGGGGAAATATATTACATATTTAAATATATATATAATATATTTATGTATATAAATCATTTGCTTGAAAGCATCCAGATATTAAAAGGCAGAGCTTAGAATGCAGTGAAGAATTATGGAGCCAAGGGGCGCCTGGGTGGCTCAGTCAGTTAAGTGCCCAACTTCAGCTCAGGTCATGACCTTCACAGTTTGTGAGTTTGAGCCCCATGTTAGGCTCTGTGCTGAGAGCTCAGAGCCTGGAGCCTGCTTCAGATTCGGTGTCTCCCTGTCTCTCTCTGGCCCTCCCTTCTCGCACTCTAGCTCTCTCTCTCAAAAATAAACAAACATTGTGTGTGTGTGTGTGTGTGTGTATAAAAGAATTATGGAGCCAAGATTTGGGAAAAGATGAAAACTCAAAGAAATAACCCTGGAACTTTTACCTCGGGGCCTTTACTGATTCCAGAAGGTGTATACTGAGAAACTAAATAGTGCTTTTGATAGCCTTTTGGTGCTGGGACAGAAAACCTGGAGTCCAGGGCCTAACGAGAGAGAGAGAGAGAGAGAGAGAAGAGAGAGAAAAGAGAGAAGAGAGAGCGAGCGTGTGTGTGTGCGCGCGCGCACGCACGGGGAGAGTCAGATAGCTCTTCCTGCATCCTTCAGTTTTAGGTTCCTAGAAATAATGATGAAATTCAAGTAGATCAGCTCTGGCAGTGACTGAAGCCCAAGTTTAAACTATCTTAATTAACGTAGGAAATTGAATTAAAATGATTAAGGTTTACTGGTGCCTCTGGCTCTCCCTAGATTCAAATGTAAATCCTCTCTGTAGAAAGATGTTTGGCCAGTAAATTTTTATTTTTATTTTTTAAGTTTATTTATTTATTTTTGAGAGAGAGAGCGAGCGTGCATTCAAGTGAGGGAGGGGCAGAGAGGGAGAAAGAGAGAAACCCAAGCAGGCTCTGCACTGTCGGCTCAGAGCCTGATGTGGGGCTCAACCCACGAACCGTGAAATCCTGACTTGAGCCGAAGTCAGCCAACTAAGCCACCCAGTTACCCCAGGCCAATAAATTTTTAAATGTGTCTGGCTTACACTAGACACCTGAGGAGACAAGGCAACATGAAAGAAAACAAAACAATAGACAATGGAAATAGACCCAAGTAAGAGTTAACAGGCACAGAGTTTAAAATGATTTTATATAATATTAATGTGTTCAAGGAGATTTTAGAACAAGATTGAGAATTTTAGCAGAAACTAGAATTTATTAGAAAATAACAAAGTGGAAATTTTAGAATTGGGAAAGTACAATAATAAAAAGTAAAAACATAGTGGATGGGATTAGCAGCAGCAGATAAGATATAGCTGAAGAGAATTGGTGAACTACATCCAGAGTGAAGCATGGAAGATAGAAAATAACAAATAGTAATAGATATAGGAGATAGAATGAGAAGTGTAGAATTGTCAACAAATTGTAGTCAAAGTAAGAAAGAATTTAGGAGTAGCAGTATTCAAACATATGATGGCTAAGAATTTTCTAAAACTGATGTTAAAACATTAAGGCACAGGGGTGCCTGGGTGGCTTAGTCAGTTAAGCGTCCAACTTTCGCTTAGGTCATGATCTCGCGGTTCGTGGGTTCGGAGCCCCGCGTCGGGCTCTGTGCTGACTGCCAGCTCAGAGCCTGGAGCCTGTTTCAGTCTGTGACTCCCTCTCTCTCTGACCCTCCCCTGCTCACGCTGTCTGTCTGTCTGTCTGTCTGTCTCTCTCTCTCTCTCTCCTAGAAATAAAAAAAAAAAATTAAAAAAAAACACATTAAGGCACAATATCAGTAAGTTTGATGAACCTTCAGCAGGATACCTGCCACATCATAATAATGCAAGCTAGAGCTAGAGAAAAGAATTGTAAAAACAGGCAAGAATGAGGAGGGGGAAGGTAAAGATTACCTTCAAAGATGCAGCAGTGAGTCTCACAGCTGACCTCTCTGCTGATTTCTCAAGAGATAAAATAAGGAAGCCAAGATAACATGGTGTCTTTTGTAGTCAGAGAGAACTTTAAGCCCAAAATTTGGACTCAGCCCAGATACCAAGTGTCTTTCAAAAATAAAAACCTTTAAAATAAACAAAACTGAGATAATTCAGTGCAGTAAAAAAACAGTAAAGAGTGTTCTCTAACCAAAAAAAAACACAAAAATTTCCCACTGGAATGATCAGGTATAGAAATGAAGGAAGAGTAGCAGAAGTAGTAAATATATAGATGAATTAATGTCAACATATAAAACAACAGCATCTTACAGCACAAATATCTGTACAGTTAAAATAGAGAACAAAGCATTTTCTCTGGGTATCGTTAAATATTTATAATGGTTTTTTGGGGAAGCGTGTGTGTGTGTGTGTGTGTGTGTGTGTGTGTGGTCAAGTCATGGGTAAAAATACCAATTAATATTAGACTTTAATAAATAAAAGTTGTGTGTTGCAATTTCTAAGGTTATCATCAGAAGAAGGTAAATGTTAGTAGAGTGGAGAACGTAGAAATTTTTTTGTGTGTGTGATTTCAGCAATATTTATTTATTTTATTTTTTTACAAATAGTTTATTGTCAAATTGGTTTCCATATAACACCCAGTGCTCATCCCCACAAGTGTCCTCCTCCATGCCCATCTGCCCCCTCCCCCCACATCTATCAGTCCTCAGTTTGTTTCTCAGCATTCAAGAGTCTCTCATGGTTTGCCTCTCTCCCCTTCCCCCACCATTTCCCCCTTCTTCTCCCCCATGGTCCTCAGTTAAGTTCCTCCTAATCCTCCTATACGTGCAAACATATGATATTTGTCCTTCTCTGCCTGACTTATTTCACTCAGCATAACACCCTCAAGGTCATCCATGTTGCTACACATGGCCAGATTTCATTGTTTCTCATTGCCATGTAGTATTCCATGGTATAGATAAACCACATCTTCTTGATCCATTCATCCATTGATGGACACTTAAGCTCTTTCCATGTTTTAGCTATTGTGGAGAGTGCTGCTATGAACTTTGGGGTACATGTGCTCCTATGCCTCAGCATTTCTGTATCCCTTAGGTAAATTCCTAGCAGTGCTATTGCTGGGTCCTAGGGGAGTTCTATTGTTAGTTTCCTTAGGAACCTCCACACTGTTTTCCAGAGGGGCTGTACCAGTTTACATTCCCACCAACAGTGTAGGAGGGTGCCCGTTTCTCCACATCCTCGCCAGCATCTAGAGGAGAACATAGAAATTTAAAAAATTTAAATTCAGGCGTGCCTGGCTGGCTCAGCTGGTAGAGCATGTGACTCTTGGAAGGCAGCTATGCTCACCACTATACCACCAATGCTGCTCGGCCCGGGCCGGCCCGACACGACGGCCCGGGGTTAGAGCATGTGACTCTTGATCTCGTGGTCCTGAGTTCAAGCCCTGTGGTGGGTGTAGAGCCCACTTTAAAAAAAAAAATTCAAAAGAAGGAAAGATAGAAAAAAGTGCAATTAATTCTTATTTGTGTAAGATGATAGATTTATTCTCTCTCTTTTTTTAAACTATAGTTTCTTGTCAAGTTGGTTTCCATATAATATCCAGTGCTTATCCCAACAAGTGCCCTCCTCCATGCCCATCACCCAATTTCCCCTGATGATAGATTTAAACTCAAATATATAATTAAATGTATTGAAGGTTTTGTAAAGATTTTAAATTAAGAAAAATGACAGCTACATATGTTATTACGAGAGGCAGACAAAAAGAAAAAAAGAATATAGGAACATGTAGGGTAAAAAATAGAACAGAATATACCTGATCTATATTACTGTCTGGTAAATAGAGGAGACTTCAAGGCAAAAAGCTTAACTGCATTAAAAAGAAAATATTTTATCCTAGTTGACAGTGCAAATACTGAGTATCAGAACTTATGAAGTACAGCTAATTCCATACCCAGATTAAAATTAGATATATTTAAAGCATATAATATTTTTAAAAAGGTAGAATATAAATGAACTATTATAAGAAATTAGAAAAAGGACAGCAACTTAAATTTAAAATAAATGGAAGAGTAGAATCTAAAGTTAATAAAAAAATATATACAATAGAGAAACAGCAAAGCCAGAAGTTGGTTCTTTGAAAAAACTAATAAAATTGACCATTCAAGAAAATAAGAGGAGGGACAAATAATCCAGATAAGGTGTGAAAAAGGTAACATTACCAGAAACACTGACCTCAAAAAACAATCTGTTACAAAGAGGAGAACTTAATACAACAGTATAAACATGGAGTATAGTCAGTAAAGCCAAATGTTAGTTATTTGAAAAGAATAACAAAACTGAAAAACCCTTTCCTTTTTTTAAATTTAGAAATGTTTATTTTGAGAGAAAGAGATCATGTGTGAGCAACGGAAGGACAGAGAGAGGGAAAGAGAGAATCCCAGGCAAGATCTGCAATCTGAGCGCAGAGTCCAAATGGGACTTCATCTCACAGACCTTTGAAATCATGACTTGAGTCAAAATCCAGAGTCGGATACAACCAACTGAGCCACACAGGCACCCCTCAAAACTTCTTTCCTAAATAACAACTATCATGAATGAAAAAGAGGACAATTACCATACACCCTGCAGACATTTAAAAAATTATCAGTAGATAATATGAACATCCAGGTGCCCCAAGGTGAGCATAATCTTGATATGAAAATCTGACAAGGACTTGATGAGAAAGGAATATTGCAAGCCAGTCTCCTTAATAAACATAGGTAAACTAGTCTAAATAAAATGTTAATCAGCTGAATCTAGCAGTATAAAGTTAATAATACATTAAAACCAGATTGGCTTTGGGGCACCTTGGTGGCTTAGTCGGTTAAGCGTCCGACTTTCGCTTACGTCATGATCTCGCGGTTCGTGGGTTCGAGCCCCGCATGGGGCTCTGTGCTGACTGCCAGCTCGGAGCCTGGAGCCTGTTTCAGTCTGTGACTCCCTCTCTCTCTGACCCTCCCCTGCTCACGCTGTCTCTATCTCCTAGAAATAAATAAAACATTAAAAAAAAAAAAACCAAATTGGCTTATGCCAGCATACAAAGTTGACTTAATATTTCAGAAACATTTAAAGTTACCACTAAAGGAATAAAGGAGAGAAGTCATGTTATTTCAGGAGATCTAGAAAAAGAATTTGATAAAAAATGTGTCACTGGTTATGACAAAACTCTAGCAAACTAGGAATGAAAGGGAACCTTCTTTTTTTATTTATTTATTTATTTATTTATTTCTAGGAAAGAGAGAGACAGACAGCGTGAACAGGGGAGGGTCAGAGAGAGAGGGAGTCACAGACTGAAACAGGCTCCAGGCTCTGAGCTGGCAGTCAGCACAGAGCCTGACGCGGGGCTCGAACCCACGAACCGTGAGATCATGACCTAAGCGAAAGTCGGACGCTTAACCGACTAAGCCACCCAGGCGCCCCGAAAGGGAACCTTCTTAATCTGATAAAATATATCTACCCAAACCAAAATGAAACAAAGCCTCTCCATGGTAATTTTGAAAGTGTTCCATTTGAGACCTGGGACGTGATACAGATGTCTGTTATCCCTTCTATTCAGTGTTAGGCTGGAGGTTTTAGCCAAAATAAGATGGGTAAGCAAAAGAAATAATAGTTACAAGTACTGGAAAAGAAGAATTAAAACGTACTATTTGTAATTGACATGGTAATAATAATCAAAATTCAGAAGAATTTCAGTTAAAGGATTAGAATCAGTAAGTGTTTAGCAGTGTGTTTTAAAGTTGATACTCAAAAAGAATCAATTGTATTTCTATGTCAGTTTTCTAACCAAAGACAATAGTTTTTTTTAAAAATACCACTTACAGTACAGTCAGAAAATATCAGATATCAGAAACTCTTCAAAGAAAATTCTAAAATGTTATTGAGAGAAATTAAAGACCTAAATAACGGAGAAATGCCTGTGTTTGTGGGTGGACAGTTCAAATTATAAAAATGTTGGTTTCCTCCAAATTGATTTACAGATTCAGTGAATTTCTAGTCACTGTGTGTGTGTGTGTGTGTGTGTGTGTGTGTGTGTGTAATTTGATAAATTGGTTCTGAAGTGCAACTGGAGGTGCAAAGACCCAGAAGAGCCAGATATATTTGTAGAAGAGTAAGGTAGGAAGGTTTGCAGTAACTGTTATCAAAATTACTCAGAAAAGTATAGTAATTAAGGTAATGTGGTATTTTGGGAAGGCTAGACAGATTGGTGGAACAAAATGGAGTTTAAAACCAGTCCCATAATACGTGAACACTTGGTTTAGGACACAAATGGTACTACATAGTAGAGGGATGATCTTCTAAAGAAAAAAGTGCTTGGTCAGCCTGATAATAATTTAAGGACAAAACTGAAACTAACTTTTTCTCACACCATACAGAAAGTCATTTTATTTCAGACATAAATGTGAAGGCAAAGCAATGAAGCTCCTAGCAGATCACATAGAATATTATTATGGTCTTGAGAGAGGGGAAGATTTCTTAAACAAGGCATAAAAACACCCAAAAATGCAGGGAAAGTTTGATAAATGGGATTGCATGAAAGTCTTCCTGTTTATTAAAAAAAAAAAGGTGAAAAAATACATTGAAAAGACCAGAAGAAATTTATGATACTTAAAACCAGCAAAATGCTCAGATCTAGAATATATAAATAAGTCTTACACATCAGTAAGAAAAAGATGGACAGTCCAGTAGAAAAGTGAATGAGAGACTTGAAGAGATCATCCAAACAACCAATAAATACACCACACGATGCTCAACTCCATATAGTAATCAAGAAGACAAGACTAATGAAATACCATTTCATACTCTCATACACTGCGGTGGCGGTATAAATTGTTACACCCACATTGAAAGCTATGTCAGTATCTACCAACATGAATATTAACATACTTAATGACCCAACAGATCCACACCTTGTATTGCAAATGCAAGCATGTATGCATCAGGAGACAACAACAAAATTTTGTGTGTTTGTCTTTTTTAATGTTTTATTTATTTGAGATAGTGCAAGCAGGGAAGGGGCAGAGAGAGGGGGACAGAGGATCCGAAGCGGGTTCTACACGGACAGTAGCAAGCCCCACGTGGGGTTTGAACTCAGGAACTACAAGATCATGACTTGAGCTGAAGTCAGACGCTCGACTGAACCACTTGGCCACCCCAAGGACAAAATTGTTAATAGTAAAAAAAAAAAAATTGTTAATAGTAGTATTTTTATTTTGATTCCAAACTGAAAATAATCTAAGTATGTATCAACAGTGGAATGTGGTAGATTCGTACAATGGAATACTTTACAGCAGGAAATGAACAAAAGCCACAACATGGACGAATCTCCCCCTTAGACCCAGCAAGAGTCACACAAGAAGATATACGGATTATGCTGTCACTAGGAAGGTCAAAAACAGGCCAGACAGAATGATGATATTAAGTGTTAAGAGTTGATCACCTTTGGGGAGATAAGGAGAGGTAATGGGAACAAGAGGACCTTGTGACGTCCTGGCTATGTGTTGGCTCTTCCCCTGTCATGGTTGCATGGGTGTTTGCTGTGTGACAACTCATTTGACTCTAAATTTATGTTTTGTGCACTCTGTTATACTTCATATAAAATCAACTTGAAAAAAGAATTAGGGGGAAGCAGTGGAGGCAGCAAGCGTAGCAGTGGCTTTGAGTTGTGGGAGAAGGGCGAGAAGTGGAGGTGTTGCCTGGGGAGATGGTGTGATTAAGGGAGACATTTTCTTTCTCTTTTTAAAACATGGTGTATAGTACAGTATGTTTGTGTGTTTTGATGGGAATGATCCCATTGAGGGAAATTTTGAGAGGGGAGTATTATAGCAATAACATTTAACCCAAGGGGGTAAGGAGATTGTAGTTGTTTTCAGACAGGAGCAGGGATAGATCAGGCCTTGTGTCGGGGGAAAGAGACACAATGTTCATGATCACAACATGCCTACAGGATGGTGTGTTCATGGGAGTATGGAAATTCTCCCCAGACAAGTTCTGTTTTGGGGGGGAAATTGCCACCTGTGAATAGGAAGGTAGGGAGGGGATTGGAGATCTGTGGACATGTGAAACAGGTTGAAGGAGGTGACTAGGAAATGCAGGAAGAATCCTGCACAGTACAGAGCTCCTACTTGAGGTTTGTGGTTATAAATTGAAAATGAGGTCATGGAGCATGCTCATGTTTTCTTTAGCCATATTCAGCAGCTCAGGTGAGAAGCAAAATCAGCAGAAAGTTGGATTTAGCTATGATTAGGATATTCCAGCAAGTGAGATAAAATAGGGAGATTCAAGGTGGTGATAATAATGAAGAGTCTTGGATCTAAGCAGAGTCTAGGAACTGGAAAACATGAAGAGGAGAACAGAAAGTAAAAAGAGGGAGT
This sequence comes from Proteles cristata cristata, assembly GCA_017311185.1. NCBI lineage: Eukaryota > Metazoa > Chordata > Mammalia > Carnivora > Hyaenidae > Proteles > Proteles cristata. The sequence goes on from JAESUZ010000945.1 coordinate 453,206, forward strand.
TCTGGGGCATCTGGCTGGCTCAGTCAGTTAAGCCTCCTACTCTTAATTTCAGCTTGGGTCATGATCTCATGTTTTGTGAGATCGAGCCCCAAGTTGGGCTCTGTGCAGACAGTGCAGAGCCTGCTTGGGATTATCTCTCTCTCCCTCTTTCTGCCCCTCCCCTGCTCATGTGTACTTGCTCTCTCTCTCTCAAAATAAACTTACCAAAAAAAGTGGGAGGGTATGGAGTGGAGACACCAGTGAAGGATGCTAAAGATCTGGGATTATTGTAGTAACTGAGTTGGAAGAGCCAGGATTGGGGAGAAGGTGGGAAATGGTGACCAGATACTGTGATGCTTCAAATGGAGGTGATCAGTAACGGCAGGATCTAGGGGGATAGCATGAAAAAGTACATGGGTGATATGTCCTGGAGGACAGTTTCACTGGAAGAGAGCAGAGCAAACAAAGATCTGAGAAGCCAGGGTGTTGAAAAATTGACTACATAGATGCTAAAATGACCAAACATGTGATGACAAGACTTAGCAATGGAATTGATAGGGAAAGTGATGGATGGCAGTAACAAAGATAGGGTGGCAACTTCTGACAGCACTTTTTTTTTTGAAAGACTTAAGGCTTCTTAGGGAAGAGGGAAAAGCAGTAGTCTTGAATCAGCAGCAATAAGGTACAAGAAGGTATCTTCCCCCATCTCCAGACTCAGTGGTATGTGAGATAGGAAAGAGATGCAAGCTCCTCTTAAAAGACAACTCTGGAAGCAGTGTTCTCAGCAATACTTTAATTAGTGCCAGAAGATGAAGGAAATATTCAGATAATTGTGAATTTAGGATTGTGATGATAGCGGATTTTACTGATGACAAGACCATGAATTCCCTAGAGCACTGTGGAAAGGTTTGCAGGTATTAACTTGAAAAAATAGTACAGCCAGTTATTTTACCTGCAAAATGGGCTTATTTGGTAGTAGCAGAGAATTTCAATTCAGGACAAACTACAACAAAGCCATAGGCAAATGCATTGATCAAAGGAGAAGACCTTTTATAGAGGAGGAAGGAAATTGGGAGGAGTTGTTTTAAATGAAAGCTAATTGGAGAAAAGCAGGAGTTGGGGTGATGATGGTTTCTCATTTGCTGAGGTATAAGCAGGGGGTCGATTTCTTGTAGAAAATGCAGTGTGCATCTTTTCCTGTTGAGACCTGTAGTTGGTGATCCTTTCCTAGTGACCATTCTAATGTTGGGGCCTGTAATTGACATTCTTCTTATAATCTAGGCTGGGTGGAATGCCTCCGTCTGCCTGGTCTCCTGACTCTGTTAAAGTGAGGTTTCTCTTCATTAATTTCCACAGGTTAGGAGCTTTAGTTATTAGCCCAATAGCAATTAAAATTTGGGTAATTCACAGTGACTGGAAGCCCAGGGTTTTCTGTTACTTGTTCACAGCATTATCTTATAGTTTCAAAACATTTTCACTAGGTATATAATATGTAGTTATTTTCATTTCTAATATTTTTTGTTACTTTTCTCCTTTTTCTTTAAATAATCTTGCTAATGGTGTGTAATATTTTAATTTTCAAAAAAGAAGTAGGTTTTCCTTTCATTTATCTGATTTTTAAAAAATATTGTTTTCTATGTAATTATCTCTTCTGTGTTTTATCTGTTCTCTTCTTTAATTAAATGCTTAACCTATTATTTAAAAATATTTTTACTCTTTAATAATTATTAAAGGCCCTATATGTGTGAATCACTTCAGTATAGCCTGTTAGTTTGATTTATAGTATTTTCATTCTTATTTATTCCTAAGTAGTTTGTAGTTTCTATTTGATTTCTGCTTAAGTCAGGATGACCTAATATTTTTTAAATATTAAAAAATTTTAAATATATTTATTTAATATATATTTAATATATTTAAATATTTTTATTTAATATATATTTAATATATTTAAATATTTCTAGGTACATTTCTTTTTGCCTTTTGATTTCCTCACTTTTTTGTTAGTGATTTCTAGATTAATTTTGTTGTGGTCAGAGAACGTGATCTGTATACGAACATGATCTATTTCAAATGTGTTGAAGCCTCCTTGGTAATCTAGAAAGTGTTCAGTTTTTTTAAACTGTTTCTTCTGTAGTTGAAAATAACATTGTTTAGTTGCTTGTTACTTCCAAGATTTTTTTTCTGGTTTAGAGTGCATGCTCTATTAGATTCTGATTACATTGTCTTAAAAAAAAAAAACAGAAAAAAAAAAACCCTCCCACTGTGATTATGGATTTGACAGTTTCTCTTTTTAAGCAATTGAGTAAAATACTACTATGCCCAGTTTAAGGTGGGATAACTTGGACTTAGGGAGATTAAGTGATTTGTGCAAAGTATGGCTAATAAGTGATCCAAGTGAAATCTGTCATTGACAAAACATGTAATCTTAATCACTGCTCTGCCATCACTTTTATGGCTGGATCTTCATTGATCTTGTCTCATTCATTGAATGAGAGTACACGAATAGAAATTGTAGAACCTTGCCAAACATTTCCATACAGGTGGCCAGCCACCTTAAGAAATATTGACTTGTCATTGGTAAATGGTAGTGACAGGCTGAATTTAGTGGATGACAAAGAATACTTTAAAAATGATAGATGAAAGGGACAGAGAAAAGAGAATTGGATTATATGTGCATACCTACCTTGATTTAGAGTAGAACTATTTCCTTTCCCTAAGCCTCAGTTTTCTCATCTGTAAAATTGGGAGAATGCCTCTGTCTTAGGGTTGTTGTAAGGATAAAGTGGGGTAATGCATAAAAACTCTTAATTTTTCAGGCCCTAGGAGGATTAAAATAAGTATAGTGGGACTTTAACAGTTGCAAAATAATATAAATAGTAATTATCATGGGACTTCTACATTCCTTTTTTGTTTTGTTTTGTTTTTTTTATTTCTAGGAGAGAGAGAGAGAGAGAGACAGCGTGACCAGGGGAGGGTCAGAGAGAGAGGGAGTCACAGACTCTGAAACAGGCTCCAGGCTCTGAGCTGGCAGTCAGCACAGAGCCCGACGCGGGGCTTGAACCCATGAACCGCGAGCTCATGACCTAAGCGAAAGTCGGACGCTTAACCGACTAAGCCACCCAGGCGCCCCTCTACATTCCTGAATTATTAGGTATTTGTATGGATTGCTTCTCTGTTAAGCCCAGTCTTGCTGAGATGAACACTGTCCTAAGTAAATTTAATAATCTATTTCCCAAAACACTGCTGAATCACTCAGGCAGGCCCTCAAACTAACTCTTAGACCGCATAGTGAAATTCAAGCATTAGCATTTATTCAGCATTTCTTTCACTTTTAAGAGTGCTTGTTATGTAGGCCATCTTTTAATTACTGTTGTACATAGAGTCCTAAATGAAACCACTTGTGTTTTCACTCGTTTAAAATGGATTTTCATTTAACTCCAGCTCCACTTCAGCATATAACTTACTCCCATTAAAAGCATCAGTCCACTGTGGTAGTCATGATACAGTTTTCAAAAAACCTGCCCATCTCCCCATGTCCTTTCTCAGTCTGTGTTCTCTGCCAACTGAAGCAGTAAGCTAAGGAAGAGAAAGACCTACACTGTGAAATCCAGGACATCCAGTGTGGAGAGAGCCCACAGAGCCCCCAGGCAGGCAGTAGAGGAGAGCCCAGGTGTAGGCGTGGAGGCAGCCAGCCAAGGAGATTCCAGGGGAGGTGGTTTTAAGAAGATTTCATTGATACTATAGTTGACGACTATTTAAACAATTTGTAGAGAGTCTGGGTTTGAATTAGTGACAAATACATAGAAAACTAAGAAAAGGGAAAAAATAACCCAGGGTAAAGTGGTAGGGAATATTGTGCAGAAAAGGGAAAGTATTCACAATATATGAATCAACTATAAATAGTATTTTATTATAGTCCTTATATGAACAGTAAATAACAGTGAACCAAATTTCTAATAGAACTATATTGGAACACTGGAGAGTAGCAAGTGTGTGTGTTAGGATGGAGACAGGAGGGAAATAAACCCTTATGTTCTATGGTAAGTCAATATGTAATATCTAGAAATGAAAAAAAAGTCAGCAAGTAAAAATTCAGATCTAGTATTTAGAATTATGAAGGTAAATAATTCTCGGTGAAAGCGATGAAAAAATTGTGTGTTGTTTGCTTTATGGGAAAGGAGAAAATGGCAGAGAGGTGAGAGAACAGCCTTTCAAAACCAGCTTTGCAAAGTCGTTTATTCTTTAAGCTATGTACATGGCCTTGGATCAAAACAAGAACTAAATAATGTTGCCCAGGTAATTTTTATCTCTACAGACATCTCACCACCCAGGAGATTCACTGCTCCGGTGTAGCACTGCTCAAACTCAGACTGGCTACGGTGGCGGAAGAAGGAGAAGGGAAAAAAACAAAAAACCCCACAAAAAAACGGAGTGGCGACCTTTAGGGCACTCCTTTCTCATTCCTCAGACTAATAGAGCTGCTCTTGGGGCTCTGCCTCAGTGCACCCATTGTACACTTCCAGTTGTGGAGCTGGCTTTGAGTGCAGGCTAGCTAATGCCAGAGGACAAAAGCAGCGAATTCCCCACTGGTTTGGTGGAATTTTCAATTCTGGTCCTTCCCTGGTTGACCTGCTGCTGCTGCTACCATTTACATTTCAGAGTCCCCACAGGAAGCGGCTCCAGGCATTCTGTCCAGGAGTTACAGGTGGAGTGACTTACTCCATCTCTCCTGTAACAAGAAAATACACCCATTTGAAGTATATGATTCAGTTGCATTTTCAACAGATTTGTAGTTAAGCAAGTAATACAACTTTAGAACATTTCTGACACCCCCCCCCCGAAGATCTCTGGTGTCCATTTGTAGTCACTTTGCCTTCCCACAGTCAGCCACAGTTACTCAGTTGTGTGAACGCAGCAGGTTTCCTTTCTCCTGTCACCAGCTGATGAACATTTGGGTTGTTTTCATTTTCTGGCTATTATGAGTGTGTTGCTGAGAACATTTGTGTAGAAGATAGGAGTACAAGAATGGTTACAGGTACATATGATATAGATTGCAAGGTCATATAGTAACCTTGTTTTTAACTAAGAAGTCGTCAAAACTTTTTTCCCAAGTGGCTGCACCATGAACATTCCCACCAGCAAAATGTGTGAGAGTTCTAGTTTCTTCACATCCTCACCAACACTTCTTTTTACCTTTTTATTGTTATAGCCATTCTGTTGGGTGTGAAATGGCATCTCATTTTGGTTTTAATTTGCATTTCTCCATGACCAGTGGTATTGGAATTATTTTCATGTACTTACTGGCCATTCTTATATCTTTTTTTTTCCATGTTTATTTATTTTGAGAGTGAGAGAGGCAGAGCATGAGCAGGGGAGGGGCAGAGAGAGAGGAAGAGAGAGAATCCCAAGCAGGCTCTGCACTGTCAGTGCAAAGCCTGACGCGGGACTTGGTCCCAAGAACTGTGAGATCGTGACCTGAGCAAAGTCGGATGTTTAAAATCAACTGAGCCACCGAGGCACCCAACATTATTTATAATAGCCTCAACTGGGATGTACCTCAATGTATATAAGTAAATATATTTATATGTCCTTTAAAAGAATACTATTCGGCAATAAAATATTACCCATAACAATATAGATGATATACAAACAATGCTGAAGGAAAGGATTGAGACACGAAAGAATATGCTCTGTATCAGTTGTTCTTAAAGTGTGATCCCAGGACACTAGGAGGTCCTTCAGATTCCTTCAGGGAGCCTGCAGGGTCATCACGTTTTCATAATAATACCAAGACAATTATTGACCCTTTTTGTCTTGCCCAGCTAATGCACAGTGGAGTTTGAGAAACTATACACATAAGGTCCAGCTGGGAAACAGAATTTTCCCAGCAATAATTTGAACAGAGAAAGTTTAATATAACTGATAACTATAGTAGGATTGACTGCAGGGAAGCAAAGACAGTTATAAAGTATATCACGGTTGAGAGTACCAAGGAATGAAAAACCTTGGGAGGGAGCCCCCACCCTAACGCTGGGGTTCAGACCTCCTTGGAGAATGTGCAGTTGCTGCTCACTAGATAGAGGAAACTTACCGGTTACTCCTGGCGATACCTGGCACAAGGTACCCTTCAGAGTGGGGGCTGGGAGGCAGGCCTAATAAGCAGGAAATACACTTTGAAGTGCTTTGAGACAGGAAACCAGAGCCAGAAATGGCAAACAGGAACTCCCCTTTTGGGGTGCAGGAAGCTCAAACTGAGAAGCCAGCTGCTGAGGTACCTGGGAGACTTGCTGAGACTCTTCCTGAAGGAGTAGGTGCTGTTGAAACTCAGTGGGGACGGTGCATCTGGGCATCCACCACACATTCCACTGGTGGCCACAAAATGGGAAGGAGAAGAAAAATGAAAGTACACAGGAACCAGGAAGGGAAGTCCTTACTTCCTGCAGTGTCCGTCCAGCCCCTTCTGTTAGTATGTGCGCCATGCAGAGCTTTTGTATGCCTCTTGCCAGCTGCAGAGGGGAAATGCTGAGAGGAGCCAGTTACACCGCCACAGAGTAGGCAGTGGAGGGTGTATGAGGGGTGAAGAGACCGTGAATCCATAATGGACGCACACTGTGCCGGCGGTGAATCGTCTCTGATAGCTAGTGTAATGCGTGTTTTTGGATTCTTAGGTTTTAAAATTTTCTTTTTTAGTTTATAATGTAAATATCAATAGCTATAACCTACATAAAAGTGCTTTGGGATCATCAGTTTTTAAACATATAAAGGGGTTATGAATCACAAAGCTTGAGAACTACTGCTCTGTATTATTCTTTTTAAATAAAGTTCAAAAAAAGAAGAGGAGGAGGCAGAACTCCTCTGTAATGCTAAAGGTCCAGCAGAGTGGCAGGTTTGTGAAGAAGCACAAAGGAAACCTGTAGGGTGTTGGTCACAGTCTGCTTCATCTGGGCACCACCTAAATAAATAGTCAGTCATCTGGATGCTGGCTACTTGATGCATTCACTTGGTGGAAATTCATTCAGCTGCACACATCTGATCTGTCTGCTTTTGTGTATGTATATTATATTTCAGTAAAAAATTAAGCCTCTTTTCCCTCTCTCTCTAACCCACACCCCCGTGGTTAAACTTGTTTGTAACTGTTTTTTTAAGTAGCACAGCCCTACACTGGCTGATTTTCATTCCTCAGGATGAAAGACTCAGTTGGGACAGGGTGGAAGAAAGCTGCTCATCGCCTTCCTACCCATCCTCAGCTCTGTATGTCCTGCTCTCCTAAAGATCTCCTATTCCCACCTCCAAGGGGACAGGTGGTCCCTCCATAGGAACAGTTTAACTAGAAGGCTGAACGGACTTTGGTTCTCTTCGAGAGCCTTATGTCTAGGTTGGGGTGGGAGTTACTTGTTCTGAGATCAGTTATGTTGACTTTTTGATATTTCTATGTTGCTTTGAGAGAACATTTATAAATTTGCTGTTTTCTCTAAATGACTAAATTTAACTGATTGATTTAGGAAATTATTTCCCCTTTGGTCCAGATCCTGATATTTGTTTGGCTTTCTGATTCTTACATCCTCTTGTGAATCATTTCCATTTTAGTCTCTATTTCTAGTGTTCTTTTGTAGTCTTTGAAGTCTTCCTTTCCATACAATTCCAGAATTGAATTCTTTACTCTATCTTCTAAGAAATAAATCTGGCTTCTTTTCTTCTGCAGAACCTGCTTTCTCAGAATTTTCTCTTCTTCCTGTCCACTTGCTAGCCATGCACATGGCTAACAATACTGTTTACATGCTGCGTATTTTGCCTAATTATCCTCTGGGTCTTGATTTTATTCTTTTGTTGTTTTGGTAAGCCAACAACTTCAGTCTCCTTGGCTGTTTTCTGTTTCCCAGTTCTCCTACAATAATGAGTAGGATTAATTTGGCAAAAGAGATCATATATAACTTAATACGACTCAGTTAAATAATATTTTAAAATATTAATATTTAAATATTACTTAATATTTAAAATATTAATATTTAAATATTACTTAATATTTAAAATATTAATATTAAGTTATTAAATAATATTAACAATATTTTTCTGAACCCCCTTTGCTCACATACAGGCCATTCCTGATTTCAAAGTCCTATGCCAGTAGTCTGTGAGTCAGGCATTCAGGATGGATCTTCCTATGAAAACATGAGTGTCTGGGCTTGCTCACCTATGATGTACCTGAAGCATAGCACGGGGTATATGTATAATCTAGCCACCATTTATAACATAACAGTTTTGATGGGAAGTATTATTTAGAATGCTGAGGACACAATACCCTACAACATCCTTCCCATAGTCTACACACCTGGTCATCTGGGCCTCACCAATGCTGCCTGGACTTGGAAGAAGCTGTAGACAGGGCAGCAGGCTGTGTGATGGCCTCCTAGTGGGGCTTGGAGTGAACCTAAGATGAGGGGCATGGACTGTGATGTGGAAATGAGGCTGTGGGCGATTGGACAGAAGTGAGGTTATTAGTAACAGGTGACAGAGACCACACTGTGAAGGGGGACCTGGAGAATGGTCAAGAGGACGGTAGGGCCTGAAGAGGGATTTAATGAAGGACAATGGACACTATCTGTTTGTCCTCTCTGTGAAGAGAGGAGAGACTGGTGGTGATGGGGCCCTGACAGTAAATGTTCCTTCTCTTCCTCCTCCTTTCAGCCCCTATCCCTCATCATCTCTTTTCCTTTCCTGCCAGCCAGCCGCCCTAGCATGGGACTTCAGTAAGTAGATTATCATGGCGGCTTCAGAAGAGGGGTTTCATTGGTATTTTTCTCATTTCTTTCCCCTTCTTTCCTTTCTCCACTCACTGGCAGATGCTAACAGATGAGATTGGAGACACTACAAGGTTTGAGAAGCTTGTGAGAGAGCAGGAAACAAAGGTGGAAATAGAAGCCTGGAGTGATGGTTGCAGTTGTAGATACCTACAAAAGAGTTACATGTGCATTTGTTAGGAGTTCTGAACTGCATCCCCTGGTGTCTGCTTGCTAACTGCGTTTACAGTTCTCTGTGGTGTAGAAGTTTGATCCATCTAACAAGACGGAGGGAGAGGTCATGTTGCCCAAGGAAGTGCTGGAAACATGACTAATATGTTGATTTTGTGTGAATATATTTTGGGTGTGTTTAGTCTTCTTGATGATTGTATTTCTAGACCTGGTCATTACTACACGAGATGCATATTGGTATTTCAGCATGGGGGAAGTGAGTCAAGCGTTTTTGTTCAGCAGAGCATGGACTTTGGAATCCTCATCATTATGTCTGTCCTCATCTCCTCTGTGAAATGTGGCTCCAGATACTTCTCAGAATTATTGGGAAGCTTCTCTGCTAATAACATATAGTACTCAGTAATTATTAGCTCTCTTCTTTTGTGGAAAGTACTTTTTGTTTAGATTATTAAACTGCATAGACTCCATTGATTCCAGTTTTGTTTTGTTTTTTCCCTAATTGGATTCTTGAGACGCATTCAGTTTCAGATTGATGATGTAGCCTTAGTACATTGTCCATTAAAATGAATCAACTGAAAACACTGACCAGGAAGAGGTGCCTGATTTTAAGTATACATTTAACATCTTTAAGATAATTTAAATCTAAAAATATAACTTTAAATAGGTACTTAAATAAACCAAAACTTAAAAATGAACAGTTCCCAAGAGTCCCACCACTAGAGCAAACTGTCTTTATTCTTCTCTTACCCCTCCTACTCCAGATGCATTGAGTATGCTATTTTAACAGTCACTTTTTATAAAGGCATTTGCTTTGTCTCTAGGTGTAAAACAAAGGTGTATCCCGATAATCTTCCTACAACAAGTGTGGTGATTGTTTTCCACAATGAGGCTTGGAGCACACTTCTGCGAACTGTCCATAGTGTCATTAATCGATCACCAAGACACATGCTAGAAGAAATTGTTCTAGTAGATGATGCCAGTGAAAGAGGTAAATTTTAAATTTTAATGCCATAATATGCTACAGCGTTTATCATTAATGGTTAAGAAACGTCGCTATCATTTTTAACCTAATAATTTTCTACAGACTTCTAATTTATCCTAAGAATATTTGTGGCATTTGGACTCATTCACATATGCAAAAAATTACACCCTTGTGAAAGAAACGTAAAATATTATCTTAATTAGCATTTAACTTGTGTCACAACTTAATCTTGTTTTAAAAAGAAATAATGCTATATAATATAAATATTTATGTACAACTCCTGAAAAAAACCACGTAATTTTGTCAGAATTTTCCCTGTGGGAAGCTGCAGCCATGAGTCCATGGAGAAAAATGAGATGCTCCTTAGAGCCAGGATGGAGAAATTGAGTTCCATGTGTAGTAGGAAGTACCTCTGGCAAGAAAATGGAGTCTCAGCTGGACGAGCCTTAGTCCTCCAGATTCTTCTTAGGTTTTCCCATTTTCTCCATTCCTAGGTTCAGTAATGATCTATGGCTGATTATATAAAAGGCTGAGAAAGGAACTTATGAGAAAGTGGTATGTAATAGGACTCTTATAATAAATCTATACAGTGACTCTTGCCCAAATACTCTTCTAGGGAGCTCAGAATTTTTCATAAGCTTAAAATCTCTCCAACTGTCTCATGAAGTAGTTGTTTGGGTAAGGTGCATTCATTTAAAGTACCTTGAGCCAACATCATTTATTTCAAATCCTTCATGGAGATTTCACACCACAAGGTAGCATAGAAGGCTCTGCTAAGTCCCATCTATAGAGAAACCTGTTAAACTGAGACATACCCAGCATTTTCCAGGCTTTTTCCCCCACAGTACTATTGAGGATCATTGGTGGCCTGTGTTCGTTCCCCCAATATTCCTGTGCTCCTATGAGAAAAATTTGGAAGGAACTACAGAAAATGGCTCCTCCTTGAACAGCCATAGACTTCCTGATCATTATTTCAGCCTCTTGTGCTACTTCCCACTTTCTTGCCCAGTATCACTGCATCTACTAAGATGGTTTATCTAAGTATTTTACCTTCTCCTTCCATGACTGTTCTAAATATGTAAATTTAATCACAATCACTTCATGTCTTAATTATGGGGAGTAATTTGCACATTAATAACAATTTAAATCTTACCACTTTGCCAGATTATAGAAGTACAAATGAAGAATAATATATGGTCTACCTTCCGGAGTACGTTATAGCTTGCCTCCTTAATGTAATTAAAGAGACAGTTTATAAACAAACAAAGCATTTAAATAATAGCATAATATGTAATGTAGTTAATATCAACATGTGTGAACTGTTAGAAATTAAGAATATGGTAATTAAATAGTTACTATTGACAGTAGAAGTGTAAATCCTCATGTGGATAATTGTTTGCCAGGAGATAATTACTCCTTTAGGAAAATTAGCTTAAGTTCATTTCAGCAGCAATATATATGAACATCGGTTCTGCAAGTGACTATGTTTGTTTTACTTATATGTTGATATTTGCTAAATTAAATACTCCTCAAGGAAAGATCTTTTTCCTCAGAAGAAATGAATTGTTTTTCCATTTCCTCCTTTGTATTCTCTAATATTCTGTTGAATGACTGAGACGGCTGTGTGAATAGTACGTTTTTGTAGGATGTGGTCTAATCAAAGACCCATGTCCCCACAACTGTAAAGTGACAAAGCACATATACCAACTGTATTTTCCACTCCTCACGTAGGCCCTTCTTAGTCACCCAGCCCATATAAATCTGTAAAAGGAAACGTGGGCAGAGGTCTACTTCATGGCTCCACCTGGGGCTCTTAGTCACCACACAGGGTCCCAGAGAAGTATCCCAGAGCCCTGGCTCAGGGGCTGCTTCTCCCTTATCTGCCTGGAAAGCCTCAGGTGGATAGCTCAGCATTTCTGATATTTGGGAACCACTAGGTATTGTGTCTTTGTGGTTATAATTGTAGCCCTTCTATCCAGATTGAGAATTATCTAGGGTAATCTTTGGTTCTCTTATTTAGGTGGTAACTGTTAGGCCCAGGAACTAGAGCAAGCTCTGGTTTTATGTAACTCTTTATGTCTGCCTTTTTAGTCCTGAGACACATCCAAGGCACCCTCACTTGTCACCTGGACTAATGACACAGACTAGCTGGTCCGGCCTCCCTACAGATGCCCTTGACTTCCCATGCATTCTCCACACTGCACGCACAGTGAGCTTTTAAACTCCTGGCACTTCTGACTGAAACCGTTCCTCTGAGGCCTGTATGCCCTGGCCACTGCCTGCATCTCTGCTCACTTCCCAAACCACTCCCTGCCCACCCCATCCCTGCAGCTTAGCTCAGATGTTTACTCAGAATCACGATATATTTAGAGAGGCCTTCCTTGAACTCCAGAGACCAGGCCGTGTCCCTCTGAGCATGTTTGGAACACTAGACTTCTCCACGGCTCTCATTAGTTTTAACTATTTATCCGTCTGTTTAATGACCATCTCCCCTGCTAGACTGTATACCCCGTCAGGGCTATGTGCTCACCTCTCTGTTCTCAGTGCCGACAGCACTTATTATATAAACAGTCCAGAATTTAATGAGTGAATGAAAAAATAATCTACCAGTCAATTAATCCTCGCCCTTACTTCTTGTCTGTGCAGACTTCTAATTAGGTCATGTAGCATGCATGGTTTGCTTATGGCCTCAGGATACCCAATTGCACAGTTAACCTGCTGAGTTGTCAGTAGCCCATTTATTACGTATGAAGTAGGTGCTATAATTATCCCTGTTTTACTGATGAGGCTTAGCATAAACCTAAAACTTGACCTCTTAATGGCTACGTACGTCATATCTCATAACTTCACTACTGCAGGGTCTGTACTGAAGGCATTCAGGACGAGTCTTTACTTCACGTCAGAAGTTATGTAATTGTCATCTCAGAAGGTTATCTTAAGACCTAGAACTGACACCATGTTCCTAATCTGAGATGGCTGTTGTTTTCCTCATTTTACACAGAAGGAAGCAGAGGTTCCTATTTAGTAGGGATTAGGAGTCAGATTTATTAGACTCTAAATTCCTTGTTCTTCCTATTGCTCTTTAGAGTTCTGCCTAAGATTTCTCTGATGTTGCTGTAAGCAGTGAACCTTCCCCTGACACACACTCTGGCAGCCTCATACCCCCTGACAGAGAGATGCCTGGGGACTCATTTATAGGCTAATGGCTATAAAGATATTCTAATAAACAAGATTCTCATTTGTAGGTGACACGGAAGCTTATCACTTAACCCTCTGTGGCTTCATTTTTGTAGAATTAGGCTTCAATAAGTAGTTCCTAATCCCCCCCCCCCCGGGTCTGGGTTCATAATTCTATATCATCTCTTAGGAAGACACCTATTTCTTAGCCTTATTGCATGAAGGCCACAAAGATGCCAAGAAAATTTGTGGAATAGCAACTTTTTTGAGCTGCCAGACCAGAGAATCATGCATTTTTCATTTTATTTATAGATAGGACAGAGTATTTTAGCTTTCAAAGATGTGGGACTTGGGAATTAGATTGCTTTGATTCTTAAGACTTTAAGCTGTCTGATATTTTTGGGAAAGTTTATTGGGAGACATCTTGTATGTGGCACACCCAACCTCAGTTGGTTGAAGCACTAGAATGTATACCACACCCTAACACATGGGAGTCCATCCAACTGGACATAAAGTAATTTAAATTTGTGTTAGCTCAGGTGATTATACTATCCTGAGTTATTCTCTGTGTAATTCCTTTCTGTGATTTCTTGTTGGGGGTGAGAAGATGGGCTTTGAAACCAGGCAGACCTGGGTTTGAATCTTGGCTCCAACCCTCAACACGCTGTGTCACTTTGATCGGTTCATTTTATATTCTGAGCCTTGAATTTTTGTGTCTCAAATATGTGTAATGACAATCTCAAAGGGTTACTGCTTTAAGGATTAAATGATATTAAATTGGTGTAAAGAGCTTGGCACTACGCTAAACAGACACAAAAGATATAGCTACTACTGCCAAATCTTCCTCTTCTCTAGGATGGGTACTGCCCTCACCTTGTTATTCAGAATGGAGTTCTGTCTTTCTGACCCTAAGACTTGCTGCATAAAATCACAGTGGTGACTCAGTAGAAGTTCTACTCCCAGTATTTTACAGATACTATTTTTAGCCCCAAATACATTAGGAAATATATGAGCAGAAATGGAGTCAGTGTTCCATAGTGGGATAGATAGGCCTTTTTCTTTCATAAGTTTCATATCCCTGATTATTCCATTATTGAGTCATTCCAGTTCAAACAGGCAAGAACCATGTCACCCTGATTTGTCTTTTCCTTTGTGCTTTATGGGAAGCCCTTTGAATTTCCATGTTTACTGTTTTAAGAGCCCCTTAATGCATACTCTGATCTCTGGGAGCTCCCCCTTACTAGAGTCCCATGGGACAGAGCTAGTCCTAGGAGCCCCAGGAGTTCTGTCTCAGGATTTTCCTTCCCTAAAGACATTATCCTCATACCTATCCTGTTGTTGGGGTGTTGGAAAGACATTTGACCAAACCACCATCAGTAGCTTCTCTAGCACAAATCCTATGAACTAATCTTCTCTGAAAAATTCTTTTGCTTTGCTTTGAGGAAGCTGAGACTTTTCTGCTTTTTAAAGTGTTATGTATTTTGGAGGCAGGACTTCTTTAGCTTAGGGGCACAACCTCTATGTGAACACTCCAGGACGGTTGCTGGTTTCATGTAGCCACTTCTTCTCCCTTTCTGCTTTTCCCCCTTTTCCTTCAATTGCTCTTCCCCCGTAAGATGCTTGTCACTTAGACCTACTTGTCTGCTAAGTAGTCCAGCATTTCTCTTCTGAGCTTGACCTCACTCCCCGCCTCCCAGTACAGGAACCATCGTCAGAGTCTGTGGTAAGCAATAAGACTGTTGGCTTCTGCCTTTGATGAAATCCCACAACTATCTGAACTCTAACAACTGTTATGTAGTCTGTTGTTCTCTATATTAAGGTCTGGATTTAATGCTCTTGAACTACTTTCTTTCTGTTCCTGATCCTTAAGCATGATTAGAGAAAGAAGAATTAAGCCAAGAGAGGTGTTAGGGAACCATGGTGACTTGCCTGGCTTTGACTGAGCCTGCGCCCAAAGGCTCTCCCCCAAGTCTTCCTGTAGGAAGGTAGAGGCATCTCTAGGACGTGCTCTGAGGAAAGAAAAAGGCTACCTTCTGTGAAATGGGTTTGTGATCCAGAGAGCCTCACTGAGAGTGCTCAGGAAGTATGTGTTAAATGAATATTGCACATCAGAATTGCTTTTCATCAGGGTAGCACCAGGTGGGTCAGTCTTTGCATGTGATGTTTCGTTTTGTTAATTTTTCAGACTTTTTAAAACGACCTCTAGAGAGTTATGTGAAAAAATTAAAAGTACCAGTTCACGTAATTCGAATGGAACAACGTTCTGGACTGATCAGAGCTAGATTAAAAGGAGCTGCGGTGTCTAAGGGCCAAGTGATCACCTTTCTGGATGCTCACTGTGAATGCACAGTGGGATGGCTGGAGCCTCTCTTAGCCAGGATCAAACACGACAGGTAACTTCTCGGGGTCAGTGAATTTGCTTTCAGTGTGTTTGTCCTAAACGGTACGGTAAGCTGCAGAATTCTGGATTTTTAAATAGGGCGGAAATGGTGGGGGAAAGGGGGAGAGGCAAACCATGAGAGACTCTTGAATGCTGACAAAAACTGAGGACTGGTGGATGTGGGGGAGGAGGGGTGGGCATGGAGGAGGGCACTTGTGGGGATGAGCACTGGGTGTTATGTGGAAACTAATTTGACAATAAACTATTTGTATAAAAATAAAATAAAATAAAATAAAATACCCATGAAGAACACTCTAAACTAAAAGTGAAGGCAACATGAAGAAATGTTTTTAGTCTTGTTGATGAGACTGGATCAGGAACCAGGTTGCTCAGATGTGTGCCTCATACTCTGTTTATTACATGGGAGCAGACCAGAAGCCGGTGAACTCAGGAAAGGCAGGATTAAACCCTTGATCGTCCCTGCTGTCCGAGGCTGAACTGGGGCAGGCAAGTCACCTCATCCTTCTCTACTTCCTTACTGGGACTGCAGCACTCAGCCTGTGGCACAACAAGAGGGAGAAGGCAGGTGGAGAGATCAGCACTGCAGCCTGAGGTGCTTAGCTGTGCATGGAAAGGCCCTGTAATCTCTGGCAGTGCAGAAGAGCTGTGGGAGTAATGCCCACATTTGTCAGAGAGTGACCTGTCACCTGCCGTTCTCTGCACAGTTCTTGTGTCCCAGGGGAGAGGCTGACCCGGGTCTCTGCACAGTTCTTGTGTCCCAGGGGAGAGGCTGACCCTGGTCTGCTAGACTTAGATTAGTTGAATTTCTCCTCCCCGTTGCCATTTGAGCCAGAGGCGGTCTGTGCCGACTCCACCTTAAGGTTTGACTTGAAGAAGGCAAACTGATACCAGGTAAGTGAAGCACAGCACACACCACTGCATCTGTTCTGCTTGTTAGCAAATGCTAAACGTACAGCTCACCCTTTCAGAGATGAATAAATAGGGAGAACCAGCACTGGGGCAGTGAGAAGGTACAGCAGCTTCAGGAAGGAGAGCACTGCCTGAAGAAGAAAGAGAATATCTCTGTAAATTGTTGGCTTTGAAGAGTAGATGACTGATTTCGGAAATACTGGCTTGCATAAAGACCACACATAAGCAAGAGTCTGGGCCCAGGCCCAGGGAGAGAAAGCAGTGTGAGGAGCTGACAGAACTGAAGAGGGCTTGGCTGAAACAACAGCCACAACTTCTAGTTGGGGCTGTATGGTGGGTTACGTGTCCTGAGTACGATTTCTATCTGAGTTTAAATGCTGGATAAACTATAAAATGTATTTTGAAAGGCATCACTGAGCAGGCACTGAAACCACAAGTTTCGCAAATCTCAAAAGTGAGCTAAGTGAGTGGTCCAAATGCTAAGGCCAGCCCTCACTTGGAGAATTTCTGCCAGACTCAAAGTACGCAGAGCCCCTCTGCCCTGATGGACAAACGACGGGAAGATAGGAGACCAGGCCCCGGCCCTGCCTGAGGCGGGGAGATGAAGCGCAAACCCATGCATAAAGCTGTTTTCGTGCCGCTGTGTGAGTGAGAATGAGAAATCCCACCATGCCCAAGAAAACTTGCCTGTTTCAACCTTGGTGTGGGGTGGCAGCGGGGAGACAGGATATGTAAACAGAGTGTAGAAAAGGAGGGAAGCAATCCGGCTCTTTATGAAAGTAGTATAACTCTGGTATGAAATACTATAAGGAAGTACATGGAAAGTTATCCAAACCCATTCATGAACACTAACCCCAAAATCTCAGAATACCAGAAAACTGAGTCTACTGGGAGTAAAAAATAACGATAGAATATATTTTTATTTTTATATGAAAAATATGTAAAAGAACATATCATGACTAATTGGTTCACTTTAGTATTACAAAACCAGTTCATGTAATATACCATTCCTAAAACTACAATTAAAACCCTATCAGTAAAAATCTGTGATCACTTCAGTAGGTACAGAAAAACATGTTCATTTATGATTAAGGTGAACATCACTTATGATTAAAAGTACTTCATGAACTCTTGGGGCGCCTGGGTGGCTCAGTCAGTGGGGCGTCCGACTTTGGCTCAGGCCATGATCTCACAGTCTGTGAGTTCAAGCCCCACATCAGGCTCTGTGCTGACAGCTCAGAGCCTGGAGCATGCTTTGGATTTTGTGTCTCCATCTCTCTCTGCCCCCCTTCCCTCCCTCCCTCCCTCCCTCTCTCCTTCTCTCTCTCTCTCTCAAAAATAAACATTAAAAAAGTTTTTTTTAATAAATAAAGTATTTAGTGAACTACTATAGAATGGAAATTTACTAATCTCAGAAAGGATGGCTTAAAAAAAAAGCCTTAGCTGGCAAACATCATATTAATGGAGAAAAGTTGAAAATGTTTTTTAAAAGATTAAAACAACATTCTTAGGATGCCCTGAATTAACTACTTCACTCAGTATTAATAGAAGCCTTAAGTTTTGCAATAATATAAGAAGTAAATGGTGTATGGATTGGAAACAAAAAGTGCTGTTAGTTGCAGATGATGTCTTAATGCGAAAAAAAATCTTACACAAAACAGAGATAACAGTTTAGCAATGTTGTCAAATAAAAGATCTCTATAGAACAGCCTTCTCCACTTCTCTATAGAACAGCCAGCAAGGAATAGTTAGAAAATAAAATGTAAAAAAAAAAAAAAAAGATCCCATTTACAGTAGCAGAGGAAATAATAAGCTATAATTATTAGCTTAGGTATAGGAATATGCTTAACAAAATATGCCTAAAATAGAACATTTGAAACTTACTGGAAATTAAGTGGAGAGGAGGATAATAGTCATGGATAGAAAGGTTAAAAATATCAGTTCTCCCCACATTGATCTAGAAATTCAGTGCATTTCCAGTTGTAATCTCAACAGAATTTTCTTGGAGGAACTAGCTGATTTTAACATTTATGTGGAAATGCATATTTTAAAAAATAGGTAAGATATTCTTGAAGACTAAGGATCAACAGTGCTGACACTACCAGATATCAAGACTTATTTTGAGGCTATATTAATTGTGGCAGTGACATATTTTTTTTAAATTTTTTTAAATGTTTATTTTTGAGAGAGAGAGAGAGAGAGAGACAGTGTGAGCAGAGAAGAGGCGGAGAGAGAGGGAGAGACAGAATCCGAAGCAGGCTCCAGGCTCTGAGCTGTAAGCACAGAGCCCTATGTGGGACTCGAACTCACGAACCGTGAGATCATGACCTGAACCGAAGTCAGACACCCAACTGAGCCACCCAGCCACCCCTGGCAGTGACATATTGATGCAGAAATTCACAAATAAATTAGTGAAACAGTAATGTCTGGAAACCATCCCATGTTTATACAGCAACTTGACTTAGGACAGAGGATGCCTTGTTAATTACAGCAGAGGAAAAAAAGACCATCAGAGAGTGCTGGTTATCCATAAGGAAAATAAATGAAGTTGGATACTTACGGTATCATACCAAAATCGATTCCATGAGGATTAAAGACTTAAATATGAAAAGCAAAAATGATAATTCTTTTTGAAGACAGCATAGGAGAATACCTTTATAATTTTGGAGTACGGAAAGATTTTTTAAATAAAACACAAAAGATGGGGATGGTGAGGACATACTTACTCTAGAATGTGGCTACATTTAGCTATGAGTAGTGCACCCTTTCCTAGGAAGGAGTAGTGGTCATGTGGAAGTTTTTTCAGATTTCTAAAAACTGTCACAATACCAGTAGAAAAAAATTTATCTGTGATCAGACAATCTGTATGAAGAAATAAAAACTCCAGGAAAAATACCCTTTTTGATAACTAGAAAATACAAATTCTTAAATTGTGAGGTACCATTTAACATTATTAGCAAAAATGCAAGAAATATCATCCAAAGTTGGTAGCATAGCATTATAAACAAGCTGCAGGGAGAAAGATATACATATGCATCTCTATATGGAAGGCAGCAAGAATTAGTGTTAGAAAAAAATTTCTTTCCACTAATTCAGTAAACTCACTCCTGGAAGTTTACTCCTAAAGCAAAAACAAAATACTGGTTATACGAACATGTTCACTTAGTATCTTAATAGCAAAAAAACTGTAAGGAACACACATATCCAAGTGTTTATTAAGATTATTACCTTAATATTACTACCTTAAAATGATTAAATACGTAGTCATTAAAAGTATTAGTTTTGAAACCTGGAAATATTTGGAGTGTTGTTTCTTTTTTGTTTTGTTTTTAAGGTTATTTGTTTCGAGAGAGAATCATGCAGCTGAGGTGCAAAGGGAGAGAGAGAATCCCAAGCAGGTGCCACACTGTCAGCACAGAGTCTGACGCAGGGCTCAATCCCACGAACCATGAGATCATGACCTGAGCTGAGATCAAGAGTCAGATGTTTAACCCACTAAGCCACCCGCATGCCCCTGAAGTGTTTTTATATGTGTCCATTATGTAAAAGTATGGATGAAAAAGGGATGAAAGGTTATCAGTGGTTACAAGTGAGTGTGACAAGTGATAGGCTAACTTAGTAGGATACAGCAAGAAGTTTTTTCATCATTACTTTTAACATTATGGAATGTATTTTTATTTTAAACACACTTAGCATATAGGATTATAATATAGTTGTTATTCCATGCCTCCAAAAGGAAAGTTGCAAAGATTTTTTCATTTGCTTTTATGATTTTAGGAAAACAGTGGTATGTCCTATCATTGATGTGATCAGCGATGACACTTTTGAGTACATGGCAGGCTCTGATATGACCTATGGTGGCTTCAACTGGAAGCTCAATTTTCGCTGGTATCCTGTTCCCCAAAGAGAAATGGACAGAAGGAAAGGTGATCGGACTCTTCCTGTCAGGTGATTGATTTGTCAAACATTTTCCCTAAAGTGTTATCAGCGGGGGATAGTGAAGCTTTGGGCATCCTCTCAGAAGGATTTTAAGTGTTCTGTTTTGAAAAACCCAAGGCATTTGTATACCATATATGTAGTCAAGAGCCATCTTTCACATGTATCATTATTTTAAAGAGGGCTTTTTACTCCGATCACTTATTAAAGTTTTTCATTTATATAAATCTAGCATACCTGAAAAGTGATGGTAACATGCATATGTTTCTTCATTCCTGTGTGAACATTTTGCAAATCTGTCAGATGTATGCTTTGATTCAGTTGTTGAGGATAATAATATTGGGCTTTAAATCAAACTGTCCCTTAATTAATTGTAAGTGTTGGTCTGTGAAAATATTACCTGAAGCGGGTGGTTGCACCAAAAAATAAGATTGTAAATTCAGACTTGTACCATCCAGATGATAGTTACTGACTGATAAGGTTAGAAAATCTGGTTTCAGATACAGAAATAACTAGACTTGACAGAAGTATAAAAAGGGATTTCCATGGACACATTCTGACTTATCCTTTGTTTTATATTTGGTCATCTGTAGATTTTTTTCAGAAAGGGGTAAGATTCTTTATGCTGTTCAGAACCTCGAAATGGAGACCTTGAGCTCTCTGAGCCATCCTGGGCTTTGTCCCGCAGCACCCGCCTGCTGCTTCAGCAGTGGATGGGAGCCCCTTCAGAACCACGCCTTAGCTTTCTCCCTTCCCAGCCTTCTCCAAAGGCCTGCTTTCCCTTGAACTCAAGTCCTGTTCTGGCAAAGCTGAGGAGAATTTCATTAATTCTGGGCTTTTTCTCCTGCCCTGCCAGAGTCCTTTGCTAACAAAGGTACTTGTCCAACTCTTTTGCTGACAATGTAACAAATCACTCTCTAAATCAGGGGTTCCCAAACATTTTGTAGACAGTAGGCTTCTTTGCTGTGAGTCTTCTCTACTAGGGCGAAAATGCACATGTGCAAACAAGATTGAGCATACAATTCCAGGAAATGTCAAGATACCTCAAAACCAAGGGCAAGAAACCTGGTACTGAATGGTAACTATGTGGGTGTTGGCCTGTTTCCTCTGCCTCCTAAGATAGTAGATGTTTCTCATTCTTTTTCTCTTCTGAAATCAGTATATCCTAACTTTCATGGGGAAACAACTGTTTCTACTGGAAAGGCAAATGCTGCCACCCTTTACAGCACGGAATCCATATGTTTTAGGGCATGGCATCAGAGGCGACAGTTCATCCTAAAATAAGATGGCCATAGTTTCCTTTTTCCCTGGAACTTAATTATTTTCTTCTAGTTGGAGTCCATTTTTCTTCATACTCATCCTTCATGGAAATCAAATGGTTGATGGGTATTTGTTTATTTAAATCCTCCTTCATTATCATTTCTCTACTGAAGTCCAGCTATTTCTGCCCACTCTGCAAACCTGGGCCATGTGCTGATGAAATGGGTTTTCTCATCTGCAGAGAATACACCATACTTGGTCAGGATGATAGTCCCCTTATGAGTGTATTCATTTCATTCTGTACTTCATTCCTTTCCTTAAAGATTTCTGTTAGGTATAGGAAAAGCCATCTCATTGTTTTTGTCGTATTTAATCTATATCTTTGCAGTATTTGCCACACTTTAGAACCTGGTGTGTAAGAGTTGCTAACATGAAGCTAGTTGATTATATAGTCAATACAGTTAGTTAATATAGTCAGTGTAGTTGATAGGAACTGTGGGAAGATACACAGTCAGATGGAGAGAATTATGAGAACTAGCCTTAATTTAAGGAGTTTCAGGTGACTAAGCTTCGTCAGGACCTGAGGACCAAGACAGGTACTAGAAACAGGAGTGGCCCTGGGGCTGGGCCGAGAAGGCTGTCAGGGCAAAGGCTGCGACAGAGTAGGTCCCCGGTTAGCACGGTGGGTGTACGTCTGCCTGAAGGAAGACCAAAGAGCAGATCGTAAAAACATGAAAAAGCCTTAGGGGGCCTATGAACATTTCTGAAGAATGTGAGAATAAGCATTTATTTTGTCATTGTATACAGTTAATACTACTTTTGTATACAAAGGTATAGAGTTGTATACAGTTAATACTACTTTTAAAAACAAAAATTGTACATTTTAAATTCTTAAAATTGACGGTATAGAGTTATGATTGAATTTCAGAACACCTACAATGGCAGGAGGCCTATTTTCAATAGACAGAGATTACTTCCAGGAGATTGGAACATACGATGCTGGAATGGATATCTGGGGAGGAGAAAACCTAGAGATTTCCTTTAGGGTAAGTTCCCTTTGAAAAAAAAGATCTTTTATTTAACCTCAAATATAGGTGCACTTTAATTACTCATGTCATGTATCTCTAAATAAAAAATAAAAATTGAATTTAACGAGTTTCATCAGACTCCAGAACCTCAGTTCATAAAAAGTTAGATGTTAATATTAAGAGTTCCTTATAAACTGTATTTTAAGCAAATAATTCAGTTAACTTAATAGTTAAGCTATAAAACTTACACAAGATCCCCTAGTTGTTTTGAATTTCTGTTACTTACAAGGAACTAATTCAAGCTCTAAAAATAAAAAACAATATGTTGTTTCTATATGCTACTATAGTACGTAACTGCCAGAAATATAATTTTACTTTCTGTAATATGCTTTGTCCTTCTGTCGTGAAAATTGTTGTCTCTTATATAAAACCTGGTCACTTTACTGGCTTTACATTTCTCAATAAAAAGAAAGACAAGAGTTCTAAAATTGCTCTAAGTTAATTTAACCCAGTCAACCTTATGTAAAACTCTTAATGAAGCATTTCACGTTCACTGTAATCAATGTGTTTAGTGACATTGTGTATTTCTAAAAATAATTACCATGAGACACCTGGCATATAGTGGTAACCACACTGAACTGCTCTGTAATCTAAACCAGCTACCTCACTTCATTTCGAGCGGATCACTTTGCTCCCGTAGAAAAGGAGAGGTCTGGACTCTAGATCACCCGGGAGATCCTACCCAGCTGTATCACTTTCTGATCTGGAGAGAACTTTAGAGACACTGAATATGTAACAAAATCAAAACTTCTCAAAATCTGTTTAAATTGTAAATCGCAGATTTTTAACTTACAGAAAAATGCATTTCAAAAGGAGCAGAAGGTTAATTTCATTAAACTAAGAATGAGAACTCAAACATGATTATCTTAATTCATGAGAGATCCGGTTTCGATTTCTAGAGTCTGTTGAATGGACAGGCTATGATAGGTTTGGAGAAGGAGGAATAGGTAGGACTCTGGCCGAATACTCCATGGTCAAAAGTTTTTGACCATGAACCATGCATATACGACACACAAAATCTAAACAGTTCATGAAACAGTGTGTCCTTGTTAGCAAGTGCTGGTTGCAATGCCTCAAATTTGAACTTAGGATCTTTTTATGAGTCCTGGCCTGCAGTTAGAAAAATATTACTCTAGGGGCACCTTGGTGGCTCAGTCAGCTAAGCATCTGACTCTTGATTTCACCTCAAGTCGTGATCCCATGGATAGTGAGTTCGAGCCCTGCATCCTGCTCCATGCAGTCGGAGTGGAGTCCGGTTGGGATCCTCTGTCTCCCTCTCTCTCTGTCCCTCCCCAGCTCATACCTGCACATGCATATGTATGCGTTCTTTTTCTCGAAATAAACTTAAAAAAAGTATTATTCTAGACTTCATATCTTTTCTGCATTTAGTGTTTAACATATCTTTTCTGAATTTAACCTTCAACTTCTGGTTTGATCAGAACCAAAAGTTATACAAAAGTATCCTTCTGAGAAAGTACGAGCTTTGTGACTGTAGCCATGATTCTGTGAAATTTTAACTGTAAACATCCATAGATGTGAATAGTTTTTTAAATTTTTTTAATGTTTTATTTATTTCTGAGAGAATAGCGTGAGCAATGGAGGGTCAGAGAGAGAGGGGGACACAGAATCTGAAGCAGGGTCCAGGCTCTGAGCTGTCAGCACAGAGCCCAACGCGGGGCTCAAGCCCACAAGCTGTGAGATCATGACCTGAGCCAAAGTCGGAGGCTTAACCGACTGAGCCACCCAGGTGAACCTGAACAGTTTTTTAAAAACCATCAGGGTCTTATGTGGTCTTCTTTGCTATTGTTTCCAGATTTGGCAGTGTGGAGGAACGCTGGAGATTGTTACCTGCTCACACGTCGGACATGTATTTCGGAAAGCCACACCTTACACGTTTCCTGGAGGCACAGGACAGATTATTAATAAAAATAACAGGCGACTTGCAGAAGTGTGGATGGATGAGTTCAAGAATTTCTTCTATATAATTTCTCCAGGTTAGCATTACTTTGCATTAGAAGTACAGGAGTAGAACTTTCTTGTTCCTGATCTTAATGCATCTGTAAGGTAAGAAGAGGTAGAAAAGCCTTGAGTAGAGGCAGAACACCAGCCTCAAAGGGCTGTTGTAAGGAATAAAGGAAATCTCACGCAGTGTACCGTGCTTAGCAAAGTGCCTAAAATAGTAACACAATGAGTTATCCAGGTCAGTATTCCACCCGTTACTGTTAGCCCAGGTGTCTATTTTTAACCTAATTATGATGTATAACATTTACATGAAAATTGGAGTCTCTCTGGGCCAGTGTGGAGCACTGTAGCATGCCTCAAGGGACTTCTCTCCAGGAACTTCTCTGCTATTCAGAGTTTTGTGGGAACAGTTGTTCCTTCAGCTCTAAGTCTTCCTGACATTGTTGCCATTCCAGCCTCCCTTGTAATTACCCGTAAGACTGTCCAGTCAGCTTGCACAGGTCTGGTCCGAGACTTGTGGGCGAGAAACCTGACTGTAAGCAGTTACTCTGCTTCATACTTGGGCAAAATAGATCTTGATTCTTGTTTTTGCCTGAACATATATATTCAAGTTTTCTGATCCTGTAATAACTTATGTTTGTGTGTAATATTACTAGTATTGTATTTCATTCTGACAATGAAAATCTAATTTTTCTTTGAAAAAAACAGATTTCCTTGTTTTCTGTTTTAAACAATGGATTCATGTTATATCACCTTTTTTTTTTTGGTGATGTCACATCACCAAAATGATCCCACTTTTTTCATTTGCCTGGCTTGTTAATAAGTGCATTATTTAAATAGAAATATGTTAACTAATAGAACATGAATAATTCAGAGTCAATTATTTCTTTCAACAGGTGTTACAAAGGTAGATTATGGAGATATATCATCAAGACTTGGCCTAAGACACAAACTACAATGCAAACCTTTCTCTTGGTACCTAGAGAATATTTATCCTGATTCACAGATACCACGTCACTATTTCTCTTTGGGAGAGGTAAAATATATATATCCTGTGTGGTTATTATGTTCTCATTTATCAAAAAAGATAGAGCTTAAACATCCAACAAAGGAATCCCTTCATATTAAAATTAAATAACTTCAAGTATGAGACAATTCTTATTAGCACAGTCTACCTCATAACTTGAAGTCTTATTAATTTTTCATGTTATATATTATTGAAATAATAATGTTCCACCCCTAACCTTTCAAAGGTTGACTCTTGCTTCAATATATTAGTGTCTTCAGGGGCGCCTGGGTGGCTTAGTTGGTTAAGCGTCCGACTTTCGCTTGGGTCATGATCTCGCAGTTCATGGGTTCGAGCCCCGCGTCGGGCTCTGTGCTGACAGCCAGCTTAGAGCCTGGAGCCTGTTTCAGTCTGTGACTCCCTCTCTCTCTGACCCTCCCCTGCTCACACTATCTCTCTCTCTCTCCTAGAAATAAATAAAAACATTAAAAAAAAATTAAAAAAAATATATATTAGTGTCTTCAGTAGACTTCTTATTTTAACAAAATATCCCATGAAGTTGAAAGTATATATCCTGGTGTTAATTAGCCTGAATGAAAATTTAGTGAACATCAAAGTAAAGATAAATTGTAAAGAAAGAACAAGGAAAGTTGAGAGACCATATATAATAGAATTCACAGCAGCAAATGATGTGTGTGGCCAGAGCCAGGCCCCATCCCAGGATTCAGTCTCCTGATACTTGGGAAAAGTAACCCCTGACTACATAGGAGGTTGTCCCTTCTTCAGCCACTTCATTCATTCAGTAAATATTTGAGTACCTACCATGTGATAGGTACTATTTTACATACAAGGAATACAGCAGTGAATAAAGTCTCCGCACTTGCAAATCTTACAGTCTGTGGAAGAAGCCAGGCTTTTAAAGTATACAGTATGGCAGGTGGTGCTAAGGGCAAAGGGGAAGGAGAATGACTGGTGGGCCTGGGTAGCGGTACTGTTTATGTTCAGGTAGTTGAAAAAGGCCTCTCATATAAGAGTTTTTGATTTTTGAGCAGAAATGTAGAGGAAATGAATGAGCAGGCCATTTGAACTCCTGGGGAAAGTGTTCTGGGTGCAGGGAAAAATAGGTACAAGGGCCCTAAGACAAGAGTGCACTTGGTGTGTTCCAGAAACAGCAGAGAGGACAGTTGTCTGGAATGGAGTGAACAGGGGCTAGGAGAATAGTAGAAGATGAGGTTGAGACACTGAAGGTTACGTCACATGGAGCTGGTAGGCCACAGTAAGCACTTTGGGTTTTATTCTGAGTAAGATGAGAAGCCAGAGAGAGACAAGCAAACTTTCACTGGGAAAAGTTCAGATTGTGTGTGGGAACAAGAGTAGAGCTGGGGTATTACTGAAAGGAAAGGGGTAATGAAGGACTATGGTAAGATGTTAGCCTGAGAAACTGGGGCAGAGAAGTTGGCATTGAGATGGGAAGGCTGGTGGAGAAGGTAATAGGCAATCAGCAGTGTAGTTTGGGACATGTTAAATTAGGTCCAGGTCAAGATACAGGATAAGTACTTGCATTTACAAATCTGTAGTTTGGATGAGAGATTGGGGATGGAGATCTAAAGTTAGGAGTTGTCAATATATAGGTAGTTTTTAAAACCATAAAACTGTATGAGATCACCTTGGGAGGAGTGAGTGTAGAATGAGAAGAGGGGAGGATTAAGGACAAAGCAATAGAAAACCACAATTTAGAAATTTTCAAACAAGAAGGAATTAGCCAAAAAGTTTAAGAAAGAGTGACCATTGTAATAAGAGAACCAAGATTGTGTGTCCCAGAGACTATGTGAAGGATGTGTTTGAAGTAAGAGGAAGTGGTTGGGGCACCTGGGTGGCTCAGATGATTGAGAGTCCAATTCTTGGTTTCTACTCAGGTCATGATCTCACGGTTTGCAAGTTCAAGTCCCAAGTCAGGCTCTGTGCTGACTACATGGTGCCTGCTTGGAATTCTGCTCCCCCCGGCCCCCCTTTCATAATAAATACATCAACTTAAAGAAAAAGAAAGAGGAAGTGGTTGACTGCTGAGTAAGACTAGTACAGAGAACTGACCACTGGACTGGTAAGGGAGAAGTTGTCAGTGGACTCCATCTCGCTGTGTCAACAGGGTTCCCCTGGAGGTTGGTAGGGACAAAATCCCCGATGGGTTCAAGGAAGAAGAGAAAGCGGAGGTCATGAGTCTGGGCAAGTCTTGCAAGAAATTTTGTTGTAAAGGAGAGCAGAGAAATAAGTAGCTGAAGGGGAATATGGAGCTAAAGAAAGTTTTTTTTCTGTGTTTTGCTAAGCTGGAACTGCTGATGCAGATGACTAAAAGACAGAATGTGAAGATGCCAGAAAAGAGCACTGGTGGCAGGAGTCACGTGTAGTAGGTGGTCATGGTGGGGCAAGATGAGAAGGCAGGGTGTCTGTTGAAGTAGGAAGGAAGTGGAGGGAGTGGGGGCAAGTGGCAGGGTCAGTCGTGATTGGAGGGTAGAGGCGGGTAGTCTGTGGTGGGAATGTGACAAAGTTCTCTGATTCTTCCATGTCCTCATTCAACACAACATTATCAGTTGAGAGTGTAGAGAGGGTATTGGTGATGTTAGGGGCTTGGGGAACGAGGAAGAGATGAACGGAGAAGAGCAAGAGCAGGATATGAGAGAGCAGCAGAATCATCATAGAGGGGAGCCAAGTGGCTGATGGTGGTGAGTTGGAGTGAAACCATCCAGCCTGTGCCAGCATGAGTACAGGCTATCGTTTGTCCTTAGGAGTTACTAAGGCTACTTCAGGGGAGACCTGAGCTCCCTACTTGTGAACTCTGTAGAACTCTGTAGCAGTTTGTGAAATTCATCCTCAAACAGGAGAGGAGTAGGCTGAGTTTCTTAGTTCATTAATGAGACTCTGTTCCCGTTATTGTAACCTCATTCCAGTCCAGAAAGGCCCAGAGTGGGGGATGTACTATGGGAAGATTTATAGCAGTTGTTTCTCTAACTTGCCTTCAGAATAGAGAGAATGAGTTGTGTTTTTTTATCCTTGAACTGACCCAATTTTGGATAACACCTAGGCATTGTTAGCTGGGCCAGAATCCAGGCATATTACAAAGAGCCACTTGTCTAACCCACAGTAGATGATTGCCAAGGCAAGTTTGTTCTTTACCTGCCTCTTGCCAGCTGGCATTCTGTAAAAGGAACAGATTTTACCCTCTGTGGCTTACTTGTCACACTGCCTTTTCAGCTAAGCAGATGGTCTTGAGCTTGTTTGCCCTTAGTATCTGGCCACACTAGGCAGATTAAAACTCTGACTTCTGGGGCTGGGGTTGTTCTCAAACACCTACCCCAGTGCAGCTGGGAGTCTCATGCTGGGACCATAGCTCCACCTGTGTGAGCTTTCCTATGCTAGAAACTGGAATTTAGCCTGTCAGGGATCTTTTGTCATGCTTCAAAGGGTCTATAGAAGCCTGAAATCATAGGATTTTAGAGTAGAAAGGGGAATGAGAAGGTGTGAATTTAGAGTCTCTGCCTTTACTAAGTCTGACTTCATGGCTCCGAGAGGACCTGAAACTGAGTAAAGAGTTTCAGACCTGGAGAGAAATACTCCAGGAGATAAATATTCGAAACAATAACCACAGATAACAAGTCAGACCTTTCACAGTTTAGCCAATCTTACGGACTAACAGATGTCTTCTCCAGGCAGATCTAATAATCCTAAGATTTAGTGAGTATGAACTCTATGTCAAGCCCTGGTCTGAGCGCTTTACAAACATTAACTCATTTTAGCCTTATATCAATACTGTGAGATATAGGTGCTATTATCCCCCATTTAACCATAAGTTCAGGCATAAGTAAATGATTTAAACAACATCCTCGGGTCATAACCACAAAATGGAAGAGACAGGATTTGAACATAGGCAGTATGGCTTGAGAATTTGTGCTCTTACCATTCAAACCCATACCCTTTCTCATTTCCAACCAATATTTCTCTTATTGCAGCAAGGGAAAGAGTGAATCCAGATTCCACTATACTGGTATCCAGAAGGTCTTTAACTACCTGTGTTGTTCTGCCTAGTGGAGGTACCAAGATTCTGGAGAAGACTATAGCAAAAACCAAGAAATGTAGGCTATAGGCTCCTGCCTGCTTCCCAGGAATGGGTGCCCAATAGCAAGAAGTAAAAGAAAAAAATACTCCATAGCCACTTATGGCTAGGGGCTCCCATATTAGATGGCACCAGTATAGAACATTTCCATCATTACAGGAAGTTCTATTAGTGCTATTAGCACAAATAGGCAACACAGGAGGTTGTCTCTCTTGCTGTCATTCCACACATTACTCCCTGCCAAGGTATGAGGTGTCCACCTTTGTCCACATTTGCTTGTCAAACCCGGCGTTTTAAAAGCTCATAACTACTGTATACCTGTGTAATCTCAAACAGTTTAGGTACTTCCTAAAACAACTTTCGTAGGGATGTTCTTGTATCATATTCCCAAACCATCCTGTCAGTAGTTATTTTCCTGCTAGGCTAAGGAGGACATCAGGATCATATTTTCAGCAATGATGAAAAGCTCCTTTCTTTTCCTATGCCAAGTCTTTAAAGGTCCCTGATAATTTAGAATCTTAGTTGCCATTAGACATCCTTGATGATTACCAAATATCTTCCCAAACAAGAAGACATCTCTTATTTCTCTTTCCAAGGCAGTCATCAAGATGGAACTTGGAATGTGAGTAAACTGGAAGGAATTGATAGTGTAATGAAGCCACTGAGCATTCTGCCGTCAGCCTACACTGTATATATGTATGTAGTAGAGAGTTTAGATTGACTTAATGTACATATGCATCTGTAGGTATGTTTGTCTTGTTTACCTCTAACTCCTTCTGTTTTCTTTATTCATTGTCCCTTAGATAAGAAATGTGGAAACAAATCAGTGTCTAGATAACATGGCTAGAAAAGAGAATGAAAAAGTTGGAATTTTTAACTGTCATGGTATGGGAGGTAACCAGGTGAGTACTTTAGTAAAGCTTTAAAAGGAATAATTTCTGGGGCGCCTGGTGGCTCAGTCAGTTAAGTGTCCACCTTCAGCTCAGGTCATGTTCTCATAGTCTATGAGCTTGAGCCCTGCATCAGGCTCTGTGCTGACAGCTCAAAGCCTGGTACCTGCTTCAGATTCTGTGTCCCCCTCTCTCTCTGTGCCTGTAACCACCCCCCTCACGCTCTGTCTCTGTCTCTGAAAAATGAATAAACCTTAAAAATAAACAGAAGGAATAATTTTTAGATTTGTTTGAATCTTCTCCTTTTATCTTATGATGTCATTCAGGGAAATAGTTTCCTACCTACGAAGAAACAATTATAAAGACCTTTAGGAGAAGGGAGCCCTCAGTCTAATGATTGTTTTCAAATAAAATATTTGTAAAAGGTCCCTTGTAAGAACCATATTTACATTGCTTTGTATGAGATTTATTTTGCCCTTTATAGTTGAACAGCCTTTGACAGTCCTTGACAATACACTTAGTGTATACAGAGAACTAAAGGTCATTTTTTTCTTTCCTGTATGCAAAATTAGTGGTAGCTTTTTCTGAGTCATCTATCCTCCTAATATTAATAAAGTTCAAAAATCATGTATCTTGAGATACTTGTTTTTTCTCTGCCAGATTAGTGGCTAGTTTCTTTAACTAGCCAGTTATATATGGTGTGCTTTTTTATTTTCCAGGTTTTCTCTTATACTGCCAACAAAGAAATTAGAACAGATGACCTTTGCTTGGATGTCTCCAAACTTAATGGCCCAGTCACAATGCTCAAATGCCACCACCTGAAAGGCAACCAGCTTTGGGAGTATGACCCAGTGGTAAGTTATTTAATTGCATAGAGGAATGAAATTATATGTGTTTTGGAGCCAAAAGAATGAATTCTTTATGGCAAAAAGAATGAGTTCTTGTAAAGTTTGAATATGGATCAAATTGTTCTTAAATCTAAAAATCTACAGGTGGGAAAAACAGTATAAGTAAAGTAAACATGTTTTAATCTCCCAGTAATTACACTTGCCCCCCGTTTCCTGGGTCCTTGTTGCCACTACAGATAGCCAGTCTTCTGTGTTCATGAGCTGGAGCTCTGTAGTCCAGTGTGGGAGAAATGCAGCTGGGAGTAGGCTGTTTACCGAATTAAGCACTTAGGTAAAAGGTGAGCTTTAAATAATGAAATTCTCTGGCTCATAATGATTTTTCTGTGGCATGTATAACAAAGCTTTTTATCTTTGCTTTCCTCTGAAACCTCTCCCTCTCCGTCACCACACGCTGCGTGCTGCTGTCCTCCTCACACACCGGTGCAGAGGTCACACGGTGCAGCCCCGGTAAGCCTCGCTCCTGCACCTGGTATCTGGCTCACTGCCCCGCTTGTGGTTTTGCTTTATAGTTCTGGAACCAGCGCCAGAATCTGCACCAGGTCTTCTCTGGTTCTTTTTCTTCTGCACACAAGCACTGATTTTCTCTCTTCTGTTAGGACAAACTTTTGCTCCCGCCTTACTTCCTGCACACCATCATGTGTCCTACGTATAACAGCAAATGAGAGGCAGGCACTCATCCCTCTGCTTCTCCAACCACAGCTCCAGCCTCAGCCTGACGCTGTGGAGACAGCATCTCCATAAGGATGCAAAGCCGGGAGCGTTCTTTCTCTTTTTCCTTAACTTCTTTATTAGCATTTTGACTTAATTAGCAGTCACGACTTTGGCTGTCTTTTTTCCCTATATCAGGTCATATACAAACCCTCGTCTACTTTAATCATCAACTCTGCTGTTCCTGGAGCATATCCTGTACTTTCACACTTACGTTGAAGATCATACAGTTCCCTCTGCCTCTAACAAATCCTACCCCTTCTTCAGGGCCCAGCTTTGACATCACTTCCATGAATCCGAGCCAGAAACTAGCTCTGTCTCTTCTAGTTATAACCCTCTCTGACCCCTGTAATGCTGTGCTGCTTCATAGCTCTTCATCTGCCAGTCTTTTCTCCACTATTGCACTGTTATCCCCCAGAGGGCAAAGACCAATACTGGGCCTTCCTTCATGTGTCAAACTGTAGTAAAACTAATATTAAATATACTACTAGCTCAGTTAATATGGCCATTAGAAATGGCCTGGATAATCCGTTCTGGATCTTTCCATACCACATGCTACTGCCATTTTGGGTGTAGCTGCCCCAGGCACTGCAGGACATATGCACCCCTGACTTCAGACAGTAAATGCCACCAGCAGCCCCCAGGTCTTATGAGAGCCAGAATATTTTAAAAATCAAAATGCCTCCCACTTCATTGGGAATTCACTGAACAGTGACAGTATATGACTGAGGTAATGTAAACCCTGTGATGGTGGCATGAACAAATAGGGGCTTATGCTTCTTAAGTGCGGAGGTAAGTGGCTTCTGATTTAGAGATTCACTACCACAGTGATGCCAGGGATAGTTTTGCTGCATTTTCCTGGCTTTTCTTTTTGAAAGGCCACAATGGCTGCTGCAGTCCTTACCTTCACATCCCGACCCTAGGGAGAGGAAGGGAAGAGGGGACATTGCACTACCCCTTGTTCTGCTCTTTATCAAGAAGGCTGAAGCTTCTCCTGGACCCTCCTCTGCAGACTCTGCTGTGTCTTATGGGTCAGAACTTCATCCCATGGTGACCTCCCTCCCCTGAACATCTGCACAGGAGGCTGGTTAAACAGGCATTGTTTTTCCAGTCTCTGTGATGGGATGGAGACAGGAAGTGGGAATGGCTGTTCATAGCCTGTGTCTGAGGTCTGCGATCTGCCACACCTGCTATTCCAAAAGCAAACATGTGGTTAGAAGTTTAAGGAGCTGAAGTAGGTTTTAGGGTATTTAGAAAGAATCAGTTGTGAATGTAAAGTTTTAAAACTTCTGGAGCCCTTTGTATGGTATCTTCTCTGAGATAAAACTTTAGTATTACAGGCTGGATTCTATCAGATAAAGTCGAAGTTAGTTCAGTGTTCACAAGATAAAGTTCAGTATGCACAGTATTTATTAGGGAACACTCTTTGGATTAACACCTGTGAAAAGGAAAAGGACAAGGCAGAATTGGGCAGAGGGAGGAGTCACACCGCGATGCAGGTCCCAGAGGCCGAGCCAACTGCGTAGGGAACTCCAGGACAGACAGTCGGCCGTGTCCTGCCTCCATCAGTCTAAACCACAGCAATCTGGAAAAATAAAATATTCAGGTCAGTGATTTATAATCTAAATCTAAAATCATAAAACTGTAGGCTCCAAAGGAACCGTAGAAATAAATCCCAGGACCTGTTTTATACGTGTAGAGACACTGCAGCCCAGCATGGAACTTGTGCAGGCTTGCAGGGCAAGTAAAATGAGGTGCCATGCCAGGTCTCAGGTGGGCCTAGAACTTGTGATCTAGGATTCTTTGCGTAATACCATACTGTTTTTGCTTAGGTTTATATATTCTTACATCTTTGAGTCTTATTTATACGTCACATTCCATTATGACACTAGGCACTTCTGCTTGGATGCATGTCTCTGTCCTTTCTGGAATAAAATGCAGATTTTGACCTACTTATACTAGAGATTAGGGGCACGAGCCAGCAAATTACTTTTCCTAGGTTGCAAGTAGACTCTCTGCAATGATAATTATAGCTTTTATCCTCTCCTTCAAAGGTTACAGTTATCTATCTGTCACCTGTTTTATCTAGTTGCCTTAATTAAGCTTTTTCTGTGTGGAGACTACTCAGCACTGACTGGGTCTTCTCTTGAGCACAGTGACGACAGTCCCTGAAAATGAAATGTTCCAGATAAAAGAATTACAATAGAGGGATGAGTAAGAGTCTGATAAATGTGTTAGTAGACATATTTCACACTTCCTTATAGCTGTATACATTTACAGCATAATGCTTAATTCACATTCCTACACAGCTGTTTTGGTGACCAGTGTGCAGTAACAGACACATAAACTAGCCTACACTAATCACTCCCGATACCACTCATCTGTCCTGACCTTTAGAAATTACTCTAGAAATCATCATGACAGCATCGAGTCTAGAATGCAGATAAGTACATAGAAAGTTATATAGCACCATCTGTCAGCCGTTTATTAATGGCTGCTTTAAATAAATCTTACAGTCTCTTAAGATTGAGTCTTCAAAAGGACCTGAATTTTAAGAACATAAGGTTTGGAATCACAGAATTAATTTGAACAGCCTTATCATAGGGAAATGAAGCAATTTTGAAATAGCTTTTGAAAATAGGTTGAGGATCCTAAATTAGGAACCACTAATCTGTTTTTTTTTTTTTTTTTTTTTTTTAAGGAAGCTGAAGCAAAAAAGTGAAATTTCTCAGTATTACAGAGCTTGTGCAGAATTGGGACTAGCATTTTGGTCATTTTTCTTTTTAAGTTCATTGTAACCCACTGCACCCCAATGTCTTTCGCCATCACACATAGCTCTTAAGGTGGTCTTAACATAGACACCTTTTTCTATAGGGCAGTTTAATACTTGCCAGAAATGATGGTTGAGATGTTTGGGTTTTTTTGGTCACATTCATGTTAAGATTTCTTTTCTGTCACTTCCAGAAATTAACCCTGCAGCATGTGAACAGTAATCAGTGCCTGGATAAAGCCACAGAAGAGGACAGCCAGGTGCCCAGCATAAGAGACTGCAATGGAAGCCGGTCCCAACAGTGGCTTCTTCGAAACGTCACCCTTCCAGAAATATTCTGAGACCAGATTTACAAAAAAAAAAAATAAGGATTGACTGGGCTACCTCAGCATACATTTCTGCCACATTCTTAAGTAGCAAAAAAGGACAAGTGCTTTCCTCCTGCGGGGATGTAAGGTCTATCAGCCATTAAAAGACTCCTCTCGCTTTTCACTAGCTGTGAACCAGCCTTCTTGTCCGAGGACGTGAAACTACAGAGTAGCGAGACTGCGCACACTGATGTTTACACGATGGGAAGTCTTTCATCAAGCATCATTGTCAAGAATATTGAGACAGTGAAGCAGTCAACAAAATGTGCTTTCTGGAGAGCTGCACCTTTCATGGTTTGCTTGCACGTCAGTAACTTCCTCTGAATGTGCTGTCCTAATGAAGAGATTTCTAAGATTTTTTTTTCTGATTAGGACTGGTAACCAGTATACTAGATATTGATATAAAAATAAGTGAAAAAGAACTGGAACCAGTTTCAGAATCATGAAAACAACATTTTTACAATTTAAGAAAAAACTATATTAAACAGGGTTTAAAGGAAATGAAAACAGAACTATGAGAAGTACAATTTGTTATAGTATAGTATCAAATTTCTATATAGATTTTATACCTCAGTGGGGGAAAATAACAGATTCCAATGACCTTTTGTTTTCATCTGTGATAGTCATGGATGCTTTTTTTTCCTTGGGGTGCTGAAATTGAGCTGGAAAAAAAAAGGCTCTTTGAACGTAGTTTTAATTGCTTTCTTCAGTGTTTTTATTTGGTTTATGGGCTGTTGAAATTGTAATTTTTAATTGCCTTCAAAGAATGAAGATTTAACATACTGTCTGGTCTCACTGAACAGATTAGATCCCAGTTGCTCTTGGGTCAACTGGCTTATCAACTTTCACACACACAAATTTCTTATTAATTAGATTTTGAACTTCTTAACTTGATTCAGCTGATTATGCTCAATACCCAAGATTCATACTACTGTACTACAGATTTGTTTTCACAGCAATAAATCTTCAGTTCTTGATGAGTCCACTCAACAAAAGGCCTGCAGAAGTGATTATTTGGGTATTTGGAGAGGATCCATTTGATGATTTTTTTGAAAACTTTTTTCACTCCATACTCAAATGTGCTTTATTGTCAAGTGCATATTTAGATTAGGTTCTTGACTTGTAATGGTGATCTTTTTTTTTTTTTTTAAATAAAATTTGAAAACGTTTGACATTTTTTTAATGAGTTAATCAAAGAAGTGCAGCTGTTCTTCTGGATTAGTCCTGCATTTCTTCCCTAAATTCCATTTAGATGAAATTGGGTTTTTCTCTAATTTTTAATACCACAGCATAACTTCAGAATCGATTAAAACTGGAGTATAACAATTAGTGTTTTAACTTCACAGAATATCTCATTATGACATTTCCCCTGATATGTAAAGCAGTCCATTGGCAAAAGTGCTTGTATTTTCTTTCTTATTTGTAAGAATATATTTAGTGATATTCTTTTCTTTGATTATCAGAGACTCTCACTGCAGGCAGTGCTATTTCTTGTGCCTAAGAATGTTTCTGAAAGTTGCGTCACTAATGCTACTTGCCGAGTTGAGTGTAGAGAAAGTTTTTCATCTCCTATTCAAGTTAATCAGCATCAAGCACATATGGATGCTTTAGGGTTAGACTGTAGTACAGAATGAATACATTTTGTCCCCAGGAAATTTGCAGTGAAGCAGGTGCTGGATGGGTGGTTTTGGTTTTTTGTTTTGTTTCCTACTCCATGAGCTCTGTTAATTCTGTCTTCAGTAGGCCTAATGTTTGAATAAACCAGATGTCTAATAAATTATTTTCATGCTCAGAATTTCAGGTTTTTGTACTCTAGTATAGCTTGGTCTTATTCCTTATTGTAAGAAAGCTTCAATAGCAATGTGATTCAAGGTTTTGTTTTGTTTTTTAAGAGGGGGATTTGAGTGATTTATTTCATGGGTACTTTTAGAACCTGATAGATAATCCCATTGCCTTTATTTTTCTAATTAAAGAATTCCTAAATACTTTGAAAATATAAACTATTACTAAATAGTTGTGCCTTACATTGGTTTTATTTGAAGTTAAAATGGATCCCTATTCATTACAGCTTTTTGTAGATCAGGCGGTATGCTAATCACTCTAAGTCAAATTGGGAAGAAAAGAATGAATCAGAAAGCAAAGGATGAGAAGAGGAGATGATTATTATTTGACCAATGCAGAATTCACCAATATGACAAGAATAATCAGTCTCTCAAATTTATTCACCTTCCTCCCATCCCAATCCATTTTAAAGTCATTCTAATTGGCATCCTGAAAAAATAAATGAAGCACAGCAGGTAGGCCATGTCCTTATTTCCCTATTCTACATTTAGGTGAGAAACAGAAGTTCCTCTGTAAAGATCTGGTGCTCACCCATCTTTCAAGAAGCACACCAAGAGTAAATTGAACTCAGAATTAAATGTTCTTTTAAGGAGAAAGAAAATCAGAAAGTAGTGTTTCTCAGGTGGTAACTGTTAGCCAAGGTATACAAAGAATGAACCATTTTTTTTTACTCTGGAAAATGAGATTTGTTTTCAGTTATGTAAAACTTCTCCCATTCTGACTTCCTGAAGATCAAGAGGAATTTGCTTGATCTGTCAGAACTAATAATTTTGCAGGAAATGAGGCAAAACTCAGTTGTATTGACTATACACTAGCAACAATTAAAAATTAAATTTTAAAATCTTACCATCTGTGATCATATCAAATAAGTCAAATATCTAGAATATTAACAAGAGATATGTGAGACTTCTACCCTGAAAACTACAAAATTGCTGAACTATGGAACGCTGCAATGTTTATGAATTGAAAGGCTGCATAATGTCAAGATCTATTTCCCACAAATTAATTTCTAGAAATTCAAGTTTCAATGAAAAAATTGAATTTGTAGAAATATGCAGATATATATGGAAATCCAACAAACCCAGAACAACCCAGTTAATCTTGAAGGAGGGGGCAAATGTTGGAAGACTTAACACTACTCAATTTCATGACTGCTTTAAAATTATAGTAATTAAGAGAGTGGTAGTAGGGTTAGGACTAATCAGTGGATAGAAGAGAATCAAGAAGTGGACTCGTACATGCATATGGTCATTGGCTTTTCAACAAAAAAACACAAGCAACTCAACTCCATGGGGAAACTTTCTGAATATTGATGCTTTCACACAGTGCACAATGTTTTCAACATGGACCACAGCACCTAAATGTGAAGGACAAAACAATAAATCTTATAGAAGAAAACAGTATCTTCATGACTCTTGGGATAGGCAACAATATCTTTGGACACAAAATAAACTTCATAAAAGAAAACTGATAAATTTCACCAAAATTACATCCTTCTCATCAAAAAGATACTAAAGTCAAAAACCATGCTCCAGCCGAGGACAAAACAGCTGCAGGGCACATAACAAAGGATTTGTATGCAGAAAAACAGCTTTTAAAAGCCACTGCAAAAGCGACACAATACAAAAGTTAATAAGTGACTTGAATACACACTTCACTGAAGCTATCCAAGCACACAGCATAGGGGAAGGGTGTTCACCATCAGCCATGAGGGAAGGAAGAATGAAACCACCAGGAAATAACCATGGCACACTTGCCAAAAGGGTGGGAAGGTACAGAAACTGGCAGAAGTGTAAGTTGGTAAAAAAAAAAAAGAAGTGTAAGTTGGTATAATCACCTGGAGAAACAGCTTCCCAGTTTCTTACAAATGTAAATAAACACATTCCTACTCTGATTCCACTTTAGGGATAAAACCCAAGAGAAATGAAGGATATGCCCACATTAAGATGCGTACAAGAATATTCAAAGCAGATTTAAAATAACCCTCAAACTGGAAACTCCCCCAATATCAATCAACAAGATAATGGATAATCAAATAGTTACTGAAAAGCTAGTCTACACTGATAGAATAAGGATAAATAGAAAAAATATTGAACAGAATGCTAGACATAGTAAATTTCTATCAATCTCAAGAATAGGCCAAACAAACCTAAGGTGCTTACCTTTGGGTGAGTATAGACTTGAAAGTAGGGTAAGAAAACTTTCTGGAAGGATGGAAGTAATCTATAAATTGATTTAGATAATGGCAAATTAGATCATGTAAAGTTTTATTACTGAGCTATATACTTAGGATATATGCATTTTGCCATCTGTAAATTATGCCTCAAAAAAGTGCTGGGAGAAAGTAAAATATTTACCCTGCTGACATCAAGGTTTTTTCTAAAAAGCCTTCCACTGCTACAAAATACCCAAAGACTGGCTAAATTGCAATAAACATACTAAACTGGACTCACAATATGGGAAAATACCTAAGGTCCAGGGGGGAAAAAAGATACACAAGCCACAGAAGTAATGGCTAGATATGAAAGCCTTTCCTCTCTTAAGAACATAATAGAATAACCAGAGTTTGGGGGAATGATTGCTCTTAAGCCTTGGGCCTGAACAAAATTGGGGAATTAAACTAAAGATCCCTACATACAACTGGAAAATTCAGAGAATTCTATCTACAAGTAAAAGGATGCAAGGGAAGTCGGCCTTGTAAAGGAAACCAGTGGGTAAAATATGACAGATTCTGCCTTTTTTCTAGGTATTAAATGGTGACAAGAATGATGCCACCACTGTGATCATAAGTCCTACTTTGTAGATTTTGTTTTAAAGTAATCTCTACACCCAACATGGGGCTTGAACTCAACCCCAAGATCAAGAGTGGCACGCTCCAACAGCTGAACCAGCCAGGCACCCCAAGGCCTGCTTTTAAATAGATCAAGAGTTTAAAACCACAGTTACGAAGTCTGCAGATCTAGAGAATAAAGTGAATCTAGATTTATGGCACTTGCCGGAAACTATGAGAATACAGTATTTCTTTTGTGGGGGGAAACCTTAATCTAAGCCCCTATATGCTCACAAATTAATTATGAAATCACTACCAAAAAGAAAATGAGCCACCAATGTGTCACCAAAACAAAGTTCTGGCAAAGTGATAATAGCTGTGTCAGACTAAACTTGCCAATAAATGAATAGTCCTGGACAGCTTTTTAAATAATGTTTTAAGGCCTTGGAAAATGAACAAAGGGCACAAAATGTAGAGGACTCAGCCCTTATTAAAAAGGACGCACTATATACGGTAACATGTAGGTCTCTTCCCAAAGAGCATTCCCAGTGTACACAACACACTAGAGGTAGTGGTCATAAAGATAGAGATTGTTGTCTTAGGCTGAGGAGTCAGAGACTGTATTTTTGAGCAGAGTGGCTGGAAACTGGAGAATATCTAAAACAGGAGGGAGTCACAGAAGAGCCCCCGAATCTGCATATGAATTTCCTCAACTGCTTGAATGATTTGATTCTGTTCCCAGGATGAAACTCCAAGAAGTCCAGAGGAAAAAAACTTTCCATTTGGAGAAGCTTGATAAACACTTCAGACTTTACAAGCATACCTTTGGAGACACTGCAGGCTCAATTCCAGACCACTGCAATAAAGTCAATATTGCAATAAAACAAATCAAATGAATTTTTTGGTTTCCCAGTACATATAAAGGTAACTTGTACACTATAATCTATTAAGTGTGCGATAGCATTATACCTAAAAACATCAATAACGATGTACATTCATAATTTCAAAGTATTGGTAAAAAATGCTAACCATTCTCTGACCTTTCAGTGAGTTGTGATCACCGATTACAGATCACCATAACAAATATAAAAATGAAAAAGTTTGGAATATTTTAACAATTACCAAAAAGCGACATACAGACCTGAAGTGAGCAAATGCCACTTGAAAAATGGTGCCAACAGAGGTGGTCAGTGGGTTGCCACAAACCTGCAATTTGTAAAAAAACAAAAACAAAACAAACAAAAAAACCCAGTATCTATGACACACAACAAAATAAAGTGCAATAAAACAAAGCATGCCTATGTATTGAAATCCAAGGCCCTGTGTAGGAATAAAGACCATTTCTTAAGGATCTGGCACTATTCCTAGGGCCAAGGACAAAATGAGGAAAGACCAGACCTAACAAAGTATAAAACCAAGCCTCTACAACATCAAGTTGATCTGCCAACAGTCTGCTAACTTGGATGAAACAGCTTTCAGAGGAAGATAACAATACCGAACTGTTCGATGTACCAATCACAATGTTGACTTGTCCAGTACAGAATGAAAAAGTAATGAGGAAGCCAGAAAGTAGCTTTTATTTTTTTTTAAATAGTCAACAAAAAGCAGACTCACTGATGACCTCGATGATGGAATTAGCAGACAAGTTCATCAATATTAAGTGGGTTTTTTTTTTTTAAGGTAAAGAAAAAGTTGATGTCATCAAAATGTGGGAAATTTCAGAAGAAATTTAGAAACTGGAAAAGAGAAAAAGAAATCCTAAAATTAAAAAATACTTTAAAAATCAATTGAGTGTGACATATTTGGAAAGAGGACCAGTGAACTTGAACACAAGTCAGTAAAGAATTTCCAAACTAAACCACAGATGGAGAAAAAGATTGAGGGAAGTAAAAACAGCCTTGAGGATAAAATACATGAATCTGAGACCCAAAAGGAGAGAACACAGAGAACGGAAGCTCTGAGAGAGAATTTGCTTCCTGCCCCCCTCCTCACTTCCATGATTACTGCCAATCTGTGTCTTGCAGATGCATCACTCCAAATTTTGCCTTTGTCTACACATGACATTATACGTTCTCTGTCTCTGTTTCTTCTTTTTATAAGGATACCAGTTATATTGGATTTCACACCTTCCTCTAATTCAGTATGTCCTCCTCTTTACTAACTACATCTGCAAAGACACTGTTATGGGTTGAATTATGTCACTCAACAAAGATATGTTATAGCACTAGCCCTGAGCACCTCAGAACGTGACTTT
Organism: Proteles cristata cristata; assembly: GCA_017311185.1. Lineage (NCBI taxonomy): Eukaryota > Metazoa > Chordata > Mammalia > Carnivora > Hyaenidae > Proteles > Proteles cristata. The sequence continues at coordinate 495,493 of JAESUZ010000945.1, forward strand.
ATATAGAAATAGGGTCTTTACAGAAGTAATCAAGTTACCAGGAAATCATAAGGCTGATCCCCAATCCAATGTGATTGATGTCCTTATGAAAAGGAAAATTTTGGACATAGACAAAAAATGATGAGAAGACAGGGTAGAACTATCTACAAGCCAAGGAATGCCTGTGACTACCAGAAGCTAGGAGATAGGTATAGAACAGATTTTCCCTCAGCCCTTAAAAGGAACTTTCCTGCCAAAGCCTTGATTCTGGACTTTTGGCCTCCTGAACTCAAGAACAATAAAGTTCTGTTGATTAAGCAACTCTGTATGGCACTGTCTTATGGCAGCCTCAGGAAAATAATACAGACTCTATTTCAAATAAGGTCCTATTCTGAAGTATTTCTGAGTAGATATGAATTTGGGGGAAACTATCCAAACCAATGCATCCACTTAACGATAAAGAAGAATTAACACAAATCCTTTACAGACCCTTCCAAAAAAGAAGAGGAACACTTCAATTTATTCTATGTTGCCAACATTACACTGATACCAAAGCAAAAGATATCACAAAAAAAGAAAAAACTAAAGATGAATATCCCTGATTATTATATACAGATACAAATAGCTTTAACAAAATACTGGTAAACCAATTCCAGCAGTATATTAAAATAATGACAAACCATGATAAAGTTGGATTTATCTAGGAATGCAGGGTTGGTTCAACATATAAAAATCCATGTAATACACTTTATTATTTGAATAAAGAACTGCATGATCATTTCAACAGATGCAGTAAAGGCATTTGGACAAAATTCAATACTCTTTCATGATAAAAATACTCAACAAACTGGGAATAGAAGGAAGTTCCTTAACTTAATAAAGGGTCTCTATGAAAAGTCTATAGCTACCATCGTATTTAATAATGAAAGACTGGATGCTTTTCCCCTAAGATCAGGAATACAGCAAAGATGTCCACTCTTGCTGTGTATATTCAGCACTGTACTGGAGGTTCTGGCTAGGGCAATTTTGAGGCAAGAAAAGGCATCCATATAGAAAAAGAAGAAATGAAACTATCCTTATTTGCAGATAACACCACTTCATATATTAAAAATCCAAAGTCCATTAAAAATTATTAGAGGGGTGCCTGGATGGCTTAGTCGGTTAAGCATCCAACTTCGGCTCAGGACATGATCTCGCAATTCATGAGTTCAAGCCCTGTGTCGGGCACTGTTCTGACAACAAAGAGCCTGGAGCCTGCTTCAGATTCTGGGTCTTCCTCTCTCTTTCGCCCTCCCCCACTCACGCTCTCTGAAAAATGAATAAACATTAAAAAATTTATTAGATGGGTGTCTGGATGGCTCAGTCGGTTGAGCGTCCGACTTTGGCTCAGGTCATGATCTCTTGGTCTGTGAGTTTGAGTCCCGTGCCAGGCTCTGTGCTGACAGCTCAGAGCCTGGATCCTAATTCAGATTCTGTGTCTCCTTCTCTCCCCCCATCCCTGCCCTCATGCTCTGTCTCTCTTGTTCTCAAAAAAAAAAAAAAAAAAAGATTAGACTAAATGAATTCAGCAAGATTGTAGAATACAGTATCAGTACAGAAAAGTCAGCTGTATTTCCGTACACCAGCAGTAAATAATTCAAAAATAAAATTCAGAAAACATTTAAGAGGTGCCTGGGTGGCTTAGTCGATTAGTCTGACTCTTGATTTCTGCTCAAGTCATGATCTCATGATTCATGAGATCAAGCTCTGCATTGGCCTCTGCACTGATAATGCAGAGCCTGCTTCGGATTCTCTCTCTCTCCCCTTCTCTCTCTCAAAATAAATAAACATTGTAAAAAAGAAAACATTTAAAATAGTGTCAAAAAGACAGGATACTCTACATAGAAAACCCAACAGACTCCACCAGAAGCCTACTAGAACTGATTCAAGAATTTAGCCAAGTTGCAGGGTACAAAATCAACGTACAGAAATTAGTTGCATTTCTATACACCAACAATGAAGCAAAAGAAAGAGAAAACAAGAAGCTGATCCCATTCACAATTGCACAAAAAACCATAAAATACCTAGGAATAAACCTAACCAAGTATACAAAAGATCTGTATGATGAAAACTACAGAAAACTTATGAAGGAAATTGAAGAAGACACAAATAAATGGAAAAACATCCCATGCTCATGGATAGGAAGAATAAATATAGTTAAGATGTCATTACTACCCAAAGCTATCTACACATTCAACGCAATTCCAATCAAAATTGTACCAGCATACTTCTCAAAGTTAGAGCAAACTATCCTAAAATTTGTATGGAACCACAAAAGACCCCGAATAGCCAAAGTAATACTGAAAAATAAAACCAAAACGGGAGGGATCACCATCCCAGACTTTAACCTCTACTACAAAGCTGTCATCATCAAGACAGTATGGTATTGGCACAAAAACAGACACATAGACCAATGGAACAGAATTGAGAACTCAGAAGTGGACCCAAAAGTATATAGCCAACTGATCTTTGACAAAGCAGGAAAGAATATCCAATGGAAAAAGACAGCCTTTTTAACAGATGGTGTTGGGAGAATTGGACAGCAACATGCAGAAGAATGAAACTAGATCATTTTCTCACACCATGCACAAAAATAAACTCAAAATGGATAAAGGACCTGAACGTGAGACAGGAAACTATCAACACCCTAGAGGAGAAAGCAGGAAACAACCTCTTTGACCTCCACCGCAGCAATCTCTTACTTGACACATCCCCCAAAGCAAAGGAATCAAGAGCAAAAATAAACGAATGGGACCTCATCAAGATTAAAAGCTTCTGCACGGCAAAGGAAACAACCCACAAAACTAATAGGGAACCAACTGAATGGGAAAAGATAGTTACAAACGACATATCAGGTAAAGGGTTGATATCCAGAATCTATAAGGAACTCACCAAACTCCACACCCAAAAAACAAACAACCCAGCAAAGAAATGGGCAGAAGATATGAACAGACACTACTCCAAAGAGGACATCCAGATGGCCAACAGACACATGAAACGATGCTTAGCATCCCTCCTCATCAGGGAAATACAAATCAAAACCACACTGAGATACCACCTCATGCCAGTCAGAGTGGCTAAAATGAGCAAATCAGAGAACACGAGATGCTGGCGAGGATGTGGAGAAACGGGCACCCTCCTACACTGTTGGTGGGAATGTAAACGGGTGCAGCCCCTCTGGAAAACAGTGTGGAGGTTCCTCAAAAATTAACAATAGAACTCCCCTATGACCCAGCAATAGCACTGCTAGGAATTTACCCAGGGGATACAGAAATGCTGATGCATAGGAGCACATGTACCCCAATGTTCATGGCAGCACTCTCCACAATAGCTAAAACATGGAAAGAGCCTAAGTGTCCATCAACAGATGAATGGATCAAGAAGATGTGGTTTATCTATACCATGGAATACTACATGGAAATGAGAAACCATGTATTCTGGCCATGTGTAGTAACATGGATGGACCTTGAGGGTGTTATGCTGAGCGAAATAAGTCAGGCAGAGAAGGACAAATATCATATGTTTGCACGTATAGAAGGATTAGGAGGAACTTAACTGAGGACCAAGGGGGAGAATAAGGGGGGAGATGGTGGGGGAAAGGGAGAGAGGCAAACCATGAGAGACTCTTGAATGCTGACAAAAACCGAGAACTGATGGATGTAGGGGGGGGATGGGCATGGAGGAGGGCACTCGTGGGGATGAGCACTGGGTGTTACGTGGAAACTAATTTGACAATAAACTATTTGTAAAATAAAATAAAATAATTTAAAAAAGTAGTGTCAAAAAGAATACGTAGCAATCAATTTAACAAAAAAGTACATGATTTACACATTGAAAACTAAAACATCACTGAAAGAAATTTTAAAAGATCTAAATAAACATCACATATTCATGCATCAAAATAATATTGTTAAGATGGTAATATTCCCCAAATTGAGCTATAATTTCAATGCAATCTCTATCAAAATCTCAAGTGTCTTTTTTGCAGATATTGATAAGCTGATCCTAAAATCCATATGGAAATTCAAGGTGCCCAGAATAGCCAAAGCAATCTTGAAAAAGAAGAAAAATGTTGGAGTACTCAAGCTTCCCAATTTCCAGTCTTACTACAAGACTGTAGTTATCAAGACAGTGTGGTACTAGAATAAGGATAGACCACTAGATCAATAGAATTGAGAGTCCAGAAACTCCCCCTATACATATTCAACAAGGGTGTGAAGAAAATTTAATAGAATACCAATAAATAGTGGTGAGACAACTGGATATCTACATGTAAAGGAAGAGAAATGAGACCCCCATATCATACCATATACAAAAATTAACACAAAATGGATCAAAGATCTAAATGTAAAAGCTAAAACTGTAACACACTTAGAAGAAAACACACCCATCATCTTCATGACAAGATCATTGGGCAGTAATATCTTAGATATAAAACCAAAAGTAGCAGCCAAGATAGAAAAGCAAATATATAAATAGAACTTTGTCAAAACTAAAAGATTTGGAGTCCGGTTCTAGATAGCAATGTAGGAAGATCCTGAACTCACTCATCTCCCATGGACACACCAACTCTATAGCTGCATATGTAACAATTTCTTGTGAAAAAAAAAAAGGCTAAAAACTAGTGGAGAACTACCTTCCCATCAGGCAAATGAGGAAACACACACACACACACACACACACACACACACACACACACAAACACACAAGATGTTAGGAAAGGCTGAGACACAATCTTGCTATAAACCCCATGCTCACAAATGGCAGGGAACACAGAACTCTGAGCTTCTCCCTGAGGAACAAAGGGTTTGTACCCCACATTGGGAACCTCAATTTTTAAGACTGGCACCTGAGATACAACCCCAAAACATCTAGCTTTGGAAACCATTGGTGTTCATGCCTGTGAGACCCATGGGGCTGTGGTGAACAGAGAAATGGATCTTAAAATGCTTGCATGTGAACTCACTCACCCCACAGCCTAGAAAGGAAGCAGCCTTTTCAAAGGAGCCCAGACTTTAAGGTAACATGATGCTTATAGCTTTGCTTTTCTTTCTCAAAATTGCTTTAGCTATTCAGGATCTGTTTATGGTTCCATACAAATTAAAGGATTTATTGTATTTCTCAGAAAAATCGTACTGGAATTTTGATAGTGGTTGCATGGAATATTTGAAGTCTTTGGGTAATAGGGACATTTTAATAATATTAATTCTTCCAGTCCATGAGCATGGAATATCTTTCTGCTTATGCATATCTTCAATTTCTTTCATCCATATCTCATAGTTTTCAGTATATAAGTCTTTCACCTGTATTTAAGTGTCAATCTGAGGGGCAGGGGCCTGCTAGGATACTCCCTGGGGACAGAAGCTGGTGGTTGCCATTTTTGTACTCTCCCTCTGTCTTGTTAAAGATGATGTGCACCATCTTTTTTTTCAAGTGGAAGCCATCTTTGCACCCCCCACTGCCTTGCTCTAGACAGCAGGTACCATCTTCATGCTCTCCACCTGCTGCACTCCAGAGCATCAGTATCCTTCAGAGAGGAGCTTCTGCATGCACCAGTTTTTACGAATGGTGATCTGATTTCTGCAGCTGCCACCCATGATATGCCCCTTGATTGCCTAGCTGGTGGTCAGAGAAACTCATGTTCCTGGTCCCACAGGACTGTAACAATTGGAGAGACAGTTATTGGCAATTCACCATCCTGAGGACACTACACAGGAAACATACTGAATCACACCCACAGTCTTTCTGTAAACAAGGCCTATGTGCTTGTGTTGGAGCTTAGACTTGAGAGGCAGGCTTCTGCTTTGGAACATATCTAGGAGATACATAGGTGATAGGGAATGCAGGATAGGAATACCATCTTTGAGGTCTCCCCTGCTTTACTACCATCAACTATTATTTGTCAGAAAGGAGCTTATACACTTACATGGAGCCCTGATTTTTGTGAGACATCTCCAGATGGCATGGCTCTGGTGGCCAGCAGGGATTATGCTTGCAGTCCCACAGGACTGTACATATCTGCATTCTTTAAAAGCTGCTGCTGACGGTTCTGGCTTCCAATCAGCCTAAATTTGGATGGTGATGGATATCCTACCATGTGGGACACTAACAGGTCTTAGAAGACCCTCAAACCCTGGGAACTATTAAAAATAAAATAGGTTTCTTGGACAATCACAGGTTTGACAGGCAACCAAGAGCAAAAGCACGGTTGAATAATAAGTTTCATCTCCTACATAAGACTAATTATCCAAGGCAAGGAGAGGTGGCTATTCACTTAATTCAAAGAAACCAACAGAGAGTCAAACAAAATGAGGAGACAGAGGAATATGTTTCAAACGAAGAACAAGACAGAACCTCAGCTAAAGTACTAAATAAAATGAAGAAAAGCAATCTACCTGATGAAGAGTCCAAAGTAATGGTCATAAAGATGCTTACTGATCTCAGGAGAAGAATGGAAAATAGTACTATATTCAAGTGGGATTTATCCCAGAGATCCAAGGATGATTAAGCATCTACAAATCAATGTGACATACCAAGTTAACAAAATATATGATCCATAGATGCAGAAAAAGCAGGTGACAATATTCAATAGCCATTTGTGATAAAAATCATATCAAAATCTCAACAAAGTGAGGAGAGAGAAAGCATATCTCAACAAAAAAGGTAATATCATAATGGTGAAAAGCTAAATGCTCTTCCTCTAAGATGAGAGTCAAGATAAAATACCTAGAAATAAATTCAACAAAGAGGTAAAAGACTTGTATATTGAAAACTATAAGATGTGGATGAAAAAGCTGAAGACATACAATAAATGGAAAGATATTCCATGCTTATGGACTGGAAGAATTAATATTGTTAAAATGCTCATATTAAGAGAGAGGGCGGGGCGCCTGGGTGGGTTAGTCGGTTAAGCGTCCGACTTTCGCTTAGGTCATGATCTCGCGGTTCGTGGGTTCGAGCCCCGCGTCGGGCTCTGTGCCGACTGCCAGCTCAGCCTGGAGCCTGTTTCAGTCTGTGACTCCCTCTCTCTCTGACCCTCCCCTGCTCACGCTGTCTCTCTCTCTCCTAGAAATAAAAAAAAAAAAAAAGAGAGAGAGGGCAAGATGGCAGAGAAGTAAGGAGCTCCGTACTTGCACTCGCGCCCATACATCACATGGAAAAGATCTGAAGCCATTGGAAACCTTACAAAACCTGAGAGATTGGGAGAAAAAGGACACAGAATCCACTGAGAGAGACTTCTAACGTGAGTGCGAAACGGGGAAGATAAAATCGGGCCGGGATCGGAGACTCCAGGGTGGGAGGCGATCCCCCTCTACCCTCTACAGGGAGTGAGAGGGGAAAAGGAGAGAATCCGAAACAGAAAAACCTCCGCTCAGGGGGGAAAAACCTCCTCTCGGTGCATAGAAAGACCGTACTTGCCAAATACCTGCACACCAGGTCGCCTTGCGCCAACTGGTCCTGGGGAGCACTGAGCACACAAACTGCTTCTTTGTGCCGCTCCTGGAGGCTGGACTTCAGAGTGGTGGAGAGCCTGCCGCCATTGTAGCTCCCGGGCAGCTGGGGCCCCTGAAAGAGCCGCGCAGACACCGGGCGTCCGCGCTCCTGGCTGGCTGGGACTCGATAGGGAAGGCAAAGAACTAAAAACTGGGAAATTAGCCTGTGAGATCGTGTTTCGGGTGACGAGCCATAGAGGGACCCGGTTTTCCTCACTCCAGCGGGCTCGGGCTCAGAGCACCCGGCAGGCAAGCCCCCGCCCCTGCGTGCCAGCCCGACCCAGAGAAGGAAGCAGCGATTCTGACTCCGCCCCCAGAGCTCGGCAGGGGGCCTGGAATTGCCCGAGGGGGTTGCCTGGGAAGCTGTGTCTAAGGCAATTTCAGCGGGGCGCGTGGAGGGGGATTTGGAGATTGGGACTGGCCTGGGTTGAAGAGTGCAACCAACTTCGGCTGCGTCCCCGGTACGCGGAGTCTACACGCCCAAAAAAGCGAGGCGCAGCGCTTGGTTCAAGAAGGGACTGGAGCACCGTCACTCCCCTCCCCACAACCGCCAATGCAGAGCTCCCGCCTGAGGCACTGGATCACGCCACGCCCATCCCTGCCTGAGAGCTGCCCTCCTCCCTTTTTTTTTTCTTTTTTTTTCCTTTTTTTTCTTTCTTTTTCTTTTTTTCCCCCTTTTTTACTCTTTCTTTTTTTCTTCTTCTTTCTCTTTTCTCTTTTTTCCACAGAACACTGACCTGATTAACTCTGGTCGCCAGCTTGCTTAAACAATCACGAGTCCATTCTGTAAATGTAAATTCTACACCTACTGACATTTTCAGCTCTTTCTCTCAGGAGTAATTAGACTATATAGTTTCTCTGGATAATTCTAGCATCCTTCTCTCACCTATCCAACCATATTCTAACTTTTACCTCTTTGAAAAAAGCTTCTTATCCCTTCTGCCTGTTCATTCTATTTCCAATGGTGCCTCATCCCGCCCTGCCTTCTCTCTCTTTCTCTATGCTCCTCAACCAGCACTGCATACACACGGCTGTTTAACTGTAGCTGGGAAATCCGGGTATATGCTTTAAACTGTTCTTTACCATCGGTTTCCTTTTTTCCTTTTCTTTTCCCATTTTTGACCCTTTTATGTATTTTATACTCCCTATTATTCGCCCTCCCTCCTCCGTCTTTTCTCTTAACTTTTTCGTTTTCCCTCTCGCTTTGCATGTTAGTTGAATTAGCCTGTGCGTTTGTGTGCTCCTGCTCCCTGTGTGTTTGTCTGTCTGTTTTCTTTTCCAGGGCTACCTCAAGAAACAAGTTAGAGTACACAAGGTGGAGAGTCCCAAATATCACTACGAATAGGAAAATAAAATAACCAAGGTCCCAACAAGAGACACCAAGGGATACCATTCAAAAAACACTCTCTGAAAGGATAGGCCCTGGACAGTCAAAGAGTCTTCTTGGATATAGCAGCGCTCATAGAAACAGAGAGCATAACAGGTCTTTACAACCAACAAGAGCCGGAAAGCTAACTAAAATGATGAAACGAAAGAGCTCTCCTCCAAAGAAACTCCAAGAAGAAATGACAGTTAATGAACTGCTCAAAACAGATATCAGCAGCATAACTGAACAAGATTTTAGAATAATAATGGTAAAATTAATAGCTGGGCTTGAGGACAACATAGGGGACATCAAAGAAACTATGGCTACAGACAGAATGGAAAATAAAAATAGGCATGAAGAATTAAAAAATGCGATAAATGAGATACATAATAAATTAGAGGCCTCCAGTGCACGGATTGAAGAGGCAGAAAGGAGAATAAGTGATTTAGAAGACACCATTATAGAAAAACAAGAAGCTGACAAAAAAAGAGACAAGCTGATCCAGGAACAGGAAAGAATTCGAGAGCTCAGCAATACAGTCAAACGCAACAATATCCGTATCATAGGAATCCCAGAAGAGGAAGAGAGAGGGAAAGGTGCTGAAAGAGTCCTGGAACAAATTATAGCAGAGAACTTCCCCGACCTGGGGAAGGAAGTAAATGTGGAAATACAAGAGGCCCAGAGGACTCCCCTCAGACGTCACTTGAATTGATCTGCACGACATATCATAGTAAAAATGGCAAAAAACAAGGACAAAGAGAGAATTTTGAAAGCAGCTAGGGAGAAAAGGGCCCTCACATACAAAGGGAAACCCATCAGAGTGGTGACAGACCTATCTACTGAAACGTGGCAGGCTAGAAAGGAATGGCAGGAGATCTTCAAGGTGATGAACAGTAAAAATATGCAGCCAAGAATCCTCTATCCAGCAAGCCTGTCATTCAAAATAGAAGGAGAGATAAAAATCTTTCCAAATAAACAGAAATTGAAAGAATTTGCCACCACTAAGCCAGCCCTACAAGAAATCCTGAGGGGGACCCTCCGAAGGAAAGGTTGCAAGGAACAAAGATACCAGAGACACCACCACAAACATGAACCCTACAAAAGACACAAAGACTCTAAACCCACATATTTCAATAATAACATTGAATGTAAATGGGCTGAATGCTCCAATCCAAAGACATAGGGTAGCAGAATGGATTAAAAAACAAAATCCATCTATATGCTGTCTACAAGAAACTCATTTTAGACGGGAAGATACCTTCAGATTAAAAGTAAGGGGATGAAGAAATATATATCATGCTACAGGAAATCAAAAGAAAGCCGGAGTAGTGATACTTCTATCAGACAAACTGGACTTTAAATTAAAGACAATCACAAGAGATGAAGAAGGGCACTACATAATAATTACAGGGTCCATCCATCAGGAAGAACGAACAATCATAAATGTCTACGCACCGAATATGGAAGCACCTAAATATCTACAACAATTAATCACAAACAGAAACAAGCTTCTAGGTAAGAATGTGCTAATAGCAGGGGACTTTAATACTCCGCTTACAGCAATGTATAGGTCAACCAGACAGAAAATCACTAAAGAAATAATGGACTTGAAAGACACATTGGACCAGATGGATCTGACGGATATATTTAGAACTTTACATCCTGAGGCCAGGGAATTTACTTTCTTCTCAAGTGCGCATGACACATTCTCCAAGATAGATCACATACTGGGACATAAAGCATCCCTCAATAAATATAAAAGAATAGAGATCATACCATGCACACTGTCAGATCACTATGCTTTGAAACTTGAAATCAATTACCGGAAGAAGTCTGGAAAACCTCCAAAAACATGGAGGTTAAAGAACACCCTTCTAAAGAATGAATAGGCCAATCAGGCAATTAGAGAGGAAATTAAAAAATATATGGAAACAAATGAAAATGAAAACACAACAATTCAAAATCTATGGGATGCGGCAAAGGCAGTCCTAAGAGGAAAGTACATTGCTCTCCAGGCCTATTTCAAGAGATTAGAAAAAGCGCAAGTCCAAAATCTAACAGCTCACCTAAAGGAACTAGAGGCAGAGCAACAAGAACACCCTATACCCAGTAGAAGAAGAGAAATGGTAAAAATTAGAGCAGATAAACAACATCGAGACCAAAGAAACAAATGAACAGATCAATGAAACCAAGAGTTGGTTTTTTGAAAAAGTAAACAAAATTTACAAACCTCTAGCCAGACTTATCCAAAAGAAAAGAGAGAGCACCCAAATAGACAAAATTATGAATGAAAATGGACTTATTACAACCAACCCCTCAGAAATACAAGCAATTTGGGGCACCTGGGTGGCTTAGTCGGTTAAGCGTCCGACTTTCGCTTAGGTCGTGATCTCGCAGTTTGTGGGTTTGAGCCCCGCGTCGGGCTCTGTGCTGACTGCCAGCTCAGAGCCTGGAGCCTCTTTCAGTCTGTGACTCCCTCTTTCTCTGACCCTTCCCTGCTCACGCTCTCTCTCTCTCTCTCTCTCCTAGAAATAAATAAAACATTCAAAAAAAAAAAAAAAAAAGAAATACAAGCAATTATGAGGGAATACTATGAAAAATTATATGCCAACAAATTGGACAACTTAGAAGAAATGGACAAATTCCTAAACACACACTCACTACCAAAATTCATACGGGAAGAAATAGAAAACCTGAACAGACCCATAACGAGTGAAGAAATCGAATCAGTGATCAAAAATCTCCCAACAAATAAGAGCCCTGGACCTGATGGCTTCCCTGGGGAATTCTACCAGACATTTAAAACAGATTTAATCCCAATTCTTCTCAAGCTATTCCAAAAAATAGAAGTCGAAGGAAAACTCCCGGACTCATTTTATGAAGCCAGCATCACACTGATTCCCAAGCCATACAGAGATCCAGCAAAAAAAGAGAACTATAGGCCAATATCCTTGATGAATACGGATGTAAAAATTCTCAACAAGATCCTTGCAAATCGAATCCAGCAGCATATCAAAAGAATCATCCACCAAGATCAAGTGGGATTCATTCCTGGGTTACAGGCCTGGTTCAACATTCACAAATCAATCAACGTGATACATCACATCAATAAAAGAAAAGATAAAAACCATATGATCCTGTCAATAGATGCAGAAAAAGCATTTGACAAAATACACCATCCCTTCTTAATAAAGACTCTAGAGAAAGTTGGGATATAAGGAACTTGCTTAAACATCATCAAAGCCATCTATGAGAAGCCTTCAGCTAACATCATCCTCAACAGGGAAAAACTGAGAACTTTCCCCCTGAGATCAGGAACACAACAGGGATGTCCACTCTCACCACTGTTGTTTAACATAGTGCTGGAAGTCCTAGCATCAGCCATCAGACACCAAAAGGAAATCAAAGGCATCAGAATTGGCAAAGAGGAAGTCAAACTTTCACTCTTCGCAGACGACATGATACTCTACATAGAAAACCCGACAGACTCCACGAGAAGCATAATAGAACTGATCCAAGAATTCAGCCAAGTTGCAGGGTACAAAATCAACATACAGAAATTAGTTGCATTTTTATACACCAACGATGAAGCAACAGAAAGAGAAATCAAGAAACTGATCCCATTCACAATTGCACAAAAAACCATAAAATACCTCGGAATAAACCTAACCAAGGATACAAGAGATCTGTATGATGAAAACTATAGAAAACTTATGAAGGAAATTGAAGAAGACACAAAGAAATGGAAAAACATTCCATGCTCATGGATAGGAAGAATAAATATAGTTAAGATGTCATTACTACCTAAAGCACTCTACACATTCAATGCAATTCCAATCAAAATTGCACCAGCATACTTCTCAAAACTAGAACAAACTATCCAAAATTTGTATGGAACCACAAAAGACCCCGAATAGCCAAAGTAATCCTGAAAAATAAAACCAAAACGGATGGCATCACCATCCCAGACTTTAACCTCTACTACACAGCTGTCATCATCAAGACAGTATGGTATTGGCACAAAAACAGACACATAGACCAATGGAACAGAATTGAGAACTCAGAAGTGGACCCAAAAGTATACAGCCAACTAATCTTTGACAAAGCAGGAAAGAATATCCAATGGAAAAAAAGACAGCCTTTTTAACAGATGGTGTTGGGAGAACTGGACAGCAACATGCAGAAGAATGAAACTAGATCATTTTCTCACACCATGCACAAAAATAAACTCAAAATGGATAAAGGACCTGAACGTGAGACAGGAAACTATCAACACCCTAGAGGAGAAAGCAGGAAACAACCTCTTTGACCTCCACTGTAGCAACTTCTTACTTGACACATCCCCAAAAGCAATGGAATCAAGAGCAAAAATAAATGACTGGGACCTCCTCAAGATTAAAAGCTTCTGCACAGCCAAGGAAACAACTCAGAAAATTAATAGGCAACCAACGGAATGGGAAAAGATAGTTGCAAATGACATATCAGATAAAGGGTTAATATCCAGAATGTATAAGGAACTCACCAAAGTACACCCCCGAAAAACCAACAACCCAGTGAAGAAATGGGCAGAAGACATGAACAGACACTTCTCCAAAGAGGACATCCAGGTGGCCAACAGACACATGAAACGATGCTCAGCATCCCTCCTCATCAGGGAAATACAAATCAAAACCACGCTGAGATACCACCTCATGCCAGTCAGAGTGGCTAAAATGAGCCAATCAGAGAACTCTAGATGCTGGCGAGGATGTGGAGAAACGGGCACCCTCCTACACTGTTGGTGGGAATGTAAACTGGTGCAGCCCCTCTGGAAAACAGTGTGGAGGTTCCTCAAAAATTAACAATAGAACTCCCCTATGACCCAGCAATAGCACTGCTAGGAATTTACCCAAGGGATACAGAAATGCTGAGGCATAGGAGCACACGGACCCCAATGTTCATAGCAGCACTCTCCACAATAGCTAAAACATGGAAAGAGCCTAAGTGTCCATCAACAGATGAATGGATCAAGAACATGTGGTTTATCTATACCATGGAATACTACATGGCAATGAGAAACAATGAAATCTGGCCATGTGTAGCAACATGGATGGACCTTGAGGGTGTTATGCTGAGCGAAATAAGTCAGGCAGAGAAGGACAAATATCATATGTTTGCACGTATAGGAGGATTAGGAGGAACTTGACGGAGGAACAAGGGGGAGAAGAAGGGGGAAATGGTGGGGGAAAGGGAGAGAGGCAAACCATGAGAGACTCTTGAATGCTGACAAAAACTGAGGACTGATGGATGTGGGGGGGAGGGGGGATGGGCATGGAGGAGGACACTTGTGGAGATGAGCACTGAGTGTTATGTGGAAACTAATTTGACAATAAACTATTTGTAAAAAAAAAAAATGCTCATATTACCCAAGGCACTCAAATATTCCATGCAACCCCTATCAAAATTCCAATGCCATTTTTCTCAGAAATAGAATAATCCTCAAATTTGTATGGAACCACAAAAGGATCCTGAGGAGCTAAAGCAATTTTGAGAAAGAAGAACAAAACTAGAGGCATCATGCTTTCTTATTTCAAATTATAGAAAAAATGCAAACAAATTCTTGAGATGAAAAACATAAACAATACACTGAAAAATTCAGTAGAGGGATTCAACAGCAGACTTGATCAGGCAAGCAAACTTGACAGGTCACTTTAAATTATCATGTCGAAGAAAAAAAAGAATGAAGGAAAGTGAAGAGAGCCTAAGGGGCTTAAGGGACACTGTCAAAGAGACCAATATTCACATTATGGGAATCCCAGGAGAAAAGATAGAAATGGGGTCAGAGGAATTATCTGAAGGAATTAGAGCCAAAAACTTCCTAAATCCAAGGAAAGAAATAGGCATACAGATTCCAAAAGCTCAAAAAACTCCAACTAGAGGAAGTTTAAAGAGAACCACACTAAGACATGTGATAATAAAATTGTCTAGGGGTACCTGTATGGATCAGTCAGTTAAACGTCCAATTTCAGCTCAGATCATGATCTCAAGGTTCATGAGTTTGAGCCCTGCATCAGCCTCTATGCTGAAAGCTCAGAGCCTGAAGCACACTTCGGATTCTGTGTCTCCCTCTCTTTCTGCCCCTCCTCCACTCATGCTTTGTCTGTCTGTCTCTCTCAAAATAAACAAACATTTTTGGGGCGCCTGGTGGCTTAGTCGGTTAAGCGTCCGACTTTCGCTTAGGTCATGATCTCGCGGGATTCGGGCCCCGCGTCTGGCTCTGTGCTGACTGCCGGCTCAGAGCCTGGAGCCTGTTTCAGTCTGTGACTCCGTCTCTCTCTGACCTTCCCCTGCTCACGCTGTCTCTCTCTCTCTCCTGGATATAAATAAAACATTAAAAAAAATAAACAAACATTTTTAAAATCATATAAAATCAAGGACAAAATCTTGAAAGCAGCAAGAGAAAATTAATTCATCATATACAAAGGAACTTCCATAAGATTATCAGAGTTTTCAGCAAAAAGTTTGAAAGCAACAAGTGGTATACTCAAAGTGATGAGGGGGGGAAAGTCAACCAAGAATACTGTATCTGGTAATAGTGACCTTCAGAAATGAAGGAGAAATTAAGAGCTTTCAAGATAAACTGCTGAGAAGGTTCATTACCATTAGACCTGCTCTGCAAGAAATGATAAAAGGAGTTCTTCAAAGTGAAATAAAAATGGTAAAGAGCAATACAAATCTGCATGAAAAGAGAAGGGTGTACAATAAACATAAATAAATGAAAAAACAGTAAATTCTACTATTGTAATTTTGGTGCGTATATTTATTTTTAAACATTTTATTTTTACATAATCACTGCAACCAACATGGGGCTTTAACTCATGACCTCAAGATCAAGAGTTGCATGCTCCAAGGACTGAGCCAACCAGGCACCTCTTGGTGCAACAATTTAAATAACAAAAATAAAAATA
This sequence comes from Proteles cristata cristata, assembly GCA_017311185.1. Lineage (NCBI taxonomy): Eukaryota > Metazoa > Chordata > Mammalia > Carnivora > Hyaenidae > Proteles > Proteles cristata. The sequence continues at coordinate 511,317 of JAESUZ010000945.1, forward strand.
ATAATAAATCTATGTTAATAGGGGCGCCTGGGTGGCTTAGTCGGTTAAGTGTCCGACTTTCGCTTAGGTCATGATCTCGCGGTTCGTGGGTTCGAGCCCCGCGTCAGGCTCTGACTGCTGACTGCCAGCTCAGAGCCTGGAGCCTGTTTCAGTCTGTGACTCCCTCTCTCTCTGACCTCCCCTGCTCACGCTGTCTCTCTCTCTCTCTCTCTCTCTGTCTCTCTCTCTCTCCTAGAAATAAATAAAAACATTTAAAAAATTAAAAAAAAAATAAATCTATGTTAATAGGTATACAGTATTGATCAGGTTATGATCTCATAGTTCGTGAGTCCAGCCCTGCATAAGGCTTCATGCTGGCAGTTTAGAGCCTGCTTGGGATTCTCTCTCTCCCTCTCTCTCTGCCCCTCCCTTTCTCACACTCTCTCTCAAAACAAACAAACTTTAATATAAACCTTAAAATAAATAAACTTTAAAAATAGGTATACAGTATTTAAAGAGGCAATGGTGACATCCATATCATCAAGTGATGGGGTAGAGTTACAAAGAAATAGAGTTTTTAAAAAAAATTTTTTTTAATGTTTTATTTATTTCTGAGAGAGAGAGAGGGAGAGAGAAAGACAGCGTGAGCAGGGAGGGTCAGAGAGAGGAGTCACAGACTCTGAAACAGGCTCCAGGCTCTGAGCTGGCAGTCAGCACAAAGCCCGACGCGGGGCTCGAACCCACGAACCGCGAGATCATGACCTAAGCGAAAGTCGGACGCTTAACCGACTAAGCCACCCAGGTGCCCCAGAAATAGAGTTTTTATATACAATTGAAGTTATCAGTAAAACAGAATATTACAATTTCAAGATATTTAATTGCAATGATAGCCACAAATGCTATTTGTATATATACCTATATGCCAAAGGTATTTTCTTCGTGGTTATCAATGGAATTACACACACACACACAGCCACATATAATGGAGAAAGGAATCAAGACATACCACTACCAAAAACAAAAACAAACAAACAAAGAAAAATCAATGAAACAAAAGGCAGTGAGAGAAGAAAGGAGGGACAATAAAGCTATACAGGAAACAAAGTGGCAATAGTAAGTCCTTCCCTATCAGTTATTAATTTAAACACAAACGTATTAAACTCCTCAAACAAAACATATAGGTTGGGTGAATCGATTTAAAATTTTTAAATTTATTTCTAGGAGAGAGAGAGACACACACAGCGTGAGCAGGGGAGGGTCAGAGAGAGAGGGAGTCACAGACTGAAACAGGCTCCAGGCTCTGAGCTGGCAGTCAGCACAGAGCCTGAGGCGGGGCCCGAACCCACGAACTGCGAGATCATGACCTAAGCGAAAGTCGGACACTTAACCGACTAAGCCACCCAGGCGCCCTGGGTGAATGGATTTTTAAAATATATGATCCAGCTACATGTTATCTACAAGAGACTTTAGGCCTAAGATACACATAGGCTAAAAGTGAAAAGGTGGAAAAATATATTCCATATGAATTAACCAAAAATAGAACCAGAGTGGCTATACTAAAGTCTGACAACATTTAAATCAAAGCTGTTACAAAAGACAAAAAAGGAGGGGTACCTCGGTGTCTCAGTTGATTGAGCATCTCACTCTTGATTTCAGCTCAGGTCATGATCCCAGGATTGTGGGATGTGGGCTCCACACTGAGCAGAGAACCTGCTTAAGATTCTCTCTCTCCCTGTGCCACTCTCCCCTACTCTCCCTCTCTAAGAAAAAAAAAAGATATAATGAAAAAAAGGATTAGTTTTACCAAGAAGTTCTATCAGTTATAAATCTCTATGCACCACACCTCAGAGCTCCTAAATATATGAAGCAAACTTTTGATAAAATAGGAAGAAGAAGATTCCAGGGAAGATGGAGAAGTAGGAGAGCCCCAGGCTCACCTCCTCCCACAGATACACCTAGATAATACCTACGTCAGTGTAAATAACCCAGGAAACAACCCAAAGACTGGCAGGACAGACTCCACCACTAAATGTAGAGAAGAGACTTTAATTGAAGAGGCTAAGGAGTCTTGAGATATGATTGGGAACCCAAATGACCCGTGAGACTGTTCATGGGAGGGAAGAATACCACAGGACATGGAAAAGGGAGAGGAGCAGACCCCACACCAGGAAACCCAGGTATGGGGACCCACAACGGGAAAAAGAATCCCCACATTTCCCTTTGAAATCCAGAGTGGCTTAATTACCTGAATTTTTAATCTGTGGAGCTTGACTCTTGTAACTTTGAAAACCAGCAGCTTTGCTCTGAGAGAACCAGAAGGGTGAGAGGAAACAGTCCTCACCCTTAAAGAGACAGCATAACAAATGGCCCCACTGAGATACAGCATGGAAGCAGCAATTTGAAAATTGTCTGGGGTATACAAAGAAAGATCTATTTACCAATCTTAGTAAACATGCCCAAGAGGTGCAGGGATCCTTAGATGTCTCCAAGAATGAAAGAGCTAGCCAGTGTCATTTCCCTCTCTGCCCACCCTCCCCAAGTCTAGATATACTGACACCTGTGGGAAAGAGCATGAACACTCTCCACACAAGCTTGCTAACAGCAAGCCACATTCCCATGTTCTTCCATGGACTTGAGCCATCCAACCTGCCCTCAGCAGAAATTCATCTAAAGCAGGACCACAGGTGTGGCATTGTGCAAGCAAACCCAACAGTAGCCAGCATCACTCCGAAGTGACTCCTGCCCTGTTAAAGGGGATTCTTTGAGAGGAAAGACCATAAGCATAAGAAAAGTAGGCAAGGAAAAATTTCACATGTACAAATAAATATAATAAAAGTAGTAGATTAATCACTTAAAAATCTAGTACGCAGTACACAAAAGCAGTAAAATCAAGTACAATATAAAAGTCAGTCAAAGGTCACCTGGGTGGCTCAGTTGGTTAAGCATCCAACTCTTGGGATCAAGCCCCACAGCAGGCTCTGCACTGAGTGAGAAGCCTGCTTAAGATTCTTTCTTTCTCTCCCTCTGCTCCTCTCCCTGCTTGTGTGCCCTTGTTCTCTCTCTCAAAAAAAAAAAAAAAAAAAAAAAAAGTCAAGGGACTCACAAAATAGAAGGATTTAAAGTATGACACCATATACCTAAAATGTAGAGCTAGTCGGGGAGTAAAAATTTAGTACTTTTAGAATGGGTTCAAACTTAAGTAACCATTAGCTTAATATAGACTGCTATATGCATAAAATGTTATATATAAACCTAATGCTAACCAAAAATCAAAAACCAGTAATAGATATGCAAAAAATAAAGCGCTAGGAATTCAAGCATATCAGTAAACAAAGCCACCAAACCACAAGAGAAGACAGCAAGACCAGAATAGAGAACTATAAAAACAACCATAAAACAAAATAAGTAACAAAATGCCAGTTAACAGATCCCTATCAACAATTACTTTGAATGTAAATGAACCAAATGCTATAGTCAAAAGACATTGAGTAACTGAATGAAGAAAAAAGCAAGACCCATCTATATGCTGCCTACAAGTGACTCATTTCAGACCTAAAGACACATGCAAATGTGAAAGTGAAGGGATGGAAAACATTTATCATGCAAATCAAATTAAAAAACCAATGTGGCAATATTTACATCAGACAAAATAGACTGTAAGACAAAGACTGTAATAAGAGACAAAGAAGGACCCTACATAATCATAAGGGGAACAATTCAACAAGAATATAAAATAATTGTAAATATTTATGTACCTGACAAATAGCACCCAAACACATAAAGCAGCTATTAACAAACATAAAGGAAGAAATTTATAGTAATGTAATAATAGTAGGGAACTTCAACACCTTACATCAATGGATAGATCATCTGAACAGAAAATCAACATGAAACAGTGGCATTGAGTGACACATTGGACCAGATGGATCTAACATATATCAGAACATTCCATCTAAAAACAGCAGATGTTTCTTTCAAGAACACATAGAACATTCTGCAGAACAGATCATGTTAGGCCACAAAACAAGTCTCAACAAATTCAAAAAGACTGAAGTCATATCATGAATCTTTTCTGACCACAATACTATGAAATTAAAAATCAGCTTCAAGCAAGAATCTGGAAAGAACACAAATATAGGGTGATTAAATAACATGCTACTAAACAATGAATGGGTCAACCAAGAAATCAAAAAGGAAATAAAAAAATACATGAAGACAAATCAAAACAGTTCAAAATCTTTGGGATGCAGCAAAAGCTGTTCTAAGAGGATAAATTATACCAATATGGGCCTACCTCAAGAAGCAAGAAAAAGCTCAAATAAATAACCTAACCTTGTACCTAATGGATCTAGAAAAGGAAGAACAAACCCCAAGCCCACTGGAAAGAAAGAAATAATAAAGATTATAGCAGAAATAAATGAAATAGAAAAAAAAAAAAAAGAACAAGATCAATGAAACCAGGAACTGATTTTTTTAAAAGACCAACAAAATTGATCAACCATTAGCCAGACTCATCCCTCCCACCAAAAGAGAGAGAACTCACATAAAATCAGAAATAAAAGAAGAGAAGAACAACTAACACCACAGAGTACAAATGAATATAAAATATTATGAAAACCTACATGCAAATAAATTGGATAACCTAGAAAAATGGATGAATTCCTAGAAACACATAATTCTGAAACTGAATTGGGAAAAAATAGAAAATTTAAACAGACTGATTACCAGCAATGAAATTGAATCAGTAATCAAAAAAGGCCCAACAAACAGAAGTCTAAGACTTCACCAGACTTCACAAATGAATTATATTCAAATATTTAAAGAAGAATTAAATAACTATTCTTTTCAAACTATCCCAAAAAACAGAAGAGGAAGGAAAGATTTCAGATTCATCCTGACACCAAGACCAGATAATAACACTACAAAAACAAGAAAACTATAAGCAAATATCTATGATGATCCTCAACAAAATATTACCAAACCGAATCCAAAAACACATTAAAGAAAATTATTCACCATGATCAAGTGGGATTTATTCTCAGGATGCAAGTGTAGCTCAATGTTTACAGATCAATGTGATATGTCACATCAACAAAAGAAAGGCTAAAAACTATATGATCATTTCAATAGATGCTGAAAAAGCATCTGACAAAGTACAACATGATAAAAACTCTCAACAAAGTAGGTTTAGAGGGAACATTACTCAACAAAATAAGTGAAAAAACCCATGGCTAATATCCTACTCAAAGGTGAATAATGGAGAACATTTCCCCTAAGATCAAAAATAAGATAAGGATGTCCACTATCACCACTTTTATTCAACACACCACTGGAAATCCTAGCTACAGCAATCAGACCACAAAAAGAAATAAAATACACTCAAATTGGTAAGGAAGATATTAAACATTCACTATTTGCAGGTGACATGACATATGCAGAAAACCCTAAAGACTACCAAAAAACTACTACAACTGATAAGTGAATTCAGTAAAGTCACAGGATACAAAAGTAATATACAGAAATATCTTGCATTTCTATACACTAATAATAAAGTACCAGAAAGAGAAATTAAGAAAACAATCTCATTCACAACTGCACTAAAAATAACAAAATACCTAGGAATAAACTTAACCAAGTTTAAACCTGTATTCTGAAAACTGTAAGACACTGATGAAAGAAATTGAAGATGACACAAACAAATGGAAAGATATTCCATGCTCCTGAATCAGGAGAATAAATATTGTTAAAATGTCCATACTACCCAAAGCAATCTATAGATTTAATGCAATCTCTATCAAAATACCAACAACATTTTTCACAGAACTAAAACAAATAATCCTAAAATTTATGTGGAGCCACAAGAAACTCCAAATAGCCAAAGCAATCTTGAGAAAGAAGAATGAAACTGGAGGTATCACAATCAATGATTTCAAGATATACTACAAACTTTTAGTCATCCAAACAGTATGGTACTGGCACAAAAACACATAGATTAATGGAACAGAATAGATAGCTCAGCAATAAACCCATGATTATGTGGTCAATTAATCTATGACGAAGGAGGCAAGAATATACAATGGAAAAAGGAGGGTCTCTTCAACAAATGGTTCTGGGCAAACTGGGCAGCGACATGCAAAAGAATGAAACTGGACCTTATACCATACACAAAAATAAACTCAAAATGTATAAAAGATCTAATTGTGAGACCCAAAACCATAAAAATCCTAGAAAGAACATAGGCAAACCACACACATCCTAGAAGAGAACATAGGCAGAAATTTCTCTGACATGGGCAGTAGTGTTCTGAACAGAAATTATTTGTATGACTTGTCACACATTTATGCCCAGAGCTGCACACACATGAGTTTACTCCATTTCTGGCCTCAGGATCAGACCCAGCCCTTTTGACCTGACACTAAGAGGAATTAATCTGCCCCAGCACCTTGACCCAGACCAGTCTGGCTCATGGACTGAATCAGGGAGGGAAGATAAATATGCAAATGCCCAGGCTTCAAAGATTGTGAGATACCATATGGGAAACAGAGAAAAAACGGCTTGCTTAGGACTGCACTTAGGCAAAGATAATGACGAATCATAAATCATACATGGGAAGTATATATATTGCCCATGTGGGAATAGTTAGTTGGAAGTCTCACCTGAGGGGAGGATGCTCTGCCCAGGACCCTCATTTGGGACTCAAACCTGCTGCTCACCATGAGGCTTCCCCAGGCAGGAGGTTGGATGTTGTGAGTACCCAGTTTGAAGTATTAAGACTTCTTTGTTCTCAATTCCCAAGCCAGCAGCCAGTCCAAAGACATAACCTGGAGAGAATAAGGGTTGTGGAGACTTCTACAGAATATACATGAGTGACTATTAAAGCCTCTAAATAAACCGCTCTCCATGCCTCAGTGTACTGAGGCCAATTTCTAAACCAAGACTCCCCAGGATTTCGAGGGCTACCTCAAGAAACAAGCCAGAGTACACATGGTGGAGAGCCGCAAATACCACTATGAGTAGGAAAATAAAATAACCAAGGTCTCAACAAGAGAGACCAAAAGACACCGTTCAAAGAACACTTCCTGAACGGACAGGCCCTGGACAGTCAAAGAGCCTTCTCTGGTAACAGCAGCACTTGCAGGTGCACAGTGCATAACAAGCTTTTAAAACTAACAAGAGATAAAAAGCTAACCACAGTGATGAAACAGAAGAACTCTCCTAAAAAGATTCCAGGAAGAAATGACAGCTCAAGAACTGCTCAAAACAGATACAAGCAACATAACTGAACAAGAATTTAGAACAATAGTCATAAAATTAATCGCTAGGCTTGAAAAAGGCATGGAAGACATCAGAGAAATTATTGCTACAAAGACTATGGAGTTTAAAAATAGCTGTAATGAATTAAAAATGCTATAAATGAGATGCATAATAAAATGGAGGCGTCCAATACATTGAAGAGGCAGAAAGGAGAAGAAGTGATTTAGAAGACACAATTATAGAAAAAGAGGAAGCTGAGAAAAAGAGAGATAAACTGATCCAGGAACACAGAAGAAGAGTTCGAGAGCTCATTGATACAATCAAATGGAACAATATCTGTATCATAGGAATTCCAGAAGAGAAAGAGAGAGGGAAAGGCGCTGAAGGAGTTCTTGAACAAATTATAGCAGAGAACTTCCCCAATCTGGGGAAGGAAACAGATGTTGAAATCCAAGAGGCCCAGAAAACTCCCCTCAGGTATAGCTTGAATCGATCTTCTGTGCAACATATCATAGTGAAACGGGCAAAATATAAGGACAAAGAGAGAATTCTGAAAGCACCTACGGAGAAAAGGGCCCTAACATACAAAGGGAAACCTATCAGAGGGGTGACAGACCTATCTACTGAACTTGGCAGGCCAGAAAGGCATGGCAGGAAATCTTCAATGTGATGAACAGAAAAAATATGTAGCCAAAAATCCTCTATCCAGCAAGACTGTCATTCAGAATAGAAGGAGAGATAAACGTCTTTCCAAATAAACAAAAATTGAAAGAATTTGTCACCTCTCAACCAGCCCTCCAAGAAATCCTGAGGGGGACTGTATGAGGGAAATGTTGCAAGGAAAGCAAGATACAAGAGACACCACCACAAGCATGAATCCCACAAAGGACATGATGACTCTAAACCCATGTTTTTCAATAATAACACTGAAAGTAAATGGACTAAATGCCCCAATCAAAAGACATAGGGTAGCAGAATGGATTAAAAAAAAAATCCATCTATTTGCTGTCTACAAGAAACTCATATTAGACTGGAGGACACCTTCAGATTAAAAGTAAGGGGATAGAGAAATATCTATCATGCTACTGGAAGTGAAAAGAAAGCTGGAGTAGCTCTACTTATATCAGACAAACTGGACTTTAAAGCAAAGACAGTAACAAGGGATGAAGAAGGGCATTATATAGTAATTACAGGGTCTATCCACCAGGAAGAGCTAACAATTATAAATGTCTATGCACCGAATACGGAAGCACCTAAATATATAAAACAATCACAAACAGAAACAATCTTATAGATAAGAATGTGCTAATAGCCGGGGACTTTAATACTCCACTTATAGCAATGGATAGATCAACTAGACAGAAAATAACTAAAGAAACAACGGGCTTGAATGACACATAGGACCAGATAGATCTGACAGATATATTTAGAACTCTACATACTGAGGCCATGGAATTCACTTTCTTCTTAAGTGCGCGTGGCACGTTCTCCAAGATAGATCACATACTGGGACATAAAGCAGCTCTCAATAATTATAAAAGAATTGAGATCATACCATGCACACTTTCAGATCACAATGTTATGAAACTCGAAATCAATCACAGGAAGAAGTCTGGAAAACCTCCAAAAACATGGAGGTTAAAGAACACCCTACTAAAGAACAAATGGGCCAATGAGGCAATTAGAGAAGAAATTTAAAAATATATGGAAACAAATGAAAATGAAAACACAACAATTCAAACTCTATGGGATGCAGCAAAGGCAGTCCTAAGAGGAAAGTACATTGCACTCCAGGCCCATTTCAAGAAATTAGAAAAAGTGCAAGTACAAAATCTAACAGCTGACCTAAAGGAACTAGAGGGGCAGCAACAAGAGCACCCCAGACTCAGTAGGAGAAGAGGAATAATAAAAATCAGGGCGGAAATAAAAAATACAGAAACCAAAGAAACAGTTGAACAAATCAATGAAACCAAGAGCTGTTTTTTTGAGAAAATAAACAAATTGACAAACCTCTAGCCAGGCTTCTCAAAAAGAAAAGAGAGAGCACTCAAACGAAAATAATGAATAAAAATGGACTTATTACAACCAACCCCTTAGAAATATAATTATCAGGGAATATTATGAAAAATTATATGCCAATAAGCTAGACAACTTAGAAGAAATAGACAAATTCCTAAACACATGCACTACCAAAATTCACATGGGAAGAAATAGAAAATCTGAACAGACCCATAACTAGTGAAGAAATCGAATCAATTATCAAAAATCTCCCAACAAATAAGAGCCCAGGACCAGATGGCTTCCCTGGATAATTCTACCAGACATTTAAAACAGAATTAATGCCCATTCTTCTAAAGCTATTCCAAAAAAATAGGAATCGAAGGAAAACTTCTGGACTCATTTTATGAACCCAGCATCACTTTGATTCCCAAGGCAGACAGAGACCCAGCGAAAAAGGAGAATTACTGGCCAATATCCTTGATGAATACACACGCAAAAAACCTCAACAAGATACTTGCAAATCGAATTCAACAGCACATAAAAAGAATTAACCACCATGATCAAGTGGGATTCCTTCCTGGGTTACAGGGCTAGTTCAATATTCACAAATCAATCAATGTGATACATCACATTAACAAAGGAAAAGGTAAAAACCATATGATCCTGTCGATAGATCCAGAAAAAGCATTTGACAAAATACAGCATCCCTTCTTAATAAAAACCCTTGAGAAAGTTGGGATAGAAGGAACTTGCTTAAACATCATAAAAGCCATGTATGAGAAGTCCTCAGCTAACATCATCCTCAACAGGGAAAAACTGAGAGCTTTCCCTGAAATCAGAAACACGACAGGGACGTCCACTCTCACCACTGTTGTTTAACATAGGGCTGGAAGCCCTAGCATCAGCCGTCAGACAACAAAAGGATATAAAAGGCATCAGAATTGGCAAAGAAGTCGTCAAACTTTCACTTTTTGCAAACGACATGATAGAAAACCCAACAGACTCCACCAGAAGTCTACTAGAACTGATCCATGAATTCAGCAAAGTTGCAGGATACAAAATCAATGTACAGAAATCGGTTGCACTTTTTTACACCAACAATGAAGCAACAGAAAGAGAAACCAAGAAGCTGATCCCATTCACAATTGCACAAAAAAACCATAAAATACCTAGGAGTAAACCTAACCAAGGATACAAAAGACCTGTATGATGAAAACTACAGAAAACTTACGAAGGAAATTGAAGAAGACACAAAGAAATGGAAAAACATTCCATGCTCATGGATTGGAGAAATAAATTTTGTTAAAATGTCATTACTACCCAAAGCAATCTACACCTATAATGCGATCCTAATCAAAATTGCACCAGCATTCTTCTCAAAACTAGAACTATCCTAAAATTTGTATGGAACCACAAAAGACCCCAAATAGCCAAAGTAATATTGAAGAAGAAAATCAAAACAGGAGGCATCACCATCCCAGACTTTAACCTCTACTACAAAGCTGTCATCATCAAGACAGTATGGTATTGTCACAAAAACAGACATAGACCAATGGACTAGAATAGAGAACTCATAATTGGCCCCACAAATGTACGGCCAACTAATCTTTGACAAAGCGGGAAAGAGTATCCAATGGAAAAAAGACAGTCTCTTTAACAGATGGTGCTGGGAGAATTGGACAGCAACATGCAGAAGAATGAAAGTAGATCATTTTCTCACACCATACACAAAAATAAACTCAAAATGGATAAAGGAATGTGAGACACGAAATCATCAAAACCCTAGAGGAGAAAGCAGTAAACAACCTCATTGGACTCAACCACAGCAATTTCTTACTCGATACACCCCCAAAGGCAAGGGAATCAAGAGCAAAAATTAACTGTTGGGACCTCACAAGATTAAAAGCTTCTGCACGGCAAAGGAAACAATCCATAAAACTAATAGGCAACCTACAGAATGGGAGAAGATAGTTGCAAATGACATATCAGATAAAGGGCTAGTATCTAAAATATATAAGGAATTCACCAAACTCCACACCTGAAAAACAAACAACCCAGTGAAGAAATGGGCAGAAGACATGAACAGACACTTCTCCAAAGAGGACATCCAGATGGCCAACAGACACATGAAACGATGCTCAGCATCCCTCCTCATCAGGGAAATACAAATCAAAACCACACTGAGATACCACCTCACGCCAGTCAGAGTGGCTAAAATGAGCCAATCAGAGAACTCTAGATGCTGGCGAGGATGTGGAGAAACGGGCACCCTCCTACACTGTTGGTGGGAATGTAAACTGGTGCAGCCCCTCTGGAAAACAGTGTGGAGGTTCCTCAGGAAACTAACAATAGAACTCCCTTATGACCCAGCAATAGCACTGCTAGGAATTTACCCAAGGGATACAGGAGTGCTGATGCATAGGAGCACATGTACCCCAATGTTCATAGCAGCGCTCTCCACAATAGCTAAAACATGGAAAGAGCCTAAGTGTCCATCAACAGATGAATGGATCAAGAAGATGTGGTTTATCTATACCATGGAATACTACATGGCAATGAGAAAGAATGAAATCTGGCCATGTGTAGCAACATGGATGGACCTTGAGGGTGTTACACTGAGCGAAATAATTGGACAAAGAAGGACAGATACCATATGTTTGCACGTATAGGAGGATTAGGGGGAACTTAACAGAGGACCATGGGGGAGGAGAAGGGGAAAAATAGTGGGGGAGAGGGAGGGAGGCAAACCATGAGTCTCTTGAATGCTGAGAACAAATTGGGGGCTGATGGGAGTGGGGAAGAGGGGAAGGGGGAGATGGGCATGGAGGAAGGCACTTCTGGGGATGAGCACTGGGTGTTATATGGAAACCAACTTGACAAACTATTTTAAAAAAAGACTTCTTTGTTCTCTACACTCTTTCCCTCTTTATGTTAGCTATAATTGTTTAATTCCTCATGTTCCCTTTACCTTATAATTAATAAAGCTTTCCTTCACGAAACTGAACATATGGCTACCTGAATTACTATTATTCAGAACAAGTAGCGACATTTTTCTAGATATGTCTCCTGAAGCCAAAAATAAGCTATTGGGATTACATGAAAATAAAAAGATTTTGTAAGCAAAGGAAACAGCAAAACAAAAGACAACCTACTGAATGGGAGAAAATATTTGCAAATGATAAATCTGATAAGGATTTAGTATGCAAACTATATAAAGAACTTATACAAGTCAAAACTGGAAAAAAAAAAAAACAGTTTAAAACAGAAGACATGAACAGACATTTCTCCAAAGAAGTCATATAGATAGCTAACAGAAATAAAAAGTTGCACAACATCACTCATCATCAGGGAAATGCACATCAAAACCACAATGAGATATCACCTCACATCTGCCACAAAGGCTAAAACCAAAAACACAAGAAACAAGAGTTGGCGAGGATGTAGAGAAAAAGGAACCCTCTTACACTGTTAGTAGTAATGCAAACTGATGTAGCCACTGTGGAAAAGAGTATGACAGTTCCTCAAAATTAAAAATAGAATTACCATAATTGGTCTGAGTGTTGTTGATTAAAAATAGAATTACCATACGATCCAGTAATTCCACTACTATTTACCCAAACAATATGAGAACACTAATTGGAAAAGATCTATGCACCCCTATGTTTACTACAGTAGTATTTACAATAACCAAGATACAGAACCAGCCCAAGTGTCTATTGATGAATGGATAAAGATGTAGTGTAGGTGTATACATACATGCATACATACATATATAAATACATGGAACATTACTCAACATAAAAAAGAAAGAAATCTTGCCATTTGCCACAACAACATGGATGGATCTAGAGGGTATAATGCTAAGTGAAATAATTCAAAGAAAGATAAAAACCATATAATTTCACTCATATGTGGAATTTAAGAAATAAAACAAATGAACCATAAAAAAAGAAACTCTTTTTAAAAAATTTTAAATGTTCATTTTTGAGAGAGGGAGAGACACAGTGTGAGTCAGGGACGGGCAGAGAGAGAAGGAGACAGAATGTGAAGCAGGCTCCAGGCTCTGAGCTGTCAGCACAGAGCCCGCCATGGGGCTTGACCTCACAAACTGCAATACCATGACCTGAGCTGAAGTTGCACGCTTAATCGATTAAGTCTCCCAGACACCCTGAAAACAAACTCTTAAATATAGAAAACAAACTGGTGGTTGCCAGAGGTGAGGTGGGTTTGGGGGCAGAAGTGTGTGAAACAGGTGAAGATGATTAAGAGTACACTTGTAGTGAGCTCTGAGTTATGTATAGAACTGTAAAATCACTATATTGTACACCTGAAACTAATATAACACTGTATGTTAATTATACCGGAATTTTTATTTTATTTTTTAAAATTTTATTTATTTTTAGAGAGAGAGACGTGGAAGGGGCAGAGAGAGAGAGAGAGGGAGTGAGAGAAAGAGAGAATCCCAAGGAGACCCTGCAGTGTCAGCACAGAGTCTCACAAACCATGAGATCATGACCTGAGCCAAAGTCAGACACTTAACCAACTGAGCCCACCCAAGTGCCCTTATATAAGAATTTTTAAAAAAGGAATAGGAGAGAGAAATACACAACAACACAGTACTGGTTAAAGACTTCAATTCCACACTTCCAATGATGGATAGAAGAACCAGACAGAAGATCAATAAGAAAACAGAAGAACTGGACAATACTACAGAACAATTGGACCTACCAAAGATATACAGAACACTTCACCCAACAAGAGCAGAATGTACATTCTTCTCAGTGCACGTGGTACATTCTCCATGATAGACCACGTTAGGTCACAAAACAACTCTTAAAATCAATTGAAGTCATATGAGGTATCTTTTCCTATCACAATGGAATGCAACTAGAAATCAATAGCACAAAACCAGAAAATCCAGAAATATGTGGAAATTAAATAATAAACTCTTAAACAACAGTGGATCAAAAAATTTACAAAAAAATAGAGAATACCTTGAGACAAATGAAAAATTAAACACAACAAACCAAAACACATGGGATGCAATGAAAGTAGTGCTAATAGGGAAGCATATCACTGTAAATGAGGACTATAAGCAGAAAGATCTCAAAATAACCTAAACACCTCAAGAAACTAGAAAAAGAAGAACAAACTAAACCCAAACATGGAAGGAAGGAAATAACAAAGATTAGAGCAGAGATAAACTAAATAGAAAAGAGAAAAACACTTAAAAAAAAATCAAAGAAACAGATTTTTAAAAAACATTTATTTTTGAGAGAGAGAGACAGAGTAGGAGCAGGGTAGGGGCAGAGAGAGAGGGAGACACTGAATCCCAAACAGCCTCCAGAATCTGAGCTGTAAGCAGAGAGCTCAACGTGGGACTTGAACTCATGAACCATGCGATCGTGACCTGAGCTGAAGTCAGACACTTCACTGACTGAGCCACCCAGGTGCCCTGAAACTAAGAGATTGAAATATTTTTTTAATGTTTATTTATTTTTGAGAGAGAAACAGAGTGTTATGGGGGAGGGGCAGAGATCGTGTGAGACACAGGATTTGAAGCAAGCTCCAGGCTCTGAGCTGTCAGCACAGAGCCTGATGCGGGGCTTCAACTCATGAACGGTGAGATCTTGACCTGAGCCAAGTTGGACGCTTAACTGACAAGGCCCCTTGAAACTAAGAGATTTTTAGAAGAGCAACATAATTAACAGAACCCTTGTCTCGATTCATTTTTTAAAAAGACTCAAATGAATAAAATCATAAGTAAAAGAGAAGAATTTACAATACCACAGAAATAAGAGGCATTACAGAAAATACTATGAACAGTTGTATACCAACAAATTGAATAACCTAGAAGAAATGGATAAAATCCTAAGAACATTAATCTGCCAAGACTGAATCATGAGGTAATAGAAAATCTGAACTAGTAATGAGTAAAAAGATTGAATCAGTTATCAAAAACCTCCCAACAAAGAAAAGTCCAGAACCAGATGGCTTTACTGGAGAATTCTACCAAATGTTTAAAGAAGATTTAACACCAATTGTCCTGAAAATCTCTCCAAAATTTTAAGAGAAAGGTATATGTCTGAGCTGTCTTTAGGAGATCAGCATTACCCTGATACCATTGCCAGATGAAGACACAACAAGAAAACTATAGACCAATATTCCTAATAAATATCGATGCAAAAAAATCCTTAACAAAATACTAGCAAAAGTAATTCAGTGGAATGTTAGAAGGATTATACGCCATGACCAAGTGGGATTTATTCCTGAAATGCAAGGATGGTTCCACAAAAGAAAATCAATGTAATACACCTCACTAAGAAATAAAGGAAAAAACCGAAAGAATCATCTCAACTGATGCAGGAAAGCCTATGACAAGATTCAACACACTTTCATGGTTAAAAAATAATTAACTACCTGAAAATAGTAAGCAACTACTTCAACTTAATAAAGCCCATATACGAAGGGGCACCAAGAGGGGCGCCTGGGTGGCTTGGTCTGTTAAGCGTCCAACTTTCGCTTAGGTCATGATCTCGCGGTTCGTGGGTTCGAGCCCCGCGTGGGGCTCTCTGCTGACTGCCAGCTCAGAGCCTGCAGCCTGTTTCAGTCTGTGACTCCCTCTCTCTCTGACCCTCCCCTGCTCACGCTGTCTCTCTCTCTTACCTAGAAATAAATAAAACAAAAAAACAAAACACGAAGGGGCACCAGGGTGGCTCAGTTAGTTAAGTATCGGACTTCAGCTCAAGTCATGATTTCACAGCTCTTCGGTTCTAGCCCTCTAGCTTAGAGACAGGAGCCTACTTCAGATCCCAAGTCTCCCTCTCTCTGCCCCTCCCCCACTTGGGGTCTCAGTCTCTCTCTCTCTTTCTCTGTCTCTCTCTCTCAAAAATAAACAAACATTAAAAAATAATTTAATAAATAAAGCCATATATGAAAAGCCCACAGCTATCATTATACTAAGTAGTGAAAAGTTTTTCCTCTCACATCAGATATAAGGCAAGGATGTCTGCTTTTACCACTTTTGTTCAAAATAATATTGGAAGTCCTAGCCAGAACAATTAGGTAAGTAAAAGAAATAATAGGAAAAGAAGTAAAATTTTCTGTTTGCAAATGACATGATTTTATATGCAGAACCTCCCAAAGATTTCACACATCCACACACACAAAATGTTAGAAATAATAAATTCTTGTAAAAAAAAAAAAGAAAGAAAGAAAGAAAGAATAAATTCAGCAAAGTTGCTGGATATAAAATCAACAAAGAAAACAGTACTTTGTATACTAATGATGATCAATCTGAAAAAGAATTAAGAAAGCAACTAATTTATAATAATAGGATCAAAAAGAAAAAAATACATAAGAATAAAACTAACGAAGGACATGAAAGACATATTATATACTGAAAACTACAAAACATTGCTGAGAGAAATTAGACAAAAATAAATAGAGATCCTAAGTCCATGATTTAGAATACTTAATATTGTTAAGATGTTCATACTATTCAGAACAATCTACAGGTTCAATGTAATCACTATCAAAATCCCACTGACATTTTTTGCAGAGATAGAAAATGAATCCTAAAATTTATTTGGAATGTCATGCACCCTGAAAAGCCAAAACAATTTTGGGGGGGGGAAAAAAGAGGAAAGTTGGAGGACTCATACGTCCTAGCTTCAAAACATATTACAAAACTATAGTAATCAAAACAGTGTGGTACTTGCATAAAGATAAGTAAAAAGGCCAATGGGATAGAATAGGGAGCTCAGAAATAATCCCTTGCATATATAATCAAATGATCTTCAACAAATGTGTCACGACCACTCACTGGGAAAGAAAATATCTTCAACAACTGGTATTGAAAAAACTCAGTATCTACATGCAAAAGAATGAAGTTTGACCCTATCTTATACCATACACAAAAATGAACTCAAAATGGGTTAGACCTAAAGCTCTAAAGCTCCCTAAAGACATCCAGATCACCAGTAATACATGAAAAGATGAATGGATGAAGAAGGTGTGGTATAAAGACACAATGGAATATTATTCAGCCATAAAAAAGAATGAAATCTTTGCCATTTGCAGCAACACAGACAGAGCTAAAGAGTATAATGCCAAGTGAAATAACTCAGTTACAGAAAGACAAATACCATATTATTTCACTCATATGTGGAATTTAAGAAACAAACAAAAATGAGCAAAGGAAAGAAAGAGAAAGAGAGAGAGAGCCAAACCAAGAAACAGACCTTTAGTTATAGAGAACAAACTGGTGGTTACCAGATGGGAGGAGCGCGGGGGGATGGGTTTAAATAGGTGATGAAGATTGAAGAGGGCACTTGTGATGAGCACTGGGTGAGGTATGGAAGTATTTAATCACTATTTTATACACCTGAAATTACTATTACACTGTATGTTAACTATACTGGAATTTAAAGAAAACTATAAAACCCCTCAAAGAAAACATAGGAAAAGCTTCCTAACATTGGACTTTGTAATGGTTTCCCTGAGAGGACACCAAAAGCAATGAAAGAAAACAGATTAATGGGACTACATCAAACTTAGAAACTTGTGCAGCAAAGGCCACAAAAAACCATGTGAAAGACAACCTATAGAATAGGAGAAAATATTCACAAATCATTTATCTAACAAGGGCTTAATATCCAGAATACATAAAGAAAACCTACAATTCAACAAAAAAATTAAATAACCTGATTAAAAAACTTGAACATTTTTCCAGAGACGGCACAAAAATGACCAAGCATATGAAAAGACACTCAACATCACTAATCATCAGAACCACAATTAGATATCACTTCACATCCATTAGGATGGGCGATACAAAAGACCCAGAAAATTAAAAAACGCTCTCAGGGATGTGGAGAAGTTGAACTTGTGCACTATTGTAAGATTATGTAGTCACTATTGAAAACACTATGGAGGTTCATCAAAACATTTAAAGCTGGGGGGCGCCTGGGTGGCTTAGTCGGTTAAGCGTCCGACTTTCACTTAGGTCATGATCTCGTGGTTTGTGGGTTCAAGCCCCGCGTCGGGCTCTGTGCTGACTGCCAGCTCAGAGCCTGGAGCCTGTTTCAGAGTCTGTAACTCTCTCTCTCTCTGACCCTCCCCTGCTCACGCTGTCTCTCTCTCTCTCTCCTAGAAATAAATAAAACATTAAAAAAAAATTTAAAGCTGGGACTACCACATGATCCAACAATCCCATTTACGGGCATATATTCAAAAGAACTGAAAATAGGGTCTCAGAGAGATATTTGCGCACCATGTTCATTGAAGCATTATTCGCAACAGCCAAGAGATACAAACAACCCAAATGTCCACTGATGAACAGATGCACAAAATATAGTGTGTAGATGTAGATATGTACACAAGGGATTATTCAGCCTTAAAAAGAAAGGAAATCCTGTTATAGGCTACAACATGAATGAACCTTGAGGACATTATGCTGAGTGAAATATGCCAGTCACAAAATACAAATACTGTATATTTCCACTTATATGAGGTATCTGAAGTAGTCAAATTCATTGAAATTAAAAGTAGAATGGTGGTTACAAGAGGCTGGAGTGGGTGACAGGAGGGGAGTTACTGGTCAATGGGTCTTTTCACTGCAATATAAATATATTTAACATGACCATACTGTACAGTTAAAATAGTTAAGATGGGGGGCACCTGGGTGGCGCAGTCAGTTAAACATCTGACTCTTGGTTTCACCTCAGGTCGTGATGTCACAGTTTGTGAGTTCGCACCCCACATCGGACTCTGCGCTGACAACGGGGAGCCTTCTTGAGATTTTCTCTCTCTCTTTCTCTCTCTCTCTCTCTCTCTCTCTCTGTCTCCTCCTCCTCTCTCTGTCCCTCCCCTGCTCTCTCTCTCAAAATAAACTTTTAAAATAAATAAAAAATAGTTAAAACGGCAAATTTTATTTTATGGTTTTTACCACAAGAAAAAAAGAAAGAAAGAAAGAAAGGCACCAGATGCTGGAGAGAATGTGGAGCAACAGGAACTTTCATACACTGCAGGTGGGATACAAAATGGTACAGCTACTTTGGAAGACAGTTTGGGGGAATTTTTTTTTTTTATTTTACAAAGCAAAATAAACTCTTTTTTACTAAAAAATTTTTTTAATGTTTATTTATTTTTGAGAGAGAGAAAGAGGCAGAGCATGACCTGAGGGAGGGGCAAAGAGGGAGACACAGAATCGGAAGCAGGCTTCAGGCTCTTAGCTGTCAGCACAGAGCCCCACGCGAGGCTCGAAACCACAAGATCATGAGCTGAGCTGACGTCATGCTCAACCAACTGAGCCACCCAGGCGCCTCAAGAAAAATATACTCTTACCATATGATCCATTATTTACATCCCTTGGTATTGGCCCGAAAGAAATGAAAACATGTCCACACAAAACCTGCACACAGATCTTTACAGCAGCTTTATTCATAATTGCCTGAACTTGGAAGCAACCAAAATGTCCTCAGTAGGTGAGTGGATACATAAACTGTGATATACCCAGACAATGGAATATTTGTGCTAAAAAGAAATGAACTATCAAAAACAAAACAAATAGGGGCACTTGGGTGGTGCAGTCGGATAAGTATCCGACTTTGACTCAAGTCATGATCTCGCGGTTTGTGGGTTCGAGCCCCATGTTGGGCTCTGTGCCGACACCGCAGAGCCTGGAGCTTTGGCTTCTGTGTCTCCCTTGCTTTGCCTCTTGCCCGCTCATGCTCTGTCTCAAAAATAAATAAGCGTTAAAAAAAAAAAAAACCCAAAAAGAAAATAGATTAGTTGTTGGCAGGGCTTGAGGAAGAGGGAATAAGGAGTGACTGGAAATGGGTACAGGTTTATTACTGAGATTATAAAAATTTTCTGGAAATAGACAGTAGATATGGAACATACCTTTGTGAATATACTAAGAACTACTGAACTGCACACTTTAAAAAGTAAATACCCCAGCAAACAAGAAATGAAAAACAAAATGAAGACGTTTTCATATATATGAAACCTGAAAGCCTCTATTGCTCACAGTCCCGAACTATAAGAATTGCTACAAGGAGTTCTTTGTACTGAAGGAAATGGTAACAGATGGACATTCCGTTCCACAAAGAAAGGAACAAAAAGCACTAGAAATGATAAACATTTACAATCACAACAAAACAGGAATAAATATAATTAAATATATGCAAGATATTTATGCTGACAATTGCAAAGCACAGCAAGAGAAATTAAATCAAATCTGAAAAATAGAGAGATACTCCAGGCTTATTAGTTGGGAGATTCCATGCACCCAGTGCAAGTAACGTCAACCCCACTTTTGAGGCCCTTTTCAAGGGCCCTAAAAATAAGAGTATTTATCATCACAAGCAGAGGTTCAGAGGGAAGTCCTATCTTGGTTGTCTAGCCCTCCACCCCTTCACTCCTTGGAAGCTTTATCCACCAGCAGGGACCGGATGGCAGCTGCAATAATAGGCACCATGTCTGGAAACCACATTCAGTGGGAGAAAGGCCATCTCTCTTTAGGAGCAAGAAAACCTTTCTTAGAATCCCACTTCTCCAGCCTGTCTCTCATAGTTCATCACCTGGCTTGGGACACGTGCTTCCTACCCAACAGTCACTGATGTGGCGGAGGAGAATGTATTGAGTTGTTTAGAGTAATCCTTGAGAAAGCCACCCAACTACCACCCCCAGGACATGCTCACCATGATGTGTCGCCTCTTGCCCTTATTACCAGGGTTTGCAGGTTGTACCTCCCTCAAGTCTCTCTCTCTGGAAAATTTGGTGTGTGACGCTTCAGCAACAGTGATGTCTCCTCTACCCTGGCTGCTGGGAAGCCCCAAGCTTCATCTTCCTCCAGCCACTGTACGGGACCTTGAGCAGGAATCTTATGTGTGGATATAACCTCGCCTTCACTTATTTCCCCCCTCTTCCCGTATCTCCTCATTTCTGTCTCAGCAGGCACTTCACTCACTGGTAGTAAAAGGAATCAAGTTTACTGAGCAAAGGCTTACCACAAAGGGAAGAGTCCCAGCCCATTAGGAGGCACTGGTCTAGCTACCAAGGCCAGGGGAGCTGCCAAACAGATGAGCCAACCATGTCTGAAGGCCTGTTTGGAATGTGGTTGGTTTGAGCTAAAGGTTTCATAGCAAACTAAAGTGCCTGTGAAGGTAAGTGGTTGAGTGTCTATTTCCCCAAATGCCTACTGAGTCCAGGATTTCCATTTCCTCCACTTGGGGTGGGAGTGGGGTGTCAGTCAGCTAATAATGTGGAACCCAATTATTGTGAAGCCTTAATCTGAAATGGTTTTGCTTGTTCCTATAACTGTCCCCCAGCCATCTTTTTGGGATCGCCCTCATTTGGGGGCAGTTCTTTTAAGAATGCATTGGCCCAGGGGTGCCTGGGTGGCTTAGTCTGTTAAGCGTCCGACTTTCACTTAGGTCATGATCTCACGGTTCGTGGGTTCGAGCCCCACGTCAGGCTCTGTGCTGACTGGCAGCTCAGAGCCTGGAACCTGTTTCAGTCTGTGACTCCCTCTCTCTTTGACCCTCCCCTGCTCACGCTGTCTCTCTCTCTCTCTCTCTTTCTCTCTCTCTCCTAGAAATAAATTAAACATTAAAAAAAAAAAAAAAAGAATGCATTGGCCCAGTTTCACAACTTTCTAGCCACCTTCCTGTTTCATTCTGATATCTAATCTTGAGTTGAGTCCTCCTTTCTATTCTCCTTCTTCCCAGAGTGTGTTTGGTAGAGGCAGGGGGTGGGGGAGGGGATCTTAGTCAGCTTTGCCCTTGTTCCTCCCGATGTCCCCTCTAATGTGGGGTGGGAACAGCTCTCTGAGACCAACTCCCAGGTGGGCGGGCCTTTGTCATCTTGCTTCCTGACTTTTAGGAACTAGGGCCCCCTCCCCAGGCAGCTCTCACCAGACATTCTCTGCCATTCAGGTGCCAGGGGGTACCCCAGCAAGCCCGCTGCCTGAGCCTACGTGCAGTGCCAATGCCGGGCTCCCTCCAGGCAGGCACCCCGCTCTACTGAGTGGGTCACACCCAGGAAGGGAAGAGTTTCTTCAGAAGGACTGGCCCCCTCTCCTCCCCAGCAGTGTGTTCAGGCTCAGCACTTGGGGTGAGCATGGGACAGGTCTGAAGGCAGAAAGGGCTGGGTCGGAAACTGGCACCTCCCTGTAAGACTGTGTGGAGGGGCTGCCCCGCCTCAGCTCCTGCCTCGTCAGCTGGGAAGACTCTTCACTTTCTATCCTCAGCTTTGGGTCTCTGCCACTTTTCAGGACAACAGGTGACATCACACTGCATGTCCTGTGGGAAGACGGAAGAGGGACATTGTTCATAACTATGGCATTTGAATGGCCAAAGGGTGCTGGCCGTGAAAGGAGACACGGGCACTATGGAAAGAGCATCGGCTTCAAGTCAGTCACAGGTTCAAACCATAAGTGGGGCATATATCAGTTGAGGGATCTTTAGCAACTAACCTGTCTGTGCCTCAGTCTTGTCATCTCTAAAATGCCTTTCTCAGGGCTCCCAGGGTGGCTCAGTTGTATCCAACTTCCGACTTGGGCTCAGGTCATGATCTCACAGTTTGTGAGCTCAATCCCCACATCAGGCTCTGTGTTGTCAGAGCAGAGCCCGCTTCAGGGGATCCCCCTCCCCTCCTCAAAAATAAATACACATTAAAATAAATAAATAAAGACAATGCCTTCCTCGCTGTTAACCTTGCGAGCTTTAAAAAATGACCTTGCCCGGAGCGCCTGGGTGGCTTAGTCGGTTAAGCGTCCGACTTTCGCTTAGGTCATGATCTCGCGGTTCGTGGGTTTGAGCCCCACGTCGGGCTCTGTGATGACTGTCAGCTCAGAGCCTGGAGCCTGTTTCAGTCTGTGACTCCCTCTCTCTCTGACCCTCCCCTGCTCACACTGTCTCTCTCTCTCTCTCCTAGAAATAAATAAAAAATAAAAAAATATGACCTTGCCCTTCCTCAGTTATCATTTGCTTCTGCTGGGGCAGGGCCTGCGGTGTGAGCAGCTGCACCTGGCCGTGTGCCAGGCCAGACCAAGGATCCCCTGCAGCTGGACAGCCAGCAGAGGATCCCGTTCAGAAAAAGGCCAATCTAGTCCTCCTTAACCAACGCATGGCTTGATTCAACTCTAGCCAAGAAACGCGTAAAACTGCAAAAAGTATAAAGAAACACATTAGTATTTACTCTTCAGCACTTCCGTTTTTACTCAGCTCCACCCCACCGCCCAACTCCATTCCGCCACGAGCGTGCAACCTTCCGGAGGAGGCTGCTTCACGGGCGGCTGTAGGGATCAAAAGAGGACTTGAAACAGAGAACTGAAAGAGAGCAAAGTCTCAGTTAATCTTTCTCATGATGGCAGACTCAACACTCCTAGACACAACATTAACAGAGACAATTCAACATTAGATTAAAACAACAATTACTTCAACCAAGTTGGGATTGTCTCAAAATTTAACTAAGCTTTAACAAAATATCTATGCATATATTCTATCAGTAAGCGTTTGCTAAAACACTACTAGTAAAACCTGTTGCAAAAGCATGTGTTTAACATGTTATTATTAAAGTATTCCTGTACTGGGGCGCCTGGGTGGCTCAGGAGGTTAAGTGTCCAACTCTTGATTTGAGCTCGAGTCATGAGATCAAGTCCTGTGCTCCGCACTGAGTATGGAGCCTGCTTGGGAGTCTCTCTGCCCCTCTCCTGCTTGTGTGCTCTCTCTCTGTCAAAATAAATAAATAAACATTTTAAAATGGCCTTAAAAAACAAAGTACTCTTGTACTTTAACTTATGTTATTCTAAACCAAAAGCCAAAATTATATTTGAAGATAAAATCCTAGAGACTCTGTTATTTAAATCAAACAAAACAAGGATGCCTGTTATCACCATTAGCACTTCCCGGTGTTCCGGAAGTTCTGGGCAATACATCAGGACATGAAACAGAAAGGAAGCAAAAAAAAAAAAAAAAAAATCATCAAGAACAACAATTTGTTCTCATTATTTGCAGATGATTGTCATTTACTTGCTCATTAATTCACCAAATATACATTAAGAGCCTCCTCCACATCCCACACCATTCAAGGACTCAGAATGCCAAACTTCCTGTCCCCACAGAGCTGACGTGAGAAGGGAGGGTGGAGAGACTGTGAAACAAAATAAACAACGGGCCTTGAAAAAAAACTCTTGCAGCCAATGAAGTAACAGAGGGGAGGGAGTCATTCTGTATCAGGTCAGCCTACCCGAGGAGGATCTATTTGAAGAGCCTGAAAGGTACAAAAGAGCAAGCTGTGGGGAAATTGGTCTGTGTTCCAGGTCAGGGAGCAGTGAGGGAAGGTTCTAGCATAGGGACAAGGTAAGAAAGCTGGAGGAATAGCACAGCAATGTGCCCAAGCAATAGCTAGGAAAAGGGAAAGGGCTTCAGACAGGGTGAAATAGCAGGCAACCAGAGGGCCAATTGTAAGCAGAATAATGGCCCCCGAAGATGGCCATGTCCTAATCCTTAGAATTTGTGATGATGTTAGGTTACTTGGCAAAGGGGAATCAAGTTTGCAGATGGAAATAAGGTTGCTAATCACCTGACCTTGAGATGGGGAAATTATCCTAGATTATCTGGGTGGTCCCGGTGCAATCACAAGTGTCCCTAAATGTTAAAGAAGGAGGCAGAAGTGTCAGGATATAATGAAGACTCAACTGGCCATTGCTGACTTTGAAGATGGAAAGAGGCTATGAGGCAAGGAATGCAAGAAGTCCTTAGAAGTTAGGAAGTGTAAAAACACAGATTATTTCCTAAAATCTCCAGGAAGGAACACATCCCTACTTTGATTACCTTAAAAAAAATTTTTTTTATTACCTTAACTTTAGGCCAATGAAATCCATCTTGGACTTCTGATCTCCAGCATCGTATGATAATAAATTTGTATTTTTTAAAAATGTTTTTATCTATTTCTCGGAGAGAGAGAGAGACAGCGTGAGCAGGGGAGGGTCAGAGAGAGAGGGAGTCACAGACTGAAACAGGATCCAGGCTTCGAGCTGGCAGTCAGCACAGAGCCCAACACGGGGCTCGAACCCACGAACCTCGAGATCATGACCTAAGCAAAAGTCGGACACTCAACCGACTAAGCCACCCAGACGCCCCAATAAATTTGTATTTTTAAGCTACTAGTTTGTGTTCCTTTGTAACAGCAATAATAAGAAACTAATGCAATGGTGGACTATATTGACTTATTTTCAAAGAGTGAAATACCATTGCATCCCTGGAATAAACCCATCTGGTGTGTAATTCTTTTATAATTCATCTATATTTATGCTATTGGTCTGTAGATTTCTTTTTTGTGCTATCACTGTGCAATCTAATAGCAGGTTAATTCTGAGGTGTTCCCTGGAAGAGATTTATAGAATTTAGAATTCTTCCGATGTTTAGTAGAATTCTCCAGTTAAGCCATTTGACCTGGAAATTTCTTTTACAGGATTTTAAGCTGCAGCTTCAGTATCTCTAAGGTTACAGGGCTATTTAAATTATTTTAGATTAGGTGAATTTGGTAGTTTTTATTTTCAAGGAATTGGTTCACTTCATTGAAGATGTTGAATTATTGTGCATAGTGTTGTGTATTCCTTTATTATCCTTTTGCAGGGTCTGTAGTGATACCCACTGTTTTACTCCTGATACGGATCATTTCTCTTCTCCATTTTTAAAATTTGTCAGTCTTGCTGGAAGTTTGTCAATATTATTGATCTTTTCAAACAATCAGTTTTGGTTTCACTGATTATTTTCTATTATTTTTCTGCTTTTAATTTGTTAGATTTCTGCTCTCATTTTTATTATTTCCTTTGTTCTGCTTGCTTTCTGCTTATTTTGGTTCAGTTTTTCAAGACGGGAGCTTGTGTTTTTGGTTTAAAATGTTGTTTCTTCAGTGTGGAGTTTCCTCAAAAAATTAACACTAGAACTCCCCTATGACCCAGCAATAGCACTGCTAGGAATTTACCCAAGGGATACAGAAATGCTGAGGCATAGGAGCACATGTACCCCAATGTTCATAGCAGCACTCTCCACAATAGCTAAAACATGGAAAGAGCCTAAGTGTCCATCAGCAGATGAATGGATCAAGAAGATGTGGTTTATCTATACCATGGAATACTACATGGCAATGAGAAAGAATGAAATCTAGCCATTTGTAGCAACATGGATGGAACTCCAGGGTATTACACTAAGTGAAATAAATCAGGCAGAGAAAGACAGATACCATATGTTTTCATGCAAATGTGGAACAGGAGAAACTTAACAGAGGACTATAGGGGAGGGGGAAGGGAAAACATAGTTAAGGAGAAGGAGGGAGGCAAACCATAAGGGACTCTTAAATATGGAAAACAAACTGAGGGTTGATGCTGGGTGGGGGAGAGGGAGAAATGGGTGATGGGCATGGCGGAGGGCACTTGTTGGGTTGAGCACTGGGTGTTATATGGAAACCAACTTGACGATAAACTATATTTTAAAAAGTGTTCTTTGTTATGAAATCATTTAATGCTATACTCCTCAGCTGTGTCTCATATTTTGAAATGTTGTATTTTCACTGTCATTCAGTTCATTCAAGTATCATTCATGTTCATTTTTTTAAATTGCTCTTGAGACTTCCTCTTTGACCTGTGCATTTTTTAGAAATGTTGTTCAGTTTCCAAGTGTTTGGAAATTGTCTTCTCTTTTCCTGCTATTTCTAATTTGAATTAATTATGGTTAAAGAACATCGTCTGTATGATTTCAATTTTTAAAAACTTTGTTGAGATTTACTTCATAACACAGGATATTACCTATTTGGTAAATGTTCCATGGGCGCTTGAAAAAAAAATGTGTAATCTGCTCTTGGTGGGTAGAATGTTTTATAAATCCAATGAGGTTCTGTTGGTTGAGACTTATGATGATGAATTCTGCTATATCCTTGTTATTTTTCTTTTTCTTTTTTCTTTTTTTTTTAAATGTTTTATTTATTTCTAGGAGAGAGAGAGACAGCGTGAGCAGGGGAGGGTCAGAGAGAGAGGGAGTCACAGACTGAAACAGGCTCCAGGCTCTGAGCTGCAGTCAGCACAGAGCCCGACGCGGGGTTCGAACTCACGAACCGCGAGATCATGACCTAAGCGAAAGTCGGACGCTTAACCGACTAAGCCACCCAGGCGCCCCTCCTTGTTATTTTTCTAATTGTTCTATCAAATGTTGAGAAAGGGATGTTGAAGTTTCCAAGTATATTTGTGGATTTATTTCTCTTTTCAGTTCTATCCATCTTTCCTTCACAGATTTTGCAGTGCTGGTGTTTAGAGCATGCATACACATGTAACATTGCTGTGTCCTCTTAAGGGATTGACTTTTCATCATTAGTAATGCTTCTTTTGATCTCTGATCATTTTCTTTGCCCTGAAGTCTACTTTGTCTGAGAATATAACCACACCTGCTTTGTTTTTTACATAGTACATCTTTTCACATCTTTTAATTTTCAACCTACTTATACTGTCATATTAGAAGGGAGTTTCTTATAGACAGTGTACAGTTGAGACATTTTAAAATTCGCCTTGCCAATCTCTTTTAATTGGTATATTTAGACCACTTACATTTAATGTGATTACTGATGTGAGGATCAGGTCTACCACTTTTTTAAATGTTTGTTTTGCTTTTAACTTCTTAGTTCTCATTTTCTTAGGTATTATTACTTAAAGATTTTAGAGCAATTTTAGCTTCACAACAAAATATATCAAGTGCAGATACTTCCCATATACCTTCCACACCCACACATGCATAACCTCCCCCAGTATTAACATTTCACCAAAATGGTACATTTGTAACCATGGATGAAACTATGTTGACAAATTATAATCACTCAATGTCCGTAGGCTACCTTAGAATTCACTATTGGTCTTGTACATTCTATGGGCTTGCAGTTATGTATAACATATATCCATCATTAAAATATCATACAGAGTATTTTCATAGCCCTAAAAATCCTCTGTGTTTTGCCTATTTAACCTGCCTCCAACTCCTGGCAACTTCTAATCTTTTTATTATTTCAATAGTTTTGGTTTTCCAGAAGGTTGTATAGTTGAAATCAGACAGTATGTAGCTTTTTCAAATTGGCTTTTTTTCCCACTTAGTAATATACATTTAAGGTTACTCCCTGTCTTTTCATAGTTTGACAGTGCTTTTTAGTGATGAATAATATTCCATTGTCTGTGTGTACCACAGTTTATGTATCCATTCATATAGACATCTTAGTTGCTTAGTTGCTTCTAAGTCTAGGTAATTATGAATAAGACTTCTATAAACTTCCACGTATGGGCTTTTCTGTGGACAGAAGTTTTCTACATTTTTGGGTGAATACCAAGGAGTACAAATACTGTATGGTAAAAGGATGTTTAATTTGTAAGAAATTTCCAAATGTCTTCCAAAGTAACTATACAATTTTGCATCCTCACCGGCAAAATATGAGAGCTCGTGTTGTTCCACATTCTTGTCAGCATTTGGTGTTGCTGGTGTTCCAGATTTGGGCCATTCTAATAGGCATGTAGTCGTATCTCATTTTAACTTGCATTTCCATGGTGAAAATAATGTCATATGCTTATTTGCCATCTGTTTATCTTCTTTGGTGAGGTGCCAGTCTTTGGTTCTTTTTTTAAATTGTTCATTTTCTTATTGTTCAGTTTTAAGAGTCCTTTGTATATTTGGTAATAGTCCTTTACCAGATATGTCTTTTGCAAATATTTTCTCCTAGTCTGGTCTTGACTTCTCATTCTCTCAATAGTCTTTTACAAAGCAGAAGCTTTTTTTTTTTTTTTTTTAGTTTGTGACTTTTTTTTTAAAGTTTAGAGTTTATTTTCTTTAATTTTCCTTTTCTTTTTTTGTTTTTGTTTTTTTGTTGTTGTTGTTTTTATACAAATAGTTTATTGTCAAGTTGGTTTCCATATAACACCCAGTGCTCATCCCCAGAAGTGCTTTTTAACTTTAATAAAGTTCAACATATCTTATTTCTTTCATGGATTGAGCCTTTTTTTTAAATTTGTTTTTATTTACTTATTTATAAGAGAGAATGAGAGCAAGAGAGCATGAGCAAGCGCAAATAGGGGAGAGGGGCAGAGGAGGAGAGAGAATTTTAAGCAGGCTCCACTCTCAGCACAGAGCCCAATGCAGAACTCTATCCCATGACCCTGGGATCATGACCTGAGCTGAAGTGAAGAATCCAACATTCAAATAACTGAGCCGGCCAGGTGCCCCAGAGCCTTTGTTGTTCTACCTAAAAAGGTATCACTATACCCAAGATCATATAGGTTTTCTCCTATGTAATTGTCTAAGATTTACAGTTGTGCATTTTACACTTAGATCTGTCATCCATTTTGAGTTAATTTTTGTGAGGGGTATAAGGTTTGTTTTTTTTCTTTTGTATGGAGATGTGTTGTTCCAGCACCATTTGTTAAAGCGGCTGACTGTCTTTGCACCACTGTGTTGCCTTTTTGCTCCTTTGCCCAAGACTATATTTGTGGGGGTCCTTTTGGGGGCTTCTGATTCTGTTCTATTGCTCTATATCTGTCTTTTCACCAATACCACACTGCCTTTATTTCTGCAGTTTTATTAAGTCTTCAAGCCGCATACCATGGTTTTCTTCAATACTCTGTTGACTATTTCTGGTCTTTGCCTCGCCATATAAACTTTAGAGTCAGTCTGTTGATATCCATAAAGTAACTTGCTAATTTGCCCTGAGGATATGGCCTGTTAAGAACAGGGTGCTCTGGCATATTTCAAAACGGTTCCTTTTCTTCACCCCATGTCTGATGCCCTGTGGTGTTTTTTTCCCTTGACATTTAATTGGGAGAATCTGGTTGAGCTCCAGGAGGTAAATCTCACAATCTTGTGGGGGCTCTCCTATAACTGGGTTCCCCCTTGAGTTTTTCCTCTTGGACTTGTCCACACTGAACCTCTAGCTCAGATATTCTGAGCTGGCACCTGGCACTGGTTTCCATAGTAGATTCTGATCATGAGTCTCTGCTCCTCTGATGAGCTGTGACTCCCTATATTTGCCTATTTGACTCTCCAATCTCAGGGCAGTAGTTTGCTCTATGATCTCCCCTTTCTTATAGATCTAAGAAGAGTTGTAGGTTTTTTTAGCCTGTTCAGCTTTTTACTTGTTGTTAGGATGGAGTAGTGACTTCCAAGCTCCTTACATGTGGAAGTGGAAATCAGAAGTCCTTCCTGTAGAACTTAGACTTCCATTTGGATTTTGTTTATAGTGTTTTTATTTTCTTATACTTTTTAAAAATATATTTTGAGAGAGAGAGTGTGAGCAAGGGAGGCACAGAGAGAGAGAGAGAGAGAGAGAGAGAGGGAGAGAGAAAGAGAGAGAGAGTCCAAGCAGGCTCCAAGCTGCCAGTGCAGAGCCTGATGCGGGGCTCAAGCTCATGAACCATGAGATCATGATCTGAGCTGATATCAAGAGTGGGACACTGGGGTGCCTGCATGGCTCAGTCAGTTGGGTATCTGACTCTTGATTTCGGCTCAAGTCATGATCTCATGGTTTGTGAGCTCGAGCCCCACATCAGGCTCTGCACTGGCAGCTTGGAGCCTGCTTGGGATTCTCTCTTCTCTCTCTCCCTCTCCCTTTGCCCCTCCTCCACTCACACGGTCTCTGTCTCTCAAAATAAATAATATGCACATGTGTCCTGAATACACACATGAGATTTTTGGATCCGAAGTAGTTTTTGTATCACAGTTACCCCTTGAACAACGCAACCTCCTGTGGGGTGCCAACCCCTTGTGCAATTGAAAAGTTTGCATAAAACTTTTGACTTCCTGAAAACTGAACTACCAATAGCCTACTGCTGACTGGAAGCCTTACCAATAACCAGGAGGCTTGCTGACAACATTAAGAGTCAATTAACTCAGATTTTGTATGTTACGTGTATCCCTATAATAAAGCATACTAGAGAAAAGAAAATATTGAGAAAATGATATGGAAGAGAAAACATATTTACAGTACTGTGTGTATACTTATTAAAAGAAACAGTGTTTAGGCAGCCAGGACAGGCGCTGCGGCCTGGGTGCAGGGATGGGACATTCAGCAGCCTGGTGGTCTCAGCTCAGCAGCAGCTGCTGCCAAGCAGGACTCGGGGTGACAATGGCAGCTTGCAAGTGCAGTATGGCTGTCCCATCTGCCTGGAAGTGTGTTACCAGCCCATGGCCATCAGCAACTGTGGCCACATGGGGGCATGCTAGCCTCCAGGAGGTGATGGGGCAGGGCCACACCAGGGGAAGACCCACCACCTAGAGTCTACCCCCAGGCGGGAGGGTCAGACCCTCGCTACCCCTGCACAGCCCCAAAGCTGGGGGCAGAGGACTGGGCATCTGGGTGCTGGGGTCCCCCCGCTGTCCTTGCTCTCTGGGTGTGTTCCTATACTTTCACCCCACCTTCTGCCTGCCAGCCCTTCCTGGATGCTCAGGGGCCAACACATAATACTTCTGTGCTAGGTGGCTTAGACTCATTCCTGTGGAGACTGGGCTGGGCAGCTGTAAATCAATGCCATGTGACGTTTACTGTCAACTCAAGAAAAAAAAAAAGTCCACCTATAAATTGGACCCATGCAGTTCAAGCCCATCTGGTACACGTATTTACCTTACAGAAAATGATAAGCACCTGCTTCTCCTGTGTCCCTGAAATAATGTAATGAGAGCTAGGTCAAATGCAAAGACACAGTCTATATTTTAAGTGAGGAACACAGAAAATTGGCCATTTACGTATAAGAAAGAGGCCTCCTCTCTTTTTGAAAGAGTCTCCTTGGAAATGTCTTACTCTGACCTTTTGGAATAAATATCTCCAGGGTCCAAATAAAGCTCAACGGGTCAACTTTTAAAACGTACAAATGTCTGTGTGTCCCTGGTTTCATCCCTTTTGATGCAAAAGCTGTTACCCAGGAAGATAATGCTGTAATCTAAGTGTCCGTCCTAGAACGTCATTTTATTTTTCCTCTTGGAGAGATAAGAAAAGGCTACTGGATGGAAGTAGTTAGCTCTGCCATCAGGAAAACAAATGATTGCAGATCTAATCCTAATGATATGTGCAAAGTAACATGTTTTGGGGGGTGGAGAGTGAACAAAATCCTCTGTTGAATATTAATTTCTGATCTCTGGAGTCTAAGACTCTAATAGGAACCCTGAGAAATCAAGGGGAGATTTATTTTCCCCAAAATCCTTACTGTTCTTTCATCTCTTTTACCACACCCCATTTACATTACAACTGTCTTAGCTATTTTCTCTGCATACAATGAAAACCACATCAGAAAATGCAGTAATTTTTTTCAGCCAAACATAATTTAGAAAAGTCAAGAGAAAAAAGAACATCTATTCTACTTACTCATATGTTTACTCTTTGTTTTTCTGTCTTCCTTACTGATGTTCTAAGATTCTTTCATATTTTGGGAAGAGCTCACCTACATACAATTCACTCATTTCAAGTGTACAGTTGAATAGTTTCTAATACATTCTCAGAGGTGTGCAACCGTCAGAGTCATCACTTTTAAAACATTTTCATTACCCCAAAAAGAACCCCTGTACTCTTTAGCTCTCATCCTCCACATCCTGGGTCACCACGAGTCTAGTTTCTCTCTAGGCAGATCTGCCTATTTTGGAGATTACATATAAATGGAATCTTGAGATATACAATGTTTTCTGACTGGCTTCTTTCGCTTAGCATAATATTTTCTAGGTTCTTTCCTGTCGTAGCATGTATCAGTACTTCATTCCTTTATATTGCCAATAGTATTCCATTGTGTGGACGTACCATATTTGATTTATCTATTCACCAGTTAATGGACATTTGGGTTGTGTCTACTTTGCCGCTAGTACGAGCGATGCTGCCCTACAAATTTCTGTGGGATGTAAGCTTTCATTTTCCTTGGAAAAATACCTAGGTCTGAAACTTCTGGGTCACACGGTAGCTCTCGGTTTAAATCTTTAAGGAAGTGCCTAACAGTTTTCCAAAGCAGCAGTGACCTTCTACATTCCCACCCGCAACTATGAGGACTCCGATTTCTGCACATCCTCACCAGCACCTGTTATCGTCTGTCTTTTCCGTAACAGACATCCTAGTGAGTGTGGAGTATAGCTCACTGCGGCTTGGCTTTGCATTTTTCTGGTGACTAATGGTGTGCATGCTCTTTAGCTCTAGTTATTGGTCAGTGGTTTATCTTCTTTGGAAAAATATCTATTCAGATACTTGGTCCCATTTTTTTTTTAATTTAAAAACACTTTTAATGTTTTATTTATTTGAGAGAGAGAGAGAGAGATAGAGTGAGCAGGGGAGAGTCAGAGAGAGAGGGAGATAAAGAATCTGAAACAGGCTCCAGGCTCTGAGCTGGCTGTCAGCACAGAGCCCGATGTGGGGCTTGAACCCACAAACCGTGAGATCATGACCTGAGCCAAAGTTGGCTGTTTAACCGACTGGGCCACCCAGGTGCCCCACTTGGCCCATTTTTAACTTTTTTTTCCCCCAATGACTGAATTGATGGAGTTCTTTATTATAAATGCAAGACCCTTATTATATACATGATTTGAAAAGCCCTTTTCCATTATGAGAGCTATCTTTTCACTCTCTTGATGGTATTTTTTGAAGTACAAATGTTTAAAATTTTTATAAGATCCAAAGTATCTATTTCTTTTTTGGTTCTTGTGCTTAGGATGTCCTATTTAAAGAAGCACTGCCAAATCCAAGGTCACAAAGATGTGCTCCTCTGTTTTCTTCTAAGAGTTTCATAGGACCAGCTGTTACATTTAGGTCTTCTATCTTTCTTGAGTTAGTGTTCGTGTATGACATGTTAGGGGTTAAGGTTCCTTCTTTTATCATTTCCTTTCTGTGTTAAAAATTCCCTTTAACCATTCTTTCAAAATAGTTCTACTGGCAATGACTATTTTAGTTTTACTTTTTTTAAAGTATATGTATCTAGAGAGAGAGAGAGAGAGAGAGAGAGAGAGAGAGAGAGAACAAACAAGAACCAGCAAGGGAGGGGCACAGAGGCAGTGACAGAGGATCCGAAGCAGGCTCTGTGCTGACACCGGAGAGCCCAAAGTGGAGCTCAAACTCACTAACTGTGAGATCATGACCTGAGCCAAAGTCAGACCCTTAACTGAGCCACTCAGGTGCCCCTCTTTTAGTTTTTCTTCATTTGAGAAGGTCTTGATTTGCTCTCCATTCCTCAAGGACATTTTCATGGAATATAAAATTGTCGGTTGACAGATCTTTTCTTTCAGTTCTCAAAAAATGTTGTGCCACTTCTTCTGGCTTTTATAATTTTTGATGAGGAATCTACCGTCATTTGGGTTATTTTTTCCTTTACAAGTAAGGTGTCATTTTATTTATTGCTAAGGTATTTTTTGTCTTTCCTTTGCAGAATTTCTATCCTATATCTCAATGTGGATTTCTTGTTGAGGATTTGTTCAGCTTCTTGAATCTGTTGGCTTATAACTTTTGTCAACTTTGGAACATTTTCAGCCATTATTTTTTTCAACACTTTCTCAGTCCCACACTTTTTTCTCATTTCCTTCTGAGACTCCAGTAATACAAATATGAAATCCCACCACTCCCTGTGGCTTTTTTTTTTTAACTGTTTCTTCTCTATAGCCCAGATTAGGTAATTTTCTATTTTTTAATTGCTTATATGGTTTTTACTTAATACAGATATGTAATTTATGATGATCTAGGTCTTACATTTAAGGTTATATAATTTATATAGATAGATATTTATAATAATAATTGCAATTTGCCTATTACCCTCAGGACCCCCTCCATCCCACTCAAATAATACACATGAGCATTAGACACCCACTTGCCCATTCAGGCCACTTGTATCAACTCTAAAAAGGTTCCAGTACTCTCCTGCCCTCCCCCTCCCACCTGCCCCCACATTTGCTCAATCTCGGGAGCAATTTTGCCACAACCATGCTAATGAGATGACCTCTTAACCTGGCATCTCAGAGCAAGAAGCTAAGTACAGGACAGCACCAACGGACAGCTGGCCAGCCAGGCATTTTGACACCTCCATCCAAACCCTTCAGAATGCATTGCGGCTCATGCCACCTATGGAGCACACAAAAATCTTCAAAACTGCTCCTGACCCAACAGAGTCACAGGGGAGTCACATAGGACTGCAGCTGTCCCAGGGACCCCGCAGAGACTGACGGGGTTCGGTCCCAACAGAAGGGCAAGGATGGGAACATCCAAGGCCCACTTGAGGAGAGAAACTCACCTGTGAGTCCTGGGGGTCTCCTTTGCCTTCCAGGACGCCCAGGGCCTCCAGAGGCCAAAACCCCAAGATAACCAGCACAATCGCTAGGGGCTCGGAGGCTCCAGGCTTATATCTGGCAAGGTCAAAGACCGCGACAACCCAAACACACAGTTCCGCGGGGGAACCAAATGGGAATTCGCTTGATAATATCCCATGATGGGGCACCTGGCCTCCTCCCACCTCCCAACCATAGCCAATCTCCTCCTTCTTTACGGAACAAGCTGGTCCCAAGGGAAAAAACAGCCCTTAACTCCCGGAACCCAATCCACGCTAATGAATACACCAGCTACAGCTGCTCCGAAGATGCCTTGGGATATCCCCTCCGAGCACTGCGATCCCGAAAGAGCGAGGACTTAGTCACTGTAGTGTTCTTCACGAAGGTTTTAGAAAAAACATGACCTGGGCTGAAGTCGGACGCTCAACCGACTGAACCACCCAGGCACCCTGTAATATTTTAATTTTAAAGCTTCCGTGTGGGTCTTCTTTAAGTCTTCGATTTCTTTGGTGGGACTTTCTATTTATTCGCTGAGAATTTTTATTTTTTTCATTTGTTTCAAGCATGTCCATAATTGCTCATTGTAGTAACAGCTGCTCTAAAATTCTTGTCAGATCATTCCAAACTCTGTGTTGTGGAAGTGTTGGTATCTGTTAATTATCTTTTCTCATTCAGGGTATGAGTGGCTTTCATTTCAGACATTTTGGGTAACGAGCCTTCATTAAATTTTCTGTTTCACATGCGGCCTCTGTCCGGAGGCGAGGGGTGGGGAGAGGAGGCGAGCGCCACCTGCTGGAGCCAGGGAAGCATAGACGTTTCCTCACTCCGCCTCCCTTGCCGCGGTGGGAGGGGAGACGGGCTCAAGGGTGCGGCGGGGGTGCAGGCGCAGGCTCCTCGCTTGGGTTTTTTTTTAACCTGGGGGTTGGGGTCCCTTGTTATAGTCAGGCAAGGGTCAAGGACAGAAGTGTGGACTCGACACTCTCCATTTGGACACAGGGACTGGCGGGAGCCACAGTTTTCCTGTGGTGTTTGCTTGGAGTAAGAGGTTTTTTGCTTTTGTTTTTTTGTTTGTTTGTGAGAGAGAGAGAGAGCATGGGCGGGGGGGGGGGTGCGGAGGACGGAGGATTCAAAGCGGACTCTGCGCTGGCAGCAGCGAGCTCCATGCAGGGCTCGAACTCAGGAACCACCTGAGCCTAAATCAGATGCTTAATCAAAGGAGCCACCCAGGCGCCCCAAGAGTTGTTTGTTTTCCGCCTTGCAGGCTGCCTCTTTCCTGGTCCTTCAGCTGGAGGGAGCAGCCTTCTCTTGAGGCTTTTTTTTTTTTTTTGGTCAGCGCCCCCTGGCGGCTCCAGGTTTTAGGCTTCTCACACCCATTCTAGAGGTGTATAAAGCAAAACAATAACAAAAAGAAAAAAAAAAAAACAGAATTCAGCACGATCCCCCTCTTCAGATCCTGAGTGTCTAGCTGCCCTGCCTTTTTCTCTCCACCTTTAAATGGTTTCTTATTTTAGTTTTATCTTTTTTTTTTTTTAAGTTTTATTTATTTCTAGGAGAGAGAGAGAGACAGCATGAGCAGGGGAGGGTCAGAGAGAGAGGGAGTCACAGACTGAAGCAGGCTCCAGGCTCTGAGCTGGCAGTCAGCACAGAGCCCGATGCGGGGCCCGAACCCACGAACCGCGAGATCATGACCTAAGCGAAAGTCGGACGCTTAACCGACTAAGCCACCCAGGCGCCCCATTATTTTAGTTTTATCTTTAATGCCCGATGTTCTTAGGGTGTCCTTAGCAGGCCACACGGGGAGACATCCGTTTATTCTGTCTCGCCTGGAACCATAAACCCCCATTTTCATTTAACATTTTTAAATGTTTTGCTGTTTCTGAAGGTGGGACATGTGTACACGTACTGCCGAGTCTCCTACGAACCACAGCACACTTGTTGCTGTGCTTGGTTTTCAAGGGGCTTTCCCGTTACCATCTGTATTGGTTTTCTAAGGCTGCTGTAACAGATTAACCAAAAGCTTGGTGGTTTAAAACAACATGAATGTATTATCCTGCAGTTCTATCGGCCAGAAGTCTGACATGGGCTAAAATTAATGTGGCGGCCCGGGTGTGTTCCTTTCTGCAGTACGTAGGAGAGAATCTGTCCCCTACCTTTCTCCAGCTTCCGGAGGGAGCCCACCTTCCCTGGCTCATGGCTCCCTTCCTCCGTCTTCAAAGCCATCGCGGTCAATTTCTCATAGTTTGTAACCCTGACTCCTCTTCTGTCCCCTCTTTTACTTAAGGATTCTTTTGACTATAGTGGGTCCACCTGGATAATATGGGCTGCACTACCCATATGAATGTCAGCTGCTTAGTAGCCTAAGTCCATCTGAAACAACCTTAACTCCATCTTACCATGAAACCTATCATACTCACAGGTTCTTAGGATTAGCATACGGACATCGTTGGCAGCCATGATTCTGCCTCCCCCAACCATCTGACTTCACGTAGGTGAGCACTCGTCATGTATGGTAGCCTGACCCCAGGACTACCGCTTCTAGTGAGACCAACAAGGAATCCCCACCAGAACTCTGGAAAGCAAGGACCGTTACCATTGTAACTCTTTACAGATTTAAAAAAAAAAAAAAAATTGAGGTCCCGGAAGATTATTTTGTCCTGGGTCACAAGACTCTTGCAGTGGGGTGTCCCAGAGCAGGATCGAGACTGCAGGGTCAGATGTCAAAAGCAGACATATTTCCAGCCAGAGGAGCCCCTCGCGTGTTGACAGCCTTTTCTGTGCCGGAAAAAGCCCATTTTCAGAGCCAGACAGGGCTAGATTCAAATGTGGCCACGAAAAATCAAAAAGACCCCTGCCTTCTGAAACCTGTAGGGATAGTCTAGCCGTGCCTAAGACAGGTCACAGCTAGGGTACAGCCTAGGGTCTCCCTGTCCTCTGCATTCCGGTTTGGGAAAGAGGGTGGTCATGGTGGGGGATGGGAGTAGAACGGGGTGCTGCAGTGACCCCTCCCCACCTCTCCCGGGGTCCCAGGTCCTAGAGACTAGCCCAGTATGTGATGCACCCCTTGCTTGCGGCAGAGCTCCCTGGAGGCTGGCTCTGTGCTGAGTAAGAGAAAGGGCACGTGGGGGGTGGGGGGCAGCTCTAACTCACTCACCCTTCCCCGGTCACACGCCCACCTCAGATCACAGCAGCTGTAGGGGTGCAAGTGGTAGCTGCACGTGGATGAAAGTCCGCAGTCCGGGGCAACTTGCATAGCAGGCACCAGGGAGGAGCCTTGGCTCCATGATCCCTCTTCCCTTCATCTGGGCCTCCCTCTGCGGGTCTCTGCAGAGCAAAGGCTCCATGGGGGTCCGGGAGGTACCCGGTGGGTCCCAGGGGGTTAGACACCCCAGGAGAATCTCGCCTGGCAATGGAGCCCTTGCCACCCCTCACCTCCCCCCCACCCCCCCGCCCCGCACAGAGATGTCCTTGGAGGAAGCCTAATGCAGCATGTGCCCCAGGGACAAGTTAGGAATCACGGGCTCAGGCCCTACCCCAGACCCGATGTAACACAAACTCTGCGGTTGACTCTGGTGCACTGAAGTTGTGCTAAAGGACCATTTCCAACAAAAAGTAAACCTGTGCCTCTAATAGATATAAAATAAGCATGTGTTAAGCGCTGTATTTAACTCATTATTAATGAAGAAGCCTGGAGGATGTTACAATCAATTCAAAAGAGAATCCAAAGAAGAGACACACTTATGTATATCAGGAATATTAGGGACACCTGGGCGGCTCAGTCGGTTAAGCGTCTGACTTCAGCTCAGGTCATGATCTCACAGTTCATGGGTTCATGCCCCACGTCCGGCTCTGTGTTCCAGGCTCAGAACCTGAAACCCGCTTTGGATTCTGTGTCTCCCTCTCTGTCCCTCTGCCACTCAATTCTGTCTACCTCTCTCTCAAAAATAAACATTAAAAGAAATTTTTAAAAATACAACAGGAATATTAAATGAACTTGCAAATGGATCCCAAACTGACTTTTCCACATGGGAGAAGGATTCTTTTTGGCAGAGAGAATTCATTGCATGTCTGTGGACAAGAATTATGTGCATTATCAGTCATGTACAATTTATAATTATTTTTAACTTTTATTTACTTATTTATTATTTGTTTATTTTGAGAGCAAGAGAGCAAGCAGGTGAAGGGCAGCAAGAGCAGGAGAGAGAGAATTCCAAGCAGGCTCATGCTGTCAGCAGAGGACCTGGTGTGGGGCTCAATCTTACCAACTGTGAGATCATGACCTGAGCCTAAATCAAGAGTGAGACACTTCAGGTGCCTCTACAATTTATAATTATAAAATAGTACTTTAGCAATAAAAGGCCAGAGTCAGATAATCCCAAAGGATGTGATCTAAACAATTCATCATTTCCATTAAAACATACGTTTCCCCTGCATCCGAGAACGCCCAGCTGAAAGGACCTCAGCCTGGCCTGCTGGGGGCGCCCTCAGCGAGGCCCAGGGCTCTTAGTTAACCCTGGACACCCAGCCCCATCACTCTTCCCGCGGACTGGAAGAGGTCCAGGCGACACCCGGAGTGCTGCATGTTGCTCGTCACTTTGACAAAGACCTTGGATTTCTGTGCTGGGGATCATTACTGCTCACAGTAACCCACCTGTGACTGACTCTGAACCCACTGGGAATAAACAATATACGTGATGAGAGTCTGAAATAATCTGCTTCTAACAGGAATGGATTTGCCAGGGAATACCAGCTTTAATTACGGACAGACATTGCCAGACACTGGATTCCAGTCACTTCTTTAGAGCTAATATCTACTGAAATGACTAGAATTGCTTCTAAAATGTCAAGAAGTGAGGGTTTACGGTGCTACACCTATTTTTAGCAGTGGAAGGCGAGGACTCTGTGCTGCTAGAGGAGCTGTGCAGACCACAGGAGCCGCAGCACCTGCTGCCTCTGTCCCCAGGCTCCAGCCACACGGCGTGACATCGTGTTCACCTTTCCTCAGTGTGACCCCATCCCCCTCAGCACTGACTGAGGTGGGCAGGCGCTGGGGAATGCGGGCCCGGGGATGGGCCATGTGTGGAAATGGTCGTCTGTGAGCCAGAGTAGGGCAAGCAGATGGGACAGTTCATTCCTGGGTCAAGTAATGTACCCCCGAGGGCAGCGAGAACTTCTCAGAGCAGAAAACGTGTCCTAAAGCAACCATGCAGTGCAGTCATTCCACAAGAAATGTGTTTAGGGGCACCTGGGTGGCTCAGTCAGTTCAGCATCTGATTCGTGATTTCAGCTCGGCCATGATCTCACAGTTGGTTTGTGAGATCGAGCCCCACCTCGGAGCCTGCGTGGGATTCTCTCTCTCCCTCTCTCTCTGCCCCTTCCCTGCTCAAGGGTGTGCATGTGCTTCCTCTCTTTCTCTCACTCTCAAAATAAGCAAACAAACATTAAAAGAGAGAGAGAAATGTGTTTAACCAATCCTGATGGCATTTTCTATACTCTTCTTTTTTTATTTTTGTTTGTTTGTTTTTAAATGTTTATTCATTTTTGGGAGACAGAGAGACAGAGTAGGGATCGGAACACAGAGAGAGAGTGGGAGACATAGAATCTGAAGCA
This sequence comes from Proteles cristata cristata, assembly GCA_017311185.1. NCBI lineage: Eukaryota > Metazoa > Chordata > Mammalia > Carnivora > Hyaenidae > Proteles > Proteles cristata. The sequence goes on from JAESUZ010000945.1 coordinate 552,470, forward strand.
GGCTCCAGGCTCTGAGCTGTCAACAGAGCCCGATGCGGGGCTCGAACCCATGAAGTGCGGGATCTTGACCTGGACCGAAGTCGAACTCTCAACTGACAGAGCCACCCAGGCACCCTCTTCTTTTTTATTTTTAATTTTTATTTGTTTTTGAGAGAAAGAGAGCAGGAGAGGGACAGAGAGAGAGGGAGACACAGAACTTGAAGCAGGCTCCAGGCTCTGTGCTGTTAGCACAGAGTCCAAAACAGGGCTCCAACTCATGATCCTCGAGATCACGATCTGAGCTGAAGTCAAAGGCTTAATGGACTGAGCCACCCTGGCACCCCAATATGCTCTGCTTTAATGGAAGCTATACTCCCCACTTCCTTTTTTCCCTAGGGGATGAGGTTTCCCCTCGGCTTAAAAATGAGCAGCTGATCTAGGCTCCTGGGGAGGTCTGGATGGATCAGGCCCCTTGCAGCCCGTGCACAGGCCCCATGGGAGCATGCACTTAGGGCCAGAGGATTCAGATCTAGGGTGCAGAGGAGGATGAGCAGAAACGATGGTGCCCCTGGAGAAGCCAAGATAGTGAAGAGGAGGAAGCACAGCCCCTTCAAGTGTTCATTTGTTTAGGAAACATACTGAGCACCTACTACATGCCAGGCTAACATGGAAAATGTTTATCCAGGAGCTCCCTAGTCGGTGTTGCCCGCAATCTTAAAAGCTGTTTTGTGGGAAATGGATACTGATCACACAGGTGTGTGACACTCTGGCTTATACAAATTTAGACAAATCTCTCTCATTTCCCTGAGCTCTCACCAGAGGTGACTCCAGTCAGGGGTGCAAGAGGAAGGTGGCAGAGTCTATGAACAGAGCGCCCTCTGGGGGAAATACTGATGGATGCGACGGGCAAGTTCGTCCAGGCCAGCCTCCTCTTCCCCAGAAAACAAGGACCCTGAGCCTCCAGAAAGGTTGAGAGGCAAGAGGAAGTTTGGAGAGCGGAAAATCAAGGATGATGAAGGAACTGGCCAATGCAGCCTCCCATCCACGTCCCTCTTCCTCGAGGTGCTCCCTGAGGAGCACAGGGGGCTTCCAAGCAGACAGCCTGGCCCAGTCACTTCCCCAAGTCAGTGGCCCCAGAGTGAGTCTCAGGGCTTACTCTGGCCTAGGAGGCCACAGTGTTGGGAATATGACATACAGCCTTAGCTCTGGGCCTCTTCCCCCCACCAGCCCTGATGCTCCCCTGGAGGCTGCTGGAAGAGCCCGGGGCAGCCTGGCTCACTATGGCCTGCATGAGGGTGGCAAACACCAGCGGGTCCTGTGTTGGGACTCCCTGATCCTTAGGGTCTCCAGAGGATCTGGGCAGTGTCTGCTTCCACTTTTGAGTCCAGCCCTGTTCATCAGGCCCCGGGTCCAGCCGGGTTGTGACCTCCTTTCTGCCACTTGCCCCTTCTCTCTGCTTTGCACACACCCTCTAACAGCCAGACCCACCTCCTGGCCGGCAGGCAGTTATCACCGGGCCCCAGCATTTGTAGAGACAATAAGCAAAGAACAGCAGGCAAGGGCCACACCTTGTCCTTAAGAATATTGGAGCCCGACGCAATGGGGATGCAGAGCACATTCTCCCTACAAGTCTGCTGACTGATGGACCTTAGCAATGAGCAGGCATATGTGGATGCTGCCTCCTATTCTCATTGAGTAGAAGGGGAAACTGGTATGAATTAGACAACTGCAAATGATTAAGTACATAATTACATTGAAGGACCAAGAGAAGAAAATACAAAATTCTGTGGAGGCCACCATCTGAGTTCAGTAGGTGAGGAGCAGTCAGGCAGGCTTCCTGGAGGAAGTGAGATTTAAGCTGAGACCCAGAGAATGAGGATGAGTTGGCTAGGTGAAGAGCAGAAGAAAGAACATTCCAGGTGGAGGAAACAGCATGAATGGGGCCCTGAAGCACAGCTCTGGCCTGAAACCTGCATGGGTACCACGGCAGTGATGGCTATGGTATGGGCCACGAAGGTGTGGTCAGCAATTTGGCTCTAGTTGGTTTCACCAGAGAATCCTTACCGAGAGTATCTGTATCAGTGACACGACTGTCCCACCAGCAGCAGTGATTTGTTCCCAAAGTTTGCTGTCCCACAGAGGGGTGCCTATAATCTGCCAACCCAGAGCCTTCCCTACAGCAGGCCAGATAGCCAGGCCATTGGTGACAGCTCAGTCAGTAAACAAGTAACAATGGTCCTCAAGGGGAGTCCTGGGCAGGGAGATAAGGTCTGTAGTGAGTTTTTCCCCGAGTGATCAATCCTGGTCACTTTCTGTTTTATGGAGGTGGTGCAATGGTGCTATAGATGACATCAATTTAGCAAAACTGCCAGAGAACCAGGCCCAGGAGTTTAGGGGAATCTTTGTGAATCGAGGACCCCATTAAGTCAGCAGCTTGCTTTGGGGGCTGTGTTGGGGATCACTGTTTTCCAAAAGGCACGTTGCTGCCACTTCTTTATGTAAAACAGACACTCGGTAAGGCCAGGCCCACTGGCTCTTGAGTTGCCATTCCTATGGAACAGAGAGGCCTGTTGGGATCTTCTTACTTGGCTAGTCATTGAGTCTGGGTTGATCGACCACAAAAAGGTGATGTCAGGTCATAGTGTTACAAGGCACCCATGGGCCAAGCATGCCGTTTCAAGAAGAGCTTGTTAATAACTTCCTCAAATAAAACAAAAAGTATACTTGGTAGCTTGTCCACCAGGGGGCACTGTTACACTGGCAATGCCCTTTAGTAATCGGGCAGCCATTAAATCTTTAATGAAAACCGATTTCTGTTTCTATTGCTGGAATTCTGTACTGTTTCCGCCAGGGATGGTTTAGGCAGGGAATGGTGAAGGGGAAGTTGCAGTCTACATGAACCACTAGTATTTTTGGACATGCAGAGGGAGAATTCCCTCTGATACTTATGGGAGGGAAAGTGCAGACACAGAACACATGGGTTCTTACTATCCTTCAGCGGGGGAAGCCACAATCGTACAGCGAATGGCCCACAGGACCCCACCCACAAGGCCACTTAGGCTTTCTGTCCCTACCTTTCCTTCACCAAAACCCCATCAGTTGAATTTAGGAGGCTTTTTCTCCATGAGACCATGGATCACGGAGTCTCACATACATATAAGTCAGGGACTCCAAAGTCCTTCATACCAGGAAACCAGGCTATCCCCTGTCTAGGAGCCCAGGGAGCACAGGGAATGGTGGAGGCTAACCCAGGGAGATCAGTGGAAGGAAAGCAAAGGAAACCTGGTCAGCTTCTTTTCTCCCTTCCTTCAGGGTCTATACCTGAGCATGGGCACTTCTTCTTCCCAGTTTCTGGTGCCTGAGCCCTGGGGCTTCTTCCCCTCCACTGGCCACCACATTCCAACCCGCAGCTTTTGGTGTCTTTGGCACCCATGCCAAGTGCTGAGAAGTGGCCAGGTAAAGGAGTGGTCAGGGTTTGCAGTTTGGGCACACACAGTAGGAGATGTAGGAGAGCAGATGCCCAAGGAGGACCATCTTCCCCAACACTTAAGATAATGTCAAAAATAGGGGCACCTGGGTGGCTCAGTTGGTTAACTGTCCGACTTTGGCTCAGGTCATGATCTCATAGTTGGTGAGTTCTGAGCTGTCAGCACGAGCCTGGAGCCTGCTTTGGATTCTGTGGCACCCTCTCTCTCTGTCCGTCCCCCATTCACACATACTCTCTCTCTCTCTCTCTCAAAAATAAATAAACACTAAAAAAAGATAATGTCCAACATATATTAGATAACTTAAAATGGAGTGCCAAAGCACACACAAAATGTTTAACCCTAACAAAGAAGGAAAGAAGAAACAAAAATGAAAAATAGAGGGAATAAATAGAAAAAAGTAATAAAATAGGAGGTCTAGATCCAAATATATTAATAATTACATTAAATGTAAATGAAGTAAACATACCAATAAAAGAGAGACTGACAGGATGGATTTTTTAAGAAGTGACCCAAATACACCCTGTCTAAAGAAACTCCTTAAATATTACGACATAGGTAATGTAAAAGAAAAAGTATGAAAACAACTAAAACATGGAAGCCCCAGCCAAAACAAAGCAAGGGTGACCATATGAATATCAAAGTAAACTTCAGAGCAAAGAAAATCACAAGTTAGAGATAGAAGAATCAATTCATCAAGAAGATATAATAATTCTAAATGTATAATACCCAAGAATAGGGTTTCAAAATAGAAGAAGCAAAAATTGTCAGAGCAGAAAAGGAGTAGATATATCCACTATTATACTTGGAGACTGCAACTGTCTTCTCTAAGTCATATATAGAAATAAAGGACAGAAAATCAGCAAAGATAGAAGAGAACATCACCAACAACTAACTTGAATTAATTGATATTTATAGAACATTCCACACAACAGCAGCAGACTACACATCCTTTTTAAGTGCACATGAAACGTTTAATGAGACAGACCATACTGTGAGTCATAAATCAAACTTTAACAAATTTAAAAGGATTTAAATCATACAAAATATACTTTCTGACTGTAATGGAATTAAACTATAAATCAATAACAGGAAGACAACTGAAAGTTCTCCAAACACTAGGAAACAAATGACATTTTTCCAAAAGAAATCTCAGTGGAAATTAGAAAATATATTAAACTGAAAAGAAAATTAATATATAACATATCAAAATCTGCGGGATGTAGCTGAAGTGGGAGAGAAGTTTACTGCATTAAGTGTTTATATTACAAAACAAATGTCTCAAAGCAACCATCTAAGCTTCCCTATAAGAAATTGGGTGGGAGGAGAGGGCAAAATAAACCCAAAACTAGCAGGAGGAAGGAAATAATGGAGAGTAGTTATTAATAAAATTGGGGGAAAAAAAACAGAAAATCAATGAAACCAAAACGTGGTTCTTTGAAAGACCAGTAAAATTGATTTTCTCTAGTCAGACTAATAAACAGAAAAGGAAATAAGAGAGAGATTACCAAATCAGGAATGGAAAAGGAAAATATAACTACAGACTTCATAGACACTAAAACAATAACATCTCTATGTAAATGAATGTAGCAGACTACATGAAATGGACCAAGATGTCAAAACCCACAATCTATCAAAACTCACACATCATAAAACAGATAACTCTCAATTTTAAAACATTCTTGGGGCACCTGAGTGCCTTAGTCAGTCAGGTGTCCAACTTTGGCTCAGGTCATGATATTGTAGTTCATGACTTCGAGCCTACGTGGGGCTCCGTGCTGACAGCTTGGAGCCTGCAGCCTGCTTTGGATTCTGTGTCTCCTTCTCTCTGCCCTTCCCCACTCATATTCTGTCTCTCTCTGTCTCTCAAAAATAAACATTAAAAAAATTTTTAAACGTTTTCATCATCCCAAGAAGAAACTCTGTACCCATTAGCAATCACTTCCTATTTTCCCCCAAAAGGCCAGCCCAAGGCTACCATTAATTTACTTTTTGTCTCTATGGATTTGCCTATTCTGGATATTTCATATGAATGGAATCATATAACATGTAGTTTTTGTGATGGGTTTCTTTCTTTTACCATAATATATTCAAGGTTCATCTATACTGTAGTATGTGTTGGTACTTCAGTTCTTTTTATTGTCAAATAATATTCTATTATATGGATATCGCATATTTGATTGATTAACTGATAGACATTTGGGTTGTTTCCACTTTTTGGTTATTACGAATAATATATCTACAAACATTTGTATACAAGTTTTTATGTGGACATATGTCTTCATTTCTCTTGGGCATATTAGTGAAATTGCTGGGTCATATGGTAACTGTATGATTATATTTTTTTAAAAGAGAGAGAGAGAGAGAGAGAGAGAGAGCGGTGGGGGGGGAGGGGGGGAGACAGAGAGGGACACCGAATCCAAAGCAGGCTCCAGGCTGTAAGCTCTCAGCACAAAGCCCGACACGGGGGCTCAAACTCACAGACCTCTAGATCACCACCTGAGCTGAAGTCAGACACTCAATTGACTGAACCACCCAGGCACCCCACATGTTTATTTCCTTGAAGAACTTCCAGACTTTTCCAAAGTAACTGTACCATTGACACTCCCACCAACATTTGTTATTTTCTGTCTTTTAAAAAATTCCAGTCATCCTAATGAATGTGAAGTAGCAGCTCATGATTTAAATTTGCAGTTCCCTGTTGGCTAATGATGTTAAGGCCTCTTTTCAACCGTTTATTGGCCATCTGTAATCTTCTTTGGGGAACTGTCTATTCAGATCCTTTGCCTATTTTAAAATTAGGTTGTCTTTTTATTATTGAATTGTAGGTGTTCCTTATATATTCTAGATTCAAGTCCCTTATCAGATATATGATTTGCAAATATTTTCTTCTCTTCTGTAAGTTGTCTTTTCACTTTCCTGGTGGTGTCCTCTGAAGCATAAAACTTTAATTTTGATGAAGTTTGTCTCATCTTTTTTTCTTTCATTGCTTATGCTTTTGGTGTCATATCTAAGAATGCTTGTTCTAATCAAGGTCATGCATGCTATGTCTATATCTTTTCCTAAGAGATTTTTTTCTCACATAAAAGTTCTTAGTTTATTAACCCTCTCCTGAAAAATAGGCCCAGTCACTGCAAAGTCACTGCAGAATCTTTACTCCTTTGGTTGTCCAGTCTGCAGCTCACTCGTCACCAGCATCAACCCTGGCTTAGTCCCCCTGACTTTCTTCACTCTGTTCTTGCATTCCTTTTGCTGTTTTCTTGAGGTCTGTTTCCTCTCACATGGGCCGTGTCTTGCAAGTCTATGTTTGGGTTCGTTTTCCTTTGCATCATCCAAGGAATCGTAACTCATGCCAAAGCCAGTTGTCTTGCCACCCCCAAAATGGGTTGTGGATCCAAATACAAAGATGGCATCTGGTGTGATCCTGTACATTTTGGCTAGGTTTTCCCAAAAATCTGCCTCAGGTACGGTTGCCTTTCCAGTGCAAAGCACATCAATGACCATTTGTTTCCAGCAAAGTAGTCAGTTGGTTATGAACTTCCTGGTCTGGAGAGTTACTGTGTCATTCATGATGGCGGCTGAGCTTCAGGCAGGCAGACAGGAAAAGAGGGCTCTCTAAGTTTTGTAGTTTGAGCTCTAACATTTAGGTCCAGAATCCATTTTTACATATGTATGTTTCAGGAAGTGTTCTTCTGTATATGAATATCCAGTTGCTGAAAAGACTTCTTTCTCCATTAAATTGTCTTGGCACCCTTGTTGAAAATCTATTGACTATAAATGTGAATATGAGTTTATTTTTGGACTCCCAATTTTATTTCACTGGTCTGTATGTCTCTTCTTATGCCAGCAACACACTTTCTTGATACTGTAGACTTTTAAAAAATTTTTTGTATTTATTTTGAGAGAGAGAGAGAGAGAGAGAGAGAGCGAGAGCGTGCACGCATGAGCAAGGGAGGGACAGCGAGGGAGGGAGAGAGAGAATGCCAAGAAGGAATCTGACACAGGACTTGATCTCATGACCATGAGATCATGACCTGAGCCAATATCAAGACTCAAATGTGTAACTGACTGAGCCACCCAGGTGCCCTGATATAGTAGCCTTGTAGTAAATTTGAAATTGGCAAGTGTGAATCCTCTGCTTTCTTCTTTGTTTTGGCTATTGTAGATCCCTTGCATTTTTATATGAATTTCAAGTTCAGCTTATCAATTTCAGCCAAAAAGTCATTTGGAATTATATAGAGACCATGCTGAATCTGTAGATTAATTAGGGAGTATGGCTGTCTTAAACATATTAAGTCTTCTTTGTTTATTAGGTTTTCTTTAGTTTCTCTCAATAAGATTTTATAGTTTTCAGTGTCCAAGGCTTGTACTTCTTAAATTTAATCCTGTTTTATTTTTTTGATGCTATTATAAATGCAATTATTTTCTTAATTTCACTTTTGGATTATTCATTCCAAGTATAGACAAGTACCATTTTTTTGGTATCTTGTATGTACGGTTTCTATTTTTTGGTGCATTATTCTTGTATTCTGTAATTTTGCTAATCTCATTAATTAGTTTTGGATTTTAGTGCATTCCTGAATATTCTGTCTATTCAAGATTGTGTTGTCTGCAAAAAGAGATGGCTGTAGGGAAGGTCACATAAAATAGTGCACGTGTCTGGAACAGGGTGGGGTCTCCCTAGGTGACAGCTTCTTTCATGCTTCCTTGTGAGATGTTATTCCCTTCCTGCTACCACAGCCGTGGGCGGGGGGGGGGGGCTCCTCTGCAGTCAGTCCTCTGAAGGCCATGGCCAGGCTGGATTCCCAAGAGTTGAACCACATGGACACTCCCTGCCTGAACCAATTCACTCTAAGCTCTGAGCACCACTTTCGGCCCCCTCAGTTACCCTGGCTCCGGCCCCTTCTCCCAGGCAGAAAAGCAATCCCAGACCCAAACTGTACCCACCCCCATCATGTCCCCCAAGCAGAGGAAGAACAGAAATGGAGATTTTCACAGGCCTGCATTCCTTCTTCCCAAGGGCATCCACTCATGAGTCCTGCAGAGAGGGGGTCCTTTGGGGTGGGGGAGGGGTACTGAGAGAACAACCCACCTTAGCATAGGGTCCCTCAAACCAAATTCTGAATGACTCCAAATAAACCAAAGTAAAAAGAGCTACATAGATGTTAATTTTATATTAAAATGATATCTTGGGGCGCCTGGGTGGCTTAGTCGGTTAAGCGTCCGACTTTCGCTTGGGTCATGATCTCGCGGTTCGTGGGTTCGAGCCCCGCGTCGGGCTCTGTGCTGACTGCCAGTCGGGCCTGGAGCCTGTTTCAGTCTGTGACTCCCTCTCTCTCTGACCTCCCCTGCTCGTGCTGTCTCTCTCTCTCTCTCCTAGAAATAAAGCATTAAAAAAAAAAAAAATTTAAAATGATATCTAGAAATTCTGCCCCTGTATATATATCACATGCCTGTGTAGCAGTTTCCAAACACTCAACACATTTTTATTGCTTGCGCACACGGGCTGGGACCTGGTCCTGGTGCTGGGACCGTGGTCCCACCTTGAGGTGCTCATGGCTCTGTGATGGAGTTGAGGTGGGCTGTGCCAGGTGGGCTTTGCCTGCTCCCTGACAGAGTCTACCTTGAACGAGGGAGTTCTTGCATTGTTCTGGGAGTTTGAGGGGCTTCCAAGTACACAATCCCCTCCCTCTTAGTTAAGGACACAGGGCCGAGGGTAACCATGGGCTTTTGGATACACCTAGGGATCCCTGGCTGCTCCCAGAGCAGGCCCCGGCCTTGATGGGGAAAAGCAGATGGCTTTACCCAGCAGCAGGCCAGGTGCCTCACCAAGCTCTGCCATAGCTGCCTGGTCCTCTCCATACGCAGGGCAGGGGCTGGGCCGGTCTTTCCACAGAAGCCCAATGTCAATGACCCCCCCACTGCCCATGCCCCCTCTTCTCAGCCTCTGTCAAGTCAGGGCCATTAGGCCTCCTCCAGGGGACCACTGTGAGGATGAGGCTGGCACCTGGCACAGCACAGGGGCTCAGTGAAGATCTCTCACCTCCCTGCCTCCTTCCTGGGTGAAACCAAAGAAGGTTTAGTGGTCAACACAGGCAGTTTACTCCCTCTGAGTCAGGTGCTGTGCTTGCCTCCTTTTGAGGAGTGTCTCATTCAGTCCTTGGGTCAGGGCACCGCAGTCCCCTGGCCAGGTTTGGCTGCTCTGGACCATGGTCACCAGCAGGGCCGGGGGAGGACAACTCCAGGCAGAAGCCCTAAGCCCTGCCTGATGGATGCCAAACCAGGCTTCTGTGCCACTCAGCCAGTCCGGGAGGGGCATGAGTGCAGATTCCGCCCCAGCAGGAGCCCCAGATCCCTCCTCCCGCACATCCCCCACCCCAGGTACTCACCCAGCTGCACTCCACCAACACAGGATTTCTCAGAGATATTATTCCCCAAGTTGAAAAAAAAAAAAAGCCAACGCTATTATGAGCAAAGTCTGCTGAAAGAAGGGCTGAGAGCATTTCGGAGATGCATTGCCGTTAGTGGGTTTTATGGCACATTTGCATTTAAATAGATTCTTTAACTCTTTTTCTGAACTTCGCAATAATACAGCCTTAAAACGCTGACTAATAGGGTGACGTGTGCTTAATTTTCACTTTAATTTTAACACTGATACATTGTCTTGTTGTAGCCATTTCAGCTCAGATGACACTTGTAAATGCAAGTTTCAAATTCATTTTGTTGTTGCTGTTCTTTTTGGTCAAAAAATCAGACAGTTCCTGGACTGTCTCATTACAGAAAAGGTGCTCATCTCGTAGGCTGGTCCAGCTGTCCAAGGTCTGAGCTCTTCTAAGAAGTCAGCCAGTCGTGTGTCTCAGCTTGTGACCTTGGGAAGCTGCGGCATCGTGCAGGAGAGCGCTGCCCGACAGGGACCCCCGTTCCAACGGCCAGTCCTGCCCTGGCATCAGCCAGTGGTGCTGGGACCGGCTCGTACCACCTCTCAGGAGCTGATGATTAAGTTTTTATGAAATTTGCAAGCCAGTTTCTCAACAATCATTATTAAAAACTAAATTATGTAAACTTACAAGCAAACAAAACATGTTAAAAATGAAGATAATAGTCAAAACTCGTTACTTCATTATTGTTTTATTATTGTGCCTTGAGCTCATTCACAGCCATGATGGAAGGACTATATAACGTTATTCAGTCAGGTTATGCTGGTGGCTTAAAATTGGCCCCAGTGGGAGCATTTACAAAGCAGTCCCCATTCTTTTCAAGGAGGCAGTTGCTAACCGTGTACCGGCACACCACGGAGAGCAACTGGCCCAGCCCTGGGTAACTGCGGGCCTTCTTTCTGTCTTGTTTGTCAGCCTTGGGCTGGCCAGCACCAGTGGCCTCCTCCTACAAAGGCCTACATGATTTCTCTTGATGTAGCCCAAAGTAGCAAACAAAAGCAGCCAATTTAGGCTGCTAAGGGGATCTGTCCTGTTCCCTGCACATTCTCTCCCTCCCTCTCAACTCTGAGAAAACTCCCCACAGCAATCTCCACCCACTCCTCCCCTTCAGCCTTGGACCCATGCCTCCTAAGAGATACCTGGGGCCTCAGGCCCAGCAGCTGCTTCCATCCTGAGGACATCCCAAGGTTCCGGCCTCCCAGCAGGATGGCAGGAGGAGCATTTGACTCATTTCTCAGCCTCTCGCCCCTTCCCAGGTTTTCACATCACAGGACTCTTGTGATACCCTCCTCGCCACTAGGACCCATACTGGCTCCCTGCTGCCTGGACAACTTGCCTCTCTGGCTTTCAAGGACCCACCCTACCCAGAAGTCCAGTCGCTACACTTAGAATGAGACTCCAAGAGAAAGCGTGAAGAAACTTTGTCTATCTTAGTTGGTTAACAAAACGAATACTTGCCCATTCTGACATGACTGAGGCCAAGCATTCTTTTTGTCAAAAAGAGAAGCAGCGAAATGGCGCTAGATGCCAATTCCCAGAGTTTTCTATCCCATGGACTCCTATCCTCCACTGTGGCTCTCCTCTCCTCCTCCCTTCCTTTTTAAAAAATTTTTTAAAAAATTTTATCAGTGTATTCATTTTGACAGACAGAGAACACTCTCTGTTGGGGGAGGGGTAGAGAGAGGCATGGAAGAAGGGTAGAGGCATGAGGGGAGGGCCAGAGAGAGAGGAAGAGAGAGACAGAATCCCAACGAGGCTCCATGTAGTCAGCTCAGAACCCCATGTGGGGCTTCATCCCATAAACCATGAGATCATGACCTGAGCTGAAACCCAGAGTCAGATGCTTAACTGACTGAACCACACAGGTGTCCCTTTTTAAAAAAAATTTTTTTAAATGTCACTCCCCTTCTAAATCCTGCCCCTAATCCAGGCCCACATGAAGGCCACCACCACCTCCCAATCCCTTCCTGCTTTAGAAACAAAGCTTGGTAAGCGGGGATATTTAAAGGGCAATTGGGGCAAAGGCACCATATTACTGCCATGTTTCGGAGTGGGATGCAAGCCCATGATGCAGGACTTGCCCAAAAGCCCCGTGGCTCTCCTCCACATCCTCATCCATGGCATAAAAGGCCTGAAAATTGGGATGGGGGTTCCCCTTCACCTCAAATACAGTGAGCGGCTTTAGCAGGGCACTTGAAGAGCTTGATTCACATTCTCTGTGGTTTGGGGGGCCCCACGGGTGCAGGTGCAATGCCTGCCTGGAAAATGTGTGAGAGGCAGGTTAGTTCTGGTTTTCAACACAGAGCTGGCCAGAGGTGAGGGATGAGATGCTTGCCCCCAGGGGAACATCAGTGCAGAGTGGGTTGGGTCTTGGAAGGATGGCCAGGATTAAAAAAAAGTCTAGAAGATCAGAGAGAGCATCATAGGCAGGAGGAGCAGAGCACTAGTGCAGAGGCTCTAGCAGAAATGGTGTGTTCTAACCTCAGGAGTCCCAGCAGTTTGGCTGAAGTGCAGAGGGTCTTGCCAGCAAGAGTGAGAGGCATTGAAGAAGGCACGTGGGGCCAAGTCAGAGCCCTGACTCCTCAACCATTCTCCCTCCTGCTCTGTCTTCTGTGCCAGCTTCCCCAAGGCCACTTCATCTCTGTGTGTCCTCTAACCTCTCTAGATTTTACTCCCTCCTGTGCTATGACAGCAGTCAGTTCAAAGTCTACCTCTGGACTTATAGTGATGCTTCCTTCATATCTCCATCTGGGCATCCAATCAACTTTTCAAACACAATACCTTTAACTCTGAACTCATAATCTCTCCCTCAAAACCTGTTCTGTCTTCCTCACCTCTGTGAATTACAACGCCATCCTTCCAGCCAGAAGTCAGGGGTTTCCTCTATCCACCTCCAATTTATCTCCACACCTAGTTGGCTGTATCTCCAATGGTCACTTATGTCCAGCCATTGCTCACTACCTCCAATCCATCCTCCTAGCCCAAACAGCCATCTCCAGCTCTTATCCAGACAACTGGCCTCCTGTATCTTCTGCTCCCTATGGTTTATTCTTTACACAGTAACCAGGGTGATTTTTCTGAAAATGTAAATCAAATCATACTACTCCATGGCTTAAACCTTCAGATGCTTCCCATAGTATTCAGAATTAAAGCAAAAGCTCTTTACCCTGGTCTAAAGGCCCTGTGTCCAGGTCCTTTCCAAGCTCCAGGTTCATCATGTGCCCTCCCAAGGCCCCAGTCACCCTGACCTCCTCTGCTCTAACCATGGCACACCTCTCCTGACTTGGGGTTTATGCCCATGCTGGTCTTATCTGAAATGCTCTTCCCCAGGTCTCATTCTTCAGGACTTAGCTTAAATTTCTCCTTCCTGGGGACATCTTCCGTGGTCTCCCCCTCACCTTCCGCAGAGATTTATTCCCTCTGTCCCCACTCATTAGTCACCATCTCAGCACCTGGCTTTCTTCATAGTGTGTTGTATTTTGCATACTTCTTATTCATCCCTACAAGAATCCAAGGTCAGTACTGAGAGCTGTCCGAGGTGCTGAAGACATAGCTAGGAAAACCCCCAAGCTCCAGTGTCTTTGCCTCCAAGAGTCCAATCCTGCCCCACCCTTCATTCTGCTAACAATTCAGGTACCACAGGTGGCGTTATCCTCCCCTTCCCAATACCCACCTCCCACTCATCACCCAGATCAGTGGAGGGCATTTCCGTCCCCTCCCTCGCATCAGAGGCAAGCTACCGTCTTGTCCCCACACAGGGCCAAATCTGACATGGCCACCGACTGCATTTTGCCCTCCAGAGCCCTCAGCCAAGCTGCCCAGCAAGGTGATTTCTGGGATATGGAAGGAGCCTTATCTGAAGATACTACAGGCTTACTGAAGAGTTGGGGCAGAGAAGCGGGAGGAGGAGAGACAGCAGTGTACAACTGTGTTTGGGGTTGTTCTCTTACCCCCCTGCTTTACCACCCTTGATAAGGATTGCCATTTTCAAAGAGCTTTCTAAAGCCTTGTTTTCTGTATCTGCAGACTTTGAGGGTGGACTACCATGGCATCTTCCTGGCTTGAGGTTTATGGCAGGTCCAGGTAAATGGAGGCATTTTTTGTGAGGTTAAAGAAAGTTACCTTGGAGTACTTGGCTGGCTCAGTCAGTAGAGTATGTGACACTTGATCTTGGAGTTGTGAGCACATTGGGTATAGACATTACTTAAAAATAAAATCTTTAAAAGAAAAAAAAAGAAAGAAAGTTAACCTTTAGGAGTTTTCCTGTTTTTGTTCATTTCCTATTGTGGAAAATTTCAAACATATACAAAACATATACAAAAGTAAAGTTAATTAAATGATAAACCTCTATATACCTCCCTTTGTGCCAGTCCTCGTTCATCTTACCCCATCCCCCAGAGGATTATTTTAAAGCAAATTCCAGAATTCAAAACATTTCACCTGTACTTATTCTCTGTACTTATCAGTACCTCTGATAAGGATTTTTTATGTAAACATAATCCAAATAATCATATCTAAACCTTTTTTACAATTTCCCCATATCATCAAAGATGCAGTCAATATTCATCTTTGCCTGGTTGTTTCATAAATGGCTTTATTTTTGTGGTGTGTTTAAACTAGAATCCAAGTAAGGTCCGCATTTTGTTAATGGTTGATAAAGCTCTTAAATCTCTTTTGATGTATAACTTCCCTTCCAACTCTTATTTTGTTCTTATAAAGTATTTGTTAAAGAACATGCTGCAGCTGTAGACATTCTTGCCATTGTCTCTGCTTCCTGTGGGAGTCTATGTTCCTCTTTGCTCTGTCTTTTCTGAGAGCCAGGAGGGGGAGAGGCTGGGAGTCCAGCTGTGATGTCAGCATTCATTTAATGTCTCTGTTTTGGAGAATACACCTCTTCCTCAGGAGGGCCTGGTGCTCCTGCGGCCACAGTGCCCCTGGGCCAATCTCTCAGAGGCTTCCTGCCACCACTGACTGTTGGCACTGGGGTGGGACAGTGGGTGAGGCCCAGGGCCTGTTGTTGTCATAAGGCCACTGGAAGCACACCTGGGTTTACCATCTTATTGCACCGAGAGAGACCACCCATGGAGAAATGTGGGTGTCTCGGTGAGTGTTAGGAAGGACTTGGGGTCTGATTTAGACTTGAATTAGGTGATATAGAGGAGAGCCCAGGGAGGCAGCAGTTCCCTCAGGATTGGGAGCACTATGGCAAGGAGGAATAATCCTGTGATGACAATGCATTTCATCTAGGAGTTGCAGGGCATGAAGTGGACTAATGTTGTCATCAGAAGCCTCTGTCATTTGCCTTAGTCAGGAAGTGGGGGGAGGGGGTGTCTCTGGGCCATTCTTCAGATTGGGGCCGTGTTCTAGTTCCTGTCGCTACTCAGGTATGCTCAGGGACTGTCCTGTTGTTATCTTCATATATTACATCACAGAGTGGCCTTGTCTGATGGAGGTGTTCTGTGCAACTGCTTCTGTTGAACAGAATATCATAGTCTGGTTCTGGGTTCTGGGCCAGCTCTCAGCTCTAGAGGTGTGTTTTTCTCTTTCTGAGACCCCAACTGCACCGGTGGTTTTGGTCCCTGAAGCCCCATTGCAAGCCTTCTGCACTTGGGGCCTGCACGGCTGGCTTCTCAGCCTCCTGGGTTTGCTAGGCTGGTGACCACACAATGCTGTCTCCCAATGCTTGTGGTCTTCTCTCCCTGCAGCTGTCTCCTGGCCTAGTCTCTTTACCTTTGGAGACTTAAGCCTTTAAAAAAAAAAACAAAACTGTTTTTGTCCCTTGACTGTCATTGAGAGGATTTGGGGGAGGGAGCAGAGGCAGGTGACTGCATCCCACAGCACTTGTGACTGGTGGTCCTTCGAGTTGTCATGTGGGTCTGCCTTGTCAGAGAGCTGCTCCTCAGTGATGTCCTGGACTCAATGAGGGGATGCCCAGAACTTATGTCCAATAAATCCCTTCCTTGAAAACCTGGAGGGAACGTGTGGACCAGAGGCTGCTATTGACATCAAGAAGGTTCCAATTCCCTTATTTAATGGGAACTGCACTTTTTCTGCTGGTACTCCACTTCATCATCTGATTTTGCACCGAGAGCTGTGTCATCACAGGGGAGTCTCCTGGATTCATTTGTTTTCCAAAGTGGATTCCCATGGCTGAGTAACTCTGTTCCTTTATATCTGGAGCAGTAGAAATATTTGCTTCTTAGAAACTGTCAAGGTAGCAAATGGACACTTTAATAAGAACCATACTTCTCATCTGTGAGATCTAGTATTTTTAATTAGCTAGCTGAGCAGCTACTTGTCTTCTTTAAGGTATAAATTATTAAATGCCACGGGGGGAAAACGTCCATTTAATGCAATGACATGCTTACACCATTTATGTCTCAGTAACTTGGCTTCGTTCAGTTGTACTCTGTGGAAAAATAATGGCAATCATATAAAAGAATAATCACTAGGAAGTGATCCCAGGGAGCCAAGAATGTTCCACCACTGTCATAATTATACATCCCTGGTAATGTGTTAAAGGTGCAGGAAACATCTTTGTTGCTATCAAGAAGCAAGTCGGCACTGGGGATGGAAAGTTTGATTCCAGTTCTGCAAATCCCCAAATATTTAATGGGGCTCATGGCATGCTCATGGAGAGGAAAGTGGAAGACAGCCAGTGCCAGAGCTGCATAAAACGGTCCGAGACGAAATCAATTTATAACCCCCTTTTAAAAAGCTTGTTCCTCTCTATGTAATCATATTTTTAAAGAGCTGTATTTGCATATAGGCTGGGATTTGCTACTGGAAGTGAACGTAACCTCTGAATATAACATGAGGAGGGCACATCATTAGAAAGCAACCATTGTTATTAATGGTGGGAGCAATATTCACATTGGCACCACCCACCGTGATTTATAGAGCAACGCTTGGGTGCCATGTGTGGTGCACATTTTCATAACAGCCCTGTTTAGCCAGTGAGGAAGGAAAGCCAGAGAGGCTGATGATGTTACACAGTTAGAGAGTCATGATGCTCTGGTTCAAACCTGGGTCTGACTCAGCTTAGGGTCTCCTCCTCTTGGAAGGCTTCCCAAACCTCCATATACCCTCAATGTGGCACTGCATCACACCCTGGTACCTGCCGTGCATCTGCCTCCCATGCTAGACTACTAGACCAGGCTGGGAACTTCTTCCTCACTTATTCCCAGCCTGGCCCAAAGCAGCCTCTGAATAAATTCCTCCAAAATGAACCCTTTGTCAAGTCGTGCCCCTCCTTCCTTTGTGGCCAGTCATTGCCACCCCTCTGTCCCTGTGTGGTCTTCTGACTCATGCTCATAGGGACCTGGGGTGTGAACTCTGTGAAAGGAGCCAATTCTTACAGATATAAAAAAAGCATGAAGTAATCAGCATTAGGGATGAGTCTTTTCTAAAAAAGGAACACAACAACGGAGAAGGGGCAAATGTCGAGAGATGGCCAGCAGACCATGAGGACAAGCCTCTGCAAAGAGATGCATTTTGTAACTGAAGTCTTGCTGGCAGCTCCCTGCAAGTAAGCAAAGGCAGGAAGGGGCTGGGAAGTTCATGGGGAAGGTCAAAGTTCTATGCAGTTGGAAGAGTGAAGACAGCCCAAAATAAGGGGCCACAGCTCGATGACTCAGGTGCACAGAAAGCCTCATTTTAAACTTAGACCCATATTCATATCCATATTTGAGGAAGAAAAACCATTCAAAAACAATAGGCTCCATGGGTCTGGAAGGGAATGCCAGGTGGACTAAATGGTGGGTAATTATATCAGACATTATAGTGAAGTCTGAGCTCCGAGCTGAGACTGCCTGCATTTGCATTCTGCTGTACCCCTTTCCAGTGTGTGACTTTGGACCAGCTAAC
This sequence comes from Proteles cristata cristata, assembly GCA_017311185.1. Classification (NCBI taxonomy): domain Eukaryota; kingdom Metazoa; phylum Chordata; class Mammalia; order Carnivora; family Hyaenidae; genus Proteles; species Proteles cristata. The sequence goes on from JAESUZ010000945.1 coordinate 570,237, forward strand.
CCATCTGCCCCAGTTAAACCCTCTGTAAAATGGGGATGATGATAGAATGCATTTAACTGCTTGTTCTGAAGATAAGATGGTTACTACCTGTGAAACCCTCAGGTCAATCAACATGGCCAACATGGGCTGGACCCCTGCTAAATGTCAGCACTATCGTAGGTGCCAAATATGTGCTAAGTCACAAGATCCCCCTACAACACACCCCATGAGGATGGGGGATCGTCCCCATTTTACAGATGCAGAAACTTAAGTACAGGCTACCTACTACCTTTCCCAAGACCACACAGCTAAGAAGCAGCAAAACCAGAGGTTCAATCTGGATACACTGGTACCAGAATCCCTTTTCTAACCACTGAGCTAGGCTGTGTCTCAAAAATGATTTTTTTTTTGTTAGTATCAAGGTACGTGTTGTAGATTGAATTGAATTGTTTCCCCAAGAAAAATCTATTCAAATCCTAACACCTGGTGTCTCTTTGTTCTCATTTGGGTGGACTTTTCTTTCCCCTACATGTGTTTAAATTTGTTAGGAATACTTCACATATACAAGCGCTCAGGTAACTGGTGATGGGACTCACCAAATGAATAGGTCCTCCATCATAATACCACACATGGCCTCAGGAGATGAAAGCAAATCCAGTAAATGAAAATTCCAGTTTACACTAAAATAAATTCTTTCCTTTTAAGAATTGATTACATTCTGGCTCCACTGTTACTTTTGAAATACTGCTTGACTCCTCTGTCCTTCATCTCCCTCTACCATGATCTCTCTCTGTCTCTGTCTCTCTCTTTCCTGGTAGGAAGGAGAAGTGGGGAGGGAGAGGAAACACTCTCCCTGTCACTTCTCTCTGACCAAGAAGCAAGAACTGGTTGGTGGTATGGAAATGGCAGGACCCAGAGGCACGGGCCCTGGAGACAGGAGGGATGGGGGTCCAGGGCACCCTGGGCCTGAAGGGACATTTCAAGCCAACAGGTGTACGTCATAGTTCAGCAAGGAACTCCTGCTCTGACAGAGAAGTATTGAGCAGATAAGAGCCAGAAGTCTCTATAGCCACTGAAGACCACGTCTGGAGGAGAGGTGGAATGGAGTACTCACAGCTGGGCAGCCTTCGTGTAAAAGAATGGAAGAACACCAACTGCCATATTACAGAGGTTAATTCTGGGGAAGGGGGAGGCAGGGACAACAGGTGGCATCTGTTTGGTTTTCATTTTACTTTGTTCTGTGTTATTTTTTGTGCTTTCTATGTGTTCTTCAATAAACACCCATGCTTCTTGAATTAGAAAAGTTATTTTTAAGAATATAAGCACGGGGTGGGGAGAAGATGGTATATTTTGCAAGGTATCATGAGTGATGACATAAAAGTCACCAATTAAAAGATCACTATTGAGGGCACCTGAATGGCTCTGTCGGTTAAGCGTCCAACTTGGGCTCAGGTCATCATCTCCGTTCATGAGTTCGAACCCTGTGTCAGGCTCTGTGCTGACAACTCGGAGCCTGGAGACCGCTTCAGATTCTGTGCATTCCTTTGTCTCTGCACCTTCCCCACTCATGCTGTGTCTCTCGAAAATAAACATTAAAAATTTTTAAAATAAATACCAAAAATTTTAAAAATGAAATAAAAGATCACTATTGAAAGGCAAGTTGTAGGAGTGCCTGGGTGGCTCAGTTGGTTGATGTCCAATTCCCAATTTTGATTCAGGTCATGATCCCAGGGTCGTGGGATTGAGCCCTGTGTCAGGCTCCATACTGACTGAGTGTGGGAACCTGCTTGAGATTCTCTCTCTCTCTCTCTGTCTCTCTCTGTCTCTCTCTTTCTACCTCTCCCTCTACCCCATTCCCCCAGTCTCTCTGTCTCAAGTAAATTTTTTAAAAAAGGGCAAGCTGTAAACTTTATTTAATTTTTTTTAATGTTTATTTTTGAAACGGACAGAGAGACAGAGTGTGAGCAGGGAGAGACAGAGAGAGAAGGAGACAAAATCTGAAGGAGGCTCCAGGCTCTGAGCTGTCAGCACAGAGCCCGACATGGGGCTCAAACTCATGAACCAGAACATCATGACCTGAACCAAAGTTGGACACTTAACCAACCGAGCCACCTTGGTGCCCCAACAAGTTGTAAACTTTAAAAGTTTACTGTGAAAACATATTTTGCAACTGATAAGAAATGCTAAAAACTTGGATAGTGAAGAATTTGTGTCTGCAGTATTAAGAATCAGTGAGCTCAGGGGCGCCTGGGTGGCTTAGTCGGTTAAGCGTCCGACTTTCGCTTGGGTCATGATGTTGCGGTTGATGGGTTCGAGCCCCGTGTCGGGCTCTGTGCTGACTGCCAGCTCAGAGCCTGGAGCCTGTTTCAGTCTGTGACCCTCCCCTGCTCACGCTGTCTCTCTCTCTCTCTCCTAGAAATAAAAAAAAAAAATGAATAAACATTAAAAAAATTAAAAAAAAAAAAAAAAAGGAATCAGTGAGTTCATTCCCGACTCCGCGCTGTTACACTGGCCAGCTCCCTCTGGCCCAGCACTTTCCCCTAGACTTCTGCCTGGCACCCTTCCTCACTTTCTCCACGTCTCTGCTCCAACGTTTATCAGACTACCCTGAATAGAAAGCCCCTCCCACACCCCCATCAGATGTGTTTCTACTGACTTCTCCCCTCCCTGGAAGCTGTCTCCATGGTAACAGGGACTGTACTGTTTGTTCACCAGTATACCCCCCGAGACCTGAAACAATAGATACAATCAGTACTCATTAAGTATTCATTGAATGAATGAGGGAATGAATGAATGAATGAGGGAATGCATGCATGAAATGGGTTAGATGTTTAAGGGGGTGTTACAAGTGTCATTTTCTGGCACTGGGTCAGACCAGGTTGCCTCCTCATAAGTCCCCTGAAGATGACACATATACAGGACTCTTAATATGAAGCCATGGCCTTGGCCCCAAACTCCAGTGTATTGTCTTCAGTCCTTGGGGAGTTATTCCAATCCATGAGAAAAGAGTAGAAATCAGGCAAGCAGAACATAGACTGCACTCCCTAAATGCTAACTCCTCCTAAAAGGAACCAGGATAACTTAGAGAAATGGCTGATTCCAGACATAGGGCCCAAAGTATATAACATAAGCCTAGCATACTTTGTCATGCCTGAAAACAAGGAGCTCTCAGGGCACCTGGGTGACTGGGGCACCTGGGTGGCTCAGTCAGTTAAGCTTCTGACTTCAGTTTAGGTCATGATCTCACAGTTTGCCGGTTTGAGCCCCACGTTGCGCTCTGTGCTGACAGCTCAGAATCTGGAGCCTGCTTAGGATTCTGTGTCTCCCTCTCTCTGCCCCTCCCCTGCTCATGCTCATGCTCTCTCTCTCTCTCTCTCAGAAGTAAACAAAAAAAATTAAAAAACAAAACAAGGAGCTCTCAACTACTATCAGACTGATGACAAAAATCCAAGAGCCAACTTGAAGGGACTTCCATTGCCCAAAGAGGAGACCATCTGAACAAAGATAACAATGTTTTCAAACACATCAAATATAATGAAATCTATGAGTTCATACTGATATTCAAAAAAACCTCCCCAGATTAATTGATCATCTTGGGAAATTGTTAAGGCACAAATTTCTTATTCTGAAAATTGAGAAAAGAAGGGAAAGAACTGACCTTCTTTATTGAGCTTTCCTCTATGGACTATATTTCAAGGTAATCAAATAAAGAAGGGATGGTTCTTTCTCTAGAAAGCTGTTCTAGCTGATAAATGAAGAAGCAATGAGATAATTAGAAAATCACCATTTTGTGAATTCCTAATGAAAACCAGATCCAGGTAGTAATAATTAATGGCTGCAAACCACTCACTAAAAGTCAGTGGAGGATATTATGATGAATGGATCAGGGTGCAAACCTAAACCCACTGATCAATGTTAGTTAGTGTCTCCAAAGGAAGGCAACCAGACTTACATGCTTGTTGGGGCAATGCAAGAGGAAGTGCACAGCACTGCCTAGGAAGTCATTTTGGAAAAAGGTGACTAAAGTCTGACTCTAATCGAGGCTTTGACTCTAACTCCCAGGAGAAGGAGCTATCAAGGATAGAGTAACAGCCTAGTAGACAATCCCACGAAGCAAAAGCCAAATGCAGAAATGTTAGAAACTCTACAAGACAAATAACTCAGGCTATTCAATAAGCATATGGTGTAGGGGCGCTTGGGTGGCTCAGTCAGTTAAGTGTCTAACTCTTGATTTCTGCTGAAGTCATGATCTTATGGTTCATGGGATCGAGCCATGTATCAAGCTCCACGCTGCCTGGCAACATGGAGCTGGCTTGGGATTCTCTCTCTCTGCCTCTCCCCTGCTTGTGTGCTCTTTCTCTCTCAAAATAAATAAACTTAAAAAACATATATAGTTTAAAAAAAGAGAGGACAGTATTGTTAGATCATAGGAGATTGGAGACATCACAACCAAATCCAGCGTGTAGCCCTTATTTGCATTCTGATTTGAACAAACCAACTACAACAATATGTTTTTGAGATAATCAGGGAAAAGCAAATATAAGACAGATACTATTAGAAATTACTTTGTTGAATATGATAATATTGGGGTTAGAGTTTTTAAGTTATTACTTTTTAGAGATTCATATTGAAGTATTTGCATGTAAAATTACATATTATTTAGGGTTTGCTTTAAAATACTCTGGCAAAATACATAAGTGGGAGAAGAGCTGAGACAAGAATGCTGAAAAGAGAGTGGTCTTTGGGGGGGGTGCTGTTGGCTCCTGCAGTTTTACACCCATGTAGCTTCTCATCCACCTAGGAGAGACGACTGCTTTGCCTTTTAATTTTTATTCTTTATTTATTTAATTAATTTATTTGTTAAATGTTTATTTAATTTTTAAAAAAATTCTTATAGTTTATTTTTGAGACAGAGCATGAGCGGGGGAGGGGCAGAGAGAGATAAGGCATGAATCTGAAACAGGCTCCAGGCTCTTAGCTGTCTGCACAGAACCTGATGCGGGACTCGAACCCACAAACTGAGATCATGACCTGAGCTGAAGTCGGACGCTCAACTGACTGAGCCACCCAGGTGCCCCTGTTTATTTAATTTTTGAGAGAGTGAGAGAGAACAAGCATGAGGCAGGGAGAGGCAGAGAGGGAGGGAAGGAGACAGACTCTGAAGCAGGCTCCTTATCAGTGCAGAGCCCAACACGGGGCTCAAACTCATAAACCATAAGATGATGATCTGAGCCAAAATCAAGAGTCAGGCATTTAACTGACTGAGCCACCTAGGCACCCCTGCTTTGTTTTTGTTTTTGTTTTAATTCTAATCTATTGTAGACCAATACTTTTATCAAGTACAATAAAAGTGAATTGCCAAAAGTTAAATACTTTTTTAAAAAGACGCACAGCAGATAAATCTACATTTTTCATTGGGTTCAACACACAAAATTATGCTTCTATATGTAATCAAAACAAGTACACCATATGGAAAGAGAAAAGGAATTTTTATTGTTTTTATTTTTTAAAGAAGTTATTTTTATGTATTTTTAAAGTTTATTTTTGATAGTTAATTTATTTTTTAAGTTTATTTATATTTTGAGAGCGGGGGAGGGGTAGAGAGGCAGAGGGAGACACAGAATCCAAAGCAGGCTCCAGGCTCTGAGCTGTCAGCACAGAGCCCAACGTGGGGCTAGCAAACCAAGAGATCATGACCTGAGCTGAAGTCAGACACTTAACTGACTGAGCCACCCAGGTGCCCCAGAAAAAAGAATTGTTAAAACCATACATGTTTTCCATTGGACGTGTATATATAAGAGGATACAGAGTTGATATTCTACATTCTTAACTTTTTGCAGTTCCCCAATCATGATTCAGAATTATGAATAAGATAGAGATTCCCCATATTAAATGCCTCTGTACACAGTTTGAACAAAAATCATGCATGTCAATATTTAAAATTGTTAATGTGACATGAGCTTACTTCTTGCTTGTTAATTTATCTAACCTAGTTTGGATTGCTGACAACACTATGCACAGGGGATAATGTACATCTAAACTTTTCTGTGTTTTGTTGTCATGGCACTTCTGGGAGAGAAATCAGCTTCACAGAGGCGTGTTGACTAGAATGGCAGAAGGGAGTTTACAGTAATTTCAGCAAGCTCAGGATATCCATTTTTAGCTTCTATCAAAAATGAAACAAATAATGCTGTATATTAAGAATTCATCTTCAGTCTTTGATCAGTAGCCAGGGCCATCAATTTATCCTGTAGAGTTGTAGTTCAATTTAAATTACCCATATCCTTTGATTTTAAAAAATAGATTCCAGAGCCACAGATTCCTTACATGTGCATTATCTTTTGATGGAAAATAAAATTCAAATCCATAGATGTACACGTGTACAGTAACAGGCTACCATCTACATTTCTGATGAAATCTGTCATAAAAATCTATAGAAATTCTAAGTTTTGTCTTCACCTTTTGATTTTTTTCTCGCATTCCCTTGTTATTTTTAAGGAAGTTTTAAGATCATTAAAAATATCTAAGCTATCAGGGGCGCCTGGGTGGCTCAGTTGGTTAAGCGTCTGACTTTGGCTTAGGTCATGATCTCACAGTTCGTGAGTTTGAGCCCCACATTGGGTTCTGTGCAGGAGCTTGTTTCAGATTCTGTGTCTCCCTCGCTCTCTGCCCTTCCCCCACTCATGCGCTCTCTCTCTCTCTCTCTCTCTCTCTTTGTCTGTCTCAAAAATAAATAAAAACTAAAAAAAAATAAGCTATCAGACAAATCAGTAAGTCTGGATGTCCAATTTACATCTTTAAATATTGGATCAAACTGATATCTTATCTCACAGAAACATAATGAATTTGTTCTGCATTTTATTTTGACAGAATTCTCCCCCCCTCCAACACAAGTACTATACCTCAACGTGAAGTAAGGAATTATGCTCCACTTCCATCTATCACATAAAAGTAGGATGATCTTTAATTTAATGCATTTGCCTTTATGTAATTCACAAATTCTTAATTCATCACTAAATACACTATTTAGTTCACCTGATGTTTTGGTTTGTTTGTTTGGTAGCAAGACTTTCTCAATGAAGGAAGGAGTGCATTGATTCATGAGCTCCTTAATCCAGATGACTGTTCCAGAACATTCTCCTGTGCTCCTGTGCATTCAGCTAGGTTAGCAAAACACACTCCTACAGTAAACTTTAGTTCCAAACCACATTTGTTGACAATGTATTCTTTCATAGTTTTATATAGTTGTATTTTATTTGGTTATATACAGTTAGTTGTATTAATTGGCAATGAAGTTAAAAAGAATGGTTCACAGGGCACCTGGGTGGCTCAGTCAGGTAAGTGTCCAACTTTGGCTCAGGCTATGATCTCATGGTACAGTGAGTTCAAGCCCCGTGTCAGGCTCTATGCTGGCGGTGTGAAGTCTGCTTTGGATCCTTGTTCTCTCTCTCTCTCTCTCTCTCTGCTCCTCCCTGCTTGCACTCCTCCTCTTTCAAAAATAAATAAAAAAGAAAAGAACTGTTCATATTATCATCATGTTCAAGTTGCACATGTACTAGAATTGCCACATTAATAAATCTATGCATTTTTTAAGCTACAATAAAAAATTCTTCACTGGTTTTTTTGCTCTGTGGGTTGGATTTCTGTATTCAGAATTTCCTGACTATGTCAAACTATGGTCATTCAAACATGGCATCAAAATAACAGCGTTAAAAATAAATCACTGGAAGGGTGCCTGGCTGGCTCAGTCTGTAGAGCATGCAACTCTTGATCTCAGGGTTATGGGTTTAAGCCTCACCTTGGGCCTACAGCTTACTTTAAAAAAAAAACAAAAACAAAAAACCACTGGATTGTTATTTTCCTAATTTAGCTAACTATTTGCTAAATTAAAAACAAGCTTGATTTTTAAAAAGTTATACAAATAAATAAATGCTTACATTTCCCATGTTTTTATACACTTTTCAGATTTTAGTTGACAAACTAAACTTAAAGTTATATATGTTGTAATGTGTATCTGGTACACAGGTCACACCATACATGATTTGTCATGTAAACTTAACAAATCCAAATGGGTCAACATCCTGCTCCTTGAGATGAGGCCAATAATACACACTTTGAGGTCACGACAAAGCCAAACTGCTGTGGAAGTTTCTCAGTGTTTACTCTCAATTTCTGTACTTAATTTCTTATGAATCAGAAACAGGTTGTGGGCAACCAGGGTTCATGGGCTACAGTCTGAGTAGCACTTCATTGTACTGTTCTCTCTACTTTTCTACATTTACTTGTTTTCTATCTCTGCCTAACAAATCACCACAAGCTCAGTGGCTTAAAACAACATACTTTAATTATCTCACTGTTTCCATGGGTTAGGAGTCTGGGAATGCTTAGCTGGACCCTCTGCTCAGGGTCTCACAAAGCAACAGTAAAGTATCAACTGGGTGGGATTCCCATCTAGTGGCCCAGCCTGGGAAGACTGTGCTTCCGAGCTCACTCAGGTTGCCAGAAGTTCAGTTCTTTGCAGTGGTAGAACTGAGGTCTGTGCTCCTATGGGCTGCCACTCTCCATAGGCAGTTCCAGCATGGCTGTTGGCTTCGTTAGGGCCAGCAGGAGAGAGGTCTTATTGCTTGAGTTTCTTTTAAAAATCTTGCCTGATGGGGCACCTGGGTGGCTCAGTTGGTTAAGCATCCAACTTCAGCTCAGGTCATGATCTCACGGCTCGTTGGTTCAAGCCTCATGTCAGACTCTGTGCTGACAGCTAGCTCAGAGCCTAGAGCCTGCTTCTGATTCTATATCTCCCTCTCTCTCTCTGACCCTCCCCTGCTCACACTGTCTCTCTCTCTCTCTCTCAGAAGCAAATAAAAAACAATTTAAAAAGATTTTTGCCTGATTAAGTCATGCCCATTCAGGTAAATCTCCCTTTCATTAACTTAAGGTCAATTCATTAGGGACCTTAACGACATTTGCAAAATCTCTTCACCTTTACCATATAATGAAACCTAGTCATGGCCATAATATTAGAAGGTGGTGATCATGGAACTGCTTTAGAATTTTGCCTACAGGGTATGTTTTAAAATTTCTTTAATAATAATAAAATAAAGTATAGGGGAGCCTGGGTGGCTCAGTCGGTTGAGCATCTGACTCTTGATTGTGGCTCAGGTCATGATCTCATGGTTCCTTGGGCTCTGTGCTGATAGTGTGGAGCTGCATGGGTTTCTTTCCTTCCCTCTCTCTCTGCCCCTCCCTCACTTGTGCTTTCTCAAAATAAATAAACAAAAAATAAAAAATTATATAAAGAATATATAATATAGAGATAAAATATAATAAATTATATATAGAAAAGCAAAAATCTATTAGAACTAATAAATGAATTCAGTGAAGTTGCAGAATACAAAATCAAATTATAAAAATCAGTTACATTTCTAGACACTAATAACAAACTATCAGGAAGGGAAATTAAGAAAACATTCCCATTTATACTTGCATCAATGGGGGGCCTGTGTGGCTGAGTCAGTTAAGCATTTGACTTTGGCTTGGGTTATGATCTTGAAGTTTGTGGGTTTGAGCCCTGCATTGGGCTCTGTGTTGACAGCTCAGAGACTGGAACCTGCTTCAGATTCTGTGTCTCCCTCTCTCTCTGCTCCTCCCCTGTTCACGCTCTATCTCTATCTCTCTCTCAAAAATAAATACACATTAAAAAATATATACATATATAACTGCATCAAAAAGAATAAGATATCTAGAAATAAATTTAACCAAGGAGGTGAAGGACTTTTATGCTGAAAACTATGAGACATTGATGAAAGAAATTAAGAAGACACAAAGAAATGGAAAGATATTATGTGTTCATTGATTAGAAGAATTGATATTGTTAAAAAACCCATATTAAAACAATCTACAGATTCACTACAGTTGCTATCAAAATTCCAATGGTATTTTTCATAGAAATAGAACATCCTAAAATTTTATGGAACCATAAAAGACCCCAAATAGCCAAAGCAATTTTAAGAAAAAGGCTAAAGCATCACATATCCTAATTTCATACTATATTACGAAGCTATAATAATCAAAGCAATATGATACTGGCCAAAAAAACTGAACACGTAGTTCACTAGAAAACAATAGAAAGCTCAGAGATAAATCTAAGTGTATATAATCAATTAATTTACAACATAAGAGCCAAGAATATACAATGGACAAGGATAGTCTCCTCAGTAAATGGTGCTGTGAAACTGGGCAGTCACATGTAAAAAGGAAGTAACTGGAACACTATCTGACACCATACATACAAATCAACTCAAAATGGTCTGAAGACTTGAAAATAATACCAGGAGCCACAAAACTCCTAGAAGAAAACACAGGTTGTAAAATCCTTGACATTAGTCTTGGCGATGACTTTTTGGATTGGACACCCAAGCAAAGGCAACAAAAGCGAAAATTAATAAGTGGGACCATGTCAAACTAAAATGCTTCTGCACAGCAAAGGAAACCATCAACAAAATGAAAAGGCAACATTCTCCCAACAGAATGGGAGAAAATACTTGCAAATCATTTATCTGATAAAAGGTTGACATCTAAAGTATATAAAGAACTCACACAACTCAATAGCAATTAAAACAAAACAAAACAATTTGATTTAAAAATGGGCAGAGGACGGGGCACCTGGGTGGCTCAGTCAGTTGGGCATCTGACTTCCACTCAGGTCATGATCTCATGGTTCATGGGTCCAAGCCCCGCTTTGGGCTCTCCTGGCAGCTAGCTCAGAGCCTGGAACCTGCTTCAGATTCTGTATCTTCCTCTCTCTCTGACCCTCCCCTGCTCACGCTTTCTCTCTCTCAGAAATAAATAAAAAAACATTTAAAATTTAAAAAAATAAAATAAAATAAAAACGGGCAGAGGAACTGAATAGACAGTTTTCAAAAAAAAAAAAAGCATATAAATGGCCAACAGGTACCGAAAAAAGTGCTCAACATCACTCATCACTAGAGAGATGCTGATCAAAACCAAATGAAATATACCACCTCACCCCCGTTAGAGTGACTATCATCAAAAAGACAAGAGATAACAAGTGTTGGTGAGGATGTGGAGAAAAGAGATCTCTTGTGCACTGTTGGTGGGGATGTTAATTTGTGCAGCCACTGTGGAAAACTATGATCCAGCAATGCCACTTCTTATATTTGTATAAGAAAAATGAACGTATCTTTAAAATAGGCATGCCTGGCTGGCTCAGTCAGTAGAACATGCAACTCTTGATCTCAGGGTTGTAAATTCAAGCCCCACATTGGGTGTAGAGATTACTTTTTTTTTTTTTAATGTACAACTTTCAACAGCATCTTTTTTTTAATTTTTTAACATGTTTTTTCTTTATTTCTGAGAGAGAGAGACAGCATAAGCAGGTGAGGGTCAGAGAGAGAGGGAGACAAAGAATCTGAAACAGGTTCAAGGCTCTGAGCTGACTGTCAGCACAGAACCCGAAGCAGGGCTCGACCCAGGAACCGTGAGATCATGACCTAAGCTGATGTCGGATGCTTAACCAACTGAGCCACCTAGGTGCCCCAAGATTACTTTTTAAAAAAATCTTTAAAATAAAATTAAGAAAAAGCAGCCTTTGCAGAAGTAGTAGAACGACAGTATCACATGGACTTCTCTCTCATCACATTGGCTCTAGAGAGTCTGATTGCCAGGGGGACACATAGTCTTTGATGACTCAGGTTTTTATGGAATGAAATGATCAATGCTGAGGGGCATGATGAGGCTGATGGTGGATTTGCTTCCAGGGAAGCAATGGTCCTGCCTTCTGTTAGTCAGTGGCTCCGGTGCTATTAGTGGGGCTTTCGATTAGAGCTCCAAAAGGCTGTCTTTGCCCTTATCAACATTGTCAGCAAAACTTTGATGGTTATTCAATTTTCCAACAAAATAGAGCTGGGAAGAAGAGACAACATGATAGACAACAGAGTGAAGATTTAGAATTATCTTGTGAGTCAGGAATGTCAAATTAACACTAAAAAAGGTTAATTTGCAAAAGGACGAAGGTCAGGTTTTACACAGACATTCTCCAAATCACTAATAAATTGTGAGTGTGGGGACTCCTGAAAGAAATCCTGTGGAAAAAAAGACCTGGTGATCTCAGTCAATGCCAGCCCTGATGTCAACCAAAAGTTTGATGTGGCAGTGAAAATGGTGAGTCCAACCGGGTTTACATCCATCCTCCCCAGAGAGCAGGGAGTTAAGGCTGCACTGCCTGCCCCATGGACCACCATGTATGGGTGTCATTCTTGAGTGCCTCCTCCCTGGCCTCGCAGTGCCTAGTCTTCTCCCTCCTCCCTCCCTGTCAGCCAGCTCCATCATGGAATGTGCAGGACCACTTTCATATCCATACCCCCAACCTTGAGCAGCTCCTAACTGCCTATCAAATCACATGCAAACTTTGGCTTGACAGTCATAACTCTCTGCATCTGGGCCACCTCTTCTTTCCACTATTCTTCTCCCTACACTCTCCTATATGTTTCAACCAAATTTGAGATCTCTCCATTCCCTGAATATATTTCTCCCATCCCCTCAAAGGGTGCCATCTCTCTCCAGTTTTCCAGCTGCACCTGCTGAAAATTCCAGTCCTTCCTGCCCCTTACCTTAACACCCCCACCTCCACCTCCAATTTCCTACCCACAAAACTCCATGTTTCTATTCTCCTCTTATGGATATATGTGTTTTTTCTGTCTAATTTGTGAGTGTTGAGATTTCTGGGTAAAGTTCTGGTGTTCATTTGGTGGAATTAGGCATAGGGAGTGTCCCAGAAATGCCTGTATCATGCTTCTCCTCCTCCCTTCTCCTCACGGGGCCCCAAACTGAGGAACCTGTGTGTAAAGAACATTAGTGGAATGAGAATAAACTGCCACAACTAAATTTGAACCAGTGCCCTTGATCCACAAAGTAGAACCCACTAGGACAATTAAATTGGAATAGGCAGCTTTGGCTTGACATCAAAGTGAGACTCTTACTCTTTTCACCTCCACCTCTAGTGGAGAGAGAGAGAGAGAGAGGCAGAAACACTGAGAGAGACAGAGAGGGCCCAAGTGGGCACTGAGTCCAGTCACCAGAGTAGATACTGAAAGTAGAAACAGCAGGTAGCTAGTCAAATACAAGGCTCCAAGTCTTACCATGGTATAAAACAGGAAAGTGGAAAGCATACCACAGGTGAGTGATGATCTTTTTTAAAAAAGATTTTATTTTTAAATAATCTCTACACCCAATGTAGGGCTCAAGCTCACAACCTCGAGATCAAAAGTCACACCACTACTGACTGAGCCAGCCAGGCACCCCTGGAAGGTGGTCTTTTAAGGCTCAGCCACCGAGTTCTCCAGTAAAATATGGCCTCTTGACTACTCTGGAACCCAACCACAGGTGCAATGTCCCCCATAGAGGGTGACTGGGGTTGGGTAGAAAGACAGGCCTGGAGAGAGGTACAGGATTAGTCTATTCCCAACTAGAAACTGCTGAAGAACAGGGCTATTGTTGTGTACATGTATAAATTAGCTATTTAATATATGTCCAATTCCTAGAGGATACCTGCTACATGGTACTCAATAAATTTTGTACAACTGAATTTGCAATTTTCATTTTAAAACTAGTATTCACAAGTTTGAGTCAGCCAGGGATATGGTATCCAGAATGGAGAGAAGTCTAAGAAGTATATAATATGAGCAACAGTTGCAGAATTTGGGTCATTTCTAGGGGTGAGGGGGGGCTTTTTCTATATTACATAAACAAGGTCGAATAAGGACTAATGATGGTTGAGCTACAGGGACGTGGCTTAAGTCTCTAATAATGTCAGGAAGATGCTTCCAGCAATCAGCCCTTCAAACAGAGGGAAGGGCTGCCTTGAGAGGCTGCCTGAGCTTAGAGCAACACAAAGGAGATTCTGGCATTGAGTCGGGAATTAGACTCAAGAGCTTCCAAATCTGAGTCTATGAAAATGGACTTCATGTGGGATTTGAAAGAGAGATAAGAGAATGATTTAGCCAAACATTTTAAAACCAGATTTACATTTTTAGAATCCCATTTTTTTAAAAAAGGAATCCTATTTCTTTTCTCTTTATCTGCCCCACAGATAATGTAGTTCAAAGACACTTGTGCCCCACGTGTTTAATTATGTTGTATTATCACTGGGTCTGTGGAGTCAAATATAATCAGTCTCTGGGAATATTGGGTTTTTGCACCATTATGTCCTGAAATCATTTGTATCCAGGCTTAAATGGATTAAAATCAACATCCTTTTTCTCTGAAAGTTCAAGGTTATCTATTACTTTGAAGTGGGTAACTAGCTTTATTTATAGAGACACAGCTGGCATTTGACTGAAAAATTGCTACACCAGGGTTGACTGTGGGCTTCAGACAAAGGCCAGATTTTACTTAAATTTATATTTTTTTCTAACAAAGGATTTGTTACAAAATTAACAAATCTGAAACTGTTCAGGACAAACAATAGCCTGTATATGTTTAAACATGTGAATTAATAAAAGCTACCATCTGAAGCCCAAGAGAAAGTCAGCTATTTGCAGTTTTACAACTGGGTGATTGCTCTTTTAATTAATGTTATGAACTTGTGAATTTAGTCCATTTAATTATAGAGGAAATAGTTGCGTTTTGTTTATTGCATATTTGGTATGATTAAAAATTTACTGGAGAAAAATCATCCATGAAACGTATTTTAACATTTTTCTAAATGCCTTAATGACATTTGGTGAAAAAAAACACAAAGAGGAACTATATTTTGTAACTAATATTGAGTGATTTTTCTTTATCACCAGCTGACTAGATTTGGGCAGAATCAGCCTGTTGTAAATCAGCAGTTGCTGCCACAATTCACCAAAATAAAACAAATGATAGATTGTTTATTCACTTGAGCCCCTTCTATTAGTCATTTGCTACAATTTTATTTATTTCATTGTAAAGCTTTTTCTGTCATATAAATGTCAGTAATTTCTCTTACTATTTCATATTAATTTGTCAAACCAAGCTTATAGAATGCCATAGACTTGTTCTGCCAGAGATTTGGTGGGGGCAGGGCAAACCAACTCAACATAACCAGTACCATGGATCAACTATCAAATTCAATCGTTTTTTTGAGAGAGAGTGAGAGAGAGAGAGAGAAAGAAAGATAGCGTGCACAAGCTGGGGAGAGAAGCAAGTGGCGGGGGGGGAGACAGATTGAGAGACAGATCTCAAGCAGGCTCAAGGCTCAGAGCAGAGCCCAATGCAGGGCCTGATCTCACAACCCTGGGAACACGACCTGAGCCAAAAGCAAAAGTCAGACACTCAACTTGCTGAGCCACCCAGGCACCCCTAAAGGTCAATTTTTTTTAAGTTTATTGTGCACCTTCCATGTGACAGGCACCATCTCAGGCTGATGGTATTGGATAAGCAGTATAGACCAGATTTCCAGCTCTGGGAACTCACAGCCTGATTGTCAAAGCATATGTGTCAAGGAGCCACAGTGTTAACAATACAAGGTAGATAGAGATGGTGGAATACAGGAAGGGCATGAAACCAGCAAACACAAGCAAAAACAGTGAATGAAGTATCTTTTTAGAGATGTTTTGACATTGGGGTCCTTCACCAAGTTTAATTAAGAGTAGTATAATGTGTTTAGATCCCTTTTTATTTTAAAATGTGAAAAAATATATAAATTGGTTAATTTTATGTGTCAATTTAACTAGGCTATAGAATGCCCAGGTATTCTGTTAAAAATTTTCCTGGGTGTGTGACGGTGTTTCTGGATGAGATTAGCATTTGAATTAGGCTGAGTAACCCCAATTGCCCTCCCCAATATGGGTGGGTCTCATCTAATTCCATTAAGGCCTGGATGGAGCAAAAAGACTGAGTAATGGAGAATTCACTCTCTCTCTACATGTCTGAGTTGGGATCCGGACTTTTGCCTTTGGATTCAGACTTGGACTGGAAGTTACATGGTGCAGGATTGTCTCTCCTGCTTCAGACTCAGATGCAGCCTCCATAATCACATTAGCCAATTCCTTACAATAAATTTCTTTACATAATACTCTGTTGGTTCTATAGAGGAACACTGACTAATACAACATAACCTGGTCAACCTGTGAATATCCATTAGTTTCCAGGGGAAATTATGTGGTTCTGCCTCCCTGGAAGGTTTCTCAACTCAAACAAGTTGAACTGATACTAACATATTCCTTTCATTGACCCAGTGAGCCTGGATATTATATAGAATGTGCTGGTCATTTTCTAGTTACGTGCAGACTAATTCATTTCTCTCCCAAAGACTCCAGAGCAGTCTCCTTTCTCCTGTGACTTTCACCTTCAGAAATGAATATTGTAACCCGAAGAAGAGAGAACAAAAGTGACCTCTGGGACAGTGTTTCTCAAATTGAGGTGCTCAGATCACCCAAGGCTCTGTTAAGACAGTGGATTTCTGGGTCCCTTCAGATGCTCCTAGGAACCCTGTGGGAGTAGAGGGACTCCAGGGACCCCTGTGCAGCTGGAGCAGGTCACACAACATGCCCTGACAACCATTTTCATTGCTGCCTTTTACAATTAGTTCTGGCAACACGTTTCAAAATGCACCATTGTTTTGTTTTGTGTGGTCTTCGACTAAGAACCAAATCTAGTTTCTGCAGCCCTGTCAGTTGTCACAGGCACCTGACACATCCTGCTGTGTGCCGTGGAGTAGCTTTGGAAAAAGAGATCATTTTGTCCTCCTCTTTTTCAACCCTTACCCTAGGCCTTTTCTGTTTAAAAAAAAAATCAGAGATGGGTCAAATCTGTATTTTTAGGGAATCTTTTCCTAGCTGTGTTAGGGCAGTAGTTGGTGATCTGGTGACAGAAGAATTCCCTGACCGGTAAAATAAGCTGTTTCCAAATGTTTCTGCAGTAAAATTGTGCCCTCCCATAAGGGTCTTAGCCCACGGGGCGCCTGGGTGGCTTAGTCGGTTAAGCGTCCGACTTTCGCTTAGGTCATGATCTCGCAGTTTGTGGTTTTGAGCCCCGCGTCAGGCTCTGTGCTGACTGCCAGCTCAGAGCCTGGAGCCTGTTTCGGTCTGTCACTCCTCTCTGACCCTCCTGCCTGCTTGCGCTGTCTCTCTCTCTCTCTCTCTCCTAGAAATAAATAAAAGCATTAAAAAACATTAAAAAAAAAAAAAGAGTCTTAGCCCAGACAGGGTCCTGGGGGGACCCCTCAGTATGGTAGCAAGACTGCTCAAATGATCCTGGGAGAGGCTCCATGCATTGGGACTCCTCAAGACCACCCCACTCCATCCTTGCAACCTGAGGCATGTGTCTTCTCTTCCTCAACCTGAAGAAGAGAAGGCAGTTTGTAGATTGAGATATTTACACCTCACTATCCAACTGTCCCAGTAAAATGCCTAAATGGGTTGGGATGAATTTCTCATATAAAGTTCATAATTTAACTTGCTGATCTTTTTCCTTCTAGGGGAAGGAACTTCAACCCAAATGCCCATCATCTAATGAATAAATAAGCAAAATATGGTATATCCAATAATGAAATATTATTTGGCCATAACGAGGAATGGATGAACCTGAAAACATTATGCTAAATGAAAGCAGTCTCAAAAAAAACATACTTGAGGGGCGCCTGGGTGGCTTAGTCGGTTAAGCGTCCAACTTCGGCTCAGGTCATGATCTCATGGTCCGTGGGTTCAAACCCCATGGCAGGCTCTGTGCTGACAGCTAGCTCAGAGCCTAGCACTTGTTTCAGATTCTGTATCTCCCTCTCTCTCTGACCCTCCCCTGCTCATGCTGTCTCTCTCTCTCTCTCTCAGAAATAAATAAAACATTAAAAAAAAAAACATTGTTTAAAGGCCTCATGGAACCAAAATGACAATACATCTGTACCCAAATGGTAAATCCACAGTGAGGGTCTAGAGAAAGAAATTCTGAAGTATGACTCAGTAATCTGGTCTTGCACTTTGGCCCTGACATTTACTAGCTTTATGGCTTTAGTCAAGACTCAAACTTCTCTAAACATAAATTTTGTTATCAGTAAAATTAGGATAACAGTGTCTTCATTTGTGAGGATTGAATGAAACCATGTGTTCAACACTATGGTAGTTTGTTATAAAAATGGGTCTCCAATCATTTCTTGTATCTATACCCTTGGTGGTCCCCTCCCACACTGATTCGGGGATTAGTCACATGACTTCCTTTGACTGATGACGCATTAGTAAACATAAATTGAGCAGAGGCTTAAAACATACTGTGCCTTCTCATACCACTCAAATTTACCATGTAAAGAGGCCTGGACTAGCTTGCTGGAGATATGCAGCTTAGCAGTCATCCAGCCCAGCCACCAGCCATGTGAGTGAGGCCATATTAGACCATCCTATCCTGATAAAGCTGCCAGGTGACCATAGCCATATAAGAGACTCCACATGCAGAAGAATCAACCAACTGAGCTCAGACCAAATTACTGATCCACATATTAAAGACCACTAGAAACACACCTGTAGTCAAACAAAGTTAGCTTTATTTAATGTGCTGAAGAAAGGGAGAAAATACACCAAAAGAACCAGGAAGGGAAAATTGGGAGGGCCTTATTATAGGATTTGGGTGTCTGCTGGGTGATTTCATGAAGCAGAGGCAGAGGTTTTCATCAAGTGCTGTCAGAAAGTAGGGGCAACTTGGTGACTGGATCTCTTGATAATTTTTGTCTATGAAGCAGGAGGATTAAAGTGGGATGAAAGCTGTCAGGATAAATTCATATTCCCTAAAAGACGGAGATGTTTAGTTATTTTTCAGTTGCAGGATGTCCTTGTCTCTGTATAGTTGCAGGCATGATCACAAGATAGTCTTGTCTCTGTCTTATTCCATCATGGTCAAAGGATGGCCTTGTCTGAATATTTGTTTATATGCCATGAAAATTGCTTGTGTACATTTAAGACTACCTACCAGCTGGACTATCATTAGGACTAACTTCCAGCTGTTGGTTCTTGGTGCCACTTTTCACTTTCTTATACACAGAATCACTGTCAAGTAACATGGTTGTTTGAAGCTTCTAAGTTTTGGGGTGATTTTTAATGCAGCAATAGACAACTGATATGAGCTATTTGTAACAGTTAAAGTGCTGAGCAGGCTTTCTGATTCCTTCTGAGGTTATATGTATAGAAAGCCCCAACTTCATATGAGTCCACATGGAGGAGATAAGCAGAATGTGGGGAGTTGACCAGGACCTGCTGAGAACAAGGGACAGGTAGGGACCACAGAGGTCTGTACCAGGAGGCCACAAACATCCAGCAGACGGGGCCTATCTATCCCTTTCTCGAGTCTGGCTCTGCCTCTTTCAGATGCTGCTTTCCAGGACCAGACCATAATGCTCTACTTCCTTTCCCAGCCCTTCCCAATCCAGGGCCCACTCCTGACCCAAAGAGTCAAGTGTAGGTTCTCCAGGACCTCTTCTCTGTTAACGTTTTTGACAGACATATGACAGCCTCTGATGATTTGTGCATGAATAATCTATTCTGTTCACACAGCCTCTTGTGGTTTCAGCCATCATAAATAAGAGAAGAGCCTATTTATTTTTGGTAGAAGGATATACCTGCCCTTACTCTGGGTACAGGAGGTGCTGACCCATTTCAAGCAGATGTGATTGGGGAGTAATAATTCTTGGTTATAGTTTCACCCCTTGAATGACCAATAACCCAAGAATGAACTCGTATGCTATTCAACCAGGTGCTTTTAGCTGAAATCACCATGGGCCAGAACCTGGCCATAAATCTCCTGAGGATAGGTCATGCATCTTGCAGTTATTTCTTCTCTAGCCAAAACCTTCAGTGATGTGCAGGGAAGAGAGAAGGACAGTAAATCTTATTTTTCTCTTACAAATATTCTATGGGCTGATCCTTAGTGACAGTTTAAAAATTGACTCAAACCTGACCAACTTCTGGGAGGTATTCTTTCATTCAACCACAACAGTATGTTTTTCCATTCACCCTCAAAGCCAAAGGCAATCCCTTTATCAGAGTCTGTCAAAGTCAGGTGCAGAAAGATATACATGACTGAAAAGTAAGCACTCATACTGGTTTCATGAAAAGGAAGAGTAAACCCCAGTGGGAACAATGGGACATTTGTCTTGATTCAATAAGTTCTTGAAAGAAAATGAGAATCACTTGATTTATTTGAGGGTTTGAATTAATTGTATTTTATGTGAAAATTTGTTATTCCCACCACAGGGGACTCTTGAATTTCAATAGATCTCTACTTCCTTATGACTCTATCAAACCAGCCAAAAGCCAAACACAGGATAATTACAAGTCAGAGTATCACTTCAACCACAATAAACGGGATCATCTATTCCTGGCTGTATAGTTTGTCAGACAATGTCGATGTTAAGATAGGAATGGAATCCATACTTTGAAACCACAATCACTTAGCGAAGTATTTCCACCCTTGATGAAAAATCCACTGGCCGGATTCCTGGCTCTGTCCCCCTCTGGCTACCACATAAGCATTTTGTATCTCAGTGTCGTTGTTTGTTTTTGTAGAATTGTAAGAGGAATGAGCAAAATAATACAAAATTTCTTTCAAAAATATGAACTGATAAACCTATTCTCTGATAAATTTTATAAATTTATTTAATTTGTTATTCCACGACATCTCACTATCATCACAATGGCAGCAGCTAAAACACATCCTTTCCACAAGTAACAAGAATAACTTGTGAACTCTCTAGTGATAGGAGCCATTCCAACTCTTCTGTATATTCACTGCAACACATATCCCCCAAGGAAACATCCCCGGGATATGCTTGTTGAATAGCTAGATGGGATACTCAGTGTATAGGTGA
The DNA here is from genome assembly GCA_017311185.1 of Proteles cristata cristata. Lineage (NCBI taxonomy): Eukaryota > Metazoa > Chordata > Mammalia > Carnivora > Hyaenidae > Proteles > Proteles cristata. The sequence continues at coordinate 591,043 of JAESUZ010000945.1, forward strand.
ATGGATGAGTGGGTACGTTGATAGATGGATGGATGGATGGATGGATGGATGGATGGATGGATGGACGGATGGATGCAGGGTCAAGATGGTATGTAACAGTATGGATATTCAAGTCATCAAAATATTAAAATAATTCCACATCAATTGGTGAAAGGCCCTTTCCCTGAGCTCCTCAAGAGCCTCCTGCTGTCCTGGCTGCTTTGAATCCTCCTCTTCCTCCCAGAAATCCATCAGTCTTTTCCACAATCGGCAATTGAAGAGTTGTCATCTGGCACAGCATTCGTGCTGACAGACAATCTAAGTGGTTGATGCCAGTGAAATATTTTGAATTCTATCTTCCTTGGATGGGTGACAACCATTTCATTATTGGGCTAGGTTTAAGCTATTAGCCCTGGGATAAGGTTCTTAATAAATCCTATGAATGAGATTTAAATTTATTGTCAGTATTTCCTAGCTCAAAGCATAAAACTACTTCACAATATTATATCATAACCTGAAGTCTTTTTTTTCTTTTGATAACTTGAGGTCCTTTAAGGCTTTAATTTTGTTGTTGAGTTCCACCACACTCCAAAATTTCCAAATAATGATTTGCCATATGTGGGTTGGGGCTTTTCCCTCAAAAAGTTACTTATTATATTAACTCACTTTTTAAATAGCATGGGTTTTGGGGGGAAATACCTGCTGACCAATCATAAAAATCATGATCAATGGGTACATCTGGAATAATCCTTCATTAAACCTTGGGAGAATTTGTGACAACAGTGTATTGGCCTTACCAACCAGAGCTCATTGTCCATCTTGTTTTGAAAGAGGAGGTGCTGGTCTCACACAGGCCCTTCTCCAGCCACATTGCTGATGTCCACTTTCCCTCAGTTCCCTGTGACAGTCTTTGGGCAGTAATGCCCCCATACCCAACGCACACATACTTACCAATGATAAATAATAATTTCCAGGGGGTGCCTTGGTGGTTCAGTCAGTTAAGTGTCTGACTCTTGATTTTAGCTCAGGTCATGACCTCAAGGTTCATGAGTTTGAGCCCCATGTTGGGCTCTGCGCCAACAGCTCAGAGACTGCTTGGGATTCTCTCTCTCTGTCTCTCTGCCCCTCCCCCAATCACGCTCATACACGTATGTGAGCATGCACACACACATGCACACTCTCTCTCAAAATAAATAAATATTTAATAATGATAATAATAATTTCCAGGAACAAAACAGTGTAACACTAGGAAGGGAATACATGTTTTCTGTAGGCCCTTCACTATCGTGTCAGGTACTAGCTGACCCTTCGGCCCATCTTCTTCTTTCAGACCATGCCAGGGTCTGAAGAGGTTTTTTCTCATCCCTTATCAAATAGCTGAGAGCATCAGTTTACAGACTCTAGGGCACCGTCTTCCCTTGAGCCAGATTAGAATTTGGGGGAAGGTAGTTCCCTCTCCCTTCAAGGACTCAGAAGCAGAAGAACTACCCCTGAGCATTAGTCTCAAGGTTGGAGGGCAGGAAGTAGGCTCTTTTGGTCGCAGTTTATCTCTTTCTGCTGCGTGTCACATTCTTAAAAGCATAGAATACATATCTACTATTTGGAAAGTTCTATCAAAGGGAAGTTGCTCTTAGAAACACAACAGTTAGCATTCAGAATGTGTACCATAAGAAAGACTTTACACAGCCAGGCCATCCAATGAAATGGATCAGTCACTCTTGCGGTTTGAGAAAGGGAAAACATAGTGGCTGTCACTCTTCAACAGAGAGTATATTGAATGATATTTTATAATTAGCTCCCACTCCTCTGACACAAAGAATAAAAGAACTGCAATATCTCAGTCTCCTCCATCAAAGCATCAGAAAGAAGCACTGCAGTAATATCAGGACAGCCACCTTCAACAGCACCTACCAAATTTTAAGTGGAGATTTTCTACTGCCAACATCGTTTTCCATCCCCTTCCACTAGAGAACTGCTGAATTCCCCCTTCAAATGTAACATTCCTTTTTTTTTTTGACAAAGCATAATAATGATAGTGTCAAATAGTAACACATTAGAAGAAATAAATATAATATAGAAGAGAGAAGTCTTCAGTATTTGCTGAATGTACCAACCACATGGGTCTCCAGGGTTACAGGGTTGATTTGCATCAGACTCCTGCTCTTCCCCATCCCCCATCCCTTTCTGGGCTCCCTGGAGCCCCTGGCATACAAAGTTCTCATCCCAGCAAATGGCATTTGAAGTTCTCATGCAGGATTCTCCTCACACTCCCATCTCTAGCTGTCGGGGCCTGACTGAATGTATCCGTGTGCTTCCAGGTACAGCTCCTGCTTGGTGAACAGAAGCCTTGAGCCGTGACCTCACCAGGAAGGATGTGCAGCCAGTGGGTGGTTGTGGGCATCGGGGAGTAAGAACTATTGTCTATAGATGTTTATCTGATTCCCCTTGACAGAGCTGACAATCTGGGGGAAGGAGGTGCTGGGTCCACAGTCCAAGTGGAGAGTCTCATGGCTGCTGCTCAGGGCTTTCCTCACTAACACATAACTTTTATAATCATAACAAATATGGAATTTTTAAAAGAAAGAAATGAGCTCTGGCCTCCTCACTTCTGAGATAGAGGAACAGAGGAACAAATGCCTCTTTCCTTTGTCTAGGCAAGATGGTTCAAAAAGCACACGGTGAGAGGTGCTCAGTTGGTTGAGCATCTGACTATTGATTTTGGCTCAGGTCATGATGCCAGGGTTCTGGGGGTAAGCTCTGTGTCAGACTCCATGCTGAGCATGGGGCCTTCTTAAAATATTTTCTCTCTCCCTCTCCCCCTCTCTGCCTCTCTTCCCCACTTGTGTGTACTCTCTCTCTCTAAAAAAATAAATTAAAAAATAAACATTAAAAAAAAGGACATAGTGAGAGTGGCGCTCTGTCCAGGAAAGCAGAAATCTCTCTAGGTCTCAGGATAGAGAAATGTAATACAAGGAATTTGCTGATCAAGTGACAGGAGCACAGGGGAATTCAACAGGAGGCAGTGGACAAAGCAGAAATTAGGCCTAGCAGGAAGCTACCAACACACCAGGGCCCACAACATAGCAGGATCAGGGGTTGTGGCCACAGCCAAAGCCGGGTCTTCCTGTAGGTGCTGAGACTGTGGTGGGATGGTCCGGTGGGAGCTGGGACCACAAGGTGGGGCCATGTGGCAGAACTGGGGCCATGAAGAAATGCAGCCACTATTGAGATGCAAGAGCAGAGAGAGAGAGGAAAGCACCAGGGAGTCTCCCATCCTCCCTCCACTGTCTGCGAGTCCTCCAATTATTGACCACGCTTACCAAAGGCCATTGGTAAAGGAACTGGGGAAATATGGGTCTTTGTGATCAGAGGAGCACAAGAAGGGCTGGGATGGATTTGAGGCACACTGGACACTTCGTCTTTTTTTTTTTTTTTTTTTGCCCTGGTTTACAGACCAAGAAGACTAAGACCAAAACCAAGAGGTTAGATGGCCGTCCCATAATAAACACTAGCTGAGCTCTTCTGGCACCATCACACCCTTGCGAGAAGGAACAAGAATGTGTTCTGATGTGGGTATGAAAAAAGATCTCAGAAAGACTCTAGAAGACCTGAGGGCAAGGCTGAGAAAACCATAATGAGAGTTTGCTCAAGCTGGATTCCTAAGGATGGGTGGGTTCTGGGGTCTGAAGGTTGAGGTGTCTTGGACAAAAGCAGAATCTAAACCCTCAAATACCATTAAGGGGCCTAAGGTAGAGTTGGTCTATGTTACAGCAGAGGAAGAGAAATTAGATCAGGGCTTCTAGTCATATAAAGGTGATTTTGTAACCATATCATGTGCTTACAGTGGACAACCTATTTGTTATTTGAACCACTAATGCTTTGCACTATAATAATACTGTCCTCAAACTTTGTAAGGCTGGGGGTGTGCTGCTGTGAGCTGAGATAGCTTACTGATTAGTTGTCTAGGCAGGCTGGGGCCAGAAGTTCAAAGCTGCAGCTTAGTGTCATAGCCAGAGACACTTTATCTAACCTTTTGGTTTGCTTCTCTGGAAAATAGGGGTGCTACACCAACCTCACAGAGCTTTTATGAGGATTACATGAGATCATAAACTTAGTGACAAAGTACAGACCCTGGCTCCCAGAAAAGGCTCAGATAATGGCAGGATTGGCCTGCAGGTGAGAGAATCATCTCATAGCCTTGGCTAGGACCACCCACCTGCCACGACCCCTGATTGTTCCAGTCCTAGGCTGCGCCAATGAGAACACACAGCAAAAAATAGCCTTCTCTCAAAAAATTAAAAATAGAGTTACTATATGATCCTGTAACTTCACTTCTGGATATTAATCCAAAGAAAAGGAAAACAAACACCAATTTGAAGAGATCTATGCACCCCTATGCTCATTGCAGCATTGCTTATAATAGCCAAAATATGGAAGCAGCCTGTGTCCATCAACAAAAAAAATGAATAAAAAAGTTATTTGCACACACACACACACACACACACACACACTGGAATATTACTCAACCATAAAAAAGAATGAAATTTGGGCATTTGTAACAACATGGATGGACCTAGAAGGTGTTACTCTGAATGAAATAAGTCAGACATAAAAAGACAAATACCATATGATTTGACTTATATGTGGAGTCTAAATAACAAGGCAAAACAAACAACAAAACAGAAAAAGAGTCATTAATAAAGAAAATAAACTGTTAGTTACCAGGGTGGAGAGAATTGAGAGACAAGCAAAATAGGTGAAGGGGATGAAGAGGTACTAACTTCTAGTTATTAAATATTAAGGCATGTAGATGTAATGTACAATATAGGAAATACAGTCCATATTATAATAACTTTGTATGGTGACAGGTGGTAACTACTTATTGTGGGAGGTTTTGAAATGTATAAAAATATTAAATCACTATGATATACACCTGAAACTAACAGGATATTCTATGCGAAGTATACTTCAATTTAAAAAAAATAGCTTCCTTGATGTGCCTGGGTGACTCAGTCAGTTAAGTTTCCAACTTCAACTCAGGTCATGATCTTGCAGTTCATGGGTTCAAGCCCCATGTCAAGCTCTGTGCTGACAGCTGAGCCTGGAGCCTGCTTCAGATTCTGTCTCCCTCTCTCTCTGCCCCTCCCCCACTCATGCTCTGTTTCTCTCTGTCTCAATAATAAATAAACGTTAAAAAATAAAAAAAATAGCTTCCTTGCCATCTGTCTTTACAGGATAAAGAACTGGAGGGGCACCTGGGTGGCTTGGTCAGTTAAGCATCCAACTTTGGCTCAGGTCATGATCTCATGGTCTGCGAGTTAAAGTCCTGTGCTGGGCTCTGTGTTGACAGCTCAGAGCCTGGAGCCTGCTTTGGATTCTGTTTCTCCCTCTCTCTGCCCTTTCCCCACTCATGTTCTGTCTCTCTCTTTCAAAAATAAACATTATTTAAAAAAAAAGAACTGGAGGTAGCAAACTGCTTTCCCAGTCTGTGACTCTTTAGTCAGGAAAAAAAAATCCCAAATCACAGCCTGTTGAGATAGTTCCAGAAGCAAACCAGATCAGAAGAATATACATTTGCTGGCAAATTATACAGCCATTGAATGCTCATGAAAGCCCAGTCATGCTGAAAAAAAAAAAGAAAGTTAGAAAGACCCTTGTGGAACCTGAAAAACAAACAACCCAGTGAAGAAATGGGCAGAAGATATGAACAGACACTTCTCCAAAGAGGACATCCAGATGGCCAACAGACACATGAAATGATGCTCAGCATCCCTCCTCTTCAGGGAAATACAAATCAAAACCACACTGAGATACCATCTCATACCAGTCAGAGTGGTTAAAATGAACAAATCAGGAGACTATAGATGCTGGTGAGGATGTGGAGAAACGGGCACCCTCCTACACTGTTGGTGGGAATGTAAACTGGTATAGCCCCTCTGGAAAACAGTGTGGAGGTTCCTCAGAAAATTAACACTAGAACTCCCCTATGGCTCAGCAATAGCACTGCTAGGAATTTACCCAAGGGGCACAGGAGTGCTGATGCATAGGGGCACATGTACCCCAATGTTCATAGCAGCACTCTCCACAATAACCAAAACATGGAAAGAGCCTAAGTGTCTATCAATGGACGAATGGATCAAGAAGATGTGGCTTATCTATACAATGGAATACTGCATGGCAATGAGAAAGAATGAAATCTGGCCATGTGTAGCAACATGGATGGACCTTGAGGGTGTTATGTTGAGCAAAATAAGTCAGGCAGAGCAGGACAGATACCATATGTTTGCACGTATAGGCGGATTAGGAGGAAGTTAATGGAGGACCATGGGGGAGAAGAAGAGGAAAAATAGTTGGGGAGAGGGAGGGAGGCAAACCATGAGAGACTCTAGAATGCTGAGAACAAACTGAGGGCTGATGGGGGTTGGGGGAAGGGGCTGATGGCATGGAGGAGGGCACTTGTGGGGATGAGCACTGGGTGTTATATGGAAACCAACTTGACAATAAACTATTAAGAAAAAAAAAAGAAAGACCCTTGTGGAGATGGGGAAACCTGATGATCCACCCTCCCACTGTCAAGGAGGCTGTCTGTGGTCCTACAGTCAGACACTCTGGAGGAGGGTAACCGCTAGGTGGGGGTGAAGGAGCAGTCAGTGGGCCTGTGAAAATGGACAGACATCTTTGAACATCTTGGGTTCCCCATCTATCTTCTGTATACAGCAAAGGAGCAAAGAGGACCTCACTGGGCTGAGTGACCACAGCAAGGGCAGAGGCGGTTGAGGGAATGAATGCTTAACTACTCATTATCAGGGGCTTGGGGAAACCAGCACATGGAGATGAAGGAGGCAGGGGGGTGGGTGGAGCCGGGCAAGAGGAAACAGCTCCACAGTGACAGCCAATGGATGAGTCAAACAAATAACAATGGGAGTAACAGGTGTGGGTCAGCACTTAACTCACCAGAGTGGATGCCCACAGCAGCTAGTAAAATACACAATTTCCTGGAAGCTTCCTGAAAACATGAATCACTCCTTGAGGAACTTGGTCAGCTTCATCTGGGCTTTTCAGCCAATACTTTAGGACAGTTTTATTTCCTTAGAGCTGAGGAATACAGCCCCTCACCACACTTCCAACCATTGTCAGGGTGCAATCACTAATTCTGTCTAATGTCAAGATAATGATCTTTAGAAAGAAAGAAAGAAAGAAAACTACAGTTCTTGCAGGGATGAAGAAAGAGAAGACAGAGGACAGAAGGCTCTGGAAACTCTTAGGAGGGCCATGGTCTTTGGGATCCATGATGTAGAGGGTAATATCTATTTAAAAACATTACTCAGGCACCAGCAGATGAGGGGTTTTGGGCATGACTGTTGAGCTCTGCCCCCTACTGTGGAATTGCAAAGAGACAAGAAGTGGATGATGCAAGATGGGATGGATGTTCTAATGGCAGTAGAAAGGAGGGCATGCCTTTGTGCCTGGGTAATTCAGGGAAAGATTGGCAGGGTCATTCTGATGAGAGTCTGGTGAGCATCTTGGTCAGGGAGGAGTTTGAGGGTGGGCATGGTGGGCAGAAATGGAAGGCTGGATAGGACATTCCAGGGAGGGACAGCTTCGGCAAAGGGGCAGAGGCGGGACAACAGGTCACGCTCTGAGGACAGTAAGTCTATGTCTGGAGCGGTGTGCTGGGGGGACTCTCCCCTCAGCGGATATATATTAACGTTACCATGTAACACAGGCAACCCATGCTTTACCAGTATTCATTTAATTGAATTTGGGGGGCTGGAGGGAAGAATCCAAGCTTCATCTGTCTGAATCAGCTGTCAAATGGTGGGTGATTCTAGGCATTCTCAGTGATGTGGGACCAGGGTAGCTCAGCAGTGGGGTCCCTGGAGGACAGTCCCCTATGACAGGCTCAGATAGGGTGACAGGCCTCCTGGGCCAGCCTGATTCTGTAAGGACTAACAAAGATTCTGTTTGACCAAACTTTACTTAGGCTCCCAAGCCTTCTCCTAGGACCATCTCTAGGTCCTTATAAAGTCCAGTTAAAAAAAAAAAATCCAGTTTTAGCAAGAACCCTGCCCTCAATATCTGATCATCCTCACATCTGATCAGGCTCCTCATCCCCCTCCTCTGCCTCCCCTCCAAGTGATGTCTGATCACACTCACTGCCTTCAGCAAGAATCCTGTTGGGTTGTGTTAGCCAGAACCCCTCTTACCTCTTAGTAACATTTCATGGACTGACCCCTACTTTGCTCCTGGGCTATAAATTCCCACCTGCCCACATAGTACTCGTTCAGGGCAGGATCTCTCCCCTGCTGCAAAACCTCACTGCAGTCTTCCCTACTCATACCACAACGGTCCTGAATAAAGTCTGTCTAACCATCTCTAACAAGGATCACACATAACTTTTTCTTTAACAGGACCACCAGCCTCCCCACTCCCCCCCCACCTGCCCCCACCCACATACTCATTCCCCTCCTTTCCTGCCCATGCCGCCCACAGTGAGGCCACACCCTTCCTGTCCAGGCCACGCATGGTGGGGCCGCACCTGTAGGTCAGCGGGAGGCCCTCACTTTGGGGCTGCCCCTCCGAAGGTAGACACTTCTCCGCCTCTGCCCCTGGCACGTGAGGGCTGCCATGGCGGTGCCACTGCCAGTGAGCCCATGTCCACAGATACAAGGCTACAAATCGCTCTGTCCCTGAAATATATCCTATTTATGCTAAATTGGTCACAAAAGTACATTAAAATAAAACATGAGCATATGCTTTCACAAACATGTGTTAAGCAAAATTAAATGTTTAATATACAAGCTGCCATGAATATTCCCTTAGGCAAATTTCTTGCCTAGACCAAACTGGCTGACACTATTCTTCTATTTTTTGAAGTTTAAAGGAAATACAGAAAAGCTTTTCTCCTTCATTCTCTTCCTCTCAATTCAGCCTTAAAACTACCAGGTGGTGCAGAGTAAGGTGGGGGAAAGCCATGGTGGCTCCAGGAAGTGTGCTTCTAAAAGTATGTATATATATTCCCTAGTTCTGACCACATCTGGAAGCAGTGAACCCTACCCCAAAAGCAATGAGCTTAGCTCCCAGAACTCTTTTAAATTTTTTTTTTTTTTGAGAGACAGAGTGAGTGCAAGTGAGTGAGGGGCAGAAAGAGAGAGAGAGAGGGAGAGAGGGAGAGGGGGAGAGGGGGAGGGGGGAGGAGGAGAGGGGGAGAGGGGATCATCCAAAGCAGGGCTCAAATTTACAAACCCTGAGATCATGACCTGAACTGAAGTCAGATGCTTAACTCACTGAGCCACCCAGGTGTCTTTGGCTCCCAGAACTTTTTTTTTCTGAGAAATATATATAGAGAGAGCACGAGCAGAGAAGAGTCAGAGAGAGAGGGAGACACAGAATCTGAGACAGGCTCCAGGCTCTGAGCTAGCTGTCAGCACGGAGCCTGATGCGGGGCTCGAACCCACAAACCGTGAGATCATGACCTGAGTCAAAGTCGGATGCTTAACTGACTGAGCCACCCAGGCACCTCCAGAACTTTTACTTTTTTTTTTTTACAAATAGTTTATTGTCAAATTGGTTTCCATATAACACCCAGTGCTCATCCCCACAAGTGCCCTCCTCCATGCCCATCTCTCCCCTCCCCCCCACATCCATCAGTCCTCAGTTTGTTTCTCAGCATTCAAGAGTCTCTCAAGGTTTGCCTCTCTCCCTTTCCCCCACCATTTCCCCCCTTCTTCTCCCCTATGGTCCTCAGTTAAGTTCCTCCTAATCCTCCTATACGTGTAAACATGTGATATTTACCCTTCTCTGCCTGACTTATTTCACTAAGCAGAACTTTTTTTTTTTTAATGTTTTATTTATTTCTAGGAGAGAGAGAGACAGTGTGATCAAGGGAGGGTCAGAGAGAGAGGGAGTCACAGATTGAAACAGGCTCCAGGCTCTGAGCTGGCAGTCAGCACAGAGCCCGACGCGGGGCTCGAACCCATGAACCGGAGATCATGACCCAAGCGAAAGTCGGACGCTTAACCTACTAAGCCACCCAGGCGCTCCGCTAAGCAGAACTTTTAAATGCTACTCCAAACTAAAAGAAACCATGACTCCTTAGAAAAATGGCTGATACCAGACCTGGGGCAGGAAACCTACAAAATAAACCTGGGATATCTTGTTGTTCCAGAAAGTGGGAAAGTGCTCAAAGAACAATGGGAATGTGTCAAAAGGACTCTGGCCTAGAGGCCAAATCTGAGATAATTTTATTATCAAAATAGATGATAGAGTCATTTGTAGTTGAACCAGCTGGGTTCATGACTCATTACAGTGAGAGTGAACACACAGAACAGGGAACCATGGGGGTCTCATAAGAGGGTGTCAGAAAAACCTATTATAGGATTAGGCTTTGATTTGGAAGAGTTTGAGAAGAGCCCGAGAACATAGGGTTCACTCTGGACTGCACACTGTCAGAAAGTGGGGACATTTCTGTGACTGGGTGCCTCAATACTCAATAAATTGTATGTCTATCTGGCAGATCGGATCAGGAATACAGATATAATGGTAAAGAAGCAGTAAAGAGAGGGCTATTTGGCATTTTGTGGGCTGCATCTTGTTTTCCTTATGCCAAGACAAAATTATGAAGTGGCTTTGTTTTATCTCAATTTACCATGGTCTCAGAGTGACCTTATCTGACGTTGGTGCTCTGTGAGATGATTTGTATCCAACAGAAGAATAGAACATGGGTTGGCTGCAAACACCAGTCTGGCTTCCAACATGGACACCTGGCTGTAAGCATCAGACTGGCTTGCATGTCTCAGGGACTGCCTTTTCCCTTCCCAGTAATAACAGATTAGAACCCATGGGACAAATTCAGAATCTACGAATCCTTACAGATGTAAAGAAATTCCAATTAAGCTGAGCTAATGATGGGAAATGAGATTTCAAAAATTAATAGACTTTATGTTTTTGAGAGTAGTTTTAGGGTTACAGAAAAATGATACAGAGTTCCCATATATTACACACACACACACACACACACACACACACACACCAGTTTTCCCCATTATTAACATCTTGTATCAGTGTGGTACATTGGTTATAATTTATGAGGCAATATTGATATAGTCTCATTAACTAAAGCCCATAGTTTACACTAGGGTTCACTTTTTCTGTTGTACCTTCTATTAGTTTTGACTAGTGTACAATAACATGTATCTACCATTACAGTATCCTACCGAATAGTTTTACTACCACAAAAACACCTATTCGTGTCTTCTTCCCTCCCTCCAACCCTGGCAACCAGGGTTGAGTCCCAAGTTTTGCCTTTTCCATAACATCATATAGCTCCAATCATACAGTATGTAGCCTTTTCAGACTGCCTTCTCTCACTTGGCAATATGTATTTAAGTTTCCTCAATGTCTTTTCATGCCTTAATATCTCATTTCTTTTTATTGCCAAATAATACTCGATTGTATGGATGTATAAATTTCTCCATTCACTTATTCAAGGATATTTTAGTTGCTTTGAATTTTTGGCAATTATGAATAAAGTTGTTATAAACATTTATGTGCAGATTTTTGTGTGGATATAATTTTCAGCTAATTTGGGTAAATACCAAGGAGCAGCATACTTTCTGCATCATATGGGAAGCCTATGTTTAACTCTATAAGAAACTGCCAAACTATTTTCCAAGGTGGTTGTACCATTCTGCATTCCTATTAGCAATGAAAGAGACATGATAATTACATGTATTGTGGTATTCTGGATGGGATCTTAGAACAGAAAAAAGAATTAGGCACAAACTAAGGGGATATGAATAAAGCATGCAGTTTGACAAGTAGTGATATTAGTTCACTGGTTGTGACAAATATATCATAGCAGCATAAGATATTAACAATAGGGAAAACTGGATACAGGGTACATTGAATTCTCAGTACTATCTTGGCAAATTTTTTGTAAATGTACAACTATTCTAAAATTAAAAGCTGACTATGTAATATTTTATTTATGTATTTTTAAATGTTTATTTGTTTTGAGATAGAGAGTGTGAACAGAAGAGGGGCAGAGAGAGAGGGAGAAAGAATATCCCAAGCAGGCTCCATGCCATCAGCACAGAGACCAATGGGGGGTGGGGGATGGGGTCAATTCCATGAACTGCAAGATCATGACCTGAGCCAAATCAAGAGTCAGCCACTCAACCAACAGAGCCAGTGAGGCACCCCCAAACTTTACTTAATATTTTAAAAAGGAATGCTAAAATATCACCATTTTCCAATCCCCTAGTGAATTAATGTGGTAGGAAGCAACAATCACTGATATAATTATAAAAAGAGAAACAACCAGACATTATGTGCCTCCTATAGTTTTGCCAAAGGAATTAAACTTGAGACTGGTCCAGCTTCTGGCTTCAGCTGCCAATGTGCAGGAAATAAAGATGCCAGGGGAACATGTTTTTCTGCATCATAATCAACAGAACCCAATATCACTTATCAATAATGAAGGAAAACTCCAAAATGAAAAACTAGGAAAGAGAATGTAGCAACACACTAAAATAATAATAATAATAATAATAATACCCCGAGTATTTATTTTTAAAGAATAGAATCATGGCACAAAAACAGACACTCAGATCAATGGAACAGAATAGAGAACCCAGAAATGGACTCACAAATGTATGGCTAACTAATTTTTGACAAAGCAGGAAAGAATATCAAAGGGAATAAAGACAGTCTCTTCAGCAAATGGTGCTGGGGAAATTGGACAGCAACATGCAGAAAAATCAACCTGGACCGCTTTCTTACACCATACACACCAAAAAGCCTCAAAATGGATGAAAGACCTAAATGTAAGACAGGAAGCCATCAAAATCCTAGAGAAAGCAGGCAAAAACCTATTTGACCTTGGCCATAGCAACTTCTTACTCAACACGTTTCTGGAGGCAAGGGAAACCAAAGCAAAAATGAAATATTGGAACCTCATCAAAATAAAAAGCTTCTGCACAGCAAAGAAAACAATCAGCAAAACTAAAAAGCAACCTATGGACTAGGAGAAGATATTTGCAAATGACATATCAGATAAAGGGTAGTATCAAAAAGCTATAAAGAGCTTATCAAACTCAACACCCAAAAAGCAAATAATCCAGTGAAGAAATGGGCAAAAGACATGAATAGACACTTATCCAAAGAAGACATTCAGATGCCCACCCAAGACATGAAAAAATGCTCAACATCACTCATCACCAGGAAAATACAAATCAAAACCACATTGAGATACCTCCTCACACCTGTCAGAATGGCTAACATTAACAACTCAGGCAACAACAGATGTTGGTGAGGATTGGGAGAAAGAAGAAACCTTTTGCACTGCTGGTGGGAATGGAAACTGGTGCAGTCACTTTGGAAAACAGTATGAGTTTCCTCAGAAAATTAAAAAAAGAAGTACCCTATGACCCAGCAATTGCACTACTAGGTATTTATCCAAGGGATACAGGTATGCTGTTTCAAAGGGACACATGCACCCCAATGTTTGTAGCAGCACTATCAACAAGAGCCAAAGTATGGAAAGAGCCCAAATGTCCATCTATGGATGAATGGATAAAGAAGATGTGGTATATATACAATGGAGTATTACTCGGCAATCAAAAAGAATGAAATCTTGCCATTTGCAACTATATGGATGGAGCTAGAGGGTATCATGCTAAGCAAAATTAGTCAGAGAAAGACAAATATCACATGACTTCACTCATATGAGGACTTTAAGATACAAAACAGATGAACATAAGTGAAGGGAAGCAAAAATAATATAAAAACAAGGAGGGGGACAAAACATAAGAGACTCTTAAATATAGAACAAACAGAGGGTTGTGGGAGGGGTTGTGGGAGGTGGGATGGGCTAAATGAGTAAGGGGCTTAAGGAATCTACTCCTGAAATCATTGTTGCACCATGTGCTAACTAACTTGAATGTAAATTATAAAATAAATAAATAAAGTATAGAAAGTAAAATAAAGAAAGAAAGAAAGAAAGAATAGAACAAAAGAAAGGTTAAAAATTAAAAAAGAAAAGGTGAAATTAACTTCGCTTGGAGATGATATGGACATATACCTGGGGGTGGGGGGACAAGATAATCATTGGAAAACTATTAGAAATAAGAGAATCTAGCAAAGTTGCATAAAAGTAAAATCAGTAGCTTTCCTACATGCAACAATAACTAGCTAGCAAACATCACTGAAGAAGATTTCATTTCAAAATGACACAAAAACAAAATAAAAATTGCTACGGATAAAATTATTAAAAGTGTCAAATATGATAAAAATAATCAGTTTTTGACAAAACTGAGAGGACAGCTGAATAAATGGAAAGATACATCATGTTCAAGATAAGAAAATCTACCAGATAATAAGCGTTGATTCTTCCTAAGGTTATCTACAAATTTAATGTGATCCCAGTAAAAATAACATCAATTCAATACCCAAATAATAGGAATTTCAGCAAGAACAAAGAAAATGATAGGGAAAAAGTTATCAAAGAAAAATATGATTGCTGAAGCAAAACAGCCTAGAATCAAAGGCCCTTCGAATTCTCAGTACAATAAATGAAGAGGAGAAAAAAGACCCATGCCAAGAAATTTGATTAAGAAATTATAGAACTAAAGTAATGAAGCTCTTAGAAACTTATATAAAGGGAGAAAACTAAGCTATGTTTAACTAAGGACCAGGACTCAGAAAAGCATTGGATCTCCCAGAAACTAACTTTACTGTGAATTAGAAGACATCAGTGAAGAAACTTCTTTAAAATGGAGGATAAAGAACTTCTCTCTGGTAATTTATACCCACACACAAAAAAATTTTTTTCAAATAAATACATAAAGAGGCACCTGGCTGGCTCAATCAGTAGAGCATGTGACTCTTGATTTCAGGGTTGTGAGTTCGGGCTCCACACTGGGTGTGAAGCCTAGTAAAAAAAAATTCACATCTAACTGAAATATTACCTAAGTATGGGGATAAAACAGTGACTTTCTGTTGTTCTATCTTCAAAAAAAAAGCTATTTATGGTGGAAAAGTAAAATGTGTCTAGAATTAGACAACCATATAAGAAACCACCAAGTACTAGGTTCAACCATGATCTGATCAACAATAATCAGGTTAAGGCCAATACTGCTTTATCTACATTCTAACCACATTTCCCCTTCTTGTTCTAGTGGTGTGTCTTTCTAAAAGATAAGAACTTAAAAATATAAGAATAATGCTCCTATTCCATCTAAAATAGAATTAAACATCATCAGGTTCCAGTGTTTAAAATTCCAATTATTTCATAAATGTCATGTACTTTTAAAAAATATAGTTTGTTGGGGAGCCTGGCTGTCTCAGTCACCAAGTCATGTGATTCTTAATCTTGGGGTTGTTAAGTTTAAGCCCTACACTGGGGGTAAAAATCACTTAAAAATAAAATCTTGATGGGGCGCTTGGGTGGCTTAGTCGGTTAAGCGTCCGACTTTCGCTTAGGTCATGATCTCGCGGTTCGTGGGTTCGAGCCCCGCATCGGGCTCTGTGCTGACTGCCAGCTCAGAGTCTGGAGCCTGTTTCAGATTCTGTGCATCCCTCTCTCTCTGACCCTCCCCTGCTCAGGCTGTCTCTCTATCCTAGAAATAAATAAAAAACATTTAAAAATAAAATAAAATAAAATAAAATCTTGAAAAAATATATATATATACTTTGTTTAAATCAAGATCTATTTAAGGTCCTGACACTGTAAATAGTTTGCTTTCTAAATAGTTGAATCTATGATTTCCTTCTCTATCTATTTTCATTATAAATTATTTTCTTGCAAGTGCTTTTTTTTTCCTTTTGAGATTTATTTGTTGAACAAACTAGGCCGTGTGACTTGTAATGTTGCCTGTGTTCTATATTATTTTGCTGACTGTGTCCCCTTGATATCAATATTCTCCTTTGTTCTAGTTCCTTACTATTGGTATTTGGAATTAGTGGAGAATGAGAACTTCCCTTGGCATACTTTCTCGGGAAGTTAATGAGGATGTGTTCCATTAAAACCAAGGGGTAGACCAAAAACCTGCAGTCCAGCTCAGGAGAGTGGCAAGGATGTTCTTCCACATGGTGTGGGGATGAGTCTTGGATGACAGCTGTGTAGCAGATCAAGGGGGCAAAGTCTAGATTGGAGCAGGGAAAGTCCCACAGAGAATGTCTTCAAGAAAAAACTGAAAGTATTATTATACCTGAGATATTTAACATGCTGAGAGTAGATTTTCAATTCTATAGTGAAAGACTGACTTGGTGATAACAATATAGAAGACTAAGAAATAGAAAAAAAATAGGGCCATCTGGTTGGCTCAGTCATTTGAGCACCTGACTTCAGCTCAGGTCATAATCTCACAGTTCCTGAGTTCAAGCTCTGCATTGAGCTCTGTGTTGACAGCTCAAAACCTGGAGTCTGCTTCTCATTCTGTATCTCCCTCCTCTCTCTCTCTCCCCTGCTCATGCGCTTTCATGCACTCTCTCTCTCTTACTCACTCTAAAAAATAAACATTAAATTTTTAAAAAAAGAAATAGAAAAAATATATAATTTTATAGGAAAGGAAATAAAAGCATAGTCCACTGCTAGTTAACCCACTAACTAGTCATAATAATGCAAATGCTGAATATTGATTTCATCTTAAAGGGCAATATAACTCTGTTGAGAGAAAGGGAGAGTGGGAGCAGGCTTCAAGGAGAATCTGATTTTAACCCTTATTCCCTGCCAGGAATGCCCACCAGAGTGAGCTCCAATCAGTTTTTCCATCTGTTTTGCTTTGTTTTAAATTAGTTCATCTATTCACACATGGATAGTACTTATTACTAGACTGAGATAGAGTTCAGTAAAGTTTCCATCTGAAATTTTCATTTTCAATGATGTAAGAACTGAATACCCTTATCCATATAAATAAGTAGATGGGAATGGGGAGAGATTTGTCAAACAACTCACCCAATTCTTGGAACTCCTTCCAATTTTATGCCAAAATTCACAAGGAATATATCATCAAATAACTGAAATTTAAAACTAAAATTTTTCCTGTGAGGGTGGCTGGGGAGAAAAAAATTTTCCCTACCCTTCTAGGTTCTTTGACTGTAAGTCAATATAAAACAGACTAATGGGAGAAAGCAAGTTTAATTACATACACATGTAAGACTTAAGACTATGAGACCCTCAGGCATTCAGGCAGCCAGGCCTCATACATCACCTTAAGCTAAGGAGAAGGGGTAGGGCTCTGGGACTTCAAAGGAAAGGAAGACAATTTACAGGAAGATGGGTGGAGAAAATGTCTAGTAAACAAATATTTGGGGTGCCAGAGTGGCTCAGTTGGTTAAGCTTCCTGATTTCAGCTCAGGTCATGGTCTCACAGTTTGTGAGTTCACAATCTCCATAGGGCTCCACACTGACAGCACGGAGCCTGCTTAGGATTCACTCCCTATCTCTCCACCCCTACCCCACTTGTTCTCTCTCTCTTTCTCTTCCTCTCTCTCTCAAAATAAATAAACAAACTTAAAAAACAAATGTTTTCCATGTCAATGCAGAGACAGTGGAACACAGGAATTTGATCTCCAGGCCCTGCTGAGCTTATCTCCCAGCTCACTACACCTCATCTATATTCTTCATATCTCTGGAGACAGTTCTCTTCCTGGGTCAGACTCTTTATCTTAATTCTTTTAGGCAGCTAATGGGGAGACAAAAGCTCTTCCTGAGTCTTTTGGGCATTGACTAACTTCAGCTCAAAGTAATCCACATGCCAAAGTGGCACATTTGGAGGAGGCTCATTCTGAAGCCCTTCGTAGTATTAAAATATCTCTTTGGACACTTCAGTGGCTCAGTTGGTTAAGCATCCAACTCTTGATTTTGGTTAAGTATCTGACTCATGATTTTGGCTCAGGTCATGATCCCAGGGCCATGGGATTGAGCCCCGCACTGGGCTCTGAGCTGAGGGTGGGGACTGCTTAGAAGTCTCTCTCTCTTTCCATCTGCCCTTCTCCCCTGCTTGTGCACTCTCTCTAAAATAAAATTTTAAAAATTAAAATATTTCTTTTTAAAAAATTTTTAATATTTATTTTTCAGAAACAGACAGAGACAGAGACAGAGTGTGAGTGGGGAAGGGGCAGTCAGAGAGGGAGACACAGAATCTAAAACAGGCTCCAGGCTCTGGGGTGTCAGCACAGAGCCCAATGCAGGGCTTAAACTCACAAACCACAAGATCATGACATGAGCTGAAGTTAGAAAATTAATCAGTTGGATCATGACTGAGCCATCCAGGTGCCCCCAAATTAAAATATCTCTTAATCTACAATTTTTCTGTATTGAATAAAGATTATAATTTTTAGTAGTATATGTTTTATCAAAATGATACATCAGGAGTGCCTGGCTGGCTCAGTCAGAAGAGCATGTGACTCTTAATCTCAGAGTTGTAAGTTTGAGCCCCACATTAGATGTAGAAATCATTTAAAAATGAATAAATAAAGGGGCTCCAGGGTGGCTCAGTCAGTTAAGCATCTGACTTCGGCTCTGGTTATGACCTCGTGGTTTGTGAGTTCAAGCACTGTTTACGGGCTCTGTGCTGACAGCTCTGAGCCTGGAGCCTGCTTCGGATTCTGTGTCTCCCTCTCTCCCTACCCCACATCACCCTCTGTCTTTCAAAAATAAATGTTAAAAAATTGAAAAAAAAAATGTACTTCTAAAATGTTACTTTCCATCATTTGCTGTCAAAAAAATTGAAGGGATTATGGTCATAAGAAAGTTCTTTAAGTTTTTCATTTCAATTACCATACATATTCTTTAGTACATTTGATAATGAATACAACTAAGGTATTCTGTAACAGGATAAAGTTATTGGGAAAATATAGGGTTGCTTGGTGCTAGGGGGCTGGGAGGCTGGAGGCAGGAGGTGGAGGAGTCAAGGGTGGGGACTTAGGGTCCTAGAGTAACCTCTCTCTGCACCCTGCTCCCCTACCCAGGACCTCAAGCATCTGTTTCTTTTCAGTATGTCTTTATATTTGTATACATATATTTGTGTATATATATTTGTATATATATATATACACACACACACACATATATATACATTCATATGTGTATGTATATAAACACTAGATATTTTTAAACAAATAGATACTGTTCTGCTTTGCTATTATTTCACATTATTTTTTCATATATTCCTATTTTTCCAATATCTCTTCCAAGTTCTGAGAATTTAACTAAAACAAGTGTGATTAGGGCAGCCTCCCCTGGGAAGGGGACATTTATACCTGCCTGCCTAGGACCAAACCCCAGAGAAGCAAGTGTTTTAAGGGCCCCGGGGCCATAGGCCTAATGGGCAGGTCTCCTCCATTCTCAAGACAAGGGATCTGATCAGGAACATCAAGAGGACCTGAGCATCTCAGAACCCAGGGTTTCCAAACCAGGATCTCAGAACATCAAGGAGAAACCTGGAGGTCATCCTCCATCTCAGACCCAGAAGTGCCTGCCTCCTTTGGGAGGTCGTTATGAAACAAAAATGTTACGATGCTGAGAAACAGTAATTAGTCCAAGGGCTTCTCCCACCATTTATTCCCCATCAAAATTCATAACTAGACAAGATTTTCTAATAATAATCTCAATGTCGGCAATGTGGCTTTTGCAAAATATGTCATTAAATTATTGTTTTTAATTTGAGTTTTGTTGGTTTTATAGTTGAAAATTTATTTTGGTTTTATATAGCCATGGACATATGTTATATGTTTGCACTTAGTATAAAAATAATTTAAATTCACTCAGGGGGTCTGCTATTTTTTTTTTTTCTCTGAATGGGGTCTGTTCTTTGCTCAAATTTGAAAAACAGACTTCCAAGAGAAGCTGGAAAGAGAAAATGAAAGCCACACCCAGCTCAGACATGCTCAGTATAAGGGCCTCCTCAGAGAGGGCCTGGGAACTGACAGGGAAGGTGCTCCTGGGGGCTTGCAGGTCAGGTGAGGGAGGGTTGTTCTGGGACTGTAGAAGAGGGTAACTGAACCATTGCCCTGAAATACTCAGGGCTCTAGCTGCTATTGACATAAATCTTTTTTTTTTTAATGTTTTATTTATTTCTAGGAGAGAGAGAGAGAGACAGTGTGAGCAGGGGA